>JARYHS010008074.1:289232969-289269766 GCA_031002005.1 Vandiemenella viatica
GCATTCGATAGATTATTAACCTCAGTGGACCTTGCTATGTCGGTCATCTCTACTTCTTCCATCTGCTCTGATGTGGAACTACACTGGGCTGCCCCGTTTCTGTTATCTGCACACATCTACGTTTTACAGGTGGGTTTCGACTCACCGCTGCTTGCAGGATTATCCTCTCTCCAAGCCGTGTGATAAGTGGGTGCGCCTACTGGAGGATGCAGGGCCTGTGGCAGAACGCCTCCCGGCCGGCTTCCATCTCTAGAGGCTGCTGCTGTAGAGGCTACTGCTGTTGTTGCTGCTGATGAATCTGTTGATGAGGCTGATGCTGCTGCTGATGATAATGTAGCTGCTCTTGGTGCTGTTGCTGCTGCCGGCTGTAGGCGGTGAAGCTGTTGTTGATGTTGTTGTTGTGAGACTTCTGTTTGAGGAAGTGGCATTTTCACTCGTAATATGGTACACTGGATGTGGGACGGGAATTTGGTCGTTGATGTAGCACGTATCTAAGGCCGTCTTGACCGTCTGACCCGTGTCCGGCGGGTCATCCATCGTTTAGTAGGATCACGGAACCTTATATTGTAACCTAACTAAGTCACTTAGATAGGCCAAACAACGTATTACACTGTGGTATAAGCACTCTCGCGGAATCGCAGAATGCACGTGCCCCCTGGAACCACGGTATCACTCATTTCCGGTCAGGTGGCTGCGTCAGTCCGACCGTCTACCACACCTCGCTTCCATCCCTGCGTGGAGAAATCGGAAACACCTGTGACGTCAAAATAAACGCATACAGCGGGAGCTATTTACAGGAGGCAGCGATCCTCTCATGAACGCCACAGAATAATGACTGAAACGTTACGTTTCAATAAATTATCGCGGTTCCACCCGGAAAACCAAGATAACATGGACAACGACCGCTGAAGTTTACGCAATCAAAAACATAGTTGACACAACCCGAAACCACGCTGCTGAAAAATGCAATAACCATACAAACACTTTAATGATTGAAGAGCCATGGTAAATATCGTTTACTGCTGGATGCGTCACACGTCGTGGCTAGTTAGATCCTCAATTAGAAATCATCAACACTGACGCACATAATTATTGCAATTTTCAGTATAAAAATAAGAAAGTACATACTCACCTTTTGCCGCCAACTAATGTAATGCGTAATTCATTGTGAAAGCTTTATCGACGGTGAGAGAATACAGATCCTAGGAGTGTGTATTATCCATTTCACGGGTCCCGAGAAGTTCAACATAGTTAACTAAAAAGGAGTTTACGATTACATTCGCGGAGCAAGCTTTCGGAGGCCACATTTCCTCCAAAATCAAAATTATTCAGGTTCTTTATCGAACTCCGAAATTTCAGAATATGATTACAAACACGCGACACAAGAACGACGGTTTTTTTCCAGATCCAAACCTTCGTTGAATATGCAAAATCTGTACAATCATACAGATGTATGATAACTTGAAGGACTGTTTGAAAAATTTAGTACTTTAGACATTAACCCAGACCCCGCCTCACTACTTAACAGCTAAAGGCCTTTTGTTGCAGGCCATGTTAAGAAACACGTCTGTCGAACTGAACCTTCTGACAAACGTCGACATGCTGCTTTTTTTTTCTCGAATGCGAATTTTGCGGAAGTTACTTACATCATTAAGCCAAGACAAACAACGAGTACATACCGTGATACAATCAAGAGGTGTCTAACAATTTCATCATGCATTTTGACATAAATGATCTGTATGGCTGTGAGGATTGCATTGCAGCCGTCTCGACTAGAATTTTCGTTCTCATGGTAGACCTTACGATTGACCAGGATAAACACAACTACCTTGAGGACCTGTCACCATGTCCAGACCATGACGTAGCACCTGGTTCTACCACACGCAAGCTGGTGACGTCGCTGATGAACAATGTTTTGTACGTTCAACGTTACCGAGTTCTCCAGCAATTTGGAAGCTTGAGGTCAAAGTTGTGCAAGATACAACACCTTTTTTCCTTCGACCAGTCACTGTGGTTGATAGATTCCATCTCTGTCAATACGTGTAAGCGCTATTTAGCAACGTCTGATTTCGTTAGAGACTTTTATAAATTGATGGAAACTTCAGTTTTCCGAAAAAACCAATGGATAACAATCGTAAATACCACAAACGTGAAATTTTGCACTAGCTGGGAGATATGCCGCGATACCCGCAAACATGTAGCTTCACTTTAAATGTATGATCATTCTCTCAAAGTACTTTGTGGTTTTGGAGAAATTGAAAGTGAGAATACTTTTTAACAAGTGATAATGTTTATTTTCTACCGATCCAAACCAAGGCTGTACTGATTCGTCGGTTAGATGCCCTAAACTTCTTTATATGGACACGAAACGAGTTTTATCTATTTTCTGAACGGCTGTGATCTATATAAGTAATCAAGGACAACAAGGAAAATTCAAAAGATCTAGAGTAGACCGAAAGTAGTTTCGGTATAGAACCTTGTAATTTATTAATTTTCCCTGTCTAGGGACGGCCGCTGCTTAAGCGGTTGTCTGCCTTCAATGGGGACGCCAGTGTTATCCCGAATTCGAAGGGGCCATTCCACCACTCAGCAGCTGATAGGGGTAGCCGAAGCGGTGACCCGCGCTTCAACCTCAAGCACTACAACTCTTTGGTGCTGCTCGACATCTCGCGCGCTTTTGGCTCAATGTGGGACTCGGCATTCCTGCTTAAGCTCTACCAATAGGGTATCTCGGGTCCATATGTGAAGTTACTAAAATCCTATCTCACTGACCTTCAGCGTCAAGGCGGACAAAGCTCACTTTTCCTTCAGGAATTTAGAGGCAGGAGTTCCCCAGGACTCCGTGCTCGGACCAGTGTTATACACCGTGTATACCTCTAACGTACAGTCAAGCAACGGTGTTCTGACCGCAAACCTACGCCGATGACCCGCGTACCTGGCCATCAGTCGCAACTGAACACTTGCCACCCGTCGACTACAAGAAGTAACTGAGGCCTGGGCAAGGAGGTGACGTATTGACATAGATCCTACTAAGATTCAGGCCATTACCAACCACTACCATTTAATCAAACGACCGTTGATTAACCCTTCCGGACCCCTTAGTTCGCCTGTATGGTAGAAACATTCCATGGGCCACCTCAGCACGCTACCTGGGGGTGATTCTTTATAAGAAACTGAATTGGTGTAACCACATCAATGACGTCTGTCGGAGAGCGAGCGCGAGTCTTCATAGCCTCTACTCGAAACTGAACAAAGCAAACTGGCCCCATCAACGGGGGTCAAAATATGTATCTCTCTCGTACGCCTTATCATGGAATATGCCTGTTCTATCTGGGTATACACTATCGACAGGCAAATTAGAAAGCTGCAGCTTATACAAAATAGGGCATTAAAGAGAGCTCTCCATCTTCCGAACCGGTTCCCAGCGGATGCACACCACGAGGCCGCCGGTATACCTAAATTGAAGGAAAGATTCAGTCAGCTGGCGGAAACATTCTACAACAACGTCAGGCAAAGCAACAATCCAGCTGCCAACTTAATAGGTCACTGTGACAATAGAGCTGACAGCCACAGAAGACCACTCAGCCTCCTTACACAGCTGACACCCACCTATAGGACGCATCGATAGTCAAGAACTACATTTGTGTTCCGCTGGAAGGAATGTCTTTGGACAAATACTCCACCCTCCACCTGCCTGTAATCTGAGGCAGTAACGGTGCCATGTGTGTGTGTGGTATTGAACCTTATAATACATTAATTTTCACTGTCTGTGGACAGTGTCAGCTGCTGTCTTCCAGATAGTAATTGTTTTCAACGCAAGTCAGATCTTCATCGGTCCTAAATTCTTCGCCTTTGTTTTCATCTCTTCCTTCATGCATCCTAAACTTCTAGCATAAATCTATGCATTTTTTGGTATTCTCAAGGTTCGAAATGGTACTGAAAATGGCCCAATTTAAGTTAGCTGGCATGGATTTTCCAATTATAAGTCGTTGCTGAAAAGGGCTTTCAAAAATTCTTGTAATAATTGTGGAAGTGAAGGAGGATGCACATACAATCCGAGGGACTAGTTTCAGCCATTACTCAGTTCATATACCCTGGTAGAAACGACTATATTTTTTAGTACTTTTCGTAACTAGGATGCAGTTATTTGTGAATATTATGTTTAAAGGCTACCAACATAGTGTAACTGTATACTGCCTTAGGGAGTGATAACTGACGACGATCATTTGGGATATTAGTACTAGAGTAATATAAAGTTAGAAAAAATGTCAGCATTAAACATAAAATTATGTAGATATATAATATTCCGTGTGGGACAGGTCAGAAGCTTCAGATCCAACCACTAATTAGAATTTGTCAAAGCTCTCAGACATTTGACGGAAAAATAACAGAGCTAAGTTAATCACCTCTTTGGTTCGGCCTTCCATGATTCTTTCAACTAATGACCTAGCGGGTACTTGTCTGAGAAAAGCAGCCACCTCATCGGAGCTCTTGGAAGTACAGCCCAGGCGTTCGGCGAGTAGGAACGTTCGTTGGCGAACTTCCAGGTAAGTGATTGGCGGTGCGGTCCCACTCTGAAGGATCGCCTTGTCGAACAAACCTGCAACACAATATATGTAATCTCTCTGAAAATGAGTTTCACATACAGAAATAGAAAGGTTTCTATTACCACAAACATATGGAAGGAAAGTAATTTTCGTACATATGAAATCATTTATACATTTAACGTGACAATCACATTCAATCTATAATCACTCAGGACACAACCGTTAAACAAAAATTCTATCTTGGTATATTAAAACACTGACTTCGTTTACATAGTCCACAATTATCTATGTGTTGGTACACTAGAAAGTTCCCATGTTATCACTATGTAACAGATCAGTTACATTCATCTACATCAAATCTGAGATATAACAGCAGAGTCATAAAATAAAGTACTCCGCTTTTTTATATTTTTAATGTCTCGTCTAGGTCATTAAACGCGGAAAAGACTGTGGAAAATAATGGGAAGGATTTCGGACATCATCTTTCAAAGTAACTATCCCGTCATTAGACCGAAATAATTTCGGGAAACCATGGAAAACCAAAATCTGGGTGGCGGGATGGGGATTCGAACGCACGTCCTCCCGAATACAACATGTGATCATTACCGCTCATTAAAGTGTTCGGGCAAAATTACGAAAACATTTCTTCTGTAGCAAGTATTCAAATCATGAAATGCCAGTTGTAATAAATTGTGTGGTATACTGATTTGGAGCAAGGAAAAATAACAATCATTTTATTCAACAGAAGCACAACGGCGATAAGAACACTACATCGGGTTTGTAGTTGTGAATGGTCAGAAAAATAATTCAACAATTAACAACTAGTAAGTGAGTACTTGGCGCGTCAACAAAGTACTACCGAGCGTGGTGGTGTAACGGATAGCGTTCTGGCCTCGCATTCGGGAGGACGGCGGTTCGAATCCCCGTCCGGGCATCCAGATTTGGGTTTTCCATGGTTTCCCCAAATCACTCCAGGCGAATGCCGGGATGCTTCCTTCAAAAGGCCATGGCCGAATTCCTTCCCGTTCCTTGCCCCCATCCTTTCCCGTCTCTAAAGACCACGTTGTTAAAAAGGGACGTTAAACTGTTACAAAAAAAAAAAAAAAAGTACTAATCGATTGCCCATGGAGCAGGCGCAGGTCGTGCCAATGTAATGACACCATCTTCAGTTAGTAAACGTCTACTGCAACAACTGCGCGAGTTAACAACAAACAACAGCATGATGGCTACTGTTGACGGATGTGGGCCACATATTTGATGGACGTATCAATTTGAGTTTGGATATATGTTTTGACAACTTTGCGCATCTAAAGTAAAACCAGTTACGAATCAAAACGAACTCTGTTTTGAAGTAAAAATTGAGCTTGCTGCTAGTGCTTCTTTCATTATAACAGCTGTCCATTCCTAAAAATGAAACAGCAGACCAAACGCGGTGAGTGAACAGTAACGTATTGAGCTTGCATTCGGGAGTACGCGGGTTCGAATCCCCGTCCAACCATCCTGATTTTGGATTTCCACGGTTTGCAAATTACTTCAGGTGAATGCCGGAATGGTTCCTACAAAACGTCTTGGCCGAATTCCTTACCCTTTGTCCGAGACCTATCCCGCCTCTAATGACATCGACGTCAACAATGCGTATAGTCAGAATCAAGGGGGGAAAAAAACAGATAGTGGCAGAGGAAGTTTTTACGAAATGGGACAAACTATGGCGTTAGCTTAAAATCTGATTTACTTTTTAACGATGGTGTCGTAGTTCGTACCGCAATTTCGTGAGCCTAACTGCTGTTCGGTATTCCCCAAAATCTCCAAAAAGAATACAAATACCTTCACGTTCATGCACTATCAATAAAATTGGTGGTGCTCAGAGATACTTAGCTACAGGTGATTCGTTTCCAAGTTTAATGTGCGTGTTAAATTTTTTTAACCAATTAACACAATTTTCAGTATATTTGTTTCTGTAAACATCTCTTGTTGAATATCAATTCTACACCAGTAAGTCCACTGGCAACTTTTGTATGAATTAATCTGAATCCCCCAGACCAGAAGTCCGGTGCGTCCTTCTACTTAATCCCATTGATCCCAACGATATATACGTTGCATCTCCCTGTTTAAATTTTCTAATCTACCTACCCTATTCAGACGTCTAACATTTCGCGCTCCGAATAGTACAATAGAATGTCTCTGTCGATTCTGATATCTTCTACCTGAGAAGTCCTCAACCGTAGATCCGACTGGTTGACTATTTTAACTCCGGAATATTTTTCCGCAAGGAAGAAGATATTATTCTATATGTAATTTTTGAGGATTAAATGGCCCCGGGATCTTCTTTGTATCTTTAATGCAGATGCTTCCCGCTTGCCTTCTACGTCCCCATGCCGTTGATCATTTCTGATTCATTCACCGCTAGGA
This sequence comes from Vandiemenella viatica, assembly GCA_031002005.1. Classification (NCBI taxonomy): domain Eukaryota; kingdom Metazoa; phylum Arthropoda; class Insecta; order Orthoptera; family Morabidae; genus Vandiemenella; species Vandiemenella viatica. Next base: position 289,239,926 of record JARYHS010008074.1, read on the forward strand.
GCCGTTTTCAGCCCAAAGGGCAAGAGGGTGGCATGGGCTGCTCCCCGCTCTTACACCTTCCTTTCAGGTGATCGATGGCAAGTAGTGGGTGACTCGTTATACCGGGAAACATTCAGTCGCCAGAGAGTCGTCCGTGCAAACGGGGTTCGCCGCGTCAAGGAGAGCTTGACATTCCGTTGGAAGAGTATAATGTAGTCTCTCCCAAACCCTCTCACCTCGAAAAAATAATATCAGACACAAGAAACTGAAGAAATAATGTTTCTTGATGGCACGTGCAGATTATGAGAAAGCTTAGGAATCACTCTCAAGAATGTCGTTGTTAATGTTCTGAGAGAAAATACATCTTCTGTGACCATGATCTACGTCGGAAACCAGAAATAGTGACGAATAACCAATTCTCGCATCTGGGCAGTCAGAATCAGGAAAGAAATGTCAGAATGAAGGATAAGTGGTGATAAGGGAGAAGCGACAGCACACAGCGTGATCATTGATGGCCATTTTTGTGTGTCTGCTTGCATAGTATGTGATGAAATTGGTAGAACCAGACTTGCAACTTTATACTTGTTTAATTGAGTTTTGAGGCAGCTGTAAGGGTAAATTTCTGCATTTCCACAATGCTTTTTACTATTCCAGTAATTTAATCACTAAAATAAAAGTTCTGTCATAAGGTCGGTCTTGTCATTTTTCCTCTACATGTGCTACACTCCTCTCTATTTTTCTAGTTCCTCCATCCTGGCGTATGTGTTCTGTATTTCAGTATCATCGATCATCTGGAATCATCTACGTCAATTAGGTAATGGAATAGATATTCTCCACCAGTCTTTATTCTAGATTACTATTTAAAACAATACGTGCATGTTTCTAGATATTGCGTCTATAGGTTGTTTTCCTGGATATTTTTAAGAAACACCATACCTACAGACGATGGTGCTTTAACCCAAAGATGCAATGTACACATCTGTTTTGATTGAGTTTTGAAGATACCTAGAATGCCACCATTTCAATAACCACAGAGGCCAGACATCCGAACATTATGTGAATATCATTCACATAATCTTTTTCCAAACAATTTCTGATACATATAAAACTGCAAGTTATTTTTTAAACAGAAAAAAACAAAGAACACTATGTAAAAAGCCGGTACTGTTTCTTTGCAGTACCTTTTGACCTGGGCGACAGGATGTGGCCGTGACAGCTCATGGCGCCAGCACTCTCCCCGAAGATGGTGACGTTGTTGGGGTTTCCCTCGAAGCTGGCGATGTGGTCTCTGACCCACTGCAGAGCCAACACCTGGTCCTTGAGGCCCATGTTGCCGGAGATAACAGAGTCGCCCGTGCTAGCGAAACCTGCGACATTTTTTACAACCTAATGCTATATAAGTTTTTTAAAATAATAATAATTCCACACATTAATACCAAGTTGTTGGCAGGAACACTTCGAGGCTCAGAAGTCTGATGGTACAGTTTATGTTTCAGTTAAATGTACAGTATTTGTTGTTGAAATGAGCTTTCAAGTAATGTATTAGCGTGAGATGAGCCGTTTTCTTTGAATTTAGGCTATTGCGGAAAGAAGTAAGTTTTCTTTTTTATGCATACCTGCAACAGAATTTTTATCACCTACAATGGCGACGTGTGACGCCTCGCCTTTAACTCAGTTATCACCTAGCAGGGTGGTGCCGGTGTTCGACAGTTAGCACTGCCCATTCGGAGTGACATACACTTTTTGGCCTTGGTAGGCGTAGCTAATCGTATAATATCGTCACAATGTAACCACTCATTCCTCTCCACTAACTGAAGGCTCATTTTTAGTAATCACCCCTGATCAATCACTGCGCCAGCGTTTCTCAACCTTTTTTAACCCGAAGACCAGTAAATACTCAAAAATAATTCTACGGACCACCTATTTTTTTTTTTTTTTACCTATGTGTACATTATCAAAATTCGGGATATGTTGTATTGTACCAGTATAACATAATAAATCTAAAAACATGTTTTGAATTCCTAAGCAAACGCATTTGTGAAACTGGAAGCGAAATAATAAATGTTGACCACTCTTAATATTAAGTAAACAAATGAATAGCAATATTACTGTAGGCTGACTGATACACTATACCACCGACATAAATGATAAAATAAGACACTAGAACAGACGCTTAGAAAACGGTAATTTACATAATCTTTAAACGAACGGTGTTCCCTTGATGCCAACTAAAAATAAATAGACTGTTGGAAGAGCAATGCTATCCTATCTTTTTCTTTAATTTTTAATTGCAATGGAGCACACGTTCCGGTGGCAATTTCCCTACACACCCAACTTCCCCCTATCCTGCACCCACTTACATTTGCCCTCTACAAATTTTAACTTTAAATTCTTTTAACATTTTCGGTTAGTTATTCATCATTTCCCTTGGTAACTCATTCCGATCCCTGACACCCTTACATAAAAAAAAACCCTTCCCACTCCCTTGTACCTGAAATCGAGTGCCAGCTTGTGGTCATGGTCATCTTTTCCCTTCCATGAACTACTTTTCATACCTACTGCAATATCTTTCCATGCCTCATCGCCAGTATACGCCTTGTACATTCCCATGACCCTCCTCATCCTCCTCCTGTCTTGCAATGAATCCCATTCCAGTTCCTTTATCTTCATCCTCGAAAAGCCAGATTTTGGCCTGATCATTGAAATATTTGTCGCTTATAGCTTATAAGTGCTTATAGCCTAATACAGCATCAAAATTTACAATATTCCACCTGCGGACCGCCTGAATCATCTTCGCGGACCACAGGTTGACAAACACTGCTCTATGTGAAAAGGAAAGTCAATTTAGTTTTCGTCTAGACGCACTATCACAGTCGAACCATTCTGTTCAACCCAAGATGGCTGAAAATTATCTTTTGCATTTTGAAGTGGTCTCGGATATCTAGATAGCATCTATGAAAAACTATTTTTTCTAAAGCAGCTGAATTTTTATTAAAGATAACATGTGTTCATTATAACTGGCTTCGACCAACTTCAAGTAATAAATGTTCATACATTTAGATGTTGCATTATGAAAAGAAAGCAGAGATGCGCATGGAAACTGGCAAAAAGAAACACGCGGGAAATTACTTCTTCTAATAATTACACAAGATTAATTGGTGCTGTACGGAACAGTTATGACGAAAAATTTTCCTCTACTGGGTCTGTGCAATGGCAATACAAAATGATCTAGCACTAGCCATCTTATTAATTTCTCTGCATCTTTTAAGCACTAACTTTTTTTAATTTCTCTACATCTTTCATTACTACCATCGTTGCTTAAGTATTAAAAATTTAAAAAAGTATTTTAAACAGGAATGATTACATTAAAATAAAATTTTATTTGTTTCAGTGGAATTCTTGTAATTTAAACACTACTGAGATTCAAGTTGCTTGTTTGAAATAATATCATTTTGGTGCTTACAGTACACTGATTTTAAAATTTTTGTTAGTTCACTAGAATACTTTGTTCGGGTACTTTAAATGTTTTACTTCAAGTCTTCTATTGTCGAAACTGGGATGTTCAGTTCTTTAATAATGTCTTCCATTTGTCGATATCTAATGTTACAACTTTAATAACGAAGTCTGTTATTCTTTTCATTTGAAATCCATTTTGATCTGAAAACAAAAAGAATGAAAAACACAAATGCGACAGAGCCAGGAGGAGGTTTTATTTCGACATGTTGATTGCTGTTTACACGAATCATTCTTGATGGACCGCTCGAGTGAATCACAGAGTGTGAATGAAAACTTGCACTCAGACCAATTTCTTTCATTCGTGATCTAAGATGATCACTTTAGAGGATTCTCTGTTTACGCAGTGATTTATCCGGGGTGATTACAAAAAGTGAACCATGTAAACCCACATTTGTCTACAAAGTTTCTGGTCACTAGAACCGTATAAACTCTGTGAAAAGTACAAAATTAATAAACTTTTCGTAATGTATTTTATAAAAACTGTTTTATGTTTTACATCATTCTAATTGTTTATACAATGACACTTGAAAACTTTTTTTTTAATTTTGCCTCTTGAAATGATTTGGATGTGGTTCAGTTATTCTTATTGTAATTTCATTGAGAAAATTGTCTTTAAATTCAACGAAAGTAGCCCACAAAAACTTCATTAAATATTAGAAGTACACTATCATGCACTAAGGGGGTACTAATTATTTGATTAAAAAATTTCTCATAACTATAAATAAAAAGAACAGATCACTCACATTAAATTTAGTAACTATACAATAATATTTGTAACACAAAATAAATTTGGAAAACAGATTAAAGTATATGATGAGCCCAACGATTACGAATAAATGAAAATTAAAATAAATTGTAAATTAGCAAGGAGTGTTGAAGGCAGGTGCTATTACGCAAACAACCGAGATTCTTACCGGATCTAGAAGCCGTTACTTTTGTGTCCGACACTTTCCTGGCATTGATTAGAGCTAGAGATGACGATAATTCTAAGCCATAATAGCGGAGTAACTTACTTAATGCATTTGGAAACTTCTATTTATCTGTAGAGAGTTCATGAAATTTCCGTTTCGTAGTTTGCCGCTTGTGTTTCCGACTGCGACCGGGGTTGAGATCGTTTCGGAACGGGTAGTATTAAGCCGTAGATGATGGTATCCGCATATTATGTCAAGATCATTAATAAATCATTCCAATGCTTCAGAGCACTACATCATTAACTGAAATCAGTCTGAATTAACAAAATATTTATTATAGCGATGTATCTTGTACCAAAGTTATCATTGACGTGGATATATTATTTTGTGTAATTATATGATAAACAATTACGAAACTTTGATATTTCAAATAAAGTCCCATGCAACACCGTTCAAGCAGAATTTTGTTGTAAGTTTTTCTTTCTGAATAGTGAACATTAAGGTGATTTTTCATTGATATTCGGAAAAGTGCTCCAAGCAATTAAAATTTTTAGAACTCGGAACTCTTATATAGAAGACTCTTCAAAAATAAGCCTGCTTTCAAAGTATCAAATAAACACCTTTGGGTATGATGGATGAGAAAGTAGCCCATTAGACAATCTTACACAATGAAGAAACAAAGTGGTGGGTTATATTTTGAGATATAAGTGGTTATTTAATTTGTTAGAGGAGGGAACTGTCGAAGATAACAACTGTTGAGGACGATAAATATTAAAATACATGACGCACATAACTGATGATGAAAGTACGAGTATGTTGAGATACAGAGATTGGCCAGGATCAGGAAAAGACTGAGGTTTGCATAAAAGCAGTAAGAAGAACTGTTGACATAATACCTGGCCCAGTGGATATATTCACCTAGGACTCCAAGCCGGTAGTTGATGGAGACGATCACCACGTCGTTTTCTACAAGGTACTGTGGTCCAAACGCGTCAGGGCTACCAGAACCAATGGTGAAGCCGCCTCCGTGTATCCACACCATGACGGGCAGCAAGCTGCTGGATGAACCGGCAGGAACCTGGTCACAACAGTCAGTTTATAATCAGAAGTTGAACAAACTAAACCTTGAGAGACAAATAAATTTAAACATCTTTAAACCTATCTCTTGTGTAAGGGTTGATATGCAAAAGCGATATATCGTGGAAATTATGTGACAATCACATACATTTAACTAAGAATTTCGTTAGCTGACAGAAAGCGTTCTAGAGCGTTGATATTATATTAAATCTATTAAGGTACTCTAACTTTGGTACCTCATGTTTTAGTCATGTTACGGTGATAACGACAGCAATGACAAGACAAGAAACAAATCTGTACCAACGCCAGCTAATAGCTTGTTGTCCTTCGATATTGAACTACAGGGAATAGTGTACCATCAGAGCAAGGCCGTTGATTAAATAGATTCGTGAAGCAATTAAGACCCTCAATGATCAGGTTTGAAACTGTAAATCAAGCGCAACAAAATTACACCCGTAAAGGACGCCTAAAGTTGATACGTCTCACATAAAATAGTCTCACTACAACCACGCCCTTATCATTAATCAATAAGTTGTGTATAGAAGTTTAAATTCTCTTTCTATTGTTGTGTGGCAAGTAATCTGCTATCAGTAAAGTTCCCGAAAATGATTCAAAGAAAAAACTTGTTTCATGTTTTCTTTTTTATATTTTCACCATGTTATTCTGAGTATATTTGACGCATTCAGTGAAATATTTTCTGTAACTATAAAAAGTATCTGCTTTATGACTGAACGTCAGTGGGCACATCGCGTAACTCTTGCATCGGAAAGAGAGATTCGGTTGCTGGATTGCTCCATGCCTCACATTTAACATGTCTTGTACGTAGTTTGGGGGCCTATAATAGAATTGCCTTACCATTAACCAGTTGCGAATCAAGAAAAGGTCGTAGTAAGAATGTGTGTAGCATGTTCGTGGTATGAAAGAATAGAATATGTTAGAGTTTCATTCCATTGATATACTCAGTGATTCACATGAAGAGGAAGCAGAGGATGTGCGGGGAAGATGATTTATAATTTCTTTTTAAAGATGGTTTGACGGGGCCAGAGATGGAGTTTGTACTCGAGGAATTAGACTTCACTATCAGTGAGCTTTGAAATCCTAAAGTATGATTGGCCGAGGGTGATACGGTACCAAACTTCTTCAAAATACTCTATATCCGAGCAATTTGAGTAGTAATATAATAATTTGTAGACGCCTTTTTAGCAACATGTGTTTATTACTGCATTTATTGACACGGTGTAACAATTTTACATTCATGAAATCTCTTGAAAGTTAAATTTATTGCAGTGGTATGTTCATTGTTTTAAATGGTTTGTGCAAACTGTATATTACTCTGATGAACATAGTTTTTAATGGAATTGAGCTGTACTAGCATCATCATATGTCTACTCTTATAGCATTATATTGTCGATTTTCTGTCTTGTTTAAAAAAAATTCCTGCAATTTCTGCTAAAACTTCTAACGTAAATTAAAGAACTATAAAAAAAAATATAACTAAACGGTTAAGGGAATTGGAATACAGTGAACACTAAAAGATGATATATATATCATTTAAACGAAAGAAGCACTAAACATTTAAATATTTCAGAAATGTGGAGGATTATTCAGGTTGGGATTATACATTTTATCAGTGGTGCCTGTGGTTACCCTGGGCGTGTACACGTTGAGGTAGAGGCAGTCCTCATCACCCTCGAACTGTCGTGTCAGGAAGTCTATCTGCGGCGCCTTGTTGCCCTCCTTGGTGGCATCTCTGATTCCGCTCCACTTTTCAGCTGGCCGCGGTGACTGAAACACAACAAATATCCAAGTAAACGATTGGCACCAACTCTTTAGTAATCAATATGACTCGTTCCAAACTACATATGGCATTAAGATCGATATGCAAACTGGTGATAGTACATGAAGCCATGCAACTCACGATTCAGTGTTCGAAACCAAATCAGATTATCAGATCTGCATAACCAACGATATTCTCCTACATTGTCGAAAGAAAATTTTTGCTTGCTTTACACAGCCCTATCCACGTAGCCTCAGTACTTAATGCAATGTTGCGGAGACGAATTACAAACTCTTTTTGTACCAGTTAATAAGTAACAACCAACTCAAGGCAGCTATACTAAGTCCTAATCTGCCATCAAAAGGAAATTCTGTTAACAGGAAACATTGCACTATCTTAAAGCCTCGGCACCAGGCATCAATTTGCTTAGAATCAATAGCGTAACGAAAATTCTTCATCGAATAAGTTTTATCAACCCACGCAGTGTAAACTCAACATCACTCACTATTTCGATTTAATTTTTCCTTCTGCTAGAGAGCTAGACCAATAAGTACCACTTTTGTCCCTTGTTCGATAAGTAGAACTTGCACAACGCTTTGAAATATGAACATAACTGGTACTACTGTATTTGAACACAAGTAAAGGCAGTAATTTTCATATAAACATTTAAAACTTTCTATAAAAATTAATGTAGCAGCAATGAACTGGTGACAGGTATGCGAGACTGGTAGGTGAGCCGTAACGCTCCGGTCTGGCCTTTTGGGGGACGAGGGTTCGAATTTTCGTTCAGCACTCCAGATTTCGGTTTATCACGTTTTCCCGAAAACACTATAGGCGAATATGGGGATGGTTTCTTCAAAAGACTATGGCTGAATACCTTCGTCTGCCCACCATCCTCTCTGCCTCTAATGACCACAATGTAGACGAGGCATAAAGCCTGAAGCAATAATTCTACCTTGCTTAGGTCTCATCCTTCATTAACTTAACTGATTCACGGCAATCACGTAGTACTACTTTTGTCCCTTGTTCATGACTGGAGATTTTTTTTTCCATCTAAGAAACGAACATAATTTTCAGATATGTCAATAGAAAAATAAATTAATGAAAGAGAAATTAGTTACATCACTCTAAATTGAAGTTAAAAAAAAATAATCAAAATTCAGTCTTTAAACAGAAACACTTTCTGCTTTACACGCCCAGAATATTTTTTTTTTTTTATTTGCCTCATCTCTGTAAACAAGTGAACAATCACTGTCAAGTTTAATTAGCAACACGAACGCTCATTTAGGCCACCAATTCATCGAATTGGTGAAAGAGAACAAACGTATGGAGGTGATCCTGGTATGAAAGAAGTGCCACAGTGATGTAATAGGAGGTGATGAGGTGCATACACCGGGCAGCCACACAATTGTTGTCGTCCGGGTTAAAGCGCCAGCACACTGCCCTGGGAGGTACAAGAGACCCAGGTTCCAATCCCGGGATCGACATATTGCACGTCGTGTGAATGCTGGGATTGTCCTCAATTTGCGCTACATAGACAAATTTCACAAGCAAAAATATACGTTCATCATACAAAACATACATTGTGCTTTTCATTAACACCTGACGACAGTTTAGTTTCTACACTAGCGTTGTAAGCGTTGGGAATTCATTTCTTTAGAAATGCGCTAGTACAAAGTAAATAAGAATCTCGAAAAAAATTATTTAACGGCTTATTATCAACAGCGACTCAAATTTTCCCCTTTAGTGGAAATACTTCCTTGTCGCAATAAATTTGATGATGTATAGAATATAGGTTTTCTAAAAACATAACATATCAAATAAAAGTTCCGATCAGTACACGTAAAATGTTCATCAATTCCATAGTAATAACTCGCATCTACGATTAAGAAACTAAATATGTTTCTTTGGAAATTTTGATGAAATTTCATGTCTCATTATGCCACAATAAAAACAATTGTTTAGTGCTAACAGTTAAGTCACTTTGTAACAACATGATTAAGAGTTTTTTTCCATTGATAGAAGAAGTTACATAATCTGAAACAACTCACTGTACTGTCCAACGTTCATGATATTGCTTCCTTGTTTATTTTTATAAGAAAGAAAAAATAATGATTCTGTCAGAAAAATAATACTCCCAAAAACCCGGAAGAAAAATTCTAAGCCTCACCATAATTACAACTAAACACCTCTCAACACAGGTGTATATCAGAGCTTTACGAAACATTTGACAGCAAAAACTGTGCTCTTCATTTTCCACTTGGACTAAGCTTTTCAATATGTTGGTGTGAATATATAATGACCCTGAACACTAAGATTTCAATCAATGAACTGAAACTAAATACCACTCAGATTATCGAATCGGCATTTACCTTCGTTTTTAATTAAATGGTGCCACTCGGAAGTGACATAAATTCAATGTATATTTTTTCGATTTTTCTGAGTAGTTGTTGCACTAACATATAAATTACTTATTTAAGCTGTCAAGGGTTTACGAAGAACCTTTCACACGAAAGACAAGAGACTAATTTCCACAATAATCCACATCGGTACTCTACCGTCATTTATCAAGAGTATATAACACAGTTTAGTAGCGCGATTTTCTCATTTGTTGTGAAAGCAATTTTACATTCTCGAAACGAATGGATTAAACAAAGGGCGTAGTAAAAGGGGGCAACTTTTGGTTCAAAAAATCGTTGGTGGGATCACTTCTAAAAGGTTGTAGTCAAAGACAAGTTTTGGAGACATATTATGCTAATGGCCCAGGAACGAATTACGGAAAAAGTCAAGCGATGATTATGCTGCTTCTTCGATAGCACGAAGCATCTTCATCAGAATCAGTGACAGTTGTGATGAAGACATGATATTCCGATATCGCTTTGACAGGAGACAAGATAGCCTCTATCCATTCTGTATTACGAAACTTTAATACATTACGTTATAGTTATATGGCACAGTATTTTATCTGCATATGATGTTTTGAACTATCACATCGTATTTCAAATTTCTCAGTAAATTTTTTTTTCATTTGTTTCATCATATCAAAGTAATTTTCTTCTTAAGTGCGGATGAGATAATTTAATCTAAAAACGACGGTTAAGCGTTTGCTCGCTTTTAGGAAACTCGAGGCTCGTGGATTGGGGCACGTTCCACTGTCATGAGAGGTAACTCGAGAAGAGAGATTACGACCTATGACGCAGACTAATCTGAAGTATATAAGCTTACGACTCTTTCCCCTGTCCTGTCCCCGGGGAAGATGAAAGTTTTCTGTCATTTAACAAGCTTTTTAATAAGTTCCATAATTAACCGATTAAAACACAGAACAGTTAATGCTTGGAGGTGATAATAGATAAACAATTATGATTTAATCAGCCTTTGTTGGAGAAAATTAAGTCTGCAAAATTAAAATTACACACACAAACACACAATAGATCTTTTTTAATGCATGGTTCCTGGTGACCGGGATGCCAGGCTTGACACGAAACAATTCTTTGAAGTAACAAAATGTTCTAGAAATAATAAACGCAATCCACTGTACTTTTCATTGAGTTTGAAACCTCTTCTGGAAACTTTTCAGATTGCCCACCGAACCGAATGTAATAAATACATTTAAATACTGCCCTATGACTGCTGGCTCTTGCGTGGAATACAAGCTAATATTAATTTCCACACTTACCAAACAAACAATTTGTATTTGCTTATAATTTCTGGTTCATTAATTGAAACATTAAGGACAATTATCCAAAATTGTGAATGTCGATTTGGAAATCGATAGAATGTCCGCTCTTGGGATTGTTAAAAATTGGATGGGATAATTACTGATTCTAGTTTGAGCTCCAAAATGGTGCTTGATAGCCGAATAATAGAAAGGATTGCTAGTACTTTTAGAAACTTATGATACACTAACTGTGCTTGTGACTTCGCCCACGTGGATCTAATAAGCTCTCGATCATATTTCCTTCCCTTTGTAAATTTCCACCATTAATTTACAAAAATCTGACACAAACGTTGTGATAAATCAACATCAGTTATAAATACCAATAAAATGGGCTTTTAGAATAGAACAAAATTATTATTTTTACTTATGTCCGTTTAACTTTTAATCATTAATTCATTAACAATCGATATGAGCCATGTAATGTTTCAGTATCAAGGATATAAATCGGGACAAGTTCCAAATAAAAATAAAAAAAGATTTACAAAGGTACACAAACCATAAACTATCACATTCAACTGTGCCCTAAAGCAGCTAATCCAGCACTGCTCGCATTTTGTACTGGACTTCAATAATGGTAAACATTTTGACTGCGAGAAGGCTTGTGTCAGACAATATTAAACTAATATATTCTAGGCAACAATTAAATTAGCGAACAATTTTTCGATCTCGTCGTGTCAGATACAAAAGTAAACTGAAATAATTTGTAATTATCTGCCTGCATGTATAACATAAACAGTGGCATGTTGGTTCAAGACACAGGAGAGCTTCTATCAACCTTGACAACGGACATGTAACTAAAATTGAATCGCTGAAGATCCCTCCACGAGTGGCGAAACGCATCCGTAAATAAATAAAACCCTAAATCAGTTGCATTGGCGAGCTTATTAAATAGTAATCATTATTTTAACAAGTGACTGCAGAAAAAATGACCTACAATAATCACGCAGAATTTAAGGTCTATATGAATAACAAACTGTAAAATTCAACTAAATTATTGAAGTTGTAGATGCAATCGGTGCTAACTAACTTTCAAAATGTGGTCCCAGGGGAGAATTTTTAAAGCAGCCAATCAATGGAGAGAATTTCCTAAGAACTGAAGATCGCTTTTGTAATTAATTAACATTAAACTAACGTTAAATGTAACTTCACTGTACTAAGAACTTTTTTCAGGAAGACATTATATTTTCCTGCTCTTCTAGTTACGATGATTGCAAAATTATTCTGACTCAAGGAATGCAGAAATAGACTGTAACTTAACTACTGCTTAAAGGCTTAGATTGGCTGATAAGGGTCGCTGAGACCCTTCAGGACCGTAGACCTTGAACCAGCCAACCCTCTAGACTTTACTCGGGGAGAACGAATCTTTTTAAAAAAATTAAATTAAGTTAAATAAATGTTCAGCAGCATTAAAGAGTTCGTTTCGTATGTTTCGGTTGCAGAAAAGAACTAAAAAAAAAGTATTTCAAGAAACCATATTTATAAAATGAATCGATATCGAACAACTTGCATTTTGCTGAAAAGGAACGCTGAAGTGAAGACCAAATGTATGTAATGGAATATAATAGATACGATTAGCAGTCGTTTGTACAAATGATGAGAAGTTGCATCCTTAACCCGATATAAAGTTTAAGATTTTATAAAATAACCCGATAATAGTCGGAATTCCATGCAATGGGAGGGAGATTGTCTAGCTAGTCCCTGCGTCATAATAGTTAGGAGAGTTGTGAGAGTTTTAATTTAGAACGAGCGTATTGTTAGTCATTTCTCAGATTCATTCCTAGAGAAAACTGTACTTCCCCTCTTCCGTAAATTCAAGAAGGTAGACACAAGACGAAAAAATCAGAGATTCATCGTTTAATATTTTCAAATTTCGTAAAATTACTGCTGTAATATTGCAGTCATTCTCAACCTTGGTTTTCTGTAGAAATATTCGGCATTTATTTTGTTAGTTAAGTCTGTAATACTCTCCAGCAATCTTTCTTAGTTGGGAACATGCGAAGAAATACAATTATTAGAACTGCAATGACGTTGCGGGGTTGGCCACAATTACATTCCTGATCTGTACCTAAACATCCACTGTTCGTGTTTGGAAACTGTAGTTACTACTGGTAACTGTGATGCAGAGATCCTCAGTCACAGTTCTGTTGTGATTGCCTGCTTACCTGGAACCTGAGTTCTCCGATGGGCGGCTTCGCGTAGGGAATTCCGAGGAAGGAGCAGTAGGACTTCCCAGACGGCGTCTTGTCTTTCCTGCCCTTGAGGACTCCCTGTGCTGTGCTGAGTGTCACCCAGCCACCTGCCGCCATCTTGGTAGTACACCTTGTAGTGTGTTACAGATTAAAAGACGTCGCGTTAAGCTGAGGCGCCGAGTGTTGAATGAGTTGGCTCAGATCAAGTAACTGTCTTTGGACTGTGCTCCACTCACCGGCATCATGTGATAAGCTCAGTCATTATCTTCGGCTGGCGGTGATCCAACTGATAACAGACGACGGAATGAACTTGCAGAAGCGCTATACAAGTCATGCAGATGTTAATTTCATTTACTGTTGCGGGATTATTCGCTTGTTGGAAACAACTGTGTTGTTAAAACCTTTTACTTTTTTAGCAACGTAGATAAAAGAAATTTATTAAAAAAAGAGTGTGGAAAGTAACTAAAAAGTTAGAAGCAAGTTCTTAAATACTAGATTTTCTTGTATTTTTTTGTTTTACCCGTCTAGTGCAGTTAAATAAAAAATACTTCATTTTAACATACGCGTTTGATTTTATTAAATAATTTTCGCTACCAGTTTTCATTTTTTAAATACATTTAATTCGGGAAATGTTCCATATCAGTCTTGTGTTCCAACCACTTTTTGTATTTCACACACGAATTGTAATGTTTTTGGACAAAAACATTTATTTTTATTTTTTGTTTTTTTCGCAGCAAACAAACAAGCCAATAAACGCCACTGAAATCTGATCAGAGGTTTTTGCTTATTTCTGGAAATAGTATACATGGGTAGAATTTATTAGATTTGCAATATAAAAACTTTGAAAAAAAATGGAGGGTAGGAACCCCCGGGTTAGCCCACGGCATCGCTTTTTGAAATAGACATGCCTTCTTCCCTATAGAAGGCTATCAAAAGGAACGGGAAGAAGTTCATCCACAGCCTTTAAAATGAACCATCCTGAAACCAGGGTAAACCGAAATCAGGTTGGCTTAGGGTGCGTCCATAAACTACGTAGCTCTATTTTGGGGCCTCCTATGAACCCCCTCCCCACAAGTAGCCTGACATGGCTTTTGCCCATAGCCCCCTCCCCCCCTCACTTCTCTTACCCACCTCCCTATTCATTCCAGAGTAAATTTTGTACTGTTTTCTCTTGTCTGACTATCGTAAATTATATATGGAGATAATTAAATGACGGAAATAAATATTCACATGCTGTTGTGTATTCGGTACCTTATTTTAACTGTGACAAATAATATGAATTAAAAACTACATGGGTTGATTGGGAACCACCTATCTCTTCCCCCACGTAGCCCAGCGTAGCTTTCTACTCACCATCATCATCATCATCATCCCTAGACCGAGCCACGTAGTTTATGGACGCTCCCTTCCTTACCCGACGTACGTGTCCCCACCGCGCAAAGGGTGTCTAAAGGCGCAAGGGTTCAGCTCTACAAAAGTGAAAGAGCCTTCCCCCGTGAGGAGCAAGGTTGTGGTTGAACATAGGACACTTTTACTCCCTTCCGAAATAAAGAAACCTACCCTATGAACAGTTCGTCAGCGAGAAGCAACGAATATTACCATCTAAAAATATAAATGCAAAGCTGTTAAATCAATTTTTTCTACAACTGACATTTATACAGGAACATCTCTAATAATCCTACTTCCCGTGAAGAGAATACTCCAGTTCTTCGGACGTATAGTAAGAAGAGGCAGAAACGTTTGGATAATTGACTGTGCAGGGAAGATGGAGGGTAGGAGATAACGAGAAAAGTCAGTCGGCAGATAGATGTATCAGTTGAAGATCACCGGTTTCTTTAGCAGTCTTGAGGGAAAGCAGAATATCGACAAGGATGGTAACATGTATTCTACAATATTGTGAGAGGTTCAGCGGATATGACGAAGCTCAGGAACGAGCTTTACTACCAATTATAAGCCTTTCCAGCTCCCCCGCTTGTGCGGGATAATACTATCCGATTCTAGCTTTAAACTCTTGAAATCTAATACAGACTACTTATTCTATTTTTTTTATTTTTTTTACTTGTATTAGTTAGCACCAGTCAGTGGCGTAGCTAGGTCAACAAGGGCCCCGGTGCAAAAAATTTATTTTGGGCCCTCAGGTTAGATGGGCGACCTTTTTTTTTTTTTTTTGCTTTGTGTTACTGGTAAGGGCCTCCTGAGCTGAGGATGGGGCCCTTGAGTTGTGCTTAGAGGCCCCCTGAGCAATGGTTGGGGCCCCCCCCCCTGAGCAGTGAGGGGGCCCCCCCCCTGAGCAGTGAGGGGGCCCTTAGTGAGGGACTTCCTGTGTCTCAGGGGGGCCCTTAGACGGCTGTAGAGCTAAAAAAAAAAAAAAAGGTCGCCAGTTTGTCATGAAGGCTCTCTGAACTGCGCTTGGGGGTCCCCTGAGCGTAGGGGCCCCGGTAGTAGCTACGCCCCTGGCACCAGTACCTGAGGTATATGCCTATTAATTGTTTTCTCATATTGTTGAGCATTGTTGAGATAAATGATGTATCGTTGAAGGTCTTAATAAAACGTCTTTAAAGTTGTGGTAACGTTATCGTCGTTGAGTTGGATCATGTTGGATCACTATCTGCTTATCAGTCTCATTATTATCAGGTAGCATGTGATGCCATTTCCTCTCGTCTAAGGGACGTCGATATACTTACCGGACTCAATGACGTGGTGATAATTTTCATAAACATTACTAAGTTTTATTTTCGTGTTTAACGTAATCAATATATAATAAGATGAATATATGTGTGCTTGTTTGTTTGTTGGTTGGTTTGTTTGTTCTTCATACAAATCCACAGTTTTCATTCGATCTCGATGAAACTTTGCACACTTAGGGCGTTTTCACACACACCGGCAAAACCGGCGCCGGCTCCGGCACCGGCTCCGGATACAATGTAAATGAGAGCTTTCACACGATGACCGGTCCGGCACGGACGCCGGTCCGGCATCCGGCGCCGGCGAATGCAGCCGGCGCGGCGGTGACCTCGACAATCGGACCGGCACAGCCGCCGGCCCTTTGATTTCATTGTTTGTTATGCACACTGGTGCTAGTGACACACGGCTTTTATACAGTTTAATATCAGCAGTGGCGTAGCTAGGTCAACAAGGGCCCCGGTGCAAAAAATTTATTTAGGGCCCTCAGGCCAGACGGGCGACCTTTTTTTTGCTTTGTCTGCTGGTAGGGGTCCCCTGAACTGATGATGAGGGCTCTTGAATTGTTCTTTAGGGGCCCCTGAGTAGTGGCTGGGGCCCCCCTGAGCAGCGAGGGCCCTTAGTGAAGGGCTCCTGTGTTCTCAGGGGCCCCTTAGACGACGGTAGAGATAAAAAAAAAGGTCACTAGTTGCCGTGAAGGCTCGTGGGCCCTCTAAACTGCGCTTGAGGGCCCCTAGAGATGCGCTTAGGGCCCCTTGAGGTATGCTTGGGGGCCCCCTGAGCGTGAGGGCCCCGGTGCACTGCACCGCCTAGCCCCATAGTAGCTACGCCCCTGAATATCAGCCCATAATTTTGTGATAATGAGTCACGATATTGTTACTGTACATTGATTGAGTTGGTAGAGAGCAAACCATGTTTGTGGGACAAAACAGCAGACTGTTACAGAGTTACTGCAATCATTTCCTTTGTAGGAATACATTTTTTTCTCATTGTTGTATTTTGATGTTTGATACTGTCTTCCAACCGTTCAACCAGGAAATCAAAAGTATTTGTACTCATACGAAAGTAATTGAAAAATTTGCTTTCATTTTTTCTAAATTTTTCGAAGAGCGTATAAAAGCTCCCTTCCAGGTATCTCACACTCAAAATAGGATGTATCCAGTAACGTCTGTCAATTAAATGTTTTCTATATTTCCTTCTGAGGTACAATAATCCAATGAAGTAGCGCTTGTTAAATGCCGCACACATCTTTCCTCTGCCAAAGCTAGGAATATACTGTGCTCGGTGCTGGTAAAGACTGGCGCCGTCTCCGGTTTTGCCGGTGTGTATGAAAATACCCCCTCGCCGGCGCCGGACTATGCTCCGGCGCCGGCTCCGGCTTTGCCGGTGTGTGTGAAAACGCCCTTATCCTTTGAAACAAGGAGAAAAATACTATCTACTTTTGGTTGAAAAATTATCTGCATAAATAATACATGTTGTCCTATAATTTCGAAAAATTACTGAACGGCGATAGACAGACGCGTTGGATGTGGAGGTCTCTGTACAGTTTTTCCGTGGAGCGGAAGTAGCTCTGTGGTTAAAGCGCTTGCTTACTAATGGTTGGGTCGTGGTGTCCGGTTCAAATATCCGTGAGGGCTAATATTTTTAAAAATTGTTTTTGATCGTAAGAGTCACGCCTGGCCCGTCGGTTATTCGGATTGAATGTTAAACTGAAGTTATCACAAAGTTAGAGGTGCAATGCGAGGCAAATCGTAGGTAGTCTTGCAATGCTGTAGGTGTGCACATTTTTAGGTTATATTGATACCTCAGGGGTGATTCGCAGTCAGTGTGTGTGAGTGTGAGACTTGCAGTAATAATACTATAAATGCGAAGTAAGTCTCTGTCTTTTGTTACGTTTTGACAACTAAATGCCTATAGCGATATTGACGGAATTTAACAAGAAAATCTCTAGGGAGGGCACAGGACATTTTTTTCGGTATGATTAACAGTTGTAGGCAAGAAATTTTGAGAACTTATCAAATGGTGACAGCGAGACAGATGTGTGTGTTAGTCTGTAATGTTACGTCGCTTGTCAAGCTATGCTTCTCGCGCAATTTGTTAATAAACTTCGTTTAGTGAAAAAACGTATTATTTAGTATAGATGTCGATTTTCTCTGTCCTTTTACTTTGTGTCTGTTTAAATGTTTCTGGCACCAATTTATTTTGCCTTTTTTTTTACATGTCTTGCGGCGTAAACTGGCCTAAGTTGTAGCTCTAGCAGAGCACGAGCAGCTAAAGTTATTAGAACCCAAGAATCGGATGCTCATTCTGAAGAAAGAAGAAAAGTCCAAGCTGAAATAAAGCTGCCTTTAATTAACACCCCCCCCCCCCCTCAAAATCCTCTCACATTCGTTTGTTTTTCTGTTTTTAAATATGTTGGAAATTGATTCCCTTCAAGAGACAGGTTCGATGGTAGAATGATATAGTGATGGCTTTCCGGTCATGTTATGCCGACTCGGTGTTGTTTGGGACCAATCCTTCGTTACCAACAACTTTCTATATTCAATTCTAGAAAATAAATTATTAATCCACGCGTACGAAGTCGCGGGTATCAGCTAGTTAAAGAATATAATCGTTCTTCATATAGCAAAAAGGTGTTTAAAGCATGTGATAATTCTAACCGCAACGGTCGAACACAAACATTTTTTAATAGATATTTATTAATTTTAAGTCAAACTATAAACTAATAATGCATCATAAACCGAGAGTGGTGGGTGAGCGGTTAACGCTCTGGCCTCGCATTCGGGAGGACGCTGGTACGAATCCCCGTCCAGGCCTCCATATTTGTTTTTTTCCATTTTTTCCCCAAATCACTCCAGGCGAATGCCGGGATGCTTCCTTCAAAAGGTCATGGCCGAATTCCTTCCCGTTCCTTATTCCCAGTCCTTTCCCGCCTTTAACGAGCTCGACGTCGACGAGGCGTAAAGCCGTGAAAATAATAATAATAATAATAATAAAACTATTTTTAAACTCAGTAAGGGAGCTTTCAGTTATGTATTTCCAAATGAATAAGCTTCGTACAAAGATCTAATAAACATTATCAACTGATTAGATAAAATAGGCCTACTATTTTCAGACGCTATCATGAATAAATCCACGCTAGATAAAATCAAAGCAATTTAGTGGATATTTAATTATTTGAATCTATGTAATTTATAGAATAAATCAGTTATTCAGGAAATCACAAGTTCACAGTTCAGCCAGCCAGGCATACGTAACGAGATTCGCGAAGCAAACCAATCGGTCCCTAACAAGACCAGCAGTACTTGAACAACCAAAATGCAGTTTGATTATTATTATTTCTATTGTTGCTAATAATTTTTGGAAACCGACAACTGCTATCGACTGTTTTTAATAATCTGTGCTCTGAAGCATTGTTTGATTTATTCTTTTTGCTACGACAATCATCAAGTGTCTTAGATGGTAGGCCTATGTATCGGTATACATAAGCAAATTTCAAAGCTATTATTCTCTTCTCTTTTTATTTCACAGCAGCCAATCGCCATGCTTAATTTAAGTAAAACGACAGCACTTGACACATTGGATTCTATTACAATCTTTACTTGAATTAATGTTATTTCAATATTGCACTTATTTCAGAATCTCAGTATAATAGTTCTCAGTATCCTTATAAATCGTATATCCTCAGAGTAGGGGCTGACGAGTAAACACTCATAGTTCCTTATTTCCGTGCGGATACTCTCCTTCAGTTAAATAAGCTTTCAACCACGGAGTTAATAAGTGTGTGCTGATAAGTTTTAATTAATTTTAATCATAGCACTGTCTTAATGAGTTTTAAAACTTGGGTTTCAAAATGTTGCCATATTGTCCCTGGTACAAACCCTACACAACGATCTCATTAGTACCCGCAGCATCAGAATGATGTATTCGTTAATTCTTCATTGGCAGTTTCTTTCCTGTTATTCAGATTCGCGGCATCGTTAAAATAACATTATTATCTTTTCCCTGAATACTATAGCGCATATTGTTACTGCCAAATGGTAATACTTCCCTATTTCCACTCTCACTTTTGAGTTAAAACGGGGATAATCAGCAGCTCATGCTGATTTCAATTTCGACGAATTTACACATTATTTCATTTACTATTGTATCCACTGTACATAATGTCGTGTTCTGCCAGTGGTCAGAACACTTTATGTTTGTGGGTTGTCCTCTGGACCTCAGCAATCCTTGTGAATCATATAGAAGGAAAAAAACGTATTGACATTCGGCTAGCTTAGAAAGATGTGCTGACTGAGGTTTCCAACAATTAATTATTTTTAGATGTAAATAAACCCTTTATCAGGAAACCGAGCAATATTCTGTGTATTAGCATTTGTTTATAGCCGTGAACGTTATATTGGTACTTACAGTTCTCTCTATAGACTAATAACTATTTACTGATAACTAAAAATATGACCTGAAAGCTTCACTTAAAGACGAAGAAAAAAATCTCCAGATTCCGGCAACCTCAAAATGTCGCATTCGTGGGACAATTCGAGCCTCCAAATATCAACCCTCTTTTTCAACCTACTTGCTGGAAAATGACGGAGGAAAATTGACCCCTGGAAATGCCGCAAGAGAGTGACATCTTGAGGCTGTTAGGAGATCTAAGATTTACTATCAGTAGTCATCGGTCTTACTGGAAAAAGAAGAATTTTCGCCCAACAAGCTTCACGGCTAGGATTCGCAATGCTTGGTCTCGATAGTAACTGATGTTACGCGTATATAATCTACTGGTATAATGTTCTTCTCTTCACGGTGCGACTACAGTGGACCAATTTTCAACGACATAATGCCAGAACACATACTGCATGCGTTTCAAAAGACCACCAGGTCTGCAGACCTGTTGCCTATCAAATGTCTATGGCGCGAGTTGACACAGCACCAGTTACAACCATGGAGGAAGGAAATATATGGAGACGACGCAAGAGACCTTCACCACGCATTGAAGTGAAGCCGGGCGGAGGAGGAGTGGGGGGGGCATGGCCGCTTCCATACAGACACGTGGAATATGTACAAAAACCTCAAGGGGACTCTAGGATAAACGTGACGCCGCAATCTGGTGATGGATTATTATGTAACTCGATGAGGCAAATAAAAAATGAACAATAAACTTTTTTGATATCCTGCTTAGTTTTCGAGATATTCTGTCTCAAACGTGAAATGTTTTTGGTTGAAATTCAGAAGAAACAATTGGTCACAGTAAAATTTGATGACGGATTCTTATTTAAAAAGACGAGACGGATAAAAAATAAAGAATAAAATTTTTCGATATCTCGCCTAGTTCTCAAGATATACTGTATCAAAAGTGAGGGGTCTTAAGTTGAAATACAGAAGAAAAATTTCGCATACGTCAAATTTAATGATCGATTCTTATGTAACACGACGAGAAAAATCGAAAATAAAGAATAATATTTTTCTATATCTTGCTTAGTTTTCTGGATATACTGGGATTGGGTTGATATGCGGCCTGGACTAAAAATTAATTCTGCCAAAGCCACAATGAATTACATGGTGGACATGCAGAATGGATATTTCAGTTGTTTTTACTTCCACTCGTTGTTAGGTTGAAATGAGGCCTAGACCAGAATAAAAATAGTTATTTTGTTATTATACAACGTAAGCTTAATTGGGAATAGCTGGAAGTGGAAGTAGTTTCCATCGCGATACACGTTTTGTCACTAACTTGGTTCTCATGAAATTACTAACAATAATAGATAAATTCTTTGTCCCTTATGGAACAACAAAACCATTCTGGTACAGACTGCATCTAGACCTAACCACAATCTCCATTAAATTGCCGTTACAGAATCAAACTTTGTAGACATACCCACACACGCGTATTTGAATCTCAAACTGTATTTGCGGTAACAACATCGTTTGCTACATCAAGATTCCTAGATAGCATAGCATAATTTAACACATTTAATTTCATCATACATTGTCAGTATAAACTGCAACGTAATGAAAGAAAGCGTAATACTAAATTAACTGAACCACGATGTAAAACACACCCCTTTAAATCTCATTTTCAACACTCGTTAAAAAGTAATGCTAGTCTATTATGTGCAAAATAGCAAGGTATGCTGATTTTCTACACTACACCAACAAAAATTTGAGAACAAAGTCATCCCATTGAGTGCTATGACTAAATATTTATAGACAGACAGCGAAGTTTGTAATTCCTACCGCCCACTTCAACAACGATAATTAGAATTCAACTTACTTTTGAAATGATATTCCAGGTTATTTGCTCTCTTGCCTGTTTGTGCAACCGTATGCAACACAAGATGGCATTATAAAACACTTATATACATTACAAATTGATATAATCACAGCATCTAACAGCATGTGAACATCGCATTTGTTTGGAAGCGCAATATCGCCGCTGCCGCGACTGCGCATGCGCGAGAGTTTACAGCCTGCTTCACAGATTTAACGTCACTTCTCCTCCATATATTTCCTTCCTCCATGGTTACAACCTACTGTAGCATACTCTTCCACAGGAATAAGTTGTATGTTTTCATATCTACATGCATGATTTTCGCTTCATAGATAAAAGGTCAATTCAGTTAGGTGTAACAGATCTATGCCGGTAGCAAATTGTGATGGTTAGTTTGGAACCACTAATCCTTTAATGCATAGAAGTAATTTATCCGATTTGTTTTCAATCTCCTGATATTTTGGAATAGAAAATTATATGTTTGTATATTACGTTTTCTGCTTGTTTCTTGCAGAGAAAACAATTTATTATTGCGTGTTATAATACTGGCTAAACGAATATTGATTCTACCCAAGAGATGGGTGTCAGTAACCACTGGAGTTATTTAATCTGTAATATAATTAATGTTTTATTCTACACTCACTATTTACCTACCGTAATAAGTTGTGGTCTACTAATTTTTTATCTGATAGGTTTCAGAGAAACTAAAGAAACAAAGCCATAATTTCATAATGATTAATCCATAATTTCATATTTATCACATTACTTTATTTTGTATGTGTTCACGACACAAATTGCTTGGTACATACCACCACACTCTACTTCGCAGCCCTGCTGTTGTACTGACGGTCCCAGAAGTCTACTCTCTCCTTGAAGAGGTCCTTACCCAGTGACAGGCCGCCGTTGTTGATATGCAGGTAATTGTTTTCCTTGGGTTTGAAAGGCGACCACGTGACTTTCAGTAGGGGATCCTGTTCTGGAGTCGGATTTCTGGATCAACACAAACATGTAAACATTGTTATTAACAGTAATTATAACCAACTCCACCTAACGGTAGCTATTGATATAGTCATTTGAATTCGGCGAAGCCACAGCGTATGATTTGTGACTATTAAGTAGGAATCATTAAAAATCTATTATCTTGTTTATAATGGTAGGTATATAAAAATTAAGTTTCTCCGGCAACGGGATAGAGATCACAATTGTTCGAACTGTTTCTGATGCGACTACTCTATGAGTAAATCAGATTTTAAACTTGCGATCTGGCGCAAAATAAATAAAATATAATCATGATTATTCAAAAATATTTAGATTTTTTCTAATTTTGAGATATTTCTTCAGTAAAAACTGTACTGCTAGGCTTTAAAAATATAAAAAGTTAACTATATGGACGAGATACTAAATTTAAAAAATTTCTTAACTTAGTAACTATCTAAATTCAAGAAGATTTCGCTTCCAGTTGGTATCCTATGAAGTGTTAGATGTTATGTAATAATAAAACTCGACTACTTTCATGTAGTATGGGGCGCAAACAGAATTTGTGCTCTGGATGCCAACGATTTACTACAAACATTATTAAGATGGTAAAACTACTTCGTTGTAGTATTTCATTGTATGTAAAGGATTAAAGTTACTCTGAAACAGTCAATGAGTATCATACATATTGTTTATAAATGTGCCATTATCTCCCTCCATATCTAACCGAAATCGATAAATGAGGTATCATTTTAAAGATCCGCTTTTGTCACATCATATTTAAAGAAAAGATTTTTTTCCGTATTTGATCCTTAAAGAGTAAAAATATAATTATTTCCCAAATTTTTTTTTTTATGCGAGCTATTTATCTCCCTTGAAACCTAACCGAAATCGATGAATGAGATATAATTTTAAAGATTAAGATCTCCACTTATCGTAATTCAAGAAAGAATTTTTTCAGAATTTGACCCTTAAAGGGCAAACGTAATAACTATGAAGGATGCGCCTATGAGACAGTTCAAAACCAAGCAGCTAGATAGCACTAACACACATAACAAAGATATTAATAAATTGCTTAGCTGGCGTCGACAAGGATTGAGCGAGTTACGGACAGACAGCAGCACCAAATATTACAGAGATATCAATAAACTTAGGTTTCTGTGAAGTAAATAACTTTTTGGATAATTTTTTTTTTTTTACGAAAACATTTTTGTTTTGCTACATAGTTCCTATGAGAACATTTTATGCTGCCATGATCGCAGCAACACATATCACAGAGTTGTGTGTATTTTGTTCAGGTTAGTTGTATTCCGTTAAAGTCAGTGACAGTTTTCATATATCTGTTTTACGTCTCCAAAAGTTTTTCCTGATTGTTTCGTAACGTGCTGTAAGTATATAGTTATATACACACCTATTACACTGAAATAATAAACAATTGCTACAAATAAGGTGGTTCCTCTTTCATCCTATTACGAACCAGCAACTATTCATCGTCTCTTCGCACTGGTCTTCTAGTTTATGTACAGGGTCCGGCAAAAAAACCTCCCTGATTTCAATAGGCATTTGCAAAAAGAATAAGAAACATACAGAACAATTACTTATATTTGTGAATAGCCTATATGATGCCATTTTACATCACTTAGTACACTTTACTTGATTTTGAAAATTATGTCCGATAAATGATGTCCCCCATTGTTAAGACATTCACAAAGTCTTTCCCTGAAGTTGTCCATAGTTCTTCGTGTAACTTCCCTTGGAATGACTGCCACTTCCTGCCTAATGGCATCTTTTAGTTCTTACAGAGTTCTGGGGCGATGTTTGTACACTTCAGCCTTTAGGTAGCCCCACAGAAAGAAATCACAAGGTGATAAGTCGGGTGACCTTGGGAGCCAGGAAATGTCTCCTCTTAAACAAACAAGACGTCCAGGGAACAACTCTCTTAACATTTCCATGGACCGCCGAGCAGTGTGAGCTGTGGCTCCGTCCTGTTGGAACCAAACTTCTTCTTCCTCATGGTCTAAAACAAACTGGTTGATCTTGGGTCGGAGAAAAGCCTCTATCATGTGACAATAGCGATCGGCATTGACCGTTACTGTTTGTCCATCTTCTTCAAAAAAGTACGGTCCCCACACACCAAATTCCGCAACGGCGCACCAAACTGTGACTTTTGGGCTGTGTA
The DNA here is from genome assembly GCA_031002005.1 of Vandiemenella viatica. Taxonomy (NCBI): domain Eukaryota; kingdom Metazoa; phylum Arthropoda; class Insecta; order Orthoptera; family Morabidae; genus Vandiemenella; species Vandiemenella viatica. The sequence goes on from JARYHS010008074.1 coordinate 289,265,194, forward strand.
GTGGTTGTTGGTGGAGTTCCGTAGGATTTTTTGCAGCCCAGTAGCGGAAATTCTGTTTGTTAACAGTTCCACACAAGTGGAAGTGGGCTTCATTGAAGAAATGAAGACAGCATCTGGGGGAATGTTTTGCAAAATGTCATCACATACAGCCCTGAGAGTTTCATAATCTTCTTCAGACAACTTTTGGGCAAACATTATTTTGTAGGGATGCAGCTGAAGTTCTTTATGCAGAATTCTCCTTACTCTCCTTTCTGACAATCCCAGCGCAGCTGCATGTTTAACCGCTGAACGCTTTGGAGACTGTTGGATGGATGTTCTCACTCGCGCCACATTCTCTGGTGTTATTGCAGTACGAGGTCGGCCAGTTGGTTTTCTTTTTAGTGCTGACCCTGCTTGTCTAAAGTTTGACACCACAATCTAATCGTTTTCGCATCAGGAACACTATCACGTCGGCCATGTTCGAATCGAATCCGAAACGCTCGTTGAGTAGAAATCACAGAACCGCCATTTTTAATTAACTCCTCCACAACAAACGCCCGATGCTTACCGAGCCATGGCGAACACTGAAAATGGCACGTACGCCGCTACGGAACAATACCCCCTCCACATCTCTACCCCCACTACAACTCACGCGGTGGCTTGCTCAAACCGGGGAGGTTTTTTTGCCGGACCTTGTATATGCTGTTGCTTCGATTGATAATAACCGGCTAATTATGTAGCAGATTGTCAGCAAATATGAAACGACAATTCCGTGAAGATACTCAAGCTGAAGTGAACAACACCAACTCATATTAAAAAGCGAGATTCCAGAGCAGGAGTGTGATCAGTCATTCTCTGTGTAGTAGGAACCATGTGGACGTGGGCACGTTGGGGGTTAGCACGTTGGGCTCACGTGAGTGTAGCCGGTCCAAATCCGGCCAAGGGCATGCGTGGTTTTAATCAATTATCGTTTTGATCTTGTGTTGTCCTCACTATAGCCTCCCAAATTACATGACCCTGATACTATAGTTAGTACAAGATAAATCGGTGCTAAAATATTTTTTTAAAGTAAATATAAGTCATTTCTCTTCAGCTTTGAATAAATTTCTACCAGTTATTTTATATTAAATAGTGTACTTCGAAGAATTGACATATTTTGTCAGGATTATATTTACTCACCCTGTCTTCGCAAAGTTTGTCCACAATTTGGTCATTATTGCGACTATGCTGGCTTCAACTGATTCTGGAGGAGCATCCAGTGCAGGCAGTCCTGGTAGGTTTGCTCGAAAGATGTAGTTTAACTCATCGGCATGGCTTGCTCCTGTCAACATACGACGAGCTACATATCAGGTTCCTGCAGCTGGTATGAATCATTAGAATCTACTACCGTAACAAACAAACATTAAGTGAATTGAATTATTGTTACAAATAACGGTATCTGCATTCTGTTTAGGAATAACGATAGAATTTCAAAGATTCTATTTTCTTCAGCCACCATCATCATGAATGTTAGGCATTAATGATTATACCTACGCTCTTTCAAAGAATATTTGGATATATCAGGTGAATGTTGAGGTCTATGATCTATATATAACGATTAACATCAATATAATACATTTTCGTTAGTTTCCCATTTGTGTTTGTGACAGCTGTTTTATCTATCTGCAGTTCTATAGACATATGTGTGAAAAAAGAATTATCAGCGTCTTCTGTTCTGCAATATTTAATAGATATTTCTTAATACTTACAAGTTTATAGGACATTAACTCGTTCTTAATTTTCTATCAAGGATAACAGAAGCGACTGTCTAACAGTCCACCCTCGGTATTACGATGAAGCTCAGAGCTGTGTGATGGGTTCAAGTTTCGACTTTCAGAATAAGCAATTCAATACAAAATAGCTGTTTATCCCATACCGATCCTATGTTGCTCCCGGCACAGTGATTGCGATGGATTTTCTGGCTAAAACACACAATACTTCTTCCAAAATAATCTATGCTGATAATCATGAATGCATTTTCAAAGTGACAAAATGTAAGTCGGGGAGCAGACTCTTGTTTTATATGCACAAAATTCCCAACTGCGTGAATCTGATTTCATTTTATGTTGTAACTTACTTCGCAGTCTCAAAAATGATCTGATAACTGTAGAAGTTTTGAAGATACTAATGCCTCACCTGGGAACTTGTCCGCCTTCAGGAACTTCTTGAGCATGTTAAGCCCGGCATCGACGTTGAAGAAATAGAAGTAGACGGGAGGCGTGGGCTGGGAGGCGTGAGCCCGAGCAACCCTCAACGCCGGGTAGTTGAAGATCCAGTCGCCACGCAGCTGTAGACAGGGCGTGTTTCATTAGACTAATCGAAGGCTTGAAAATACTCATTTATGTGCTTTCCAGGCGTTTTTTAGTCGTGTTTGTATTTGTATCTAATTTAAAAACATCATATGGACCCTGGTTTAACGAAACTCTCACAGCTCCATTATAAGAAGTCGAGTGTTCAATTCAAGTCGAGTTTTTGAGTACTGAGTAGGTATTTAGAGGGATATAATCAAACCAAATCCTTTCATTTTAAGAAATGTACTTCGAAAATGGATATTGGATTTTGAGCTGTGCAATAAAGGTTGATTTAACAGTTTCGTATTATTAGCAGGCTGTTTAGCCTCTGCACTTCACATTGAAGTAAAGTCATTGTTTATGCATACACAAATGTATTTTTTTTTAAAACCGAAACCTCATTTCTATCATAATATCTCTGAAAGAGACTGCATTCTTTTGAAAAACGTTACCGAGCGTGGTGGGTGAGTGGTTAACTCTCTGGCCTGGCACTTGGGAGGACGCCGGTTTGAATCCCCGTCCGGGCATCTAAATTTGGGTTTCCATGGTTTCCCCAAATCAATCCAGGAGAATGCCGGGATGCTTTCTTCAAATTGCCATGGCAGAATTCTTTCCCGTTCCTAGTCCCCAGTCCCAACCAGCCTCTAATGACCTCGACGTCGATGAGGCATAAAGTCATAATTTATAAAAAGTTCGTAATATGGATCCTATTATGATATCAGTTTTTGTGGAAATAGCAATACTTCCTATTGTTGATTATTCGTTTACAAAAACTTGCTGATTGGGATATCATTTAACTGTTGATATTCGCTCGAGCTATGCTTGACTCAAGGTGGTGTAGTGGACCGTTTTAATAATTATAGTATATTTGAGAGATGTGAAAATATTTATAATGATAATGTATGAGCGGCGGCACTCACTGGCCGTAAGCGCCTGGCGTGGGATGTCGCAAGCCAGCTCAGCAATAAATCCAGGTCGGCGAGCAATAGTTATGGTAACTGGGCTCGTGTAGAAGCTTCGAGATACGCTAGCTGTCAGTTGATTGCCCTTAGAACTGGGACAGAGTACGCAACTGACGAAATATAAGCGCGAGCTCACCGAGGCTCGGGGAAGTCGGTCAAGCCAAGTTCGAGTGACTAAGCAGCCAATATGCTGCGTTAAACATCGAGACGGGAACGAAGGCCAGCTCTGCCCGCTAGTCAGCTGATCTGCCATACCAATGTAAGTCCATCAATCTTTTATATTACCAAGTGCTTGGAGTCCTGCTCGTGGCAAATGGACGAATGTAACAGCCCGCAGTGAAGAATAAAACTATGTACGCACTTCGTGTCTTTCATTAGTGCAAGTCAGTAAGATCCAGGGTTGAGGTACATAGCCTAAGTAAGATAGCCAAAGCCGAGACGGAAGTACCAGGAACGGGAGCCGCTGCAGACACGCCCCAAGTAAGTAAAAACTGGCTAACGCTCACAGTGACCACATACGACTTATCCATCCTGACGAATAAGTAACGGACCGGCATAACTATATACTAAGAGCCTGCTACAAATTTGGTGTCAGATAAAATTGGAGCCAGGAAGAGATGAAAACGGGTAAAAAGACACCGCAACTGGGTGTCAGAAAAATTTAGAGCCAGGAAAGGAAGAAGCCGGAAACTTAAAACTGCTTGGTGGCGAAGGTAATTTCTTTGGCTACAGAAGATCATTTAAATTGTATGCAGTAATCTGTGGAGAGAAGAACTTAATTTTTAATCGGGCACTTAAAATGATGGCATTGGTAAGAAAGTAAAACGGCTGCGCTAGCGGGTCAGGCAGAAGGAGGTCAGCGCAAGTACGTCATTCAGTAAGCAGCTGTTCCAGCAGACGTGTCCAGTGACGCGGCGGAGAGGCGGAGCCCGGGCGACAACAGACGACTGGAGGGGTTATCAGCTGTCCGGCAGCCATCACTGCGGAGGCATTGGGTCACCGACGCGAGAGGGAGGAGCCGTGGCGGCACACGACTTCGACTCCAGGACGGCGCGTACGACTGTGGCGAGATATTCGGTGAGTAGAAACTAACCCAGTATGTCTCAAAATAGAACGGACGGTCAAACCTCCACAACGGTGCAGGAAGCTGTGCAAGATATAAATCAGAGAATGGAAACGTTAGCTGTTCAAGCGAATCTTGCAAAGGAAGAGACTAGGAATTTGCAATTGATTAGTACACTTCTGTCCCCTGGCATCACCTTTTCGGGAAATCCGGGAGAAAACATTCGTGACTTTCTTGAT
>JARYHS010008074.1:289270766-289339765 GCA_031002005.1 Vandiemenella viatica
CATATTGCATTCCTTCCTTCATGTTGCATTTTGTTTATTTACTACAGTTAGATGCAGAAACTCGTGTAAGGAGAATTGTGTTTGATGTTTATGTTATATTATTTGTATCAGTTATACACCAAAATTCATGTAAGGAGAAGGGATTAAATATTTACGCTATTTTATCTGTGTCAGTTATAAGCCCTAGGTTAAACCATAACCTAAGATTTTTTCGGCAGACGGTAAGAAACAGTGAAGTGTATTTAAAACTCGGAGAAACGTAATGATGTATTGGTCAAATAAATAACAGTTATCCGTTTTCGAAATTGTAGTCTACGTGATCTTAAGTAAAATGCATTTATTTATGCAAAATCCTAACCAAATACTATGATAATCTAACTAGAGTAACGTATTCATATAACAAAAGATATCATTAAAAATGACTAATTCGTTTCTCCTTATAAGCTTTTCCAGAATAAATTCTTACTACCATTATATATGATACCATTAGTTTTTGATACATGTGTTAACTATGAAATGAGATTTAATATAAACTTTTGATGACATTTAAACAGTCAAGGATATGACTATTTACAGTATAAGCGATATGACACTCGGAATACAACAACGATATTATTGCCGCAAAAGAGCAGTGAGTAGAGATATTAGAACTACGGAGAGCAGGGGAAAAAATTAATGCGAGGCAATTATGTGTCACAAAGTTACAATTAGTACGTTCGTTTAAATTTACAAATTGCTTTTTATTTATCTACGACAACCAGATGTAAAAATTAATGTAAGGAGAAGGATATTGTATGTGTACGTTATATTACCTGTATCAATAATGAGTACTAGGTTAAAACACAACCTACGATATATTTTTTTTTGATTTTTTTTTGCCAGAGATAAGAAACGATGAAGTTTATTAAAAACTCAGAGGTAGTTTACACAAAATGTACGAATCACGAAATATATCATTAAGATAAATGGTAGTTATCCGTTTTTGATATTATACTTCCCGTCATTTAAACTAAAATAATATAAATAAATTGGGGTACTGCACCACTTTCGGAACCTGCGAAATACTGGTACTAACCTGTTGATATTTACATCATTCGATTCGTCAAGATGTCCTCTTCACGTTTTGCGATCATAGATTGCGGAAAAGTCGCTAGAAATTTAATTAAAAATGCCGAAAGTGGTGCAGTACCCATAAATTGGTATTACTGGAGATCGCGATTCTGCCAGAAATTGCTGTGGTAAAATGGAAGAATCCTGTAGAAATATTTTCCGTAGTACATTTAAATGTATTATGCCCGTCCAGGATGTATTACAACCTAATTTCTGCTTGAAAATAATGTTAGTTTACAGGCTGTATTACAACGGAATCACTGCTTAAAAACAATATGTCTTGCGATTGACTACAGCATTTGAGAGTAGTAGAAGTTATGATTTTCGAAAGTAATATTAATGGACGGTTGTGGTTAAGTTGACCAGAAAGCCCAGCGACACATTTGATTACGGCGTAATTCACTCTGAAATGAGTTTTACAAACCAATTAAACTGCTTTCTTATGCGCCAAGTTACTGAAGGTATTAATAAATGCGGGTGAACGTAGTTCGTACCTATCGTGCTGAAGTGTGCCTGGACTAGAAATAAAACTGATATTACATGGATAGCAAAAGTTTCTGGATTCCTAATTTATTTTTCATTTTATTGGTTCATTAATTCAGCAGAAGTTACTACTGTATTGCTGTGTAGAACATTATCAAATCAAGGCCACTAGCATTATCTAATAACAATCCCGTATAATTAACCAACTGCAAAATAATAATAATAATAATAAAATGAACTGCCAGAATATGGCGTTCAAACCGTCATTTTTGACGGGCTAGAAGCTAGTCATCAAATAAAACTCTATGCTGAATATTTATATTGTACTTGTACAGGAGTACAGACTGAGGCTTATTTACCTTTTATTACAGGAAATCTTAAAAAAAAGAATCAAGCTAAGCCTCGCCTTACAATTGCCAAAATTTGGAAATAAAGAAGCACTACTAATTAAACAAATGATTGCAAAACCAATGCAACAACATTAAATTATCATTTCGATAACAAACGGTTCACATCTGCCTAAAATGAAATGTTCCCACAATCTGGAACCAGTATCAATAAAATCAAAAGCAATTTTAACATGAATTATGTTTGATTGCAAGTTGTCGGGCTCCAAGATAATTTTAAATTATCCCAAATGTCAACTCACTAAGTATATTTATACTCCCGGGATGCAAATTGAAGTTTTCTCGTGGCTTTAAAATGTCACTAGCCCATTGACTGTCGGAGGTGAGAACTCTCAATCACTCAAAGTTTCCTTTGAAGTGTCATTACAGGGCTGTACTCAATGACTGTATTCAACTGCCACACTGTACTGTTCGTTGCATAATTACTGTTATGGTGAGAGGCATCCCCCGACGGCGTAAGAGTTAAAGCTTGTTAGCTACAACGGGGAAGTGTAGCATATTGTTACAATACCCTCATGCAACTGGCTAAATTAGCCTATGACTAAAACAAAAAAACAAAAAAAAAAAACAAAAATTGTAGCATGTACTTCAGGTAATATACAGACTAACTGCGAAGTGACCTCACTGCTGGCCCAGTCTACAGTACGTTTTCTCGAAACCTTGGTGGTTCGTTGTCGAGTCAGAACACCCTTGGAGATTTTGGCACGAAGTCCGTAGTTCCTACCTCGGGGGGTTGGATTACAAGTACACCCTCCAACTCTGAGGGTTGGACACGAAGTAATCTTGCCGCGGTCCTCCAGCAACCGTTTCTTCGCGTCGCTCGTGGTAGCCACGCCTCTTATCAGGACGCGTTTTTCACACGCAGTGAAATTCACAAGAATTAGAAATACGCGGAGAATTTTCTGTTGTTGTTTGGCTTTTTCAATAGGCCACACCTATACCAGCTTTAACTATTGGCCAAATTGACCTTGGGAAACCCGTGCGATCTCGGGCCGAACCGGCACAGGGTTGCATACAGTCCATTCACCTGCGACGGGAGCATTTCCCCAAAGCGGTCGGTCTTCCGCCTGAGTTTGGGTGGTCTCGCAAATGCTGGCTGCAAATGCTGGAGAGCCTTTTTCAGGGTTATTTTTTTTATATGGTTAGTATAAAAAGGTACGGCATGACCCATTTCGTCATTCAATTATGTCACTCGTCGGAAAATGTACCCGAATGTGAGTCAACTAATAGCCTGCTAATGATCGTGAGCAATATTTGTGAAAGGAGTGAGAGAAGCTTCCAAGTAACATAGTATCTGAAAACCACATAATTTTTTTTCTAAATTTAAAAAACTTTTCGAAAGAACAACTGCATTATAAGCATCTTTGTTATCGATTTTGTTTGTATTATGAGTAAGAGATTATTCCTAGAAATAACGTTTCAGACATCTGTATTTATAAATGAAATATTCAATTCGCTTGCAATTTATGAGGCAGGAGTAATTAAATAAATGCTAATTCTTGGGTATTATAGGTGGTATTACTAACCGTCATTAGAGTTGTTACAAACGCTCCGATAAGTCTCTTCCTACTGAAGATGAAGAATTTACGAAGCGTAGTGTAATCAGGTGAGTTATTTTCTTTCTTTTTTTTTGTGCGGAAGTTTGTAATGGTTATATGCACCTCTACTTTTGTGAAATCTCTTGGAAACAGCAATAGCCTTAGGAACCCAGTAACCTTTAGTTGAACATCTATTGTGCTCTGCAGTCCATTTTCTTAGCTGGTTGTATGAGCCGAAAATTAACTTCAATGATTGTTGCTAAAATGGTGTCAATTATAACCGTAATTATGTATGGAAGTAAAAATTACAAATCCAAAACCTCCAAATTATTAGGATGGAGGAAGCAGAGAACATGCTGACGTGACTGATCGAGTAGATTGTTTTCCACTCACCTTGAATCTAAGCTCTCCGACGGGTGATTTGGCGTACGGAATTCCGAGGAAGGAGTAGTAGAGCTTCCCAGAAGGTGTTTTGACCTCTTCGCCTTTGAGAACGCCTTGTGTAATTCTGAGAGTCGCCATCTTGGTCTCGTATTACAGAAGGACAATCGATGTGCGAATCCTGGAAGCCAGGTGCCAACTGAATTAATTCAAATCAGCTATGAGCCACCTGCCGCTGCTATCTTCCTCGCCCAACCCAAACAACGCCGCACCCATTATCTCCACATAGAAGTGATCTTACAGATAACGATACAGTAAACAACTATATGTATTCGGAGTATGTAATCTGGCAAGTGCAGGAACAGTTAGCAATTGAAATGAAGGTCATCATCTTTTAACACTAATGTTAGGACTCTACCTAGTGAAACATTTGTAAACGGAATTTTAAAACCTGTCAACAAGGAGATTATTAGCTCTCATTGCAGACGTGCCAGACTTGTTATAACTCTTTAAGCTGACTAATTAAGCCTTGAAGTTGATTCACTGATTGCAATTTAAATTGGCAGCGAGGTGATTTTTCTTTTAACCAAAGTAGGATCTTTACTGCGAACGCGTAACTCAGGCGGCAGAGCGTCCGGATGACCGGCGTTCGATCTCTGACGAAGCCGAGGAACTTTCCTGGAAGCTGAACGTCCGGAACGGCTCTCCAGGTCCACTCAGCCTGCTATCCAATGAGTACCGTGGAGGAAACTCCGTGGGAAAGTAAAGAATGGATGTAGTGTGGCGCTAACCCCATCACATCCATTCTAGCGCCAACGGTTGTAATGGGAATGAGGAGCTCTACCTCCGTGAATACTACGGGAAGCGGCAGAAACCGTAGCAGCTCAGTGATCGTTACCTTCTTAGGCTCCTTGATTCCTAATATTAACCAGACACGACAGGAAACAACTCCATTACAAATAACAAGGCGGTGAAATACAAACAATTTCACTTTAGTTAGAAAAGATATTTTTATGATGGCGTATGGTTACAGTGAAGTCTTAACCGGGGTGTCACCGGATTGTGATTGGAAAAACACGATATTTCGACCACTAGCTCCACCGTCTTCTCCACATGTCAATCCGTCTCTACCGTCTGTCCGTTAAAGAAGTACAGATGGATGGATTCACACCTAGAGACGGAGGAATTAATTGTACCAATATCGTATTTTTAAATGCACTCCGGCGATACATACGTGAAGATTTCATTGTAACTTCACTTTCATAAAATCACTGAAACTTCTCGTCTACATTTGACCATACCCCCCAAACATTTTTCCAAGGCATAGTGAAATAATGGTTTAGTACACTGGTAGTAGTATCATGAAATTGCAGAATTACTGCGTATTGAAAAAGTACCATCCAGAGTGACTTCCCCAAACACGGACTTCAAGAAATGTTTTGAGTCGAACAGATATAAACTCGACAGCGGCAGAAGAACTAAATTAACGATATACGTTCATTAATTTGCTTATTAAAAATATAGTGATTTCAAATCCAGTATAAAACGAAAATTATTTCAAATACCGGTATTAATAGAAATTATTTGAAATTTATTTTATGGCTTTACGTCTGGCCAACGTAGAGATCATTAGAGAGGGGTAAAGCCTGGGAGCAAGGAACGAGAAGGAATTTGGCTTTGTACTTTTGCAGGAACCATCCCAGCATTCACCTGAAGTAATTTCAGGAAACCATGGAAAACCGGAATCTGGGTAGCCGGACAGGAATTCGAAGCTGCGTCCTACCGAATACGAGCCTACAGGAATACCACTCACCCACCTCGCTCGGTTCAAAAAAATCTTGGGGCGTTCTACTTCGCTTTGACTTTTCCCGTATACGCAGTCCATAAACTGGGATTACGAATCCCATTCACTACTACGATCCTCCTTCATAAGTGTTCATTCGGATCTTCGATCAGCAGTAACATGCACACTCTCCAATAATACTCAATGTAAGCCCATTCGAATTGGCAGTTCTGACTTTTTGGTGTGTGTTTGATTTATTTTCGCATAATATTTAATGTAAGCCTATCCGCATTGGAAATTCTGACTTTTGGTGTATGTTTGATTTCTTTTCGCGCAGTATAATCACAAATTTTCCTATGAAGAGCTGCAAGAAAATGTACTTTACTCCGAAACAATTTTAAATCTGCTTATTTACACTGTTACAATACACATACACACACACACACGCAAAATTCAATTACTGGTTCAATACGTCTGTAGATACTATAAACGAAGAAGATCTGAAGTACTTCTTCTTCCCCAAAAAAACTCATAAAGGGGTCTCTTGAGGTCAACAATTCCTTGAAAGAAAACCGTACCTCTTGACTCTTAATACGCTTGAACAACTCGCAGTAGTTCCTTAAAAGAGAAATGAATTGTATTGTATAGTTATGATTTCGAATGGTTCCAAAACATCAGCACGCAGCAAACCAAAATTTCTCCTTGACAGAATAATTAACTGGTAGGAAAAAAAATTATATTGTTTTCACGTACGCCGTTACGTTTTGAAAACATGAGATACTTTTTTTAATAAGAAAGTCACATCCCTCAGTGCTTTAAAACTGTTGCTATCAATTTCATTTCGCATTGTTCACCCTAATCGATGAGGTGAAAAACAGCATGAATCTTGCAGCGACAGTTATTAACTCAGCTGCACTGTATCCGCAGTGAACCACGTCCTTTAATTTAATTTAATTGCGATGTAGCGCACGCTCCAGTGGTAATTTCCACTTTTCTACCTGACACTGTTGTTTTCAGTTCATACTAACTGTAAGTAAGTCATAAGGAGTCTTGAATTTCAAGACAGATCTTAAATAACCATGCTTGGTTACAAACATCAAGTTCTTTATGAACAGAAACAGCAGTCACAAGTTACTTGAGTGAAGTGATCAGATCATAGTCTAAGCATACTAATATTTCAAGGCACACCCTCAAAAATCATAGGTTAGCGTTAAAACATTAAAGTTGTTTACAAAATCGGTATAAGCAGAAGATAATTAGGCTAGACAACCACACTCGTTTATTATCTCAAGTTATTGACTGGGATAGCTGTTTCATAAATTCATAGCCAAATTAGCAACATCGTTTATTATTTCCACGCAATTTGCTGGATGTAGCTCATCTATTGATCTGGGAGACTTGCCCCAAATGGCTACTTACTCAGCAATGATGTAATACATGGAAATGATTTTGGTTCACCAGAGGTTCTATGATAATCTTTTCAAAAGCTTCGAAACTGTCATATCAAAAAACTAGGATCACCTCTACTATTTTCTTGCTGCTTATCAACCATATACCAACTCAACAATTCATCACACTGTAGCTCAGTGGACCCATAACAACGATTCTTGACAGTTTGTTTACATTCTCCAAATAAATCTTACACGACTACGTGCACGCCACGCCATCGTCAACTTTTTGACGGAAAACATATCACATCCTGCTTCAACGTGAACGAACAATTAATGTTATATCCACCTGAAGCAGTGCCACCCTTCAAACACGATATTGCCGCCCCCCCCCCCTCAAGTTACCCCCTGCACTGACCTGAAATCACTTCCAGAGGCGTGAAATTATAGTTTTGGTGTGAAAATAACGCCGCAGCCGCAGAGCGGGCAGGCGACAACTTCCACAGCACGTACCTTTAAATGACGTCACGCCAACAGGTGGAGCGGGACGGTAAATATGACGTACCAAACGGTAGCGGGATAAAATGATGTTAATCCTGAGCCACACCCAATTCAATTCAGTAATACAAATACTAAAAATACTTTACTCCATCTGTTAACGTTAATTGATTATAAATATTATTCTGTATTATTAATTGTCACTATAAATATTATTATGATCGCGTCTCTTTACACCAATTATTTCGTCGACCTGTCCAAACTACGTTCTGGCGTCATAATATTTAGACCTTTTGATAAATCTAACTTCCGAGCCCCAGCGTGTTCACATAATTATATCTGTTATTTTTTTCCACAAATGAACATCCACCAGGTATGATAGAGCATCTCCCACGGGTATTAGCTCGACCAAGACAATTTTATATATCAAGTGTAGGGTGCTCATTTCTTTCGTGTTCGGGGCCTGATACATTCAATTGTTTTTTCCCTAGTTCCTTCCTTTCCTTGTTCTTCACTCCCTTCCTTCCTGCGACCATTCCTTCCCTACTTCTTTCCTTTGTACAGCAAAACACTCACAGGCAACGAACAATTCCGTATACGAAATGTATTTCTGCCTATTGTACTAAATCCCCTCAGGGGTCTGCTTCCGTCGCCATGGGGAGGCCCAGACACGGGGTTGGCGATCCCGAGGTGCCCGAGCTAGGGAGGTCGCGAGGAGCAGTCGTTTGAGGTGTCGGAGTGCACGTTACTCTAGTATCCTAGACTAGCTCCCGGCGGACCGCTTGGCGAACTCAAGTAAAGCAGTCAGTTGACTGAAATGAAATGAAGTCTTCACGGGTGTTCCGCCGGATAGTGTTTTGAAAACACGATTTTTCTACGACTAGCTCCGTCGTCTTCATCAGGTGTCGAGACGTCTGCACAGGTCGGCTGACCGTCGGATACGGTCGTCCAAATATCGTGTTTTCAAAACACTATCCGGCGGTACACCCGTGAAAACTTCATTTCAAGTATACGCCGGGAAAGTCTCCGTTCTTACAGTCAGTCGACTACCCAATCCCAGAAATGTGAGTAAAAGGCGTCGGCCCACTGCACTAAAATGAGCGGTAGGGGAATCACGCAAGTGACCCCAGTGGCGACTCTTCAAACGCTGCAAGGGAAGCCTTGCTAACAAGAGGACATGTGGCTTTTGGGCCAATTGGGATGGATACGGGCTGGCGACCCAATGTACTCGGACAGAGGCAGTCGCTTGAGGTGTCGGGACCTGGCCGTGCCCAAGTCCTAGTATCCGAAGACTAGCCTCGACTGACCGCGCGGTGGATACCCGTAAAACAGTTTGGGTCTGATTACCCAATCCCAGGTACCTGGGCAACGGGGTCCCTGGCTATATTAAATGTGCGATAGGGGTTTCACGGATGTGTCCCCGAACGGCGACTCTTCAAACGTTGCGAAGGCAGCTTCGCTAACAAGAGTACCAAGGTCGACTTCGGTCGTACCTAATGTGCTTCTTGGGGCGTGACGACACTCAGGGGTCTCGGTCTTCTTTAGGGCTGGGACACGGGACTGGCAACCCTGGGTTCCCGATTTCGGCGGGACTGCCCAAGTAAATAGTGAGGAAGGTCCGCAAGTCCACGTCGAAGGCCCCTGCAGTGTGGAGGATTGAGAGTCCGCAGCGCTGCCACGCCAAGGAAACAGCACCAAGTAATTGGGGAGGAATTCTTTATCGGCCACGCTGTAGGGGTCTGGCGGATGGTGACATACAAGGATGTGATGCACCCTGCCCCTGGGAACGCACACTGTGCCAATGTCTCGGTTATATCCGACTATATGCCGGATGGGGTTCAGGGAGATGAGTGTGTGTCCTGCAGAACGGTTTCACTCAAACGGTACCGGTAGCCGGCTTCTACCGCTTGAAGGTGGGGTCGTATTCCTGTTCTCGGGAGCGGCTGCTGCTGACGTGGGCCTCGGTGATCTGGCGAAGTGGTTCCCTTTGCCGCCGGTATGGACCAAACAAACGGACCGGTGTTCCTGGTCTTCGGAAGACTGGGACCGTTGTGGGATGACGTGGTGTAGCCCTACCGCCGGTAGCACTCAGTGCCAACGCCCGAGCAGTAAGACAGAAGGATCACGGCAGTAGGACCCGTGGTGCAATCTCCAGATTGTACAGATTGGCCCTCACTGGGACCGGTGATCAGTGATCAAGGAACTTGTGCTTCCCTTGCCGCTGGTATGAGTCATTTGCTGCCAAAGTAGATCCTCTTATATGTGGGGATTGGTAGTCCACGGGTTCGAACATCTGGCCCAAGTGGGGCAGCGACACCATTGGAGCGCTTTGCGTGATCGTGCACTACGACGGTGCTCTGCGAAGCTTGGTCGAGTGTGTGGGAATCCATTGCGGGGGAACTCTCACTAGGAGCTTGCCCCATAGCGCGTGGCCTGGTGGACGCCTGACGCCTTCGTGCTGCTGGTCGATTGCTAGGAGGCGTGTGCCAAAGGAAATCCCGCGTTGTTGCTCGGTCGCTTCGGCTTCTGCCTTGCTCTTGCGGGGGCGGGTGGGGCCGGGCGCACTTGGGAACAGCAGCGTGATAGCGGGTGTTGGTGGTCGATGGTTGGGGAGGATCTGCGAGGGAGCGATAAATGTTAATTTCGATGCTCCCTTTGACCTGACCCATCTACCCTCGAACTTTGTTGTATTGTTCTAAATAGTGCTTTGCGGTCTGGTAGTTCAGTGACTAAGACGCTTGCTTTGAAAACTCTGGGTCTCTGTTTTAAATCCCATTATTTATTTTAAAAACGTTCTGATTAATGATATGAGCTATGCCACCACGTTCCTTCTTTCGGATTCCACGTTAGGTAGCGGAATGCGCTGTAAATAGATACTCTAAAACTAGGTCGCAAGACCATACGAATTTACTTTTTACTACAAAATGGAATCACTGTCCTAATGCTTCAAAATATACCTATGATGCAAAAGGGAGAGCAAATAAAAATGTATTTCGTTTTCTTGCCCGAGATGATAAGCCTTCTTAGGAGAGAAATTTGGGACGAATGTAATAATGAAATGAAAAGCAATTTTACTCAATATTATTAGTCGAATATATTTCCACCCTTTAGTAGTTTAATAACGTGTACTTAATTCTCTTCAAATTATATTGACGTGTATTTTCCAATATAGAAACATAGCTATATCCAGTTTTATCATTACTCATCTATTGTGGAAGTTTTTAGAGTTATTAGTAAGAGTGTATACCCTGATTGACAATTCAACTTCTGGTTGTAGCGTATACCGAAATTAATTCACAAGATTGGTTTGATAAATGACATGAAATGTTAGAGTTAGTAAAGATTTTGCTGACCTCACGGCATTCACTAGCCCCAACGCAAACAGGAAATGCGTCAGTTAGCTGTATAGATTAAACGCGTCTTTTGAACTCAATGCATTACCAGATACTCGCCCGAAATATCTCCACGCTAAATGCTGTCTTTGTTGTCTTCGTTTTGGACCATACCTCGCGAATCGTTTAACGTTCGAGGTAATAGCGAAGCGTTTTCATTGATTTTTGATATGATATTGGGAGATACATAATGATTTATGTTTAAATACCATGACAGGCACGTATAGATAACTATAAGAAACAATAAGAAATTCACGAAAATCTATTTTTTACACATGCTAACTTCTATCTGTGTCCCAAGTCAGTAATATAAGTTACTCCTCATTCTGAAATGTACTTTAGTACACGTTTTCTGCGTTGATATTGTGTCTGTGTGTGTGCGTGTAATAAGAAATAAGCTGTGATAATGTGTTTTATTGTGTGGCGATGTTGGGGTGCATCTCAGAAGCAGTGTATTTATTTGTGTGATGATGTCAATGAGTTTTGAAGTATGTTGATAGATGTATGCGTGTTGTATAGCGCGTGTCGTCTAGTGTGTGTTTTGTTGTGTGTTAAGTACTACTTAGTATGTGATGGTGTGACATCTTGACTAAATGTGTATGGTTGCGTGTGCGTTGAACTAGTTAATGTCTGTATGTAAGTGACTATTTATATATGATAATCGGATACCTGTGTATATATGCTGCCAAGTGCAAGTTTATAACTGAATGTGTGATTTTGTATGTCCATATATGCGTGTTACGTTGGTGGATTTCCAGTCGGCGATTTGTTCGTTGATGAGGGCCTATGGTGGGTGTGCCTTTGTGTGCGTATGATGGCATTGTCTGAATGTGTGTGACGTTTGTGTTGCAAAAAGTTTTTAAATCACTAAATATTGTGATCACTAAATGATCTGATCTTAAATATTTGGACAAGAAAATTCAGCAATGGCATAAGGTGGGAATCCATGTAACCTTAGCATGTAATTATACCAGATGTATGATACCTACAGAACCATGGAAGCCTAGTGACGTACTTCATATTCACCAAGCAAACCAATCTTTCCCTTGCTGACGATTTATTTTAGAAGACTTTTCTAGTCAGTGTTTCGCAGGAGCTAATCCTGTACGTTTCAAGCATTAGCGACAGTGTATGCATATTCAAGAAAGCGCCTTTTCATACTGGTACGTATTGGCGGAAAGGCTGTACATATCTGTAATTAACTTTTCTATATTATTTAGACGGCAGATATCACTTTTGTTGGTAGGACCACACGCACGTTCGTGAAAAATTATGCAGCCTGGCTATAGAAGCGGCAGATATCTCCTCTGTCTGGCAGGACCGAACACATCCGGATTACTCAGTCAGGCAGTGAAAAATCACTGAGTCAAAGAGCTTCGAACCAGTCAGCTACAATCAATGTGTTACATCAGCGACCTCCGTATTTATGAGGTGTGACGAATTAGGCGCATAATCAAGTGGGTGTAAGTATAAGACGTCGCCCCTTTCCGTCCCTTACAGTAGGTCTTCGACATTAACTGAACGGAACAGCGCTGCATCATTTAGAAACACATTAACATTTGTGAGATTACAGAGATAGTACCCGATCGCACTAGTTTTCTTCGTTTGCGTTTCCTGTTTGTATACAATTACAGATCCACGTTACCAGATTTCACCACTTGCGTTGATATCTTTAAAAACCGAATTAAGGTCTTAATAATAGGAAGCATGTGATATTTCAGCCGGACCATTGGCTCTTCCCTCATGGTTTCGATACCATCACTCAGCAATACGGAAATCATGCTGTAAAACAGAACCATAAACTGATACAACTAAAGACTGCATTTTAACAAAAAACATCTGGCGATGGAAAATAGTACAAGCGTAATTCATAGTAAACAGACTTGCATTTACCAAATTAACATTCTTGTCTGGCAGCCCTAGAAGACATGCCGTACTGTGGTTGCTGCTAGTATAAAGCAGAATAGTTACTCAAAATCTTCAAATTGATTATTCATTCCTAGAATCTATCAGTATTAAATTTCCAGACCATATGAACCCTTAAGTAGGATTAATTTAAGTGATGTCACATACGTCACGCTGTGTGAATTTGGAAGGTCTGACAAAATGGTATGTGCCAGTTAACTTCGGTAGAACACCTGCCTTCGTATCATTATCTGACTTCTATAAAACAAGTAAAGTGACATGGAGATTCGGCACTTCGTACTGTCCGATGGAGTCACGCGTGTGTAGCTCACAATCGAACAAGAGCAGAAAGCGATTAAAAACTAAAGCTATGCACCTTATCATAAACCATATTCTAATTTTTTTTTGGAAATTGAGTAGGGAACTAAAGAATAAGGGTCTTTCAGGTGTGTCATGGTTTTAAATCTCGGAGAATTACTCCACTACACAATATTTATTTTTGACTGTTGCTTTACGCCTCGTCGACGTTGGGGTCATTAGATGCGGGAAAGAACTGGCGAGTAGGAACGGGAAGGAATTTGGCCATGGCCTTTTAAAGCAAGCATCCCGACCTTCACCTGAAGTGATTTGGGGAAACTAAGAAAACTCAAATCTGGATGCCCGGACTGTGATTCGAACTCTCGTCCTCCCGAATGCGAGGCCGGAGCGTTAACCACTCGCCCGCCACGCTCGATTTCACTATACAATAGGGAACGTCCATAAACCATGTAGCTCCATTTTGGTTTTCTGTGAACCCCCTCCCCTCCCCCCCCCCCCCCCCCTTCCCAAGTAGCCCGACGTGGTTTTTGCCTCTAATCCCATCTTCAGTTCCATAGTGTACATGTGTTCAACCATCACCTGCATGCAGACAGAACCCATGCTCAGCACTTGAGACGGCAAAGCGTCGTTTCAGAGCGTCTTAAACTTTAATTTCTTTAACTCCTTCCTGTTGCCATTCAACACACTTTTAAGTATACGATCATAACTAATCATACTTCTCAATCTGCCCCATGCTCATTTCGTTATTTATCTGTCCATTTAATTTTTAACATGTTTCAATAGTACTACATTTCAATATTAAGTTTCACCCGACATCCATTGGAAAGATATCGCTGACAAATCTTTGTATCAATGATTGGAAAGAACCCTCTAGAGCCTGAGTTTTAACTAATGATTGGTGCAGATGTCCGGGGGTTCTAGCACCTAGTCCCTTGGTTTATTGTTGCGTACTTGTGCGGCCGGTCTGTTCGCGGTAAGTTACCAACGTATATGCAGCCTAGTAAAGTA
Source organism: Vandiemenella viatica (assembly GCA_031002005.1). Lineage (NCBI taxonomy): Eukaryota > Metazoa > Arthropoda > Insecta > Orthoptera > Morabidae > Vandiemenella > Vandiemenella viatica. The sequence goes on from JARYHS010008074.1 coordinate 289,284,978, forward strand.
TTTCCTCCTGTTATATGACTGCTGATAAACTGAAATTAAAATTTTACGTACCTAACTTCGTGGGCGGATCCTCAAAATTAACATTCAGCTTTTGGTATATTTTCACTAACGGAACGGTGATTTTTATCTTACACGCGGATATTTCTGGTAACAGTCAAGTCCCGTAAATATGTAATTCTTCTCATGCCAGATCAGAGTGCTAAAGGTTTAAAAAATGGCATAATCGTCCTACAGTCAGTCCATGAGAGTCCAAATTTCCGTTTGAAAGTAGTGTTTAAACTCACTGAAACTCAAATGACATAGGAACTCTACGGTATAAGTGATCAGACAGAGCATACTCTGATATTGTAAATATCTGTCAGAATCGTCAAATTTAATGAAAAATGCTTAAAATTGATTAAACCTACAAGATTGGTGAAAATCCTGATAGTTACATATATTTCAAATGGTGAAAATCAGAAAAAAGGTGTAAATTCCACATGAACGAATGTACGATCTGGCGAGCGTCATCGTTCCTTTATACTCTTGATGTCCTTGTGTGTGTGTGTTTTTGCATGTCTCTGATATCTATGACTGTCATCAGTCCACTATCTTCTCAATTTTTAAGTCTTTTTCGGAGAAAGCATGCGTAATTTTTATAATTTTCCGGAATAATTTGTCATTTCTACCAATTTTTGTGATTTAGAGAAAAACTGTAACATTTCGTAAAAATCCCATAACTTTTACGCTAGTTCCAATATCGCTGCGATTTTTACGCATGTCGACGAGTGAGAGCATAATTATATGAATGCGAGAGTTATGGTGTCTGTTTTCATGGGCCTATATGTCGTGTTTGATGAAAGGCCTCAGATCTGTCCATACTACTTCTTACACCACTGTGTCCACATCCTCGTGTCTTGAAAGGGTCAACTGCGGAATGTGTCTATAAAACGTTCTTCCTTCCCTACTAACCTGTACTTACCATTGCCAGAAGCGCCTGGAAGTTTTTTAAATACAAGTAATGTAAGTTTTATTTATTCACTACTGAATATGTAAATTTTATTACTGTGAAATAAATAAGCATGTATTTGTAGTTTAAGCGAGAAGAATATTTGTGTATGGATAACCATTGAATCGAATATAGAGTAGTGTTCAGAAAATCCACTACATCTGATTTGGAACAATGACATTAACTACTGATGAGACATTGTATATCTTTGAGCAGTGATAATTCGTAAAATAAAGTAAAAGTGGGTTAGGGGGCATCCACAAATTACGTGAGGTGTTTTTCCGGATTTGTGGACACCCCCTCCCCCCTGGTGAGATTTCGTGAGATCTGGCTCTAGGTCACAGCCTCACTTTTCGACGAAATACCCTCCTAAAATAGACTTTGGCGCAAATTGTAAACCTCTTTTTTTAGCTCTACTGCCCAAAAATTTTTCGCAAAATCTCACGGTGAGATTTCCGTAGTACCCCCCCCCTTTCACTTGGTGAGATCTGGTGAGATTTCGCCGGACCCCCCCCCCCTCCCTATTTCACCTCACGTAATTAATGGATGTCCCCTTAAAGTGGACTTGCAGACAATTTATAATATATCCAAATGGTTTTCAGTCACATTAGCTGTGATTTTTGCGGCAGATACGAGGCGTATTTTTTAAGTAAGTACCGTTTTGTCACACCGTGGCTGCAGCGCTACGGTCGGCGTTCCACGCATGCGCACTGGGTACCTGCATCTCTTGCCTACGCACTGACGCCATTACAGTCTAATTCTTCCTTGTTTACGTTGTTCACTGAGTGTTTAAGATGCCTCCGATAATCGTGAGTCCCGCCGACTGAAGTACGGGCTGTTATAAGATTTCTTTGTGCTAAAGGTCTGAAGCCGATCGACATTCACCGTGAGATCTGTGCAGTTTACCGACAAAACATTATGAGTGATGGAATGGTGAGAAAGTGGGTGAGAGCATTTAAAGATGGCCGCACAAATGTGCATGATGAACAACATAATGGGCGTCCTTCGGTCGTTAATGAAAGTTTGGTGCAGAAAGTGGACAATAAGGTGAGAGAAAGCAGACGCTTTACGATTTCCTCCTTGTGTGATGACTTTCCTATGTTTCTCGTAGTGTGTTGTATGGCATTGTGACCGAGCACTTGAATTACCGAAAATTGTGCTCACGTTGGGTACCGAAAACGTTAACGGATGTGCACAAAACCAAACGTTTAGGCAGTGCATTGACTTTCCTTGAGTGGTACCACAACGATGGTGATGATTTCCTAAGCCAAATTGTTACGGGCGATGAGACATGGGTTGCCTACGTCACACCTCAATCAAAGCAACAGTCCATGGAATGGCAGCATTCAGATTCACCCAAAATAGTGAAGTTCAAGCAAACGATTTCTGCCTCGTAATGAGACAATCAATGCAGCAGCTTATTGTGAGACACTGAACATTCTGCGCCGTTCAATCCAGAACAAAAGACGTGGCAAGTTGACCAGGGGCATCGTTTTGCTGCATGATAATGCCCGTCCACATGTGGCTAATCAGACCAAAGATCTCATCACATCTTTTCGATGGGAAACTCTAGATCATCCTCCGTATAGCCCTGATCTAGCGCCCAGTGACTACCATCTGTTCCTGCACTTGAAGAAACACCTGTGGGCGGTCAGCGTCTTGAAGACGATAACGAAGCAAAAGAGTTGTGATACAGTGGTTAACAAGTCAGGCGGCAGACTTCTATGAGGAAGGTTTTCAAAAACTGGTACTACGTTATGACAAGTGCCTCAATATTGAAGGCAATTATGTAGAAAAGTAGAGTAAGGTACAGGTTTTTATGTAAAATTAAATTATTGAGATATATTTGCACGTCTTTTTTTAATTTCAAAACGGTACTTTCTTAATAAACATGCCTCGTAAATTTATTTACGATACCTACTACACTAATTGAGATTTATGGGACTATTACTTTTATTGCTGACCCCTACAACATTAATTGTGATTTGTGGAGCTATTGTGTTTTATTGTCGACCCCTGTCATACTAATTTTGATTTATGGAACCAATTTCTTTTATTGCCGACCCCCGTAACTTTTGTTGCTAATTCTGGCCATCTTAATGGCATTCTTCCATTTTTATTGTTATTTACTACAATACCGACTCTTTTTTAATTGGAATGTCACTTTCATAGTCTTCTGACACTTTTTATTGCTATTTTCGACCTTGTCGACATTTTTATATTAGAAATTCACTTTTATTACTTTTTTACTGCCCGCCCCAACGACTTAACTCTACCTGTTTCCTGCACCTATACAAGAATCGGTACGGCCCTCCCTAATAAGTTCATTAACATGACCTGTACCTGCTTCCCCTAACCGGTACGCATCATCATACCCCGACTCCGCGTACTTAAAAACAGACACTCCGCCGTTCGCAGTCGATTTTATAATATTTATGTGACTCAAGCGACATATAAATTAAATTCCTCGCTTGACTATGCACTGCTAAGATTGGAACCATTCAGCAATTAAAAATATATTTTCTGAAGCCTAAATAAAATATGTAATAAATATCCTTTGCAAAATTTAATCAATTTATTTTGTCGAGTTCTTGTAGATGTAGACATCCTAAATCTTTAATGTTATAGGATACTTTTTCCAAATGATCATTTGAAACTATTGGGTTTTCTCAGCTCCATTCACGTATATAATTGCATCGTCTTGATTAGTGATAGCAAAATAATATATAGTCCATCGAAGCTTACAGCAGTAACTTTGCAGGTAAAGCCATAATAATATTTTATCGACCATCTAACTGAACCATCATTATCTCCACGTCTTGGTAACGATGCAGAGAAACAGTGTGTACTGATACTAATATCTGGATGTATTTCACACAAGACGACCTCTTTGAAAACAAACCCACCATTCTCGTAGTAAAGAATCCTTGTACGCCAAGAAGATGGTCTTCATGACAAGGAGTCTGAGAGGTCTTTCTGATGTTATCTTCAACACAACACCAGTCAGGGGCGAGTATTCTACAACACGATTATGTATTATCAGACACTATTCAGATGCGTCAGCAGGAATATTCTCGCTGCTTTCAAATGCCGTACCTAGATTTAGAGATTAACTCGTTATTTGGTTCGGAAAATTCATCTCGATTTAGTAAAGGCGATTCTGTACCACAGTAAGACTTTTGGAATCTCATGGCCTACATGTCATAAAAGGACTGTTATCCTATTTATCTATATTCAAATTATCGTATCGGGATAACGAATCTCTTATGAACAGTTTGGCATTGATGAGATTGCAAGGGTCAAACACAGCCGCGCTACGTACCTTATTGTTTCTTTTTCCGACTGTTTGAAAATCAAAAACTGCAAATGTAAGTTTTTCTTCTACTTTGTAGTTGTCTTTAATGACTAAATGTGGGGAGTTGCCCGCGTCCGTAGTATACCTTAAGCTACACGTGCTCCCTTGGTGGTGCTAAATTGGTATAAACAGCGGTCAGATACCGCCGTACTGCCCTCCAGGGTCTCACGGCAATGACATTAATTACAAACATAACAGTCCTTCTGAGGACTCAGATATCCATACAAGGACAGTAGGCACACAGCTAAATATTTGTCAACTTAAAATCGAAGGCATGAGTAGAGCCAAGAGCCAGTACTTATCATCAGTCTTACGGAAATACTCTGTTGATGTCATACTGCAAGAAACTCATACAGAGAACGACAAGCAGCTTCTTAATAATTGGCAACTACCTGGATATAAAATGGTAACAGCACAATATCATGCAAAATATGGCATTGCAACTTACATTAAGATTGACATCTACCACTACAAGGTTCTTCCAGCAGATTATCACCCAATTTACTTTTCCTCTACATTAGAGGTGCAGAATGTTATGGTTACCAACATCTAGAAGCCACCCACTGCACATTGGCCAGAAAGTATCATCTTGGTCTCCCACTAAGAATTGTATTATTATTGGAGATTTCAACACCCATCACATGAATGTGGGGATATAATCAGACTGATGAGAACTGGATTAAATTAATAGAAAAGGCTGATGTCAACAACCTGACATTGATACCTAACCCTAAAGACAAAGGTACATTTCATTCGCTGGAAACAAGACTACTCACCAGACCTATGTTTCGTCTCTTTTGGTTTAACAGCTCCTCTCTGTCGCGTAAGGAGATAAGTTTAGGTGACTTCCCTCACAGTCAGCATAGACCCATAATCTATGCAATAGGCATCCAGATACCTGTTATCCTATCGACTCGGTGGAACTTCCAGAGAGAAGGTTGGGAAGCCTATGCGAAGTACACTGATGCTAACATTCGATGGATCGAAGCAGTCCCAGATAAATATGCAAGGTTTGTAGGACTAATAAAAGCTGCAACGAAGAGAGCCATCCCGCGAGGCTTCCAGGATGGAGTGAGGAGCCAAGCAGACTTAGAGAAGAATTTGAGGAAAACAGCTCTCATGACAATAGAACTGCTGGATTTTCTTGACCGTGCTAGAAGAGATAAATGGATAAAAACTCTTAAAAATATGAATTTTACGTACTCTAGTAAAAAAACCTGGTCTCTTATTCGTAAATTAGATCCAACGTCAATACCCTCAAGGACACATCTTACAGTACAAAGAACCAACTTCGCAGAGGCTGAGGAAATACTCACTCACGACCTTCAGGAAATGGTTGCCTACTTTCGAAGGGACTGAAGTGATCAGGTCCTGTCTCTTACCACATACTTGGAAGTAAGGTACCAGAAGAAAATGAAAAACGTATCTACATTCCTAGATCTTTCAGCAGAATACGATACAGATTAGAGAGAGGGTCTTATGCTCAAACTGATCAAGGCAGTTTCTTGAAAAAAAGATATATTCCTTGCTGAAAAACATGTTAAGTAACCGACTGTACCAGGTTCATTCTGAGTTCAGAAAGAGTAGACTTCACAAGCTAAATAATGGTCTACCACAAGGCTCGGTTCTCTCCCTTATACATTCATGATCTGCCAGACACAGTCTCTCACAAATTTGTATGTGCTAATCACATCAAACTTACAGTGCAAAGAAATAACTTCCCAGAGTAGAACTGTAAAAGTAACGGTGTATTCGTTACTGAGTAACGGGTTCATCGCCTGACTCGAAGTAGCGAATCGTTACTCACAAATTCATTTCGTTACTCGCATGTTTCGTTACTCGCATTTGTCGCATAGATACGAAAATGTTACAGCTCTCGCAGCTAATTAATTTTGACAACGTAAAGACTAATTTTGAAATATTTATTTTGTTTAGCATTAAAATTTACAGTGCATAATTTGTAAATAGAAAATTTGAGATAGTTACTGTTTTTTCATTGATCGTTTATTGAGGTTTATTGATTTAAAACATTTATTAAATTTGTTTATTTTAAGATTAGATACCTTCTATTTTATTTTATAAAGTGTAATTTACAATATAAAAGAGTTGTTTAATAGTTTGTGATATACATCTCTGCACTTGCTATTCTAAAAATATTTAATTAAATTGCAATGAGGCGCACGCTCCGGTGGCAATTTCCCTACACACTCATCTTCCCCCCCCCCCCCCTTTTGCTGTTTCCACCTACATTTGCCCTCTACAAATTTTAACTTTAAATTCTTTCAAAGTTTTAATTTCTCTTGGTAACTTATTCCAATCCCTGACACCCTTATCTAAAAAAGAGAATCTTCTTACACCCTTGTGCCAACTTGTGGTCATGGTCATCTTTTCCCTTGCAAGCATTATTTTTAATTCTTACACCAATATCTTACCATGCCTCATCATCAATATACGCCTTGCACACTCCCATGACCCTCTTAACAAGCGTTGCCAGGTGTCCCGATTTGCGCGGGACGTCCCGATTTTCGGGGTCTAGGGACGCGTCCCGATTTACCCTCGATCGGGACGCCAAATGTCCCGATTTTTTGGCTAAATGATAAAAACCAACCACTCGACAAAATGAAATCGCGTGTCCACGTCAGACGCATGTTATTCACGGATTATGGTACAAGTGATTCCACTGACCTGCACATTGTGCCAAAAACAGTTTAGCATATTTCATAGTGGCAAAATGATATAGGAAAACAGCAGAAATGTAATGAACACATGAAAAAAAAAGAAAAAAGAAATGAATACCAGTTTAACAACATCGCTGAAAATATTTTTAACACCAATCAAATAGCATCCAAGAATCGAGTAGTGATAGCTCCTTTAGTCACGAAGACATATCACTCGGTCAAGCTCACCGTGTCATTTCGGTTGTGAATCAAAACTCGATCGTAGCGATTCCAAAAATGCTGAAAAATTGTTACTTGGAAGAACAAAGGCCAGTGGGATTCCACATAATGGTTTAGTTTCGGCATCTACTCAAGAAACGATCGAAAATCTTCAAAATGATAGGTATAGTTTTATAGTTACATACGCCTTCAATCACGGTAGTACAATTTTTTTTGTGCTGATGATAAGATTTTACAGCCCAACTACAAATTCAAATACTTGAGATTTATGAAGACGCGAATGAAGTTGCATCAATAACCCATAAAAATTTATAGATGCGGCTGAAGGATCCCATTATTGATAGTAAGCATCTTACTAGTTACTATGCAGACAACGCAGATGTGAATTTTAGGTGCCACAGTTTAGTGTTTCCTGTTACTACACCATGATAATGATCAAATTATATCAGTGGGAGTTCCTGCATATAGTATTTTAAATAACAGTGTAAAATGTGCTCTGAGTATGAGTAAATTTTAACTGGAGAGTTTCATCCTGAAAGTGCATAGTCGTTTCTCATATTATGCCAAACGAGCTCAATCTTTCAAACACTTTTATGAAACACATGAATCTAAATATTTGCTTTCATGGCATCAATACCGGTTTCAAATGCGGCAACTGAAAGGAAATTTTCCAGGCTATTATAATTTGGTCTAAAAGTTGAAATAATCGCTGGAGTATATCAAAGCAGACATACTTATTAAAAACGGCTTTAATTTGTCTTGTGACGAATTTTTTATAATTGTGTTATATAAAAAAAAAAGTTTTGGTAAAAGCAATGAAATCTAAGACTGAATACAATTCTAATAAAAAATAAATAAATAAATACTTAAAATTCAACTTGAAAATACATTATTTCCATAATATTTCGTTAGGGGGCGTCCATTAATTACGTGAAGAGTTTTTCCGAAATTCTGGACCCCCCTTTTTCTAGTGAGATTTGGTGAGATCTGGTAGGAATTCCCCCTCCCCTTTTAAGATGACGTGTGATATTTTTACGCGACCCACCCTGCTAATCGATCCAGTAATTTTTGATATTTTTTTAATAATTATTTGTTTTAGCTCTCCTCCTTCCGAGGGTGGTTAACCCCTCCCCCTCTGCAGGTAGGTTTCTGCGCTGATTCTTAGACCTCCTCCCCCCCCCCCCTCTGAAGTCCAAATCCACTTCGTTTGTAGCCCCCTTTTTTATTTTTTTAAAGCGCTACTGTCCTTCAAGAATTTTAAAAACTCGAGTGAGATTTCCGTCGACCCCCTCCCCCCTCTAATTTCACATCATGTAATTAATGGACGCCCCCTTACTAATCGTGATGAACAAGTCTGACTAGTATTATATTATTCAGTAATAAGGTTTATAAGTTCCTATAACGAGATAGACAAATAAATACATGTTGAAATTACCCCTATCCTCCATAAATAACGAAAATACCGTGAATTATATAAAAACCTATTTTTTGGGAGCTGTCCCGATTTCTAGCCCCGAATCCCGATTTCTTTGATCCTCCGTCCCGATTTTTAACAATGTGGACCTGGCAACACTACTCTTAACCCTCCTCCTGTCTTCCAATGAATCCCATTCCAGCTCTTTTATCATATCTGTTACTGATTGCATTCTGCGATAATTTCCAGACACAAATCTAGCAGCCCTTTTTTACAGTTCCAGAATTCTATACCCTTTTGCCTGGTGTTATTGTATTATTACCGCAGGATCCATGTGATCAATGCGGTACTGGCTTACATGTTGAATGATTGTTGTAACCGCAACGCAACAACAATTACGAATCTCATCGCCTGTTTGTCCTGAACCTTTATTATTGATTTAAATCGGGGGTCCCCAAACTTTTAACCCTGTCGACCCCTTTGGCAGGATATTTGCCTTCTTATCGACCCCCACAAGTACAGGGTGACTTGCGGGAACCGGACGTTTTTCAAATGAGCAGTACAAAGTTAATTTACTTAGTAATATTATTTAATTGTTATATATATATATATAATGGTGATAACATACCATTTCATAAAACATATGTTGTATGAAACATTAAGTGTGTTCATTTCTTGAATATGATGTCATGCATATGCTGGTCATCCGCTTGAATGCAGATTTCCATCCTCTATAGAATATCTTCAAGAACTCGGGTCAACATATCTTCTCCAATCAAATTCACCTTTTCTGTAATTTCATCTTTCAGCTCCAATAAAGTACGTGGTTTATGAGCGTAGACACGAGCTTTCAAGTATCCCCATAGGAAATAGTCAGAGGGAGACAAATCCGGTGACCTTGGCGGCCACGGCACGTCACCAAAACGCGAAATTAGCTTGCCAGGGAACATCTTCTGCACAACTCGCATCGATGCGCGGGAAGTGCGCTGTGGCCCCATCCTGTTGGAAGTAAACATTTTTCTTGTTTATTCCTTGCCTCCGAAGTTCTGGTCTGAGAAATGTTTCCAACATGCGAACATAGCGTTCAAAGTTTACTGTCACTGTGACACCATTTTCCTCGAAAAAGTACGGCCCAATTATTCCAAAGCGGGCTACCGCACACCAAACTACCAAACTGTTACCTCTGGAGAGTGGAGAGGTTCTTCATGAATGTTACATGGATTTTCAGTCGCCCAATATAGAACGTTTTGTTTGTTAACTGAGCCGTTTAAGTCGAAATGAGCTTCGTCCCTCATTTACGGACCGTGCACAAACTACGTGGCTCGGTCCAGGGGGGGGGGGTTGGCTAGAAGGTTACGCTGGGCTACGTGGGGGGAGTAGGGGGTTCCGAGCCAGACCACGTAGCTTTCTTTTCATAACATTTTTCACAATTAAAATGAGGAACAGAACTCACAACAGCATGTGAATATTTATTTCCCTCAGTTAATTATCTCCGTTTGTAATTTACAATAGTCTGACAAGAGAAAACAGTACAAAATGTCTTCTGGAATCAAAAGGGAAAGAAGCTACGTGCTACGTGTGGGGGGGGGGGGTAGAGGCAAAAGCCACGTAGGACTACGTGGGGAGGAGGGGGTTCACAGGAGGCCAAAATGGAGCAACGTGGTTTGTGCACGCTAATAAGCAGTATTGCATTAGGATTATCACTAAGCAACACTTGCATATGCACTGCGAAGTCTTCTCTTTGTTCATAGTCCCTCTCTTTGAGTTGCTGCACCACCTGCATTTTGTAGGGATGAAATTTCAAATCTAATCCTACAATCTTCCTCACAGAATCGCGGCTCATGTTTAGCTCTCGTCCATGTCTGCGTGCAGATCGGCTCGGACTCCTGATTATAGCAGTTCTCACTGTGGCGATGCTATCGGGCGTTCTCACTGTTCTTGCAGGACCGGATGGGTTTTTCTTTGTTAATGTTCCTGTTGTTCTGAACTCGTGAACCCATCTTAACAATGTGTTTCAGCTTGGAACTGTGCCATTTCGACCGATATTAAAGTGGCGTCGAAAGATACGCTGTGTTTTGATAATAGATTCACCATTTTTAACAAAAGTGTCGTATGCAAAAACACGATGCTGTACTGACCACTGATCCATTATGCCTAAAATGGTAGGACACACTCAAAACAATGACATAACCTCAATCTCACCATCACGTGTAACAACAATGCAACAGCTGATCCAAATTCGTCCGGTTCCCGCAAGTCACCCTGTATTTAATAAAAACATTAAATCATTTTTGCCATTTCTGATGCTAAGCAATAAGGAGGCCTGCACAACAACTGAGCGAAATAATTTATAAAATCCACCCAATAACACTAACAGAAAAACGAGATACTTTCCACTATTATTACAATCTCAAAAAATAGGAACAAAACTAAGGACAGATAGAATAAATTTCAAATAAAGACCTGCCAAAAAGAACACATGGTTGTTGAAATATGTGGCAAGTTAAAACAGTACATCATTTACTTCACATGACTTCGCAAACAGACGAGAATTGAGAGGATGAGTTTTACTTTAATTTATTGAACTGATTTTAATTAGAGCATCCTATTATCTTTCCCATATAGTTTCATTGATCCTCTTTAGTATTAATCTACCCCCTTTCGACCCCTCTGTATTAATCGACCCCTGGAGATCTCTTATCGACCCCAAGGGGTCGGTATCGACCACTTTGGGGACCCCTAATTTAAATGCTTGAATATTGATATTTGAATAATGAAACAAAGCGGGAGTCAGTAGCACTCTGCCTGCAGGCCCGATTTGATGGTATGTCCACATTTATTTTAACAAATCTATCACAAAAGGATGAAAAATTTAAAAAAATAAATGAAAACAGTAATGGAAGACAGTGGTGAAACCTCATATTTAAAACGAAATAGTTTGATGAGATTATAATATTTGATAATACATGTCCCATTATCACTTCAGGCAGGGTTTTGAGTAGGCTACTTTAAAAAATAACCGCTATTAGTTATTGTCATTAGATATGCCACAGTCAGGTGAAAGGTCAGGTCTTTTTTGTGTGTGTGCAAACAGGTGTTTGTTTTGAAATTAGATTATTCTTTCGAATATAAAATTCATTACAGCAAATCAAGTGTACATTTAGAGGTTTTCCGTAAGATCCATGTGCTGATTACTTTACTTTAAGTTTTATCCAAACAAACAACTTACCTAAACTTATTTTACTAAATAAACAATTTACTTAAAATTTACAAAGTACGAACGAAGTCGTCCCGTATGCGATGCTTCATGCTAGTGTTCGATTGTACCGAAAGTAATGAGTAACGAAACGATACGATAGTAACGAGTAACTAAACGATACGATGGTAACGAAGTTAACCCGTACGTGGCGCGACTCGATACAATGCTTCATGCTATAGTGTTCGATTGTACCGAAAGTAACGAGTAACGATTCGAACGTAACGGGTATTGATTGGTTTAGTAACGAATACATACGGGTACAGAATTTCCCTATCGCAGAGGCTGAAGAAATTCTCACTCACGACCTTCAGGAAATGGATGCCTACTTTCGAAGATGGCGGCTTCAACCCAATCCACAGAAAACAGAAATAGCTACATTCCACCTTAGCAACAAACAAATGAACAACTAGCCAAATATAATGTTCAGAGACCAAATGATGCAGTGTAACAGTACCCCAAAATACCTGGGTGTCACATTAGACTGGTCCCTCACTTACAAAAGGCACCTTCAAAATACAGCTACCAAGCTTAAAAGTCGGAACAATCTACTTCAGCGGCTCGTAGGAACTTAATGGGGAGCTGATTCGAACATATTAAGAACAACAGCCATGGCCCGTGTTTACTCCTAAGCTGAATACTGCTCCAGCGTGTGGCTTAATAGCTCTCACACGCAGCTGGTGGAGGTTCAGCTTCGCCAAACAATGCGCATCGTACTGCTTCAACTCTCCACATCTGGGGCTGGGCAGATTCTCCGTTCTGCAACTGCGGTGAGGTATCAGAGACTGTATCACACATTGTGCAGGATTGCCCAATGCGTGCCTTTCCTGGAAGCATTGAAAATTTCAGTTTGGCTACTCCGGAGGCGGTGGCCTCGTTGGAAAACCTCGATGTGGTAGCGTTTATGGCTGGTGATCCTGTCATGGAGGCCTCATCAGCTGCCAGCTGTGGGCCTTATCCGCTCTTCTATATATAATTGTTTTAAAAGAAAGTTTTTCAATAAGTTCAGTATGATTGTAGTTGAGTATTATGTCATGTAGCATCATATGCTAAATTAATAAATAAATAAAATAAAATACAAATAAATAAATGGCTGAAGGTGTATATTACTTTCAGGAAGCATGGGATGATCGTAAAGATTACAGCTTCTGTAATAGATGTATAGCCGTTTCCCGTTCACAACAGTTTTAAGAAATTCAAGTTTCCTTCTGTCACCTACTTGCATATGAGGCATTTTCTGTACAATCTTATTAATAACAAACAGGGGCGTAGCTACTATGGGGTTAGGCGGTGCAGTGCACCGGGGCCCCAACGCTCAGGGGGCCCCAAGCATACCTCTGGGGGCCCCAAAAACACCTCTGGGGGCCCCCAAGCGCAGTTCAAAGGGCCCACGGCAAACTGGCGACCTTTTTTTTTAGCTCTACCGTCGCCTAAGGAGGCCCCTGAGACACAGGGAGCCCCTCACAAAGGGCCCTCACTGCTCAGGGGGCCCCAAAGCACAACTCAGGGGCCCCCAGCATCAGCTCAGGAGGCCCCTACCAGCAACACAAAGCAATAGAAAGGTCGCCCATCTTGCCTGACGGCCCAAAATAATTCTTTTGCACCGGGGCCCTTGTTGACCTAGCTACGCCACTGATAACAAATTTATTCTTTTAAGGATTTGGATCGATTTTATATGAATTTATATCATTTCTTGCATGAATCAGCACTAGTTCATGTTGTAGGCCTACATTTATACATATTTGTTTGAAGATTTCAAAAACTCCAATAAGCATATTCATAGGGATACAGATTTCACTCAAATTTTACCAAAATGTAACCCCTTATTAATGTTAAGTTTTTTTATAATCTTACGTCTCTAATGAAATATTCCCTCATTTTATTATGAAAATTAGTCAAAGTTAAACTTCTCTCCAAAATTGAATCTTTTAATCTGTCAGTACTTTTATCACAGGAAAAATCCTCATACTCCCTAGTTTATTTTCGTATCTATTAGGCCTACCAGGGGCGGATCCAGGGGAGGGGGGCTAGGGGGCTCAAGCCCCCCCCCCAAAAGTATCTTGGTCCACCCCCGACATTGTAGTTTTGAGACCATTTTTTTTTTTTTTTTTTTTAGCTCTACGGATTTGAGGCCCGATGAGGCTATAAAAACTACCTTTTTCCCGACTCAAGCCCCCCCCTCCCCCAAAGCCAAAATTCACTCAAGCCAAGCCCCCCCCAGAACAAAATCCTGGATCCGCCCCTGGGCCTACTCCCTTGTAATCACTTGCTTCTTTGCATTCTCTCCGCCCTGAAATTTCCTTCTAAGATAAATTTAAAACTTCGCTATAACTTTTCATAATGAAAATACCATCTTTCTCAGTATTTTTAATCTACTTTCATGTTTTATAATATTCCATACACTTCACAAATGCATTCAGTTTTGATATTTGTCGACTTGTTTCTTTTTGTTCTAAATGTATGTCTTTCATGTTTAATAACTTTCATTAAAAAAGTATCCCTGAAACAAGTCTTTTTTTTAAATACTAAACCACTGGTAAAAAATAAAAGGCATCTCCTCTTTGGCAAATTCGAAAATACGATCCCCAAACCTCCCTTGCCGTGACGCCTAAATATATTCAGATACCCTTAATTTCGGTTATTTCCATCATGAAATCATTGAATTTGGTCTTATTTTTTACCTTTTAAATGTTTTCACTCACATTTCCCATTATTATCCCTCTGAAACAGTAACTTTTCTTTGTAACATAATGAAGCCTTTGCCTGAAACATAATATTCTTGAATTTTTAAAGTTAACTATATTCCTTTACAAATAGGAGAGAGTGCAGGAAATACCAATACCTCCTAGGTGGTGCTGGAGATATACGCACCCCTTTACAATATGTTCTCAAACATTGGACTTGTACAAATATTTCCTATGTTTCTGTGGAATCCATGACATTGTTAGCAACACGGAGCATAATACCTACCGTCGTCTTTTCTCATAAATTGTCTGATTAAACTGTTACATTAAAATGTGGTTTCCAAATGTGAGACGGGAATGTTATAACACTGAATAACTAATTTGCAGTGCTCCTTAACAAATGTTTCATAACTTCCTGATAGATCTGAGCCATCATAAATTTGATCTGGAAACAAACCAGCTCCCACACATACAATGTTATGGATGAATCAACTTTCCAAAACCTATAAAGGGTGGTTAATTTGAAGCCTCTAATACAGTAAATCGATAATATGAACATAATATTAAGAATAAAGGATTTTTTAGTTCAAAATCAAACCAATGTCGTAAAAAACATGTCGAAAAAAGTCGTAAAAGTAAAGGGTTTGGGAATCGTCCTATTAATTTTCACTACTAGTTCGGATGAAAACAATCATTTTTAGGTAAGATTATAAAAGACGGTAAAGCAATTTGAAAGTTTGTTCGCATTGCGTTGGATGGTGCAATCATGGAATCAGCAGACAATGGGAAACACGTTAAATAATTGGAATTCAGTGTTTTAAAAGACATAAACCAAATTCAACTATGACAGTATGTTTTCAGTACCCAGGAACATATTCTGGCAAAAAATAGAGTATATAAATAAATTAGAAGTACCGTATGTTTTTTAGAAAGAGAGAAAAATCAATTTCATAAATAAAATAGATAGGAAGGCGCAAATATGCATAAACGATAGAGCAAAATTTATATAATAATTATACAACAACAGTTTAACTTTAAGTTTGAGAAGAAGGGGATTTTCGTAAATAAATTAGGAGACGACGTCATAGAAACGTCACAGATAATTTACGTCATCATCCACCATGCGCGAGAATGAGTATGAATTGATTGATTGTTTATTGCCAATGTACTTGTGTGCACAAGTTTCTAGCAAGACCAATACATCATACACAAGAAATACCTTATAGTACATATAATGAATTCCAATATCAATGATACATCTACACAACAAGAATACCTTATAATATAGTGAATTCCAATATAAATAAGTTCCATAGCAAGGCCAGGAACTTTGAGTTAGTAATTAACATTAACATATAGTACAATAATTCAATATAAATGCTATTACATATAGTTCACAACTCATTAAGATTATATAATGCCTTATTACATAGATACCGTTTTACTTCAGTTTTAAATTCATTTCCAGTCAATGACTTTAAATGTGTTGGTAGCTTATTATATTGTCTTGCTCCCATTTCAAACGCACTTTTTTCTGCTGCCTTGGAGTTATATCTTTTGATATGTAAGTTAGTTTTTATTCGAGTGTCATATTTATGAATTTCACTATTAGTGTTATTAAATTTTGGATTGCATCTAATCAGTAACAAAACCCTATATATATAGTGAAAATATAGAAAGAATATTTTCTTTGCCTAAATATTTCTTTACAGGGTGTATTATCCTGATACATGTTTTCTGGAGCACTAATAATCTATTCATGTAGAAATGGTAACAAGATCCCCAAACTTCAATTCCATACAGGATATGTGGGAAGATTATTCCATAGTATGAAATTTTTAATACACTTCTATCCACAAACTTAGACAACTGATTCATTAGAAAGATTCCCTTACTTACTTTTTTACAAACATAATTAACACGAGCTTTCCAACTTAGAAACTTATCCACGTATATTCCAAGGAACTTATGCTCATTTATTTCATAGATGTTTCCTTCACCTGTAATCAGATTAAACTTATTATCTACATTATGATTTCTAAGTTCAAATTTCATTAAATTTGTTTTACTTTTATTACAAATTAGCTCATTTTTATCAAAATAATCTGTTAATTCATTAGTGGCATTAGCAGTAGTTTCTTCTAACGATAAATCATCATTATCCCAACATACTGCTGTAGTGTCATCTACATATGTTATAACTCTACAGCTAGTTGGTGTAAAAATGTCATTTATATAAAGGGCAAATAATATAGGACCCAATACAGATCCCTGAGGAACTCCACATCTAACTATACCAGTTTTGGATTTTATCTTTATTATATAATCACCATTTTTAAAATGAATTTCAGTAAACTGTTGTCTGCTTTTGAGGTATGAAGACAGTAATTTATTTGCCAATCCCCTAATTCCATAATAATAATAATAGAAGTGATTTGCGTATAGTGAGACAGATGTAAAAGGATACCAAATACCAATTTAATTGGGATATTAATTTTTTTTTTAATTTGAAGAGCACACCAATACGCGGAGAGTGAATTAAAATTTTAATACAATAGCAGTAAATGGAAGATTTCACCTGGATTAAAATATGGTAGTTAAAGAGCTGAGACAAAAGTGAATTGAAAGAAGGAATTAAAAGGAATCCCCTGATGGTAAAATCTTTGCAAGGAAGTAAATACTTTGAAAGATACACACAGGTAAATAAAATGAACCCTTCTAAAATTTATTGTGGCTAAATAAAGCAATCTGGGACAATATTTGTTATAACCTAAAGAAATCACAATGAAACAGTCTACAAAGTAACTAGGTTTCAGAGAGATCTAATTAAAAATTGATAATAAA
Organism: Vandiemenella viatica; assembly: GCA_031002005.1. NCBI lineage: Eukaryota > Metazoa > Arthropoda > Insecta > Orthoptera > Morabidae > Vandiemenella > Vandiemenella viatica. The sequence continues at coordinate 289,302,416 of JARYHS010008074.1, forward strand.
TATCTGCTTGCCCACACTCCGAGCCTATAAATTACCCATCTTTTTTCATGGAACTTAGGTGATATTTTGAAAGCTATAATTATTTTAATGACTGATTTAAACAAACATGTCACTCAGTGACTGGTGCTAAGAATTTATTTGTTTAGATTTATAATTACGGAGTACCACAAGGCTCAGTCTTAGGACCCTTACTATTTCTTATATATATAAATGATTTACCAAATCATTTATTAACAGCTGATGAGGTATTGTTTGCAGACGACACTAATATTTTTATAAAAGGGCAGGATGAAGTTGACCTACAGCAGGAAATTACTGCAACAACAAAAGAAGTGGAAAAGTGGTTCCATGATAATTGCTTGATTGTAAATCATGAAAAGACAGTATGGATTAGTTTCACTCATATAATAAACAAAAATAACAGTAATAATTTAGTGAAGATAGGAGATACCTAGCCTATATAAAACAAGTACATGACACAAAATTTTTAGAATATGGTTGAATGAACATTTAAAGTGGGATAAACATGTTGAATCACTGAATAAGAAGTTAAGCAAATGTTGTTATATTTTAAGAATGCTTAAAGATTGCTGCTCTTTGAAAACAATGTTGTGTGCCTACTATTCATATATGCATAGCTTATTAAGATATGGTATAATATTTTGGGGAAATTCAACACATGCAAAACAGGCATTCATACTTCAAAAGAGAGCTATAAGAATCATGAGAGGTATGAAACGTAGAGAATCCTGCAGGGATATTTTTAAAGAACTAAAAATACTGACTCTACCATGTATATACTTATTTGAGTGTATCTGCTTCCTGAAATCACATCAGCAATATGCAGCGCTAAATAAGGAAATACATAAACACGAAACAAGGAATAGGAATAATTTTCATTTAGAGTGGCACAAGAAAGCTCTATACCAAAATAGTGTACTCTACCAGCCTAAAATTCTGTACAACTCTCTTCCTTAAAACATAAAACAAATATCAAATTTACATAATTTTAAATATAAGCTAAAAAAAAATTTATTAGTCAATAGCTTCTATAGTGTCAATGAATATATGAACCATCGAGAAATGAACAAACTTGATTAAATTATTTTGTATTGTAACTTGTAAAACATTGAAATATTAATTTAACTTCAGTTGAACATATGTATTTCATATGCTGCTTGTATTGACTGTGCAATTTTAAGTATGATAATTATAATAATGATATGTAATCTTGTATTGTGTGAAAAAATTATATTGTAATGCTTATTGTAATTACTGATGACTTGTCCTATGTCATAAATTATGACTTCATGGATCAAATAAAATTGAATTCAATTCAAATGAATAAAGCAATACCATAAGTGGGAAGTATTTTGCACCACATTTTTAGTGTTTTCAGAAAACAATTTTCTTTAGGCTTTTTAAGAGTAGAATATGACCTCTGCAGTTTATTTTATGATTTTTATTTCTTTGTAGTGGAGCAAAGACATCTTGCTTCAGGTAGAGAAAAACCTTAATTTTCTATTAAAATCCAGGTCTGTTGCAATGTAATCAGGTCCAGGGTGAAAATGGTCCAAGAGCAATATATAAAACCAAATAAAAAAAAATCCCCAAAAAACTGTAATTAAATAAGGTAAAACATTGTAACATTGTGCTACAAACGTTCACATTTTTTTCACTATTTTTTACAAATTGAATATCAAATCAAATATTAAGTAAGTACCTAATTAAGGTTTTTAAACAAGTCAGTAAACAAAATAAATTTCATCATCCAGTCGCTGGAGGCCATCCAATTCTTGAACTCTATAAATAGTTCTGATGTTGGACAAGAGTTTAGGCTCGCCATTTCCCCCAACCACAACCTCCCACATATAATCAAGAGTAGAATGTGACCACTAGAGTATGTTTTTATGATTTTAGTAGGTTCAGGACACTTCCATGGTTTTTCTTTGTTGTCACTGCTCATCATCACACTTGTATATGACATCTGGGTATTTCACTGCCATACTTCACTATAACATCAGAATCTGGTATTTTATCAATTGGCTTCATCAACAAAACATTGAATAATGTGTAGAGTGAACTCCCACAAAGTTGAGGAGGGCATCTCAACCTCCACTCGCCCTCTTTTTTAAATCTGGCATAAAAAAAAAAATCAAATTATTGAATCAATATTTTTATTTTTTTTTTACAATGAATTAGCTTATCGTTCAAAATTGAGCCAACACTTACCTTTTTACACCGATAATGAAGGATAGATGAAAAAAAGTTTGAAATACTTCACTGAAAATGTGAACCACGACATTAGTGCAACAGCGAACTAAATTCAACCTCAAATCAACCTGACAATTGGTAGTAAAAGCTACAATACTACTCTCTTCTGGGAACCAAACAGAACTTATATTCTATTAACAAGTTCCTCCGATGGCATCATAAAAGATTTTCACTTCTTGGAGCAAAGTCATCCTAAGAGGAGTAAGTAACCCCCACCTATGATAAGACTGGATGTTCTGTGATATGAAGTAAATTTAATTCTCCTTTGTACCTCAAGATAGCCAAATGATGAACTTAATTTTTTAATGTCCAAGTACAACAAATAAGACTTATACTGCCATTGGTTCCAATATAACTCAACTGATGTGATATGCTTACAATATTACTTGAAGACATTACCAGCAGAATTAAGGAAAAAATATGTTCTCATTTATTGTTGTCATCTGTAGTGAGACAGTGGGTTGTCATCGGGCTTCTAGCCTTGTGTATATAAGGAAATTAATACAAACAGTGCTAGAAGCCCTTCAGCAGCTCACAGAGAACTTTGAGTTAAAAATATCCAACATTACATTCCAAATAATTTAATCCGTATCTATTTTTGGTCTACAAACTATATTATTGAACAGTGGCGTAGCTAGGTCACCAAGGGCCCCGGTGCAAAACTTTATTTTGGGCCCTCAGGCCAGATGGGCGGCCTTTTTTTTTTGCTTTATGTTGCTGGTAAGGGCTCCCTGAGCTGAGGATGGGGCCCCTGAGCAATGGTTGGGGGTCCCCTGAGCAGTGTGAGGGCCCTTAGTGAGGGACTTCCTGTGTCTCTCAGGGGCCCCCTTAGACAACTGTAGAGCTAAAAAAGGTTGCCAGTTTGCCATGAAGGCTCATGGGCCTCTGAACTGCACTTGGGGGCCCCCACAGAAATGCACTTTGGGGCCCCCAGAGGTATGCTTGGAGGCCCCCTTAGCGTAGGGGTCCCGGTGAACTGCACCGCCTAGCCCCATAGTAGCTACGCCTCTGTTATTGAATTTGTCTGCCTTCACAAGTGTAACACAACATCTGTTCAGTAGCATATTACTAATACATTAAGCTTTTTATTGTAAACTAACTAACAGCATAATATGTATGGAAAGAAAACTATACCCACCACTCACAAAAGTTAAAGGGGGAAGGGCAGTAGTAACACAAGAACATTCCACAAAAAACACAATATTTTTGACTATTCACTTTTTCAAGAAACTATAATAATATGACTGAGTTCACTCAAATGCTCATGGTTAACACAGCCGCACAATGATGGTTTTGAACGTTGGAGGTGGTGGGAAAAACACAGTAATATTAGTGCAAATCTCAATCATAGGAAAGAAATTGATCAAAAAAAGACTGAAAATGGGACATGTAAAAGAAGAGAAAATGTATATTTTTTTAATAAGGAAGAAAAAATGGAATATATATACATTGAGGCCTGGCGAGGGGAGTAGTATCTAATGTTGGCAACGCTAAGAAGGGGATGTGGTTTCAGGAAGTACACTGATGGCTCTGAAATGATTATTAAGGTTACGAGAGTTGTCATGTAAAGCAAGAGGGTGATCTAGATTTTGGGAATAAACTGTTAGTCTGCAACCATTCTATTGTGATCGATGACTGGTTTGAGGTGAGCCTGATGTAAGATCTCTGGTAATGGAGGCAGGTGAATTGGTATATGAGATTAGATACGGTGTAGAGTAGGTTTTGTAAATGGTGAGGTTAAAATAGGTTGCGATGGTTGGATGCATATTATTTATTTTTCAAGGAACTTTAGGATGCTTTAGGGTCATTTGATGATTGTTATGTGTGAAACAAGTATATTATTTAATTTGGGTTGCCTATTGTGGGACAGACTTATTAAGAAGTGGGTGAATGTTTCAGAAAATACAAAGGAAGGGCCTGGATGAAACGTTGTGCAGCAATGTGCTCTGTGAAATACCGATAGGCAGCTACTATTGGGCATCCAGCACTGTCTGTCTTATGTATCTTGGGCAGAAGGTACAGGGTAGGGGTCCAGGAAAAATTAAATCACATCAAATCATGTGTAATCTGTTGAAAATACCAAAAAACATGTGTAATAAACATGTTCAACAGAATCATTAAATGAAAAACATTGTATCAGGTTGTTTATTTATTTTTTTATTTATCAATCTTGTTTCATGGATCCCTGCTGAGGAAGGACCTCTGGGATGTGAAACGTGTCATGGTTAATACACATTCATACAATATGAGTCATAATCATAGTAAAAGCAAAGACAAATAAAGAGAATAACAATAAACATTAATTTTTACAACTGAATTTTGCAAAAGTCGTATTGAATACAATTAATTAATTTGTTCAAATTCTTGAATGGAGTAGAAGGAGTTTCCAATAAGAAAATCTCTCAGTTTTTCTTTAAATATATCTTTATTATCTGCAGACTGTTTTATACTCTTGGGAAGTTTATAAAACAGATGTATACCAGAATAATTAACTCCTCTTTGTGCTAATGACAGAGATATATGCGTTTTGTGCTTGTATTCAAATTGTGTACCTGTGAATTAGAAGTAAACAGGTTAAAATGATCAGGGCCGGCGCTAGGAATTTCGGGCCCGGGGTAAAATGGACGACCTTTTTTTTTTAAGCTCTACAAACCAGGTGACAATGGGCGAATTCTAGGCTTCGCGCCCTGAGGGCCCCTACAGTCGGTGATCGGGGCCCCTCATCAGCCGGCGGGCCCAGGGTACTTTTGACCCGCTTACCCCCCCCCCTAACGCCGGCCCTGAAAATGATCTATGACAAAGCACATGAGAGAATATATATACTGAGAAGTCATTGTAAGAATATTGAGTTTTTTGAAAAGTTGTCTGCAAGAAGTTGTTGGTTGTAAGCTACACAACATGCCAATAGCTCTTTTCTGTGCTATGAAAACTCTTTTACTTTGTGAAGAGTTCCCCCAAAAGATTATGCCATATGACATCACTGAATGAAAATATGAGGAGTACACCTGTTTCGTTAATTCTAGATCTGCTGTTAGAGAAAGTGTTCATATTGCGAAGGTAGCACTACTTAACTTCTGCAGTAGTGAAGTGATATGTTCATGCCAACAGAGTTTCTCATCTATTTTAATACCAAGGAATTTCATACTCTTTGTTTCTAATATTGTGTTATTTTATATAGCTTACTTGTAAATCTGGCTGTGCATATTTTTTTGTTTTAAACCTAATGTAATGTTTTTTCAAAATTTAATTTTAATGAATTTGCCTTAAACAAATTTGATACTTCACTAAGTACTTCACTTACATTCAGTACCGGATTAACCACGTAGCAGGAGGTAGCAAATGCTATGGGCCTCGTGCCTTCTAGGGGGCCTCACACCTCCTAGGGGGCCTCATGCCTCCTGCGGGGGCCGCGCACCTAGGATAGATGGATAACCTTTTTTTTTTTAGCTCTACAATTTTCCCCCGGACAGCAAAAATCAAGGACCCCTTCTTCACATTTGCTACGGACCCCGCACTGTCTTAATCCGGCCCTGCTTACATTAAATTCTAGATTGCTGTTTGGTATTTTTCTCACAGTCAGGTTAGTGTCATCTGCAAATAAAACACTCTTAACTTTGTCAGATAAGTTTCCAGGAAGGTCATTGATGTACAACAAGAAGAGGAGGGGTCATAGGATAGAACCTTGTGGAATTCCATTTTTTATTTTCTCCCAGTCTGATGAAGCATCTTTACATATTTTAGGATCAAAAATTGAAATTTTTTGCATTCGACTTTCCATGTATGATTTAAACCATAAATACCATATTATTCCATTTTCTTCAAAAGTAATTCATGATTTACACAGTCAAATGCTTTTGCAAGATCACAAAATATTCCTACAGGGTTCATTTTATTATTCAGTTCCTCAAATGTGTTATTTAAAAATATATATATAGACATTTCTATAGATGATCCTTTTTGGAACCCAAATTGTTATTTAATGAGGATATTACTTTGTTTAACATGTTTTATTACTCTACAGTACATGACTTTTTCAAAAATCTTTGAGAATCCTGAAAGTAATGAAATGGGACAATAGTTATCTACACATGTTGCTTCTCCTTTTTAAACAACGGTTTTACAACTGCATATTTTAGTATATTTGGAAACACGCCTTGCATTAAGGATTTATTTCAAATTAGATCAAAATATAGTTTCACTTGTATATCAGGAAAGAAATAAAATTATTAAGCACTAATATGTATCCATTTCGTTACATTTATAAATGTTTAAATGTAGAAATAACTCAGAATTGCATGTTTGCATCCAAATATTGCAATAACTAGTAAATTATCAAATTTTCAGGTCCTGTCATGGTCACCATGTCACTTAAAAATATTCTTGAACAGATATTTTATGTTGTATTTTTATGAGATTTGCAGTTCAAGGTTTTATGCAAGCTAATTCCCATGGATCTGTAATTCTTCACACATCAAATATATAGTAAGTATTTTTAATGCATGCTTCCACTTAAATGGCTGCCAGCTCCTTTGTGCATGTTGCTAAATAGGTTTGAGTATTGTAATGAGCAACAATAGTGATAGGTTCAGTTCTCAAAGATGTTTCACAAGAAAATAAGTTTCACTGCATTTATTCTGAAATGATTTGAATTTAAATGTTGGTATCAGGAATCTATAAAATTTTGACAGTGAAAGTCTATCAGATTTGAACAGATTTGAACCTCGACGTCAGCAGGTTACTTTCTGAGCCACTCAAAAATTTCAGCTTTCACTCACTAATTACAATTATTGCATCAGGAATCCCTTTGAGCTTAGCTGTGATAAAAGTGAGTAATACTTCAGAGTTCTGTTGTAGTTGAAGTTCGTTTCAAAGGCTAATATGGAATTCACTTATTCCGACACCTAAACATGGCTACAATATTATTGTTTGCTGAGAACAGCTATCTCCATTGCACATGCTTTACTTTTGTGCTATGACATAACACATCACGATCCTCTCTTCCTAAACTGAAATAACATAGCTGAAAATGGCCACCGTGGCCTTCATTTATACCCTTTCAAGAAAATTAGCCTCAGGCTGGGTTATTTTTCACCCCCACACCATAATTTTCTAATGTTAACAGCAAATTGTATCCTGAAATTTCCTCCTACATTTGCCAAATTTTTATAGAAGATGAACTACTTGATTTAAAATTTTTATTGTTTCAGTTCTGTTATAACAATTTATTGTAGTGATCATCTATCAAATTACTAACAAGTCAATCATTCCCGGGATGGTCAAAATAGAGTGGGGTGAAGCCAGTATAGAGAGGTGTCAGAGTGCATCAGCCACGTAACATCTCTGGTCCACAAAATACAGTAGTCAAGCCCTTAGAAAATAAAGAAGAATCAGTTGGTTGTGAAGGGATGTGTCAAAACTGGTTTCATGCAAAATGTGAAAATATAACAGCAGCAGAAGTGACATTGATTAAAAAAAAAAAACAGTTGAAGTGGATGTGTGTTGACTGTAATACACAATATGTAAACTTTATTGATACTAGTGTAAAGAATGCTGTAAGTGGAATGATAAATCAAATGAAGGCTTCAATGGAACAACAGATTTTGGAAAAAATTCAAGAGATGATGAAGAAGAATGAAGCAGGTGAAATTAGTCAGAAAGCAGAAGTGAAGACAACATATGCTGATAGATTAAAACAAACTAAAGAAGAAGTGATTATTGTTCAACCAAAGAAACCAAACCAGGACAGTGAGACAACAAAAAATATTTGCAAGAATAAGTTAAATCCTACAGAACTTAAGGTAGGAATTGAAAATGTAAGAAAGTTAAGAAATGGAGGTGTAGCCATTACATGCAGTAGTAAGGATGAAATAAAAAAGATTACTGAGGTAAAGAAGACATTGGGAAATGAGTATGAAGTAAAAATACCAGAACTCAGGGATCCAAGAATAAGAATTTTTGGAATAGAAGAGTTGATGGAAGATGAAGAACTGGTAAGATGTATCAGAAACCAAAACCCTGACACAGTGTATGAAGATTCAAGAATAGTTGTTAAATTGAACAAGAAAATAAAAAATATGTGTATGGTTATAGTGGAGGTGGATGCTCAGACATTCAATAGGGTTATGGGACAAAAAAGGTTAAAGTTGAAATGGCAGTGTTGTCAAATAAATGAGTATATGGGTATAACAAGGTGTTTTAAATGTTACTCATATGATCATAGAAGTACAAATTGTAAAAACGGAATAAAATGTGTGAAGTGTGGTGAAGATTACTTAGCTGAAGACTGTAAAAATACAGAAGTGAAATGTGCAAATTGTGTTGAAGCAAATGATAAATTAAGATTATCATTGAATGTGAACCATAAGGTTCTAAGTGGGGAAAGTCCAGTTTATAAAAGGCGACTTCAATTGAAGAGGAGAGCTATTACTTATAACTGTATATAGCAACCAAGGAAAAGAGAGAACTATGAATATGGAGGTATTGTAGTATTAAATGTAAATGGACTTATTGCTAAAAGGGACAGTGTAATAGATTTTATACAAGAAAATAGCCCAAAGGTAGTAATTGTAGTAGAATCACATGTGACAGACGTTGATTTGGAAGCACTTATTGCAATAAAAGGATATTCTCACTTAAGATGTGATTCAGAGAGTAAACATACTGGAGGCATTGTTATATATGTAACTGAAGACTTCTTGTATGATGTAGTCATGACAGAAGTTAATCAGGGTAAATGGTGGATATTGGCTATCAAGGTATATACTAATACAGAACAACTGGGGACAATTGTGGGGATTTATAGGTCACCTAGTAGCAGCAAAAAGGCATTCATAGATTTGTTCTCTAAGGTTATAGTTGAATTATTAGAAAATAGTCAAAACAGTTGCATTGTTGGGGGGGACTTTAATATAGATTGGCTAAAAAAGATGAATTTATACAATAAATAAACTGGAAAGACAAATCAGTGGGGCAGGAATGAAACAAATTGTAAAGAATGTGACGAGGGTCACTCCTGATAGTGAGACTGACAATTTTAATCTTAAATGTACTGTATTAGAAACACCAAAGATCTCTGACCATAATATATTAAACATTACCTGTTGGACCATTAGTAAAATAAGGAACAGGAATAAAATACTAGTGAAGGGAAAGATGGACTATAAAAAATTATTAAGAGTAGTAGAAAATAATATAGATGATAAAAGATTTGAGTTGAGTACTAATAATATGGATATAGGAGAGGAATATATAATTTTAAGAGACAGTATAGTCCAGGGTATTCAGGAAGCTAAGAAACCAGATAGATGGGTAAAGAATGTTCCATGTCCTTGGTATTCAATGGAAATTAAGGATGCCATGGTAAAAAGGGACAAAGCATATAAGAGGTTCCTGTTAATGAAAGAAATTGGAGATAGGATAAATGTAGAGGAGTCATGGAATGAATATAAAGAATGTAGAAATAAATTTGTAAATATATGGAGGAAAACAAAAAGTGAATTTTATGAAAAAAAATTCCTTCAACTAAAAGATGAACCTAAAAAGTTATGGAAATACATTAAAGCTATGCATAAAATTAAGGAAAATACACTAAAATATGTAAAATTTGGGGAAGAAAGTATATCTGATTCAAAACAGGTAGCAAATAAATTAAATCAATATTTCATAGAAAGTGTTGAAGAACTGGTTAAAAGCATTCCAAAAACACAAGGTTGTAAAATGGTACCAAAAATAGAAAATAAGTGTCTTAGAAAATTTCAGGATATTACAGAACTAAAAGTGGAAAGTATAATAAGAGATTTTAGGAATATTATGGGATCGGATGAAATTAGTACTGAGGTCATAAAAAGACTATGGTCTGTGATAGGAAAGGAAATTACTAGCATTGTCAAAAACTCATTAACACAAAAAAAGATGCCAAAAGAATTAAAGACTTCTGTTATTGTTCCAAGTGCCAAAGTGAAAGGTAGTGCTAAATGTAGTGATCTTAGACCTATAAATAATTTATCATTAATAGAAAAAATAACAGAATCTGTGGTATATGAAGTGTTACTAAATTATATTAAGGTAAATGATCTTTTAACAGACTGTCAGTCTGGGTTCAGAGAAAAACATAGTACAGAGACAGCAATTCAATTAGTAATGGAAAATTGGTTAAACTTAATAGATAAGGGGGAGGCAATAGTAGCTGTATTCCTCGACTACAAAAGAGCTTTTGAGACTGTTGACAGAAATTTATTGTTACAAAAATTAAATAAATTGTATAATATACTAGGGGATGTACATGAATGGTTGAAAGACTATTTGACAGGCAGGTACCAAAAGGTGAAATTTAATGACATTGTTTCTGAGGAAAGAGAAGTAAAGTATGGAGTGCCACAGGGAAGTAAATTGGGACCACTATTGTTCATTCTGTACATAAATGATCTTCCAGGAATACTTAAATATTGTAAATTACATATGTTTGCAGATGATACTTTGATTTTCTTCCATGGGAAGAGTGTGTCTGATATAGTGAAAATATTAAATTATGAGCTAAAAGGTGTTAGTAAATGGCTACAGTATAATTCACTAAGTTTGAATGTTTCAAAAACAAAATGTATGATAATGGGGAAGCATAGAGCAAGAAAAGAGGCAGAAGAAATACAGTCAGTTTTAATAAATGGAACCAAAATAAATTGGGTCCAACAGTATAAGTATCTAGGAATAATTATTGATAACAAACTAAAGTTTGAAGCTCATGTGGATTTTGTAAATAAAAAAGTTGCAAGAAAGGTTAATTTAATATATAAGTCAAGAAAGATATTGTCTAGAACAGGAAAGGAACTATTGTTTAAGACAATTGTGATGCCACATATAAGATACTGCTCCACAGTGCTTATAATGGCAAGTAAGACAGAAATCAGTAAATTGCAAACAAATATTAATAAGGGAATCAGAGCAGTTTTAAATAAAAGACGTACAGAAAATGTGAGCAATATGCTTAAAATTTTGGGTTATTTATATATTGAAAAAGAAATAGTAAGAGATGTGTTAACATTTATATTTAGACTGCAAAATAATGTCTTACCCAAGTATTTAAGCAGATTGGTACAAAAAAATTGTGATGTTCATAATTATGGGACTAGACAGGTTAATCATTTTCATGTGACTCATAAACAAGGTGCTAAGGCACAAAAGACTGTTTTTTATAAAGGAATAGTTATATATAATAAATTACCACAAGAAATAAAGGATTCTGTATCTGTTGGAAGATTTAGAGAAAAAGTGGGTTCATGGCTGGAAAGCTGTGTGGCTTTGTAAAAATTATTATACTGTGGTATTTTTTGTTTGTTTTGTCTTTGTTATTATATAGTGTACATATAATTTTGTTAAATGTATTAGCCACAGGCTACTTGTGAATAAATAATAATAATATTAGCTAGAAGAATTGTGATGTTTTGATTTTTTGAAAGTTCTCACATGGCCCTTAAAGTGATGTAGACGATTGAATAAGAAGGAATGTGATGAGATGGTCTAGGTGGGGAACTCTTCAAATATGAAAAGGGTATGGTTTTGGGGAAGGGAGGTGCAACTAACTGGGCTGGCGAAGGAAATTTTGGGCTGGATGACAGATTATTACATTATTTATCACTCCTGGCTGCAGTGTTATAATAATACTGCCAAAGGAGGATGTAGCAGATTGAAGAGAGCCCCTTGGTCAAATCTGGGGCTGCCATAGAAAGAGAGGCTCTGGTAGAGATTAGCAGGTGGAAGGTAAAAAAAGGGGGGTGGAAGAAAAATTAACAACTGGGATTTTGGATTTCTCCCAAGGTGAGGCATAAGTAAAGGTATCTGTATTTATTTGTCCCTTTGCATCATGCATAGTACAAAGTACAAATGATATGGAATAAGTCAAAAATAGTCTGTACAGCAGACAGACGGTACCACACACACCATACACACGCAACATACATGCCCTCGCCCTTTATCCTTTCTGTGATTAACTATAAGATAACATACCGGTAACTGTAGAAATCTGATAAATACAAAACATTTATTACTACAAATATACAATTAACACCTGATTTATATCATTTTTCCTACTTATATTTATGAAATCACTGTGACTTAAGACTAACCTTTGGTTTGCAAATACTCATCAATACTGTAGAAGCAGTGGTCAAGGAAGTACTCCTTCAGTCACTGATGTGAATTTAGTATTTTGTCTTACAGACTTGATCCTTTGTGGTAGTTTATTAAACAATCTGATTCCCATATGAAGTGGCCATTTCTGATAGAAGGTAGTATTTGTTTGTGGCATATGAAAGTCTAGTGTCTGTCTAGTATTATACGTGTGTATATCATTGTTTGTTTGTAGCGTATACTCAGAAACTTCTATATTTTTTTAAATAAATTTTATAGTTTCCAGTATATAAGAAACAGGCAACTTTCTAAATAAAAGTCTGCATGAGGTTCTACTTTGACTCCTTCAATAATTCTGATAATTTCTTTCTGCATTTTGAAGCATTTGAAACTTAGTTTCCCTAGAATATGATACCATACCTTTATAATGAGTGCACATGCCCAAAATAAATATTCATAATTGTTTCATTAGATATGCAACCAACTAGTATTCTCATCATGTAACATATAGTATTTAGTTTTTTACAAAGGTGTTCAACGTATGTGTTCCATTTTAAATTCTCTTGTATAGATATATCTAGAAATTTTATACATTTTTAAGTAGTTCACCACTGAGTTTTACTGTAGGTAACTGGGTATCTAAATTATTTTTTGTCTTGAAGTGTATGGCATGTGTTTTTTCTGTGTTTATTATTAGCTTGTTTTGAGAAAACCAATATTTTTAGTTAACTGTTCTTTAGTACATTCTTTCATTAATATGGTGGTGTCATCTGCAAATTTAAAATATTTTTGTAAGTTGTTGTTTCTAGATCATTTATATATACTAAGAATAGTACAGGCCAAAGTATTGACCCTTATGGCACTCCATATGTTATGTGAGTGAACATAGTTTATACTGTTGTCAGTCTTAAAACTACATTCAACAATCTGTTTTCTATCTTGCAGAGGGCCGCTGTAAGCGAGCGTGCAAGGTGTGCACTGTACACGGACAGCACATCTAGGAGGGCGGCAAATCAAGTGATCGACAGTCGATAGTTGCCACTCCATTGTCGCTCGACTAATCTCACAGTTTTTTGAGCTAGGTTCAGGAAAATTCCAAGATCCACCACTGGCTGTAGTTAGACTGGTGGCAGCATAATCGGTATTGCACATGGGTGTTCAAACAGCTAGCGGTGGGCCTGATCATGCAGGTATGACTTTATCCAATTGTTAGCTACTCCTCTAACTCCTAGGTGTTCTAATATTGAAAAGCAAGATATTATGATCAGTTACATCAAATGCCTTTGATAGGATCCAAGCATATTCCAGATAATTGTCCTTTCGCACCTAAGGTGTCTGTAAGATTTCTGTGTAAAATGAAAAAAGAAAAGTTTCAGTAGATTTATTCCTTCTAAACCATGTTCAGTATCTGAAAATGATTTATTATTTTCTAAAAAGTTGACTTTTCGTTTGTGAAATAACTTTTCTAATATTTTAGAGAAACATGAGAGGACCGACAATGGATGTTAGTTTGACACCTTATCTTTTTCCCCTTTTTTGAATAGGGATTTTACTTTTGCTGTTTTAAGTCTATCTGGAAATATTCCACTAGAGAATGAGCTGTTGCATAAATGATAGAGAGGACAAGCATATTTTTTTAATAGAAAATCTGGGACATCTTCAATTCCAGATGAAAATTTAGGTTTCAACTCACCAATAATTTTTAATACTTCTTCTTCACTTGTTGGTCGAATAAAAAGAGTTTTACTATTATTTTGGCTGAAACTAGCTTGAGTGTTGATGTTGGACTTGTTAAAATGTTTCTTAATCAGATCTTCAGCAATATTTGAGAGATATGTATTAACGGTGTTAGATATCTTTAAAGGATCAGATATTATCTTTTTACTCTCTTGCAGTTTAATGTTATGGCTATCTATCTGTCTCGTTCCTACTTCATTCTTAACTGCCTTCCACATGGCTTTCATTTTATTGGTATCTGAGGAAATATATTTTTCTTTTTTTTTCTTTTTTTGGCTTGTCTTACTACCCTGTTAAGAACCTGTTTGTATTTTTTGTAATATTTATCAAATTCTGGTGTTGTTTCCTGTGTTTTAGGAGCTGCATGTAACAATTGTTTCTTTTTTATTGATACTCGAATCTCTGAGGTAACCCAGCCTTTCGTATAATTTATTTCACTTTGTTTTCTTGTCCTTAGTGGGAAGCATATTTCATAAAAGTACAAAAATGTACTTATAAATGAGTCATATTTCTCATTTGTATTTCTGCAATTATTTACTTCTTCCCATGTTTTATTTCTTAAGAAATTATTGAATTGGTTAATCTGTTGATCCTTATAGCTACGTGATTTTATATTTGCACGTGTGTTAATGTTAGATTCTAACTTTAATGTTAAAATTTGTACTAAATGGTCAGAATAACCTGTGTCAAAATTCACGGCATCATGTCTGTAATTAGTGCTATTAAGAAAAATTTGGTCAATTGTTGTGGAAGAATTTCAGCCCTTTTATATTGAAGGAGGATGGAAGGCTCTGAGTATCATTTGTCAACTTTGAATCCTTTGAAAAATCTATGAAAAAATCACCACATCTGATACAGTTGGTAGATGTGATAGGAGTGGAGAAAGCTCCATTACTTGTTTTTACTTGATTACATAAAAAGTCATATACTAATATTAAAATTATGATAAGTTTTTATCTTTAAAACAAGGACACTGGGATTAAAACTAAGCCTCAAAAAATTCTGAAAGTTTAAGAATGTGGCTGGTAAACAAAATGCACAGTTCCAGTGTCCAAAATTGAAAGGGGAAATAGCTACAATTATAAAAGGCACAGATTTCAAACTTGAAGAACTTGAGGAGGGAAAGATTTAACAAATTGAAGGATATTAAAAGTAAAATAGAATCAAGATGGGAAGAGTTCAAGACGGTAATAAGAAAGGAGGAAGACATATTTATTCCAAAACAGAAAATAAAGAGAAGTAGGAAACCTATGCACTATATTGGGGAGAAGAGAATTTTGAAGAGGTTGGTAAGAAGAGAAAATAACAGAGTTAAGAGACAGCAGGGTAGTAGGGAATATTTGTAGCAACTAAAAAAGGAATTAATAATTGCAAAGTTGGCCAAAGATGGGTTTATGAAAAGTATTATGACTGCAGGGGGACCACTGACTAATGCATCTAGAAATTACTATGAATATGTTATAAAACTAAGGGGAAGGGAAGGTGTTGAAACTATTATAGGTAAGAATGGAGAAGAAGATACTATGGTTTTAAAAAGACAGAGATTCTTTCTAAGTAACTGGATTAGTAAGACCATTAAGTACAATAAATCAAAAATGAAAGGGTGTAAATTGGAGAACGACCGTAACAACACAATTAGAAAGGATCAAACCAAAAATTTTTAAATTCAACCTGAGGATATCATAAAGAAACTCAGGAAGCTGAAATAGGGGCTGGTGTATATTATATTACCACAGATGTCTTAAGCACAGCAGGTTGTGACATTGTACCTTATTTTGAATTATTATTTAAATTGAGTCCGGATACTTGCTGCTTACCAGAGAACCGGAAAAGTGTGAGAGTACATAAAGGAGGGGTGAAAAATAGAGTAAAAAATTGCAGTCCAATCAGTTTTACATCAGTGGTAGGTAAATTAATGGAAAGATTGATAGACAACCACATCAGAAATGTATGTGAGAAGCATAAATGGTTTTCAAGTTAGCAACATGGCTTTAGACAAGGTTATTCATACAAATTTCAGTTAGTAGGATATATGCCAGATATTTTGGAAGAAATGGACAAGGGAGACCAAATTAATAGTGTTGTGCTTGACCTTTCAAGGGCCTTTGACATAATGAGTCATAAAATAGTGCTAAATAAGGCAAAAACTATTGTAGTCAATGAGAAATTTATTTGCTGGGTAGAAGAATTTTTAAAAGGTTGAAAGAAAAACGTTAGGTGGAAGTAAAAATGGGAGTTCCACAGAGTAGCATATTGGGGCCACTGCTATTCATTATAATAATGAATGGTTTGTTGATAGTTTACTATCATTAATTAGGTTGTTTACAGATGACATAATGCAATATAAAAGGATCAAAACAGTAGAGGACTGAGAACAGCAGCAGCATATCTCGCTGGGTTGGTAAACATGGGATGAAGCTAAATGCAAGAAGAGTCAGCTTATTAGACACACAGAAAAAAAATAAAGGCTGGTTATGATTTTAAGTTGGAGAAGGAATTGCTTGTTGAAGACTTTAAATGTTAATATCTGGGCACAAAATTTGATAACAAGCTCAACTGGGCAGTACATACTGGACAGGTAATAGGAAAAGTTGTTGCGAAGAGTGATGAGGGAATGTACCAGAGAAGTAAAGGAATTTGGTTACAAAACTTTGGTCAGACCTTTGCTTGAATATGGTGGTGTAGTATGCGACTGACATTTTGGGTATCAAATACAGGAGTTGGAGGGGTGCAAAAGAGGGCTGCTAGATTTGTATCTGGAAATTACCGCAGAACACAATTAGTAACTGATATGGTAAGAAAGTGAAGAGAGTCATGGGAGTGTACAAGGTGTATATTGGTGATGAGGTCTGGTAAGATATTAGTGTAAGAATTAAAAGTAATGCACGGAGGGGAATAGATGACCATAACTACAAGCTGGCACTTGATTTCAGGCATAAGGGTGTGGGAAGATATTCTTTCGTAGGTAAAGGGTCAGGAGAATATATTATCAAGAAAAATGATGGAAAAATTTACCAAAAATGTTGAAACAATTTAAAATTGAAATTTGCCAAGGGTAAAAGTAGGTGGATGCAGGATAGGGGGGGAATGGGCATGTAGGAAAATTACCACTGGAGTGTGCACACCATCACAATTAAATTAAATTAATCAATTAATGTCTGCCATGTCATGTCTGTTTCATTCTTTCTCAATGGAGAGATAAGGAGTATGGCAATGGTTGAAATTGGCAAGTTTAAAAAGAATAATAAAAGACTGAAGAAAGGAGCAAATTAGTGTAGCCCAGGAGGAACCAGGACTTTGAAGCACTCACATTTTTTCAGTCATTTGCAATCTTACAGTGTTGAGAGCCAATATAGCGAAGAAAATAGTTTATGACCAGTGCATTCTTCCTGTCCTGAGACCTGGACACTAAATGAATTTATGAAAAGTAAACTTAGAACAACCCATAGACCTATAAAAGATGTCAATGTTAGATAGTTGGGCAAATATCAGTATTAGAGAGGACCCCAAGAAACAGAGAGTATGACCACCAGACTGGGAAAAGAACATATGCAGGGTTGTTTGGAGTTAATTGGCAGAGGATCACCCACGATTCTTCAACCTGGAGAAGACTGCTTAAGTTCTATGTGAACTCATGACTCTAAGAAGCCACATCATTTAGTGATTGAAATGGCTGATGAGGATGATGAATAAAGCAAGTAACTGCCCTGTCACCACTTCTTTTCATTATGGTAATGGAGGAGGTGGCAGCAAGAATTCAGAAAACATTAAGAAGATACCTTTTGCAGGTGACCTAATCATCTGGGTTAGTATGGGAAGTTCAGTGATACTTGAATGGGTATATAGACATTGTGGAACAATGAGGTATAAAATTTAATTTAAAAAAAGTTAATACATGATCAAAAATAAGCAATAATAAGCCAGAATAAATAGTTTCCGTAAGTAGAGGTAATGCCACATTCAAGTGTGAAATGCCCATGTTTGCCAAGTTGGGTAAAAGAGGCACTAGAGATGGTAAATTTCTGAATAACACTAATGGGCATAGTGACCTAAATCTTCATGCTATATGACATTCCTTGCTATGAAGAGGTTAGCTTGTCCTGCAACTCTCACCAAGTTTTACAAACAAAAGCCATATAATAGTTATCCTCTCTTAATGGAGCAGACCAGGTGATTCTTCCACATTGCCAAACATCCACAGATTGGGCTTTAGTTGTGCTTAGTACATTGTGCACAGAACATCATTGTGTATTTATGCTTTAGATGCACAAAACATTGGCAATTCACAGGATGTGGTGGTACCCAGACAGCATGGAAACTGAGGAGAATAGTGATGGCAAGAGAACAGATAAAGAAATTTATTATGTATAAATACAGGAAAGAGTTTTGGAGAAATAGGGAGAAAAGATGAAGTTATAAATGATAAAGGGAAGAAGACAGAAATATATTCAGGAACTGTCAGAAGCCCAATTTTGAATAATGGTGTGGCACGGGTAAGTAAGTGAAATACTGTTTCTGTTCTCTCATACGCTAGCAAAACCTTGATGAAATAAGATATAGCTGAATGAAACAGAATTTCTCAGGAACAGTTTGGGAGTTACAAGGATGGGCATGATATGGAATTAGAAGGATACGAGCACAGTGAAAGAGCAAAATTTTCAGGAAATACTAATTGTATGGGATTTTATGTTGGTGGGGAGCATAAAATATCAAGGAAAATAAGTGGATTGAAGATACAAGATAAACAGCCCAGAAGATCAAAGAATAAAAAATGTGGGAAGAGCGTGTAAAGAAGAAGACTGCAACAGGTGGTAACAGAGAGTTGGAGGGAAGCGTGAGGAAAATGAAGAGACAGACCCTGCCTCTGACTGGAAACTCTAGGAGATAGTGACTGGCAGGTGAATAGTTCTCTGTTCCAGTGCTCAGTGGAGAAGTGCTAGTGGTGACTGAGTTCTTTCTAGTCTGACTGATGTATGTATCCACATCTCTCGCTCTCCCATTCTCTCTCTGCTATATGCTCTGTTACATGTTTAATCCAAATTATGGATCATGCATATTTAAATTACCTTTCCACACGTTTAAACATGCCAACCATGGTGGGTGAATGGTTAATGTTCTGGCCTCACATTCAGGAGGATATGGTTCGAATACCTGTACGGGCATCAAGATTTGAATTTTCCATGGTTTCCCCAAATCACTCCAGGAGAATACCAGGATGCTTCCTTCTAAAGAAGGAAGTACGCTGCTAAAAAAAAAAAAAAAAGTGGCCTCAAATATTAATTGTGAAAAATCAATCCTGCTTTATTATTATCAAACTACCCTCTCAAAAGCTCCCAGCAACCCCAAAAGTATTTCATTGATGCTTTGATATGGCCTTTTCTGTTCGAAATTTATCTGGTAATATTTAAGGGGGAAAATATTTCGGGATAAATAGAAAAATTTGTGAAATTAATCACCTGTGAGATAAACGTATGAAATCAATCTAAATGTAGATAAAACAAACAGTTCTCTCAAAATGTAAATAACCATTCTTTTTATTTAAAGTAAGCTAATGAACTATTCAAAAGAACTAGTTGTTTTCCCTGAGTGATCAAATAAAAAACTCTCTGTTTAGTGAGTCATTTTGCCATCTCTACAACATTCCCAATCACCTGGCAGGTAAAAAGTCCCACCAAAATGACATGCCTTTACAAAAACATTTTTTTCTGGGTGTAAATATTATTCTGTGCAAACCCAGTATACCACAAATATATTTTTTTCTATATTTAAGAAATAAAATTTTGAAAGAAAAGAAAATTTTGAAATTTTAATATTTCCATTACACCCCACTTTCTATCAGCTAAGTCTTTGATTTTGTATCTAGACATTACAAAAGAAGTGTTATATGAATTTTCATGGTGCCTCAATTACCTACCCAAAAGTGTTTACCAGCTCTCGGTCTATATCATCTTTGTATCTGAACTATACAATGGGTTTAGAGAGGGTGTGGTTCAGAAAACATTCCGCCAGACAACCGGGAAATAGATTAGCATATGATTGGGCTATGGGGTTGGCGATAGCAGTGCTGGAGATATGGTGATATACTTTGGAACTGAAGATGAAGAAGTTTTTGGACAGAATTAGTTGAGCCAAGGATGAAAGGAAGTATGTCCATGGACAGCTGTGTGGGAATCACATATCAAAGAAGTGTTCCAGGGCAAAGAGGAACTGACTGTATGGAACATTTATAAAGAGGGGAGTTACATCAATGGAGACAAAGAAGAAGTCTGGGGCAGATACGTGTGGACTGTGGTTAGACATTCAAGGAAGTGTGGAGTGACTTTGACATAGGAGGGAAAATTCTGTACAAGAAGTTGATCTACCAAACCTGAAATCCATTCAGTGGGTGACCCATATACCACAACTTAGGTCATCCTGAATTGCCAACTTTGTGGATCTTGGCAAGAAGGTACAGGATGAGTGCCCTGGGATTCTGGGGAGTTAGGAGGTAAATGGGACCGAGCAGAGAGGCATTGTAAAGGACCCTGCAAGTCAAGGAAAGCTTTTATTTTCTGGTATATGGAAGTGGTTGGATCTGTAGAGTGTGGAAGGTAGGTACTGGCGTCAGACAACAATCTCAGGGCCTCAGCCTCATAGTCATTGTGGTCCGTCGCTATGTTGGTTGAGCACTTGTTGACAGGGAGGAAGGTACAGTTCTCTCATGGCTTGAGTTTCCATGATGTTTAATTTTTGGAGTGTGGAAGGCACTTTAGGCTAGAGGGTGAGGACAGAGTGGATGTGAGGAACTCCTGGAATAGAATAAGGAGATGGTCTTGTGGGAGTTTGGGGGGTGGATCCAGTGAAAATGAAGGTCTAAATTGTTGTAGGCTGGACTCGGGTCACTTGTATAGAACTGATATCTAGGTTTCTTGCAGCGGAGTGGAGTGTTAGGGTTTATCCGAAGGAGTGGCTGGGACTTTGGGAGCAGGTGATAAGGGGTGTAAGTGGGGAAGACTGAGGAGGTGAGCCAAACCTGAAGTTCTGGAAATTAGGGGTGCAGATGGCGTGTGGTGTGTGGATGTGGAGTGTTGAATGGGGAGGCACAAGTCTAGAGCTAAATAAAATCTGATAGCTTGCACAGGTTAATTTTAAAGATTGCTTAGGAATTCAACGATCTTTGAAATTTTCCTCACTGCTTAGGAGCCATGAAAATCAAACATATAGCAATAGTATGTCCCTTGCAGTTGTGAGTACTCATTACAGGTTTTTTTTTATATATCCATATTGGATGTCTAGGCAGAGTAACAAATACAGGAATTTTTAGGAATACAGCATTTGGAACGGCTCCTTAAGACTTTTAAATTAAATTTACTACACTGGAACCACTTCCTGGGTGTGCAATACAATCTGTTGTTATATGATGATGCCTTCCCACTACTGAATATTTGTAAACCATATAGTAGTGATTTGAGTACACGATATGCTAAATATGTTTGTAATTACAAGATATTAACTAGGAGCATCATTGAAGATGTTTTTGGGGTAATTAGCTTCTGTATTTTGAGTATTACATACTAATATGACAAGTGAGGTGGTAATAGAATTTGCAAATTTAATATAGATACATTAACCACAAGAGCCTTGGTTAAAATAAATAATTCGAGACATTGACGTTTATCCAGAGGGTTACAGAGTGTAGTGCAGAGATAGAGAAACAATTGGTAGAGGGGTATTCATACAGGTTAGCAATGATTATTACAGTTCACAGTATCACAGATCATGACCATGAGTTATTAGGGGTAGATTTTTGGGGTGGTACAAAAGAAAAAATCAGGGTGTTGGCTGCTTACTGTAGTGGAAGAATGGATGCTGGAGATGAGGTTCTTGGAGAAAAACGGAATTCACATTCACAATTCAGAGGTGAGTGTGGAATTGTTATTATTGATGGGGATTTAAATTTACCTTGTGTCAACTGGGTAAAAATTAAGATTAATAACACAAGGGAACAGTGATTTGCAAATACCTTAGTAATGGAAGGAGGTTTTACACAAGTGATTGTCAGGCCAAGATGTTACTGGGGGTTAACACTTTTGCCTCAACTGTGAACAAATAATTTTTTGACCGGTGTAGCCTACTGGTACCTTAAATATTTAAGAAATTGGCTGCCACGCACTCGTATTAAACCCCAAATGTGAAGGGTAATTGAAATAAAGTCACTTGACACAGTTTCAAAATAACACAATACTTATATTCTTGCAAAAGTTCACTCGTACATTGTTGGTACCAGATACGTCGATAAAGCATCGAACAACAGTTTCATTGAAAATTACAGGTTAAGCACAATCATACGAGAAGACAAAAACTATCTAAGTCCCCCTAACATTAGTGAGTACTACGGCATGTTGGAATTTGCCAAAACCGCTCAGAGCAGTTCGCCCCGCTGACTAGCGTGAAGTTGCACGATCGCTTTCTGGTGAAAGAATGAGACAAATCATGGTGGCTGCTTGGTCTTTTATAAGCTTGCCATGGCCTATGATGTCAGTAACTTTAATTAATATCTCCCAAAGTACGAAATAGTTTAATTTGCAATTTTTACAAGGGTTTCCTATGATCATGTTCTATCTGTTTTAATTTAATTTTACTTTCAAAAGTACTTCAATAAACTTAAAATTGAATTCTATCACGTATAACTTGGCGGACTTTCTTGAACTCCAACAACCATTGCAACAATCTATCTTTAAAAACTTAATTATCTGAGAAATGCTTAAACTTTTTACCAAAATCATTATATATTCATAATCATCTCAATTTAGGCTAACTACTGATATAAATTTCTTGACTGTAATAATTTTAGTTAAAAAGTTAATTTTTTCTCTTAATTAAAACTACTAATTAAACTTTGCCAAATTATTTAATTAAACTATCAAAATACTTGGGACAATGCTGACTATAGATGGCGATAAAAGTTCAGCTATAGCACTACTCAATTTAAAGATATTTCAAATCTTAGATTTTTACTTTTCCAATTGCGTGTTTCAAAACGTGAACAAACCAAAATATCTCTTAAAATAAATTTTTCCTAATATAATGAACACACTTTAAAATGATTCTAATGATGAGTTTTCACTGTGGAAATGAATACAGGGGAATTCCTTCAAGATGACAATTACTCTTCTCGAAATTTCTAATCCAACACAAACAACTTCAAAATCGGTTTACAAACTATGTTATTGCTGGGGATGATTAGTGGGAGTGCTTTTGCTGAACTAAAGGGTACCTTACATGGTACAGCAGAACATGAGGGGACAAACCATGTTGGATATTTTCTAGTAAAGCCCAATGAAAATCTTGTGGGGTGTCAGTTAACTGAAGTAATAAGTGATCACAATGCAGTCCTGATTGATATTAGATGATTCAGTAAACCAGTGGCCAAAAATGAAGGAAGAAATAGGTATGATTATTAGAATTGAAGAGATATTTTACGGAAAAGTTCAGCAAATGGAAGGATGGCACAAGTACAGTGGAAGCAGAATGGGAAGAGTTTTAGGAAATAATATAAAATGGGTTGGAAATGTTTATTTTAAAGCAGAAAATAAAGAGAAGTAAAGAACCTACATACTACAATAGAGAAGTGAGAAGGTTAAAGCAGTTAGTGAGATGCGAAAACAATAAAGTTAAGAGACAGGAATGCAGTAGGGAATACTTAATGCAACTAAATATGCAATTAATAAGAGCAAAGAAAAAAGCTAAGGATGGTTTTATGAAGAATATTACTGGTGCAAGGGAACCACTGGATGATGCATCTAGAAATTACTATGGCTATATTAAATTTCTAAGGGGAGGAGAAGGTAAATAAAAATGGAGTTGAAGTCATTGAGATGGCAGAGATATTGAGTGACTAGTTTAATGAAACCAATAGTGACTATAACTTGAGATGGGAGGGAATTCAAAGGAAAATTTCATTTTAAGTACAAAATTTGAAATAGATACTCAGGAAATTATGAGGGTACTTAGAAACCTAAAAAATTGCAAAGGGGCTAGTGTAAATAATATTACTACAGATGTGTTAAAAGATTGTGGGATATAATATTGTACATTACCTTGATATTTTATTAGTCTAGAGTCTTGTTGCTTACCACAGGACTGCAAAAAAGCTATAGTAGTACTGGTTCATAAAGGAGGAGTGACAAAAAGGGTTTAAAATTATAGGCAAGTTTTTTTTACATCTGTGAAAGGCAAAATGATGGAGAGATTGCAACTATATCAGAAATGTCTTTGAGGAAAGAAACTGGTTTGGAGATCGACAGCATGGCTTTAGGCAAGGATTTTCATATGAATCTCAGATGGTGGACTAGACGCAAGATATTTCAGATGAATTGGAGAAGGAGGACCAAGTTGATAGTGTGGCATCAGATCTTTCTAAGGCATTTGACAGAATGAGCCATAAAATAACTTTAAATAAGCTGAAATTTAGCGGTTTGGATGAAAAAATTACTTGCTGGATAGAGGAGTCCTTAAAGGGCAGAAAGCAAAGTGTTATAGTAGGAAATACATTACCAAATGAGGTAAAAAGTAAATATGCGAGTGCCAAAGGATAATGTATTGATACTGTTGATGTTCATTAGTCTAATGAATGATTGTGTTGAAGGATTAAGGTCAGAATTTATGTTGTTTGCAGATGACATAATGGTATGTAATAGGATCAAAACATATATAAGACTGTGAACAGCAAATATGTACACATGATTTTATTAAAAAATTAAGTAAACTTCAGTAATAATCTAGTAGTGTGAAACAATATTATGTTAATCACCATAACTTTCTTATCCCAAATCAGCAAAAATAAAATAAAATAGATACAATATTAATAGGTGTCTGTTGTTTTACTTATATTCTCAATGGATTCTTGATCAACTGACTTGTCAGTCGCACAGTTCACATTGTTTTGGCTGTGCTGACTGTCCATCAGTTCCTCAAGATCATTGTGAATAACGCAAATGATATTGCATTGAATTCAAACCATGTTGATTGCATTTGCTTACCATTGGTACTACTACTTTTGTTTTCTGTAACTCATTCTTAGTGTGTGTTCTCAAAATTTAAATTTTTTGTATGTATCACTGGATATATCAAATTTTGTGGCAATGTAGTTTAAACACCTCAGAATTTGTTAATTTTAAAAGTCATCACTACAGGATATGGAGGATGGGAATCATATAGAAGCAGATACTGCAGCTTATATCCGAATGCAGGCGATTTAAAATCTAAAAACTCACTCAACATGTAATAACAGCTTTAAACAGACCTTCAATGGTAAAAAGTAGCCTCTAAACTCACCTAAATCATTGTAGTCTTCAAGAATACAGCTCGTGAGCACTTAAATTTTGTTTCGAGATAACAACATTTCTCGATGCGGTAAAAAAGTCTATAATAATAATTAAGTAGAAGAAACTAAATTTTGAGTAAATAACACATGATTTATAGTTTCAGGCAGTTTAAAAATAAGAAAACAGTTAGTTACAGAAACCGGCAGTTTCAAACATTAATTACAGTATATTTAAAGCTGTTTTGGATATTAAATTACATGGTTATTACAACTTAAATCTTTCCTGAACACCGTGTTACTCTTTTGAGTAGTTCTGTACAGTAAATTAAGTATGGAAAGAATGAAAATTATTGCGTATCATTTGGCACGTTGCCGGCTTATGTAAATTATCACAGCCAAACCGATCAAAGTCAGGGCCTAAAATTACTTTCAAAAGATGTATTAGATACCGAGGAATATTATGCCGTAAACCATTTTTCGAGATAGCTCTTACTTTCAGAGCTATTACGATAAACTTTTTTGAATTTGAATTTTGAATATCGAGGTCTAAACAGGAAACTTTTTCTACAGATTGATACACTTGTTGACCAGTGACATCAGAGTTTTTTCGCAGCTAATAGATGAAAATTAATTACGGCCAAACTGCTAAGCTTAGGAGGAATATCAAAGGTGGGAAAGTTGTTTATAATATTTGTCTCTAAATAATATTAAAATTTGAAAACCCTACAGTAGGTATCTTGGTCGCACTGTATTCTTGGTGCCGCATGACTTGGGAGATTTGCTTGTGACATATAGGGCCTTCTGAGATTATTTAGTCAGTTACCACTGGAATGTCTTGGGGTTCAGACCCATAGTACTCTGGGTTGAGAAATGACAGTTGGTACTCGTGGTTGTGTGCGTACGCAGTAGTAGCCGCCATCATCGAATTTTTTGAAATAATGCCGCTCGGTCGGAACAATGACTAAGTAATGTAAAGTTTTTCAGAGGTTTTGTTCTGTCTGCCTCTTATGTTTCATAACTTGCAATCTTTTTAAAGGAATATTCGATTGCCTAATCAACTGTATTTGTGAATTATTTTGTGAATTTTGCTATCAGAATATATTAATGGTGAAACTTAACTAGTGATTTTATTTTCATAGTTTAAACTGAACCCTTTTCTCTCTGAAGGTTAAAATAGTATAGAGAGTGGTGACCATGTTAATCTGCAGTTGATTTAATTTCCGAAGGTGTATTCACAGTCTAAAATTTTTGAACAGTTGGAAGTTTGTTTTTAATTTTGAAGAAATTTATTTGGAAGTGCAAGTTGTTAGTTAAGGAGATCTAGGCTTACTGTACTCCGGGTATAGCCTAATCCCTTACAGTAGCTCTAACTATATTTCTTCTTTTTTTTCTCAGTCTTTGTAAATACATGCTTCTACAGACTACAAATCTGGGTGATGTGGCACCTAGAACTATTTCAGTGATTTTATTGAAAAGAACCATGTGCCTATTAGTTGAATGAATGAAGGTCAAAATGCATCATACTTGAATACACTAACATATGTAGTCATGAATGCTTGGCCAGTGAGTGATATTACCGTTAACATGCCCGCTACACTTGGCAAAACACAGCTTATAGCAGGGCAACGTAACTGGTTCAGTGAAAGCATTAGGGACAATGAATCAGAAACAGGAGGGTCTAATTCGGAGAACAAGCTTAACAACAGAATTAGAAATGACGATAGTAAAAAATTTGATATCCATCCTGAGGAAATCATGAAGGAAATAAGAAAGCTGAAAAAAATAAAGGGGCTGTGAAGATAATATTACTACAGATATCTTAAAGATAGCCGGATGTGACATTGTACTTTATCTCGAAATATTATTTAAATTGAGTCTAGACACTTGCTGCTTACCACAGAACTGGAAAATTGCAATAGTAGTACCGGAGGGGTGAGAAATAGAGTTGAGAATTACAGGCCAATTAGTTTGACATCAGTGGTAGGTAAATTAATGGAAAGATTGATATGCAACCACATCAGAAATATATGTGAGGAACGTAAGTGGTTTTCAAGCAGGCAACATGGTTTCAGGCAAGGATATTCATGCGAATCTCAGTTGGTGGGATATATGCAAGATATTTCAGATGAAATGGACAAGGGAGGCCAAATTGATAGTGTAGCACTAGATCTGTCTAAGGCGTTGGAGTGGATAAGAAAGTCATTTGCTGGGTATAAGAATTTTTAAAAGGTAGAAAACAGGAAGTTAGGGTAGGAAATGTAGTATCAAAAGAAATGGAAGTAAAAATGGGTGTGCCACAGGTTGGCATATTGGGACCATTGCTATTCATTATTCGAATGAATAATTGTGTTGATTGTTTACTATCTGAAATTAGATTGTTTGCAGATGACATAAAAGAATCAAAACGATAGAGGATTGTAAACAGTTGCAGGGTGATCTGGACAGGATATCTAATTGGGTTGGTAAACATGGAATGAAGATAAATGCAAACAAGAGTCAGCTTATTAGATACACAAATAAAAAACAAAAGGTTAATTATGAATATAAGGTGGGGAAAGAATTGCTTGCTGAAGACTTGAAATGTAAATATCTTGGAATTACTTTTGATAACAAACTTAACTGGGCAGGACACATAGGACAGGTGGTAGGAAAAGGTTTCGAAGTTCTGCACTTGTTGGAGAGAGTGATGAGAGGATGTACGAGAGAAGTCAAGGAATTGGGTTACAAAACTTTGGTCAGACCATTGCTCGAATATGGTAGTGTAGTATGGGACCCTCATTTTACGTATCAAATACAGGAGTTGGAGAGGGTGCAAAAAAGGGCTGCTAGATTTGTTTCTGGAAATTATCACAGAATGCAATCAGTGACGGATATGATAAAGGAGCTGGAATGGGATTCATTGCAAGACAGGAGGAGAATGAGGAGGGTCATGGGAGTGTACAGGGCATATACTGGCGATGAGGCATGGAAAGATATTGCAATAGATATGAAAAGTAGTGTATGGAAGGGAAAAGATGACCATGACCATAAGCTGGCACTCGATTTCAGGCACAAGGGTGTAGGAAGATTCTCTTTTTTAGGTAAGGGTGTCAGGGATTGGAATGAGTTACCAAGAGAAATGATGAATAATTTACCGAAAACTTTGAAAGAATTTAAAGATAAAATTTGTAGAGGGCAAATGTAGGTAGGTGCAGGATAGGGGGAAGATTGGTGTGTAGGCAAATTGCCACCGGAGCCTGTGCTCCATTGCAGTTAAATTAAATTAAACGTGGTATTATTGCCCAGCGATATTTCATTGTCACAATATTTGGGCCACTCAGATGTAAAAATAGTGCTTGCTTACAGGCTCCTTAAGAATAACAAAAATTTACACTCAAATGTTCTTGTTAATTTCACATGTAATTATCACTTGATTAAAGTAAATTTGAATTACACCAATTTAATATGGGATGGCCAAACAGCCATGTCGACTTATTTACTTAATATACCATTCACATGGAAGTGTCAGCTGCAATAAATTTCAAACTGCTATATAAGTCTCCTTAGTCTACGTAAAGACGTTTTTAATTAAGAAGGTGCTTGATCACAGGGAAGGGTATACATCACTAAAGAAATATCTGCTAAAGTATAAGAATGAATTGAAAAATCAGATTAATAAGGTAAAATCAGACAACATTCTACGCATACTACACAGAAGTGGCAATAAACAAAGAGCATTATGGAAAATTATTAATAGTGACAGAGGGAAAAATCAGATTATGAAGCAGGATCAAAGCATTAAGAAGATTGTGTATAATGGTGATGTAGTAGCTGATTCTAGACAAATTGCATGCAAATTAAATGAAAATTATATAAATATAGCAGAAAAACTGACTAACAGTCACAGTAACAAGTCAAAAGACAATGGCTGCTCAGGCATTAAGGTGAACACAGATTCAGTATTCCTTAGTCCAACTACAGGAAAAGAAATAAGTAAAATTATAAAGTCATTAAAGATGAAAACGTCCATGGGAACTGATGAGATATCCAATATGCTTATAAAATAATGTAATAGTTATCTCTTACAACCTTTAATACACATACTAAATCATTGTTTACAAGTGGAACATTTCCAGATTCTTTAAAGACTTCTAAATTTATACCCATATTCAAGAAAGGGGAAAGGTCATTAATACCTACATATTTGGCTAAATGTTTCTATAAAACCATTTTTATTCAGGCTTAAAGATATTAAAAGTACTTGATTCCAGAAAGGTTTTATAGAAGCTTAGCAAGCATATATAAAAAAATCTAATTTACCGTTAGCTCACATTTTTATATCACTGTTACCAGTATTTGATTTATTTAAATCTTATAATTGAATATCTGGAACAAAAGCTAAGGAGCTAGTGCATTTATTTGTTTCTGATCTTAAGGAAAATAACATATTTTATTTTGATTTGTAGCACTACTCACCATGATTTGAAACTTTTACTAATTAAGAATGCAAGTGTGATGACCCTGAGAGTCTGAAATTCAAACATGTCTTCTATTCACAAAAATATTATTAGTGGTGGTGCAGCATTTGTGGTAAAATATACAAGCAACATTAAAATCTATATAATTAGCCATGACCATGTCAGCTTGGATAAAGGAGAAAGATCCAGAACATTAATCTCCTATCTTTAACTTCAATAGCCAATCATGTCCACTGTTACAAAGTCAACCAATCTCTGAAAGGACACGTATCTCGATCCCCTCCAACTGCTGTCCCCAGCAAATGGGTACATATCTTCAACAAGCTTCCAGTACGTCTTAAATATCTGGTAGCTGATAAGATTAATTTCTGAAAAGAATCAAAAGTACTTTCAATTAACAGCTGCTTCTACTCCACGGAGGATTTTCCCTCAAATGTATGTACAAAATAACTGTCAGTATCTTGTATAAATGTAGTTTTTACATAATTAATGTACATGTTTTTTGTGACAATGCTACTTTTAATGTATATGTCTTCTTATGTAACTATTTCACTGTAAATTAACTCCTTTTAACTTCTGACAGAGTCAGACTCTAATATTGGAATTTATGGAAAATGACTGTATTGTATTGTAATATCATTAAGCCTATGTGATACTGCAGCTAACTTGTTGGTAGTTAAAACATTTAACAGAACCTAAAATATTTAGGAATCTAAAAAATATATTGTGTGCCTATTGTGTATTTGTATTCAACTTATATATATATATATATAATTTATTTAACTTTGATTCACAGACATTTCTTATCTTCATATACATTAGTTCTCCCTTTTAACTTCATTGCAAGTTTTTGGAACTATGGAAAAATTATACAAAAAAAGCAAATAATATTTATTTTGCATGCTTTTTACTGGTGTTTGATATTTTAAAGACGGTAAGTTTGTAAAATATAGGAGAGTATTATCTGAACTGACTGTACATTCCAGCCCATACTTTTTTTGTCATCCTCCCTACATGCATGAGGAAGGGAAAAGGTGGGAATATGGCAAGTGGAGGGGATAAGAGCCTGAGTCATATGATTAGTTGTAACAAAGCGCGTGCTGGCTACGACAGAAAATATACGGAAGTAAACGACATATTGGTTGTTTCAGTTTAGTTGAACATCTTAATTATTTAGCAATTAAGAATATATTTTGAATTTTCTAGTATTTGAGGTTCTTTGGCTAAATACAGGTAATAACTGAAGAGCAATTTATTATGATTTTGATCACTATTTACTCGATGTCCATAGCACTTATGTAGTTCTTAACTGAGGTAAAGTTTTTCCCTAGACTGTGGTAAAATTGAAATGATTACTCTAATTTCCTGGGAAAGAACTGATATTTTAAATGTGGTAAAAATTAAAATTATTTATTTAATATAATTAATAACATTGATGGCAAGTATAACATAATGAAATGTTTAACATTATTTTAGCTGTTATCTAATGCAAGACTATAAGTAGTGCAGAAACTATTATGCTATCATATTTTTATCCTAATGACAGTTATGTTTCCAAAAAAAAAATTAAAATAAAAATATATTATTGATCCTAAAAGGTGAAAGAGTAAATCAGTCTATATATTCCAAATGACATATTTGTATTGCAATCTCGACAAGACTCATATGATGCAGTAATGAATGTTTATTTATTCTTTGTCCATTTTAGCATATACATATACTGCTGGTATCAGCATCCTAAATTGCACTGTGGTGTACAGGGCATTTCAAAATGAGTATCAGGGTTTTGAGGTTTTGCATAATTTTTATTATTTTATTTACAATTATTATAAACGATTCATCAAATGAAAGAGCAAATCCAACAGTTTCATTGTATGCATTTGCATGCAGTGTTTCCTCTGTTTTCCACTAGAAAGTGTTAGTTGTAAAGATGACAACAGCTGAACAGAAAGCATTTTGAGTTTTACAGTTTGCAAGGCATAAGCATTCCATATTAAGTTCTATTGCAATCCTTCAAGTGATGATAACATCCATTGATGGTATAATCAGTTTGAAGATACTGGCTGTCTTTGTGAAGGGAAGAGTATGGACTGACCAAGTCTGAGTTGAATGAAATTCTTTTGTGCATAGCCCAAAAAAATCTGTTACAACAACTGGGCATTAATTCCAATGATGTCTGCGTGTAGAGTTTTAAGAAAACTCTTACAACTAGGTTCTTATCGTTTACAGCTGTTACAAGCTCTAAAGTATAAAGATTGCCATTTATATGGCAACTTCAAAAATTAAATTTTGCTGCATGACGATGACAATTTTCTTGATCGTATCATATTCAGTGATGAATTCTCATTTTAATTAAGTGGGAGTGTGAACACTCATAATATGCACATGTGGAAGAATTTGCACTTGATTTCAGGTATAAGGATGTGGGAAGATATACTTTCATAGGTAAGGGTTCAGGGAGTGGAATAAATTACCAAAGGAAATGATGAATAATTTACCAAAAGTGCTAAAAGAATTTAAAGTAGAAATTAGTAGAGGGAAAAAGTAGGTGAAAAAAGGAAGGGGAAAATTGGTGTGTAGTGAAATTGCTGCCATAGCAAGCACTCCATTGCAGTTAAATTAAATTAAATTAAATCCCAACGAGGTTGCAATGAGACTCCCAAAAATTAAATATTTTTGTGCTAAATCTTGGCGGAAAGTTTATGTGCCTTTTTTGGCAAAGCAATTGTAACTAATGTTTCTTATCTTGATGCATTACAACAATGGCTCTTTCCTCAACTGCAAAATGATGAAGCAGAGAACTTCAATGGCAGCAAGATGGTGTGCTGCCTCACTGACATAACCCATCTGCTGGATTGGCCACCATGGCCCAGATTACCAGGCTTGTTTCGTATGTCCTACACATTAATCCAATTTGATGCCATGTGATTTTTTATCTTAAGGGTTCATAAAGGATCATATGTAGGTATGTATATGTACCTCCTCCCGCTGAAATACCTGACTTAAAAATCAGGATTGATGCAGTTGTAGCATCAGTTATTCTAAACGCACTGATCAAGGTATGGGAAGAACTCACCTATCCACTGGACTTGAAGGTAAAAAAAAAAGTTTGATTTGATTTTTCATTTGATATATCATTTATAATTGTAAGTCAAATAATAAAAATTCTGCAAAGCCTCAGAAGCCCAATATTCATTTTGTATATTCATGGTACTATGTATAAAAATAAATGTTGGCCCAAAATTTAAATATGAAATCAAAGTGATTCAAAATGATTAATGAACAATTTGGTGGAAATCAGAAGTGACCAATAATGTAGATAGATGGATGTTTGAAAAATTCATACTTGATTTCCCTACAGCCTTAGTGATGTCATACATTTTTAATTGTCAATCATCCAATGTCATATAGTGTACCTTCTCAATGTTTTCATCTGTGGTTGCAGTTATTTGTCATCTTTCTTATGAATCATCTTCCATGGATGTATGACCACATTCATAAATGGGTAGTGTACCTTCATTACAAGCCGGCTCTCAATTTCAATGATAAAGGAGTGGGAAAATTTTCTTTTGCGCCTAACGGAGTTGGGGATTGGAATACATTATGAAGGGAAGTGCTGAACAATTTACCAAAAACACTGAAAGCATTTAAAATTAAAATTCATCTAAGGCAAATGCAGGCAGAAACAAGAAAGGGTAAAAAATAATAATAGTAAATAAAACAACGGGTACATAGGAAAGTTGCCTCCGGAGTGTTCAGTCCCTCATATTTAAATTAAATTAAATTAACAAAATTAAAGGAAGTAGTGCTGCAGTGACACCAAATCTGTTGCAAACAATATTTTGGATTATCCATCAATCTTGTGAAGAATTGTTTACTCTAGGGTGAGAATTCAGGATGGATGCTCATTCGTTAAGAAGTTTCCAAACTTCTGGCCGCATCAATATCAACATCCATATCAAGGTTTTATGTTATTACATTCTCAATCTAAACTCTATTGGGGATAATTAGCCTAACAGCTCATTTTTGTCAACACATTTCAACCTCAGTTAATACCTTCATCTATTCCATCCAACCACAATAAACCAATTGTGCTTGTATGTAAAATGTATTATTGCTATGAGTGGCTGCATCCAACGCAAGTGTTGCGCAAGACCAGCCACCTCTCTGTTAACTTGAAAAAGGGGATTTTCACCCGAAATATTGTTTTTTCTTTGTTTGTGTATTGTGCTGTGTTGCTGCTGCCCTCCTCCCTTCAACTTTGGTGAGTGTTGGGTGTGTTTTCCCTTTCTTTTCCATGTAAATTTTGCCTCACGGCATTTCTTTCCTTTCATTGTTACCTAAAATGTATTATTGAATTGTTTAAGTTTGGGTGTAATATATAAGTGCATAAATATTACTTGTAATAAAGGTATTAATTTAAAGTACACAGGAAAGACATTTAGGATAATTGACAAGGATGTGTGAATAACAAGTGTATCAAATAGTTACCCTGTGAGGGAGGCAACTAACAGATTTAGTCTTAAAATAGCATTAATTATGTAATAGTCTGATGGAAGCCGGCTTTACCTTAACTCACTTTCTTAACAATTACAGGTATTTGCAGTTTAACAGTCTGGTAGAGCTGTACTGTTTTGTAGCAAAGCAAGTGTGTTGAGGGTTTTCTAAAAAGCTCAGAACAGTAGTTTGCTAGAATATTGAGGCAGTTATCGGTATTTACAGTAAACTTTGTGTGCATAGAATTTGGGCATTGTATAGTGGCCTGTATAGTAAGCTTTGTTTACTTCACATGTAGCAGAGTTTAGTAGTATTGTTCCAGGGCAATAGTATACTACTGTTGTCTCAGTTTTTGGTAATAAAGTAGGAGTTGTGTGAATTGTATTAATCTGACCTAAATTAGAGCCAGTCTGTTTGAGAGCTACAGGGTTCAGTAATATCCTCGTCTATAGAGAGAAATATCATGCCTGCAGTGTGTAGCACCTGTTGCAGGCTTTTGGCAAAAGGTTTCGTTTGTGGAGAGTGTAAGAAGTGGTTTCTCTGGGAAAAGTGTAGTATGTAGGATAAACGGGAACTAAATGAAACTCTTTCGTGTTATTTTCCATTTTATTTCAGGGATGGGAAAATTGCAGAGCAGTATAGAAAGATGGTTGAGCAGGATAGAAAATTTGTGGAGATGTAAGAAATTATCAGAGCCCTGCAGGCACAGCCTTTAGAACAGTAAAGGAAAGATGGTAAGGAGAGGGAAAGGGAGGGTTGGGAGCTGGCAACCAGTTGTAGATTGGAGTGCTTGATATCTTAGAAATTGTGGAGAGAAATAAATTTGATCTTTTAATGGAGTAGGAGGAGAAGAGACTCAAGTAGGAGAAGGTAAGGTGCAGCAGACCTGAAGGACTAGATACATGGAAAGAAAAAGGTTCTGCTGCTAGGTAGTAACCATGGAAAAGGTGTAGGTCTCTTCTGCAAGACCAGTTGAGTGAAAGCTTCCAGGTTACAAGTTTTTTTGTCTGAAGAAGGCCACAGCTTGATGGCAGAAATGATAGGTTTTAATAAATTGATGCAGCTCCCCCCGGAGAGCCAAGATGATAATTTTCAAACTTAGTTCAACATTACAGTAGGTAACAGATGATATAGGATCACTTTGTGAGGGTTTCTCTAAGGAGGATATATTAGTGATAGTGGGGATGCATGAAATAGTATTGATAGAAATTAGAGTTATAGTACAGAGAAGGAGGCACAGTATACCAGGGCGGAGCGCATGAAGATCTTGAGTCCCCATGACAGGCCACATTAAACCATACTGTGAGGCCAGTAAATGTGGAGAACAAGGTGCTGCTTGGGAAAGGCATTTATTCTGTTGTGGGTGTTGTGCATGTAGTTACCATTGGTAGGTGGGGTTTCACTAAGCATAGCCTACACCTAAATAGAAGGGGAAAGGAGGCACATTCTGATCTAATAGAGAGATCTGAAAGGGAGCCCACTTTCAGTTCTGATGTCTAAAGATTATTTCTATTTTAGAATGAGGCTGCTGGTGTGAGGTTAAAAACAGGTGATCAAAGGAATATTGAATGTGGATGGATGACAAGAAAAATCATAAATAATAATGAAATTGTAAAAGCTGAGAAAAAATTAAAGATTGTTTCACAAGTGATGAATAATGCTAAAATCATAACAAAGACAGTTATGAGACTTTAGATTATAGCAGTATTATGAGCAAAGTAATAGAGTTTGGCAACATAATAGAGTTACATAAATCACTAATAGTTATTGGGGTAGAGTCTTGGTTAAAAGAAGAAGTGTTAGACAATGAAGTTTTTCCTGATGGTTATAGGGTGTACCACAGATGTAGAGGAAGAATTTGAGGTCTTCAGACTGGTTGGTAAAGATTAGTTAAGTTCACTCATGTTCAAAGTGATAGTTAGGAGTTACCAGGAGTGGACTTCTGTGGTGCAATAAAAGAAAGAAAAAATAAAGTCTTGGCTGCCTCCTGTAATGGAAGAATGAATAATGGTCATGAGGCTCTTGGTGAGAAATTAAATTCGGAATTCAGAGGAGAGAGCAGAATGGTCATTATTGGTGGAAACTTAAATGTTCAATGTGTCGACTGGAAGGGAATTAAAAACCAGGAAACGGAGGTTTGTGAATATGTCAGTAAGGTGAAGGAGGCATTATACAAGTAGTAAAACAGAGTTGAAGGGCCTGACGACAATTCTGGTGAGGTCTCAGGTTACAGAACAAATAAGTGATCTTGAAGCAGTGATTATGGATATTGGAGGTTTAGTAAACCAGTGACCAAAAGTGAAGATGGTTACAGATATGGTTATAGGAAACCACATGTCTCTTGATACTATGGTCTCCAACCTGTGTGCTGCGACAAGGAGAAAGGTATGCCGTGAAATTATCCAATATAAGGAATTAATTTTCAAGTTTTTTATTAATTATATTTTAGTTTCATGTGCCATGTATTGTCGTATTCTAAGAAATTAAACGTTATTTGTTTACTCACAGCTGCTTTTAATTTTGTTCTCATTTTTTAAATATTTTTATTTCACACCTCTACTGCTGCGCTTTGAGGTTCTGTTATATTTACTAAATGTTCCCTCAGTCTAAACTGCTGCGATTAGCAGAACTTTCCAAGCGTTATACTATTTTATTGTGTTGTCGGTGTTAGTGCTGCTCCAACAATACTACTTTGCTCTTGTACCGTTGCACCGACGCATTATTAGACATTACTTTAAAAACAATCGGCACCATATGTGTGACTTCTTTGAAGTGTATAAATCCCATTCTTACAATTACGTCAGTTCCATCATAGCTGTGATCTGAAATGATCTTGAAACTGTGTGAGTGGTTAGTCTTAATATTTTCTATTACAGTTAGCAGACTATTTTATTTCTTCAAGATGGACAAATTCTTTGAATGCAGCTGGTGAAAGCGTTGAGCCAGAAAGAAAGCTGC
>JARYHS010008074.1:289340765-289437798 GCA_031002005.1 Vandiemenella viatica
CAGGGAGGAGTTGACCGAGTAAACGTGTAGCACTACACAAAAAAATGTTGCTGCTTGGAGAGTACAAGGAAGTTGCCCCTCCAAAGACAAAAAACGCAATCCTATGCTGTGTACTACTATTATTATTACTTTTTATTATTATTATACGGAGCGCTAAAGGATCCTGTCATCACGATAAACAACCAAAGATGCTACTCAAAATAGATGTTGGTCTGGCCCTATTGGTCAGGCTGCCACTCAGCTCCCACTCACTAGCGCTATCCCACTACTGCCTACCATGGAGACTTTTGGCTATGATGGAGCACACACTCCAGTGGCAAATATGTTAGTCATCTAATTAACTCTTTTTACTTATTTTTTAAAACTATCTTGTATAATCTGAGTGTTAAATTGCTCCCCTATGACTCAGAACCAACTCCTGCGTCCAGCGATAATTTCCACAAACAAATCTAGCTGCTCTTCTTTGCACACCCTCCAGTTCCTCTATTGCATACCCAAATGTGGGTTCTAAACTACACCGCTATATTCCACGAATGGTCTAGCCACAGTTTTGTAACCCAATTCCCTAACTTCTCTGGTACATCCTCTCATCACCCTCTCCAGTAAATGTAAGATCATTTAACCTTTTCTTAACAACTGACCAAGGTGCTCTGGCCAGTTGAGCTTATTATGAAACATATTTACACTTCAAGCCTTCAACAAACAATTCTGACCTCAAACTATAATCATAAACAATGTTTAGTTTTTTATATGTGTACCTCTTAAGCTGACTCTTCTTGGCCTTTATCTTCATTCCATGCTGACCTACCCATTCAGATATTTTATCCAGGTTACCGTGCAGCTGTTCACAGTCTTCACCTGTTTTGATCCTATTGTATAGCCATTATATCATCTGCAAAAAACCTAAATTCTTATTGGAACTCATCAACAGTCAGTTCTTTAGAATAATCAACAGTAATGTCCCCAGCACTACTCTGTGGCACTATTTACTTCCACCTTTATTTAAGAATTCCTTTACTCAGCAAGTAATTTATTCATCCAATCCAATAGTTTTCAGTTTATTTAAAAACATTTCATAGCTCACTCTGTCAAATTCCATAGAAATATCTAGTGCCACACTATCAGCTTTCCCTCCCTTCTACAATTCATCTGAAACATCTTGCATCTAACCCACCATCTGAGAGTACATGAATATCTTTGTCTAAAGCCATGTTGTCAATCTGGAAACCAGTTTCATCCTCATAGATTTTTCTGATATAGTCATATATCAATCTCTCTCTATCATTTTGCCTATCACTGATGTCAAACTAATTGGCCTGTGATTTTCAAGCCTATTTGTCATGCCTCCTTTATGGACTGGTACTACAATCACTCAGGGCACTAATGACCCCGCCGTCGATGCGCCCTTAAACCACAACAACAACAACATACAATCACTCTTTTCGGGGTCTTTGGTAAGCAGCAAGACTCCAGACTTATTTTAAATAAAATTTCAATGTAAGGTCAATATATTCTAAATCTTTAATACATCTGTAGTAATTTTATCCACACCAGCCTATTTATTCATTTTTTTAGGGCTTTTATAATTTCCTGAGAATCTATTTCAAATTTTTTAGTTTTCCACTTATTTACTTCCTGCCATCACAGGATGATAATCCCTAGTGGTCTCATTAAACCAGTAACTCAATGTCTTTACCATTTCAAAATCCTCAGTGACTTCCATTCCATTCTCTTGTCTGAATACCTTCTCTTCCCCTCAGCTTTCTAATACAACCATAGAAATTTCTAGACACATCATTCAGTACCCTCCACCGATCATATTGTTCATAAACCCATCCTTTTCTTCTCTCTTTGCTCTTTTTAATTGCTTGTTTAATTGTTGTAAGTATCCACTACTGCCTTCCATTCTCATCACTCTGTTGTGTTCCCATCTAACTAACCTCCTAACATTCTGGCCTCCCTATTTAAATATATAGGTTTTGTACTTCTCTTAATTTTTTTCTTTGGAATATAAACATTTGCTCGCCCTTTTTTTTTATTAACTCCATAAATTCTTCCCACTTCACCTCCACTGTGCATGTGCCATACTTACATTTGCTGAAATTTTCCCTAAAATATCTCTTCAATTCTAAAGTCTGCACTTTTTATAATCATACCACTTTAACCCATCTATTTCAGCAACTAGTTCAGTGAATCCCCTAATATCCATCAGTACTGAGTTGTGATCACTTATTCCTTCAACTACCTGACACCCCACAAGATTTTTACCAGGTTTTATTAGAAAAATATCCAACATGTTTCGTCCCCTTGTGTTATTCTTTACCACTTGTGTAAAACCTCCTTCCCTTACTCAGGTGTTTGCAAATCTCTGTTCCCTTGTTTTATTTATCTTATTTCCCACCAAGATGACACCTGGTAAATTTAAATACCCTCCAATAATAACCATTCTACGCTCACCTCTGAACTGTGAATGTGAATTTAGTTTACCTTCAAGAATCTCATCTTCATCATTCATTCTTCCATTATGGTAAGCAGTCAAGACCCTGACTTTTTCTTTTTATCAGCCCAAAAATCTACCCCTAGTAACTCATTGTCATCTATGAACACTAGAGAACTATAGTAATCTTTGATAACCAGTATGAATACCCCTCCACCCATTCCTCCTCCGTCCCTGTGGAACATTTTGTAACTTTCAGGGAAAACCTCATTGTCTGGTACTCCTTATTTTAATCAAGACTCTACTCCCATAATCAGTTGTGATTCATGTATCTCTGTTAAGTTTGCAAATTCTATCAATTTGTTCACTATGCTTCTACAGTTCATGAATAACACTCTTATTTTTGACTTTGTGGTATTTGCAGCATTAACCTATGTCTTTCCAGTTGTACCCAACTCCATTATTATTTCAATAGCTTCATCTGTATTTTTTTTTTTTTTTTTTTTTTTTTTTTTTTTTTTTTTTTTTTTTTATAGCATTTGTATTTTATCCCATAATTCATCTACAACCAGTATCCCTTTGATCACTTATTTTTATCCCCTCACCAACAGCTTCCAACCTAAAAAAGGAACAGTCCTGACCACATCATAACTGTAAGTGTGCTCCTTTACAGCTATAGCTAACAACTCAGAATGTATTCCCTTCCCCTTCTATTTAGGTGCAGGCCATACCTAGTAAAATCCCACCTACCAATGGCGTTCACAGGCACAACCACCAAAACAGAACTAATGCCTCTTCCAAGTAGCATCTCTGTTTCCATATTTACCCACCTTACAGCGTGGTTCAACTGTGGCCGATCATGGCAACTTAGAACTTGCATGAGTTCCATCCCGGTATGCTGTGCCTCATTCACCACCTTCCTCAGGTCTCACTCTATACCATTTCTTGCATTTCTATCAGTATTATTTCCTGCACCTCCCACTATCACTACTCAATCGTCCTTAATGAAATTCTTACAAAGTGAACCTATATCCTATATTACCTGACCAAATGTTGCACTGGGTTTGAAAAAGCTTGTGGCCTTGTAGCCTGTGCCTAATTGATCCTGCAGAAGAGGACTTACACCTCTCCCATGGCTACTAATTCTAGCATAAAATAATGTGATGATGTATTTAATAATCTTTAAAATTATAGACAATGAAGTGCTGCAGATAACAATATTAATATTAATATTTAATTAAATTGCAATGGAGAGCACGTTCCAGTGGCAATTTACATACACATCCATCTCCCTCCTTTCTTGCACCCACCAACATTTGCCCTCTACAAATTTTAACTTTAAATTCTTTCAATGTTTTTGGTAAATTATTCATCAATCTCCTTGGTAACTTATTCCAATCCATGACCCCCTACCTAAAAAGAAAATTTTCCTATAACATTGTGCCTACAATCGAAAGCCAGCTTGTGGTCATGGTCATCTTTTCCCTTCCATGCACTACTTTTCATACCTACACCAATATCTCTCCATGCCTCATTGCCAATATACAACTTGTACACTCCCATAACCCTCTTTACCCTCCTCCTGTCTTGCAATTAATCCCATTCCTGCTCTTTTATCATATCTGTTACTGATTGCATTCTGTGGTAATTTCCAGAAACAAATCTAGCAGCCCTCCTTCACACCCCTACCAACTCCTGTATTTGATACTTACAATGTGGGTCCCATACAATACTACCATATTTGAGCAATGGTCTGACCAATGTTTTGTAACACAATTCCTATACTTCTTTTGCACATCTCCTCATCACTCCCTCCAACAAATGAAGAATTTTGAAACCTTTTCCTACCACCTGTCCCTGTTTCCTACCCAGTTAAGCTTGTTATCAAATGTAATGCCAAGATATTTACATTTCAAGTCTTCAACAAACAATTCTTTCCCCACCTTATGATCATAATCAACCTTTAGTTAAAGAATGATCTTATGAATTCTAACATAGCTTAATTTATTTTATTTTATTGTATTGATTTCAGCAGAAGGGAATCAAAAAATGCAGACTGCAAAAGTGATTCCTATGATTGGTGGTATTCCAGTGAGAAAAAGGAAGTCTGAGCTTCAAAGACTTGAAGAAAGTCTTCCACAATGTTTCATAAGCGAAACTGGTATGTATGAATTGCAGTAAAAAAATAAGATAGGATATAACCCATCACTTACATGGCCAACCACACACACACAAATGCACTTAACAATATTTCAGTTAATAACCTTATTAATGAGGTAAGTGCAAACATCTTTCCCCTACCGCATGCCTCACCTCCTACATGAGTAAAGTCGTTAAGAGGAATATTGTAAAATGTGTTTTTTTTTTTTTTTTTCATCTGGCTCTACTTCCTTCATCTGTGGTAAGAGGTGGGTTATTTTCACTAATGTATCCTAATGGCAATTTCATTGTGACCATTATCCAACTGCAGGACAAAAGTAATATTTAGAATGATACTTGTATAAACTATGTATACTTTCATGATGTATGGAAGTTATGAGTTTTCTCATAATAAACATTTTCTAGGAATCAGATTATTTACACGCATGTAAACAGGTAAAAATTTCTTTTTTAAAAAATATGCTATTTCAGACTATTGCTTGCAAAGAAATAGGTTATTATTATTATTATTAGTACCTGGGTGACCGATCTTCGCTCGGTATCTTTCGATTTCTGTTCAGTATCCAAGATTTCGAGTAAAGTTTGATTAAAGTATAAGGCTTGAAGGCTTCCTAGGCGTTTTGAGGTGCACAGTTAACAAAAGAGAAGCTTAACTAACATCAGTAGGCTTACTGGTACCTGAACCTTCTACGTAATGAGGTTAGAGCCATTTTCGAGAAACCAAATACAAAAGTTGCTCCTTTTTTAAAAAAAAAAAAAAAAAAAAAAAAAAAAATCGTGTTAAAAACTTGAAAATCAAAACGTTATCTACATGTGAAATTTCATCCAAATCGCTAGATCCATTTGCGAGACGGCCTCACAAATTGCTTTTTTTTAAAAAAAAAAAAAAAAAAAAAAAAAAAAAAAAAAAAAAAAAAAAAAAAAAAAAATCTATTAATATGTTAAACAGAAATTTTAATGCCAGTTTGGTATTAATTAATGGTGCAAGATTTGTGGTAATTCAAAGGATTCTACGATAACCCTTGATGATGGATTCTTATGTAACTCGACGAGAAAAATTGAAGGTAAAAAATATATTTTTTAAATATCTTGCTTAGTTCTCGAGATATCGTATCTCAAAATTGACGTGGTTGGTTGAAATGCGACCTGGACCAGAAGACAAATTTCGCCATAGCCAAGTTTGATGAATTCGTATGAAACTCGTCGAGACAAATCGAAAATAAGGAATTTATTTTTCTGATATCTCACTTAGTTCTGGGGATATTATATCTCAAAAGTGAAGAGGTTAGGATTAGCTCCAGCCTGGACCAGAAAAAAATCCACCAAAAGCACTATGTCTATATGGTGGAAATGTACTTTCAATGTTTTATTTTGTACCTAGTGGTTTTTGTTAGGTTGAAATACGGCCTGGACCAAAAGAAACGTCGCCAACCTATAACTGATTTTTGACATGCTATATCTCGAAAACCAAGAAAATTTATTATTTATTTTCGATATGTTTCATCGAGTACTATGAGAATTCATCATCAGGTTGTGACGTCAATAGAACATCATCTGTGCTATATTTATTCACTCCGATAAAACTATGCTCATACCTCGCAGTAATCTCACATCTTCTGATCAGCATTTCAAAATGATAATAAAACAATTCCCATAAGAAGTAACCTTCGTTATAAACAATAAAGCACAAGGTCAGACGATTCAAAAGGCAAGATTCTATTTATCAGAACCCGTTTTTTCGTATGTGCACTCGCACGCGGCTTTTCAGGAATTTGTAGATGTATTAATATTTAATTATGCACTTTATTATCAAACTCTACTCGAAATCTTGTATATTGAACAGAAATCGAAAGATGTTTTATAATTAAGGTGTTAGTATTTAATGGCTAACTAACAACCACTATTTATAGTCAAAAAGTAAACGATGATTACTTTATAACTGGTACCGGTAATATTAATTTCAAAGAAGTTTCTGTAAAGTTATCACCTCTGATAAAACCATTGATAAATTTTAATTGTCTTTCTTTTTAAATGTTTTTCAATTGAACTTGCAGTGCTAATATTTCCACGGGTCAGCCAGTATACAAGAACTGTTCGTTTACTTATTCTTTGGAATCAAAGAAACTCTATTTGTAGGCTTTCTGGTACCTGAATTGTCTACGAGATGGCGCTAG
Source organism: Vandiemenella viatica (assembly GCA_031002005.1). Taxonomy (NCBI): domain Eukaryota; kingdom Metazoa; phylum Arthropoda; class Insecta; order Orthoptera; family Morabidae; genus Vandiemenella; species Vandiemenella viatica. The sequence goes on from JARYHS010008074.1 coordinate 289,347,537, forward strand.
TGCCGTTTTCGATATACGGAGTGACAAAATTGTTCATATTTTGTAAACTCGCTTTTTAGTAGGGAAGACAACTATTCAGGTAATCTTAAAAGTCAAAACATTATCTAAATACCAAATTTCATCCAAATCGTCACAGCCGTTTCCAAAATCCGAAATATATATATATATACAAGAATTGCTCGTTTAAAGATCTTATATTACCAGGTGAGAAATAGAGTAAAAAATTACGGGCCAATCAAGTTGACATCAATGATAGGTAAATTAATGGAGAGGTTGATATGCAATGACATCAGAAATATATATGGGAAATGTAACTGGTTCCCAAGTAAGCAACATGGCTCAAGGTAGCATATTCATGCTACCCTCAGTTAGTAGGCTATATGCAAGATATTTCAGATTAAATGGACAAGGGGGGCCAAATTGATAGTATTGCAACAGACCTCTCAAAGGCCTTTAACAGCATGAGCCATAAAATGGTAATAAAGAAGATAAAAACTATAGGACTGGATGAGAAAGTGATTTTTGGGTAGAAGAATTCTGGAAAGTAGAAAGCAAAAAATAAGGGCATCAAAAGAAGTGGGAGTAAAGATGGGACTGCCAGAGGGTAGCAGATTTGGTCCATTGCTATTCATTATTCCAATGAATGAATGTGCTGAAGGTTTACTACCAGAAGTTAGATTTTTTGCAGATGACATTATGCTCTATAAACGGATCAAAACAGTAGAGGACTGTAAACAGCTGCAGGGCAGGGGCGGATCCAGGAATTTGGTTGGGGGGGGGGGGGGCTTGAGCGGATTTTGGTTTGGGGGGCTTGGCTTGAGTGAATTTTGGTTCAGAGTGCTTGGTTGCCTTCAGTGGATTTTCGTTTTGGGGGGGGGGGGAGGCTTGAGTTGCCCTCTACGGGTCTCGAATCTGTAGAGCTAAAAAAAAAAAAAAAAAAATTCTCCAAAATTACAATTACAATTGGCGTCTTTATCTGTACCAGAGTGACGAAAGTGTGTGACGCAAATAGTTTGATGACTGAGCTTGAAGCGCTGCAACACACATTCAAGTCCAATGGCTACCACAATCATTGTATTAGACAGGCATTGCATGCAGCAACGACAGATAAAGACACCAATTCAACATCTAATGAAGCCACTCCTTAGGAACGCCAAGTAGTTGTTTTACCCTACATAAGGGGAGTTACTGACAGAATCGGGAAGCTGTTTAAAAAAGTTGATATAAAACCTGTCTACAAAGCGCACAGCAAAGTCAGTAACCAGCTTGTCAAGGTTAAGGTCAGGCTGCCTCCACTACAGGTGGCCGGGGTCTATGAGATTCCGTGCACCTGTGGTCAGATGTACATAGGAGAGACGTGGCGCACTATAAGGGAGAGGCTGCGCGAGCATATCCGCGATTATAAATCTAATAACTTTGACAAATCCACCATTGCACAGCATGCAGCCAAAACCAATCATGCCATAGACTTCGAAAATACCACCCTGATAGTGCGCAAGGATAAATGGTGGCCAAGGAGGGTACAGGAGGCGTTAGAAATTACTAAACGCCCAAACAATATTAACAAAGACAACAGGCTGAAATTACACGATGCCTGGCACTCGCTGGTGCGAACAGGACATGTCACGTTTCACCTCCCGCCAGACCGCGCCGTGCCCCCCCTCCAAGCCAACTAAACACGTGACGGCTCAGACCTTTTTGATTGGCCGGGCAAATCGAACCATCCAGACGGCCGCCGGCCTCGCCTATAAAACAAGACCACTCACTTGTCGAGGACGCAGTTCTGCCCTGGAAGAAGACCCCAGAATGAGGGTCGAAACATCGGCTATGATGAACATGACGCGGTGCCACCCGGACAGCCAAGAATCAACTGACTCTGGCCGCGGAAGCCTACGATTACAAGAGTCAGCTTATTAGACACACAGATAAAGAACTAAAGATTGATTATGATTATAAGGTGGGGGAAGAATTGCTTGTTGAAGACTTGAAATGCAAATATCTTGGCATTATGTTTGATAACAAGCTTAACTGGGCAAGACACATTGGACAGGAAGTAGGAAAAGGTTTCAAAATTCTGTAGTTGTTGGAGAGAATGATGAGGGGATGTATGAGAGAGAAGTAAAGGAATTGAGTTACAATACTTTGGTCAGACCATTGCTTGAATATGGTAGTGTTGTATGGGGCCCACATTTTGAGTATCAAATACAGGAGTTGGAGAGGTTGCAAAAAAGGGCTGCTAGATTTGTTTCTGGAAATCACCACAGAATGCTACCAGTAAAGATATGATAAAAGAGCCATAATGGGATTCATTGGAAGATAGGGGGATGGTGAGGGGGGTCATCGGAGTGTGCAAAGTGATGAGGCATGGAAAATAGAGGTATAAGAATTAAAAGTAATGAATGGAAGGGAAAAGATGACCATGAACACAAGCTGACACTCAATTGTAGGCACAATGTTATAGAAAGATTCTCCTTTTTAGGTAAGGGTGTCAGGGATTGGAATAAGTTACCGAGAGAAATAATGAATAAGTTACCAAAAATGTTGAAATTTGTAGGAGGCAAATGTAGGTCGGTGCAGGAAAGAGGGAAGATGGGTGTGTAGGGAAATTGTCACCAGAGTGTGCACTCCATTGCGAGTTTAATTACATTGCATAACAATAGCAGCGAATTTTTAGTTCTTAAACAGATTTTATAATAAAATTTTGAGTGTGTAGAAAAACTTTAAATAGGGGTTTTTAATGATCAAAAATATTCAAAAGTAAAAAATAGAATTCTATTAAAGCTAATTTTATATAATGTAATTATATAATAACAGTGGAAAGGTAACAATAGTTTAAGAGGATGAATAGGGAGCTTTCAGACAATCAGCCAAATGTTACATAATACCGGTTTCAATACAAACCTAAAATATTTCAGAGTGGGGATAGTAACAATTAGAAGAAAATAACTTTTAAGATTAGCAAATACATGCTTTAAAAACATACTTAAATAAGAAATATATGGATTTTTTACCTTATGTGGTGGAGGTGAAGTTAGTATGCTTTAGCATTTTTCAGTGTATCACATCTGAAGAAAAATAGCTTCAAATCTAAGTTATAAACAAAAAAACAGGAAATTAAAGAAATCATTTAAGATATTTAACATCATGAGAAACTAAGTATTTTCAGAATTATAGGCAAATAAACAAATTTTAGTGAACAAAAAATTTGACAATTAATAATTGCTAAATGAATACAGATTTAAGAAAATTTGTCATTATTAAAAGTATTTAGAATAATTAAGTATATATAATTTCAAAGTTTCAGAAAGATAGGATTATATTTAAGGGTTGTGAGAATAGGGGATTTTTGGATTTCACATGAAGAAGATTGCTTACCGTGAGAATACATCAGTATTCCATATGTTCTCAGGGTAAGTTATTTAAAAGCAAGCCGAGCGCCACAACATGATCAGTTGTAGGCTTAACCTATGCCACTAGACATAATGAAGTGTGAAACTTAAGTATAATTTTGGCATGCCGGGTTCGGTGATAGAAAATTTTATTGACAAAATTCAGCTTAGAAAATTTCTTGGTTCCTAACAATTTTTCAAGCTCACTCAATGTGATTGTAACATGATTTACAATCCAGAAGTGAATGCTATAATTCTAGTGTATGTTTGTTCGAAGGATAACTTGTAATCTGCAACTTATGGATCAATGTCTGATTTACACTAGTATTCAAAATGTATTGCCTGCATGATACCAGCATTAGCTTTGAAAGTTTAAAATAAAAGTCAGTGACTTTCAAGTTTGACTTATTGTTTCTGTTATAGACTATTACTACCAGGATCCCTTTCAGTGTGGTTAATTTTCAATAATACAAGTAGAGTGGTGATCAATATACGAGAGAACTTTGCAATAATAGATTTATCAACAGTATCAGGAAAGGAAATAAATCACAGAAAAATTAATAATGGTATCTGTCTATATCCCAAGACAGAAAAAGTTTTTACATGGTCTCCAAATATTACCTTAGAAATTACTTAGTACTCAAATAAACTAATGCTTAAAATACATATGTCCCAGCATTAGTTGATAACTAAACAGAAACTACTATAATGAATCGAGAATCCAATTTGGAAAGATTATGTTATTTACTATCTGGGATACTTTCCAAATGAGTTCCAATTTGGATTGGAGGTTTCACAAATGAAAGGAACCAATTCCTCCATAAGGTATGCAAATTTTTTTTTCGAATTTCATGGATCTGAAAGTAACTATCATCATAAAATATGGTGTATTGTGAAACATTTCCAGCCCTTAACTTTGCCATTAAACAATGATAGCCAATAAAAAGAATGTTAGCTATTTTTCAAAGTGGTCCAAAAAGAATAATTAAAATGAGGATATGTAATGAATGTTTAAACACAATTCTAATTATTTTCATTATTTGCTGTTCATTATTTTAGAAATATGCTTTCAGTACACAATAAAATATAGTATTTTATTTATCCTTCCAATCAAATTCTTGTGTATAATGTATATAGTGATACTGGATAGGTCAGTTGTAAATACAACTTAAGATATATGCAGCAATCATTTACATCAAATATTCTCCCAAAGCCCAACCCCTTCTCCACGTGGTGGGAGATGGGCAATGGCATAAAGTAGGGGATTGCCTGTGGGGGTGAGGTACAGTGGGATCCTAGTGTGCCCCGTGGCCAATACAGGAGCCGTGAAGGCCCTGCAGGAACACTGAAAAATGGCGGCCAACGGGGCTCTGGTGAAGCTACGACAGGACAGGCCTAGCAAGCCGGTAGTGGATAGATCCTGCTTTCAAAACAAAAAACAAGCCTCAGAAAGGATGGAGCAATGGACAAACGACATGGCTATGGAAGTGGTTATGATTTGGATCCTTGAATATATGGACATTATGTGGGAAAGTGGAGGAAATTGTAGACATGATGGAGAGAAGGAAGTTGGATATTTTGGGGTTGAGTGAGACAAAGTGGAAAGGAAAGGGTAGAAGAGAACTGAGAAATGGTTTCCAACTGTATTGGAATGGAAATGAGGAAGGGAGAAGAAATGGAGTAGGGTTTGTTGTAAGAGAGGGGCTGAAAGAGGAAGTGGAAGAGATTAGTGACAGAATGATGACAGTTAAGATAGCAGTCAAAGGGAGAAAACTAGACATACTTCAAGTATACGCTCCACAAGTAGGCTGTCAAGTTCAAGAGAAGGAGGAATTTGAGCAGGAGTTGCAAAGACAGTTAAATGGGCAAAATATTATAATTATGGGAAACCTAAATGCCCATGTAGGCACAGAAAGGCAGGGGTACGAGGAAGTAACTAGGAACAGAAGGATGGGGTGGCAGAAATGAAGAAGGGGAAAGGCTGCTGGATCTCTGCAAAAGAAATGGATTTAAAATAGGAAATTCCTGGTACAAAAAGCAAAAGAGCCACAAGGTAACATGGTACAGTAGCAATTGGCAGAGGAAGTCAGTTGTGGACTGCTTTATATTTAATGTTGAATTAAAGCAGAGTGTGTCAGATATGAAGGTAATATCATCAGAGGCACTGGATAGTGATCACCGGCTATTAGAAATGGAGCTGAGGATTGCGACAGAGAGGAGAAAATCAGGAAGACAGGATAGGAGATTAAGAATATGGAAGTTGAAAGAGAAGAGCAATGAAGAGGAATACCAGAAAATAATAAGGAGTAAGATACCAATAGTTGGAATGGGGACAGTGGAGGAGGAGTGGGAATATTTTAAAACAACGTTAGTCCAAGCAGCAGAAACAGTGTGTGGAAGGACTGGTAACACCAAAAGATGGAAAGAAACAGCATGGTGCAATGATAGAATAAAACAAGCAGTGGAACTCAAGAACAGGGCCTTTAGGGAATGGTTCAAGCAGAGGACACAGGAGACAAGGGATGACTACGTGAAGAAAAAGAAGGAGGCCAAAAAAATAGTAATGGAGGAAAGGAGGAAGTGGCTGGAGAAATGGACCAACATGATGGAAGAAGATAGCAAAGTAAATAAGAAACTATTATATGGAATTGTAAAAAGGAAGAGGAAGGAGAGGATAGAAAATGTCAATATGCTGGATGAAGATGGAAATGAAATAAACAGCTCAGTAAAACTAAAAAGGATGTGGAAGGAGTATTTTGAAGCCTTACTGAACCCAAATTGGTCACAGGATGATACAGTTGTTCAGGAGAAGAAGGAAAATAACAACCGTTTAGGAGAGAAAGAGAAGGATCTAACTTGGGAAGAAGTGGAAACAGCTCTGGGTAAGATGAAGGGTGGAAAGGCATCAGGCATCGATGAAGTGAGCGTGGAAATGATAAGGGCAGCAGGAGTAGTAGGAAAGTAGTGGCTATACCGTGTGATGAGAAGGGTATGGAATCAGGGCACAACTCCTGAAGACTGGAAAAAAGGAATAATTATACCTATATTCAAAAAAGGGAGCAGGAAGGAGTTTAAAAACTATAGAGGTATTACACTAATGTGCCACTGTGCCAAAGTGTATGAGAAGATCATTGAAAAAGAATATGTGACAGGGTGGGGAAAGGGCTAAGGGAAGAGCAGTATGGCTTCAGATCAGGGAGATCGACGGTAGATCTAATATTTGCTATGCGACAGCTGTAGGAGAAACATTATGAGTATGGAAAGGATCTACTGTTGGTACTTCTCGATATTGAGAAATCATATGATTGTTTACACAGGAGTAAGGTATGGAAGGCCTTGGAAAAGAGAGGAATTCCAAAAGAAACCATCAAGAGAGTCACGGAACTATAACAAGGAAGTGTGAGCTATGTGAAAATAGGGGAAGGAAGATCAGATTGGCTGGAATAAAGGAATGGACTAAAACAAGGAAGTGCCCTATCACCACTACTCTTCATTACAATCATGGATGAAATAATGCAGAAGGTGGCAGCGAGGATTGGAGAGGAAAACATGAAGGTGATGGCTTTTGCGGATGATCTGGGGAGGTGTAGAATAGGAGGTGCAGCGGCAGTTGAATGTATGGACAGACAGTGTGGAGGAATATGGCCTGAAATTTAATGTTAGGAATTGTGAGTACATGGTAATAACCAGGAAAAAGAATAGGGTAACCCAGGGAATTGTGATGGCAGGGGAACAACTAAAGAAGGTAAACAGGTTCAAGTACTTGGGGAGTGTATTAGAGGAATGTGGAGGAAATGATGGCGAGATAAGTGAAAGAGGAAGACAAGCAGAGACGTTCCTAAGGAGCATTAGAAGTCTGATATGGAATAAAGAGGTGCCACAGAGAAGCAAGAGAGTAATCTATCATACGTACTATGTGCCTATCTTGACTTATGCTGCTGAAACATGAAATATGAAAAAGCGGGACATCAGCAGAGTACGAGCAAGTGAAATGTAGTTTTTAAGAGGTATAATGGGAGTTACTAAAATGGACAGAATAAGGAATGAAGTGATTAGACGCACCATAAACGAGGAACCCCTACAGGAAAGGGTAGAGAGGACCAGACTGAGATGGTATGGACATGTCAAGAGAATGGAGGCCCAGAGAATTCCCAAGAAAAAAAATCCATGAAATTAAGATGCATGGTAAACGACCCAGAGGAAGACCAAGAGATGGATGGCTGAAGGAAGTGGAGGAAGGTGTACGGAAGAGAGGAGAGGACTGGAACAAAGTGGTGACAGAGAGGTGGTGGGCAAATGGAGAGGCGTGTGCATAAAACAGACCCAGCCAGAGGCTGGAAACTGTTGAGGATGATGATGATGATATTCTCTTAAAATTTTAGACAACTTTATACAACTTTAAAATGTTCTTCTATTGATTAAAAATTAAAATATCTTTCCAATCATTGGGTCTTTGCAAGCCTCTTTAAGTATTCTAGCAATTAAAATCATTATTACTTGTTAATAGATTCTTCTCGGTCTACTAGCAGAATAAAAATGGTGTTTACATACAATATTTTGATGACTAAACTGTCTTTCATAATCTTCAAGTGAAGTGTGACCTGACTGAAATATCTGAACTTTATAGCTTGCCATCAATACACGCTGTTGGGAAGCTATAAAGTTAAGGTTTCATGAGCTGATCATATTTCATGTGAAGATAACAACAGACAGTTAAGCTGTGAAACATTGTGTACAGTTGTACAAACACGATTTCTGCATGGTTAGATTTCTTGAGAAGAATATATTATTATACAACACTGAGAAAAGCTTTGTTCATTTATTATTACTTTTTGTTTGATGACGTTACCACAACCTTAATCTTGTTATTAACAGTAAACATTAACACAAGACTACCATATACTTAAGTATGCTATGAGCTCATAGAAACATCTTTAGATAAATTTCTTTAAAACTCTTAACCAGGCCAAGAGAGCTCTGGTGGGACGAGATTGACTGAGCAATACCATCAACAGTCAGAAGAGATTGTGGAGCCTCCACAGAGAAATGAAACAACTGTGACAAGAAGCTGGGGTGTTGGTCAAGTGAGTACCGTATGCTTGTTAGTATTTCTTTTACTAACTTTTAATCATTCTGAAGGTAATCTTTCTAATATGCCAGCTGCTTTCACTCAATATTAACTTTATTCAGGAATGCTAACAACAGTGGCTTCTTGGAACTTGGCATCTTATTCAATTATTCAATTTATTCAATTTTGAAAATGATAGTATTGTAGAAAAATACTACCACTTTATCCTTGAATGGGAGCACTTATAATGTTTAACTCTAAGCGTTATGAAAACTTTTTTTTACTTAGGCTGAGTTCATGAATAGGTCCGTCATTTTTGTGTAGAAAGCCACTGGAAGATAAGAGGCATGTTTTGGGAGTGTGTATGGAGTATATTGGTGATGGGTAGACATTGCTAAAAGAATTAAGAGCAGCAAATGGAAGAAAAGATATGACCATGACTACAACCATCCAATTGATTTCAGGTGACAAGAAGGAGGAAAATCTTCTTTTGTAGGTAATGGAAATAGGGACTGGAATAAATTGTTGAGAAAAATGCTGAACAATTTACCTCAAACACTGAAAGAATTTAAAATAAAAGATAATAATTGTCAAAACTATGTAAAAAGTGAAATTGAACTAAAAAATTGTGGTTTTTAAGAAAAGAAGAGAAACAATGGAGTAGGTGAGTTGGAAAATTGCTACTGGAGCAGTAGATCCATCACAATTATATAAAGATAAATTAATTAAGTTAAAGTCAACAAATGCTTAAAAGTAATTTTTAGTTAGTGAAGAAAGAATTGAAATCTGCCAGTTACCTTTTAAATTACTGTACAGTAGAACTCCAATTATCCGAATCAATTGGGACCGGACCCCATTTGGATAATCAGAAATTCGGATAATTGGATTTTTTCTGAAAAAGGGTCTATTTTAATTAATTATTGGATGTACGAGCTGAAAATGGGAGAAAAAAGCTTTTAATTAATAAAATGAATAGGCAACACTTTTACATGTGAAGCGTTCTTACAAGTGCTGTACATTAGTACAGTATGTATGTACTCTACTGTAAATAAGTTATTGCTTGCTGAAGATCTCGGTCAAAGTGAGCTGTTTGACTGTACCGGTACTCATCTATTTTCGGGCAGCCTAGTTGTGAAAATTCATGACAGTGAGAAGTTGCAGGTGGTCAACTTGAATTGACACTCCATTCACATCAACGCTGATGGTCCTGTGTCTGCTTCAACTTCGATATTAAGGTCAACTTCTTCCTCGACATGTCCTTCTTTTCCAAGAGATGTTTGGTGCTTTTTCACTTCATGGATGAAAATTTCGCCCTACCACTATGTAAACAATGTTGCAGTCATCCAAGCTTTGGGTTGGTTTTTATAAAATAGGGGAAGATTTTTCACAGTACGTTTCCATCTTAATTTAAAAAAAAAAAAAAAAAAAAAAAAAAAAAAAAAAGATTCGAATAGTTAGCAATTTGGATAATCAGCGATTCGGATAATCAGCGATTTGGATAATCGGAGTTTGGATAATTGGAGTTCTACTGTACTCATATTTTCTCCTCTCCAAGTGATTTTAGTGGCGAAATGGGAAGGAGAGGATTAATTGTTTGTGCTAATTTTTGAATGACAGCCTTGTAGCTTAGCTCAGTTAGCTCATTCATAATAACTGTTGCACCAGTTCAAAACTTATGAATGCAATACTGACAGTAAACTGATTTAGCACTGTTATTTCCATTTAGGTACCCAATCTGTTGTAACATGATATTAGGGAGAAAAAAACTGTAATGATCTCAGAAATTAAGTGGGGAAAATGAAGGTGCGTACTCACTAGCGAGCTGTAACTGTTACTGAATGGATACACGAGATTCCAGTGTGTGCACGTGAAACATACTTTGCGTGTGATGTCCACTGAGCCACCTCACCGAACATACTCATTAGCGAGCTGTAGCTGTAACCAAATGGATACAGTAATGAGGTTCTAATGTGTACACGAAGTCTGCAGCACTCTGTGACTGTAACGATTTGCTGGTTCTATCTACAGTGTTCATTTGGAGCTCCATGATGTCGGACAAACTATCTATTGATTTTACAGCATTCTATTGTAGACACTTTACTTGATAATTATAAACAGCAATGAAGATTGCAGATTCATCGAATTTACTTTTTTAAAAAAATCAGCAAATCTTATGCAACTTTATGTACACACATATTTGGACTCATGGCAGAATTTCACATGGAGATGTATTGCAAGAACCTATATAAAAGTGGAGGTTTACTCGGCATTTTATATAGATGAAATTTTCTCCGGAAACTAGCCAAGTGAGTATGTTTGTATAACACAATATTTTGGTGGTCATATTCTCTGCCGTCATTGCCAAGTGACTGCTGCCTGTGGGTGATGGGGTTGCTTATATAGCGTGCAGAGCTGTTAAATACTAGCAGGATTGTTGGTATTGATTGTTGGCATTGACTGTTGGCACCGATTGTTGGTGGGGCAGTTAGAAAGGCTACTCACAAGTTTCGATGTAATCTCATTTTCTGGATCAATGGTCTCCAGGCTGGACTTAATTGAAATCCGGCATATCTGTTTACTACAGATTTTGCTGCCCCAGTAGCCTCACATACATAAGAAAATTTGTGTACATTTAAAATCGAAGCCATGTCTGTTGTCGATACTGTGTTCGGCAACTGCTGACTTGTCAGTTTGACCCAGGTGGACGTTCCATGCATGATTAGTGCACCTTTGGCTTATGCATCATATGGTTTGTCGGATGTACACCTTTCCAAATTTGGCAAGGGACCCAATATACCCCAGGTTTTCTTTGTGTTATGTTGTCCTTAGGAGAGTGCAATATGCTTTTAATCTTGGCCAGTGGTCGGAAAATAGTTTTAATGCCACTTTTTTTTCCCTTCCAATCTTTACTGTGGTCACTCCAAGATATGGAAGAAAGGTAACGAGCATGGTGGGTGAACGGTTAATGTTCTGGCCTCGCATTCAGGAGGATGCGGGTTGGAATCCCCGTCCGGTCATCGGGATTTGGGTTTTCCTTGGTTTCCCCAAATCACTACAGGCGAATGCCGGGATGCTTCCTTCAATAAGGCCATGGCCAAATTCCTTCCAGTTCCTTGTTCCCAGTCCCATCCTGCCTCTAAAGACCTTAGCCGTCGACGAGGCGTAAAGCCATAATTAAAAAAAAAGAAAGGTGAAGTACCACGGGTCTTTCTGTTGTTGCATTTTTCTTCTTTCTGCTCTTTTAAAAGATGAATCTATTAGTGCCTTGCTATAATTATATGTATCCCACAGATGACACATTTCAACTGGTAAAATAGCATTATCACATGCAGTTCCCACTCGGTGAACCAAAGTTTGCAGTACCGCCATTCTGTGGTGGGCCTGACGGTGGTGGCTATGCATATTGAGGTAGACATCTGTATTTATGGGTTTTCTGTATACAGAAAGATCTATGGTACCATCTGTCTTCTTTCTATGAAAATGTCAAACAGTGGAAGGCAACAATCTGGAGTTTCAACACTCATGTTACACTTGCCAGGTTAACACAGCCCATATTGGAATGGTGCCACCATCAGCTGACAAATTGCCTTCTCAACAACCTGGGTTCATTGTCTCTAGGAGTCTGTGCCACACTAGGGCCCTACCATGAGCTCTTCCCAACTGTAAATATGACTTATCAGACCACCAAACCTTTTTCCACTCATCCAATATGTTTACACACCCAGGTGTGGTGCTTCAGTTAATTGTGTTTTGCTAGTGTTCATCTTCTGCTTCCATACCCCATCAACACAAAATTTCACTACACTGTCCACATGGACACATCTGTCATATATCCCCAATTGAATGTTGATGTTCTCTGACAAAGTGAAACCTATCTGTCAACACTGTTACTTCAAAGCTGATGTCACTAGTCTCAGTTATTAAGTTCATGTGATCAGCCACTGGGTTGTCCATATGGAAAGTAATGACCCAAATTACATATTCATACCTGACTCTGCAGATTGAGGAATGTTGAATTCATAATAAATAAACCTCCAACTGAGATTCTGAGTTAAAAGTCTTTTAATAAATGCTGTGCAGCCTCAATTACCTCAGAAAACCTTTCATGCAAATCATGAGAGTTCATATGAAAGATCTGACACTGAACAGTACATTTATACATTTAGTCTGCAGGGCTACCATCTGGATTTTTACATCTCCCTATCCCATGACTTTTGTCACTTCAGAGTTTATAGTCTATAATAATTTTGAAGCACACATTGGTACCAATTACACAGTTATTCACAATGAACAAATTAGATAATATGATTAGTTTCATATAAGTAATTACTTATAACATTTGGAGCCATGTCAGTGTACAACAAATACCTGTAGTAAACAAAAACTGTGATTTATATCATAATCTTAGAAATGGGTTAAACATCCATCATTTATTACATTTGATTTATTGTGCACTAGGTGTGCACATGACTTCATATTGTGGAATCTGAGATGTGTGCTGTAAATTCAAAGTTATTGCATTTCCTCCTCTTCTTATAAATTTAGTTTGTATGAAAAGGTATTAAACACATTTTTGCACATCATTTGTTTCTACCATACCTTGAAATTTTCACCTATTTGCAAGATTTTATAGTTATTAATGACACATAGCCACACTTCAGTATTGTTCACATAGCTTCTCTGCAAGCAAATAATTGAATTAGTGCTGCCTGGTTTGTGTATGAACAAACTGCTTCATTTGTGTGAGAATTAAATTTTTCTGGTGTATGGCTGACACGAATTCTTCACGGGTTTTCTGCTTGATAATTTCCACAACATTTTCACAGCAATCTCCACTGCCTTCATCAGGTGAGCTGACATATCCTAGTTGCCACTGTGGCAACACAGCACTGTCTGGCAGGAAACCCATGAAGCATTCGTGCTTCATTTGTATTTATATGTTAAGCTCAAAGGTCAAAGACACACATTGAGTAACAAATATGACCACAATGTGTTGTGTTTTCTTGGCCACAAAGCATTATTCACATTATGGCAATTACAAAAACAGCCAGAACGCATTGTGGCTTATTCAAATAGGCCACATACGAAATTTGCATTGTGGTTCTCATGATATTTGACCACTGTGCAATGTGGCTATTAAGAAAACCCACAATGCATTATGAACATTAACTGATACAACCTCGATGCGACTGACAGATTACGAGGGTGGTCTGAAAAGTTTTCGACCTCAACGTGAAGATGGCAGCACTCGTTAATAAAAGCTAGTGAATTTCGTTGTTTATCTGTTGACAGTTACCCACCAAAGTTTCAACAATTTTGGACGCACAGTTGTTATGTAACAGTCGTTTGTGTGAATTGATGTAAGTGTTTTTGTGAAAATGGACAAAATCGAGTATCGAGCTGTCATTTAATATTTGTTTTTGAAATCAAAGATGAGTTGGATTCTCTGTATGGGGACTCTGCAACATGACTTACCACAGTGAAATTTTGGGCAGCTGAATTTAAACGTAGCTGTAAGAGCTTGGGAGACGATGGACGTTCGGGACGTCAAAAAAATGCAATTACCGACGAAAACATCGCCAAAGTTCACCAATTGGTGCTAGACAACCACTGAATTAAAGTGAGAGAGATAGCAGAGGTTATGAACATTTCAAAAGAACGTGTTTGTTACATATTAAATCAACATTTAGGTATGAGTAAGCTGACCGTGTGTTGGGTGCCGCGTTTGCTCACATTAGACCAAAAACGTGTTCGAATGAACATTTCCAACGCTCTGTTGGTGCAGTTTAGGCGCAATAAATCCGAGTTTTGGCGCTGATTAATTACTGTAGATGAAACTTGGATACACCATTATACGCCCAAAACAAAAATACAGTCCAAACAGTGGACTGTAAAGGGGGAACCGGCTCCAAAAAAAAAGCAAAAACTGTTTTTTTGGCATTTCACTGAAGAAACCATGGAAAAGGATGTGGCTAATGGACTCAAGATTAGGAGAGAACTGGGTGGTGAGGACCTGCAATCAACTTTTGAGGCACAAATAAGTAGTTTTGTGAATAGTGTTTCGTAGCATGAAAGATTTGTTTTTGAACAAATCAGTGGGCTACCATTGGGAAATGAGGGCTCATAATAGGTTTTGGGAATATCTGGAAAGAGATACATAATCAGAACAGGTGAGGCTGCACCAGTTTCAAGACTATAAGGAAGGGAGTGTTTGCTGTAGAAGGGATGGTGTCAACTACCAAAGTGTAGGTACTGTAGTAAATTTGGGGTCTTGATGTACAAGCTCAAGTGTGAAGGGCTCCCTGTCATAGGGAAAGGTTCACATCATGGAAGCTGATTTGTGAGAGTGAGTAAATCCAGATGAAGTTGATCGAATTGGCATTGTTAAGGAAATCTATGAGAGTCCAGAGACCACTATTAAACCAGCCACTTATATGTATTGTAAAATGGTTTGGTGGCTAACTGGAGTTAGAAAGGACCCAAGTTTATATCCCTATGCACACCATGTTTCCATGCCAATGAAGGGTTTGCCCTTGAAAATTTTTAAGTTTGTGTCAATAACTTGCTATGATCTTTGGATATAAACTGTTTTCTTGTACTCTGCTTACATTGTTTCAACTAAGAAATGCAGAAATGAACCTCTGTTAGAAGAAATCACCTTTTCATCAACCGATTAATGATGCAAAAAACAGCAGCAGCTTATCCTCTTCTATTATTTAGTATTTTTATCTCTGTTGTAAAAATGTGAACAAGATAGATCTTCTTTAAGGTATGAATTTAATACCATTATGTGTCATTAAAGATATTCCTCACATGTCATGTGTTTGTATATTTCTTGAGATTTATGCCAGGTCATTACGCTGACATAAAACAATATTTCAGTGTGATGATCAACAGGTTATGCAGACAAATGACAGTCAGAGTAACCTGATGGTGGTCACATACTTGCCAGCCAAAATATTCCTTTATTGCAATAAAATGTCCATAATGGGAAAAATCACAGATGTTAAAGAAATAGATGAAGTTGCTGAAACAATAACTGACTGGGGTAAAACTGGGAAGGAGGAGGTTAATGTTGAAAATATAAAGCCAGTAATAATGGTGTTACTAGTGAACTGTAGAAGTGTAATGAACAAAGCAATCGAATTTGAAAACATAATAGAGATACACAAACCACAATTAATATTTGGGATAGAGAGTTGATTAAAAGAAGAAGTACTAGATAGTGAGGTTCTTCCCAATGGTTACACAGTGTACTGCAGAGATAGAGGAGCAATTGGTGGAGGAGTTTCATACTAGTTAACAAAAACTACCACAGTTCACTGGTGTTCATAGATCATGATCATGAGTCACATGCGGTAGATTTCTGGAGTAATAAAAAAGAAAAAATCAGGGTGTTGGCTGCTTACCACAGTGGAAGAATGACAGATAAAGATGAGGCTCTTTGGGAGAAATTAAATTCATACTCAGATCTCGGAAGGGGAATAGAATGGCCATAATTGCTGGGGATTTAAATTTACCAAGTGTAAACTGGGTAGGAAATAAGATTAATAACACAAGGGAAGAGAGATTTGCAAATACCTTAATAAAGGAAGCAGGATTTACACAAGTGGTAGGGCAGAACACTAGAGGACAAAATATTTTGGATATATTCCTAAAACTGTCCGATGATAACCTTGTGGGGTTTCAAGTCACCGAAGGAGTAAATTATCATGAAGCAGTTCTGATGGATATTAGAGGATTCAGTAAACCATCAGTCAAAATTGAAGGGGGATATAGGTACAATTATAAAAAGGCACAAATTTGGAATTAGAAGAGATATTTCAATGAATGTTTCAGCAAATAGAAGGAAGGCACAACTACAGTAGAGTCAAGATGGAAAGAATTCAAGAGATAATAAGAAATGGGCAATAAAAATTTATTCCAAAACATAAAATAAAGAGAAGTAGAAAATCTGTGAACTATAACAGGGATTTGAGGAGGTTAAAGAGGTTGGTAACAGACAGCAGGGTAGTAGGGAATATTTAAAACAATTAAACAAGGACTTAATAATAGCTAAGGAGGTAGCTAAAGATAGGTTTATGAAGAGTATTGTCAATGCAGGAGACACTTATAGATAAGGATGGAGAAGAAGTTACTCAGGATTTGAAAAAGGCAGAGATTTTAAGTAACTGATTTAGTGGCACCATTAGGGGCAATGAATCAGAAACGGGATGTTCTAAGCCGGTGAATTAGCGTAACAACACAATTAGAAATGAATAGACCAAAAAATTTAAAACTCATCCTGTGGATGTCATGAAGGAAATAAGACATCTGAAAAAACATAGAGGGACTGATGTGGATAATATTACTACAAATCTCTTAAAGATAGCCAGATATGACATTGTACCTTATCTTGAAATTTTATTTAAATTGAGTCTGGATAGTTGCTGCTTACCACAGGATTGGAAAAGTGTGATAATAGTGCCAGCACATAAAAGAGGGGTGACAGATAGAGTCGAAAATTACTGATTGATCAGTCTGACATCAGTGGTAGGTAAATTAATGGAGAGATTGATATGCAAATACATCAGAAATATATGTGAGGAGCATTAGTGGTTTTCAAGTAGGGAACGTGGCTTTAGGCAAGGATATTCATGCGAATCTCAATTGGTGGGGTACATACAAGATATTTCAGATGAAATGGATAAGGGGGACCAAATAGATAGTGTAGCACTAGATCTTTCAAAGGCTTTTGACAGAGTGAGCCATAAAATCGTATTAAATAAGTTAAAAACTATTGGATTGGAAAATAAAGTGATTTACATGTTAGAAGAATTTTTAAAAGGTAGAAAACAGAAATTTAGGGTAGGAAATGCAGTATCAAAAGCAGTTCCACAGGGTATCGTATTGGGACCATTGCTATTCATTATTCTAATGAATAATTAATTGTGTTGATTGTTTACTATCTGAAATTACATTGTTTGCAGATGATATAATGCTATTTAAAAGGATCAAAATGGTAGAGAATTGTTAACAGCTGCTGGGTGATCTGGACAGGATATCTAGTTGGGTTGGTAAACATGAGATGAACATAAATGCAAAGAAGAGTCAGCTTATAAGATACACAAATAAAAAACTAAAGGTTGATTATGATTATAAGGTGAGGAAAGAATTGCTTGTTAAAGATTTGAAATGTAAATATCTTGACATTACATTTGATAACAAGCTTAACTGGACAGGACACATTGGACAGGGAAAGGTTTCAAAATTCTGGACTTGTTGGAGAGAGTGATGAGGGTATGTACAAGAGAAGTAAAGGTATTGAGTTACAAAACTTTGATCAGAACATTGCTTGAATATGGCAGTGTAATATGGGACCCACATTTTGAGTATCAAATACAGGAGTTGGAGAAGGTGCAAAAACGGGCTGCTAGATTTGTTTCTGGAAATTACCACAGAATGCAATCAGTAAGAGATATAATAAAAGGGCTGTAATGGTATTCATTGGAAGACAGGAGGAGGGTGACGAGATTCATGGGAAATGTACAAATCATATATTTGTTATGAGGCATGGAAATATATTGGTGTAAGAATTAAAAGTAATGCATGGATGGGATAAGATGACCATGATCTATCACAAGCTGGCATTCGATTTCAGGCACAAGGGTGTAGGAAGATTCTCTTTTTTGGGTAAGGGTGTGAGGGATTGGAATTACCAAGAGAAATGTCGAATAATTTACCAAAAACATTGAAATAATTCAAAGTAAAAATTTGCAGAAGGCAAATGCATTGGGGTGCAGGAAAGGGAGAATGTGGTTATGTAGGGAAATTGCCACCAGGCTGTGTGCTCCATTTCAATTTAATATTATTAATTACATTAAAGAATCCCCGAGAAGAATGTATATAAAAGGTATGGCAAAATGAACCACCACTTACATTAGATGATGGTATCATGGTGTAAACACATAAATAACCACAAAACACAGGAAAAACAATGAATATTTCAGATCTTGGCCCTTCGTCAACAGGAGAAAACCGAGGACAGAGGGTGGTGTAGGAGACTGTTTCACAGAATGATTATGTAAGGAACATGGTGGAGATAAATTCAAACAGCAATGCAAAATATTGCAAAAAGTGCAGAAAAATACATTAAAATGTTCATAATATAAATTTGATAAAGTAAAAGTAAATAAGTAAACAAAATAATATTGAAAAAATATAATGATAATAATAATAAAAGAATCTATGTAGTTAAACATCACCTCTGGTATGTGGTGGTTCAATATACTGTAGACAGTGGGCATGGAGGCAAGTAGAGGATAGAGGGAAGGAAAAGTACTGACTGGTGTTATCTCAAATTGAGACCAGGAGGTTGTCTTGTGCCTAGTTTGTATTGGTAGGCAAGTTCCCACCTTCTGACTTCAGAGGAGCTGCTGTTGTTTGGGAGGACTCTCATATTATGGACAATAAAACAAGAATTGAAATTTATAAAAGTTTCTCGGGCAACAAACCGAGTAATATTATTGTTAATACACAATATTTCGGCGACTTTATTCTCCGTCGCCATCTTCAGGTGCAGTTGTCAGTGTCTTGAAGTCTACCTTGAAGTCAGCCTTTAGCGTGTTGTTTGAAAACTGGCATGGCAACGACAGATGTTGTTCTGTTGCCTAGCAGCATCTCAGATGTCATTAGACGCCCGCGGAACACAAAAAGTAGAGCGTTGGTGACGAGCAGCCTCGATAACAGGATTCCATGCGTCACTTATCTGGAACCCACAATCCCTGTTAACCAAATCAGACGCGAGGCGAATTTCAAATGCTTCTTTGATGACGCTGTCCCAGAAGCCTCTCGCATGTGTCAGTACCTTAGTCGCTTCGAAATCAAAACCATGTCCTTCTGTCAAACTATGTTCTGCCACTGCGGATTTGTCTTTTTGCCCCAGGCGAACATGTCGGGCGTGTTCCAAACACCGTTGTTGAACGCACCGTATGGTCTGGCCGATGTATTTCTTCCCACATTCACACGGGATGCAGTAAACTCCGGGTTTACGAAGGGCAAGGTCATCTTTTGGAGAGCGCAAAATGTTTCTCAATTTCGGTGGTGGTAGGAAAATGGTCTTAATGCCATTTCTTGCCAGGACTCTTCCGACCCTAGATGTTGTGGCGCCAGAGTACGGCAAGAAGGCTAATTTATCGTGTGGACCATTATCGTGTTCATTAGGCCTGCGTTTCATTTCCCGGAATGCCAACTGTATCTGATGTTCATTGTACCCATTCTTCCTGAAGGTATCACGTAGATGTTTTAACTCACTAGGAAGGCTGTCTTTATCACATATTGCTCGCGCTCTGTGGACAAGAGTAGTTAGTACTGTCTTGCGCTGTGCCGGATGATGATAACTGTGCGCGTTTAGGTACAGGTCCGTGTGCGTTGGCTTCCTGTACACCGTGTGTCCCAAAGTTCCATCAGCTTTCTTTATAATCAGAATGTCCAAAAAGGGCAGGCGACCTTCCTTTTCAACCTCCATCGTGAATTGGATGTTTTTGTTGACACTGTTCAAGTGAAGGAGAAACTTATCTAGGTTGTCTCTACCATGGGGCCAAACAACAAATGTGTCATCCACGTACCGAAAGAAGGCACTGGGCTTCATGGGGGCACTTTCCAACGCTTTCTCCTCAAAATGTTCCATATAGAAATCAGCTATAACAGGTGACAGGGGACTGCCCATGGCAACTCCCTCGATCTGTTCATAGTAGTTCCCGTTAAACAAGAAGTATGATGATTGTAATGTGTGGCAGAACAGCTCGACTAACCTGGGCTCGAAGTGCTGTTGTAGTAGAGCCATCGTATCAGCCAGAGGAACCCTGGTGAAGAGGGAAACCACATCGAAGCTCACCATCAAATCCTGTTGACGCAGGTGAAGTTCTTTAACAATATTAATAAATTCGGTCGAGTTTTTCACTTGGTGAACACATTTTCCCACAAATGGTGATAATAGGCCGGTCAAGTACCGAGCCAGATTATAAGTGGCCGATCCAATAGTACTCACTATTGGCCGTAATGGTGTTCCTTGTTTATGGATTTTTGGTAATCCATAAAGTCTGGGTGGAACAGCTGCGCGGGGTTGTAACTGTTTAATAGTGTCTTCTGGTAGCCCCGAACATTTCAGCAGAGCTGTTGTTTTCTTCGCCACCGCATTGGTTGGATCTTTCGACACTTTCCGGTAAGCCGCGTCCACCAAAAGTTCTTCCACTTTCCGTTGATAATCTGCCATCGTAAGAACCACCGAAGCGTTTCCCTTGTCTGCTGGTAGGACGATAATATCTTGGTTGTGACGCAAAGACCAAAGTGCTTTACGTTCAGCAGCTGTGGTGTTGGGCCGAGGCGGTTTGGCCTTGCTTAATATTCGGCTGGTTTCTCGCCTTATCTCTTCAGCAGCGCTCACAGGCAAACCACGAACTGCTAACTCGACGCCAGTGAGAATTTCCCTGTATGGAATGGTCTTGGGTACTGGCGCAAAATTTAACCCTTTAGATAGAACTGAAAAGGTGGCAGTATCTAATTCAGCACCACTCAGATTAATTACTGTCCTTCTATCAGGTGCAGAAGAGGTATTAACTTTGTGGGCAAGTCGGGCAAATTTTCCGCATTGCCGTGCCGTCGCACGGCGTTGAACTCTGTGACTTTCAGCGACGGTACAGCTGTCTACCCACTCCCAGGCGTCACGGTGCAGATAGTTAGACAAAAACATGTGGCAAGCAAGAAGAGACTGAGAAACAGAGTCTAACTCACGCCTGGTGTATTGAATCCTCTCCCTCACCAGAGACAAACTCGCTTTCCGTAGAATTTTCTTCGCCGCAAAAGATTCAATCGGGTGACGAATCTCGGCAAAACGAGGTACAATGTTTTGGTCCCGGCATCGTTGGAGAAAAGATATTATCGTCCTACCAGCAGACAAGGGAAACGCTTCGGTGGTTCTTACGATGGCAGATTATCAACGGAAAGTGGAAGAACTTTTGGTGGACGCGGCTTACCGGAAAGTGTCGAAAGATCCAACCAATGCGGTGGCGAAGAAAACAACAGCTCTGCTGAAATGTTCGGGGCTACCAGAAGACACTATTAAACAGTTACAACCCCGCGCAGCTGTTCCACCCAGACTTTATGGATTACCAAAAATCCATAAACAAGGAACACCATTACGGCCAATAGTGAGTACTATTGGATCGGCCACTTATAATCTGGCTCGGTACTTGACCGGCCTATTATCACCATTTGTGGGAAAATGTGTTCACCATGTGAAAAACTCGACCGAATTTATTAATATTGTTAAAGAACTTCACCTGCGTCAACAGGATTTGATGGTGAGCTTCGATGTGGTTTCCCTCTTCACCAGGGTTCCTCTGGCTGATACGATGGCTCTACTACAACAGCACTTCGAGCCCAGGTTAGTCGAGCTGTTCTGCCACACATTACAATCATCATACTTCTTGTTTAACGGGAACTACTATGAACAGATCGAGGGAGTTGCCATGGGCAGTCCCCTGTCACCTGTTATAGCTGATTTCTATATGGAACATTTTGAGGAGAAAGCGTTGGAAAGTGCCCCCATGAAGCCCAGTGCCTTCTTTCGGTACGTGGATGACACATTTGTTGTTTGGCCCCATGGTAGAGACAACCTAGATAAGTTTCTCCTTCACTTGAACAGTGTCAACAAAAACATCCAATTCACGATGGAGGTTGAAAAGGAAGGTCGCCTGCCCTTTTTGGACATTCTGATTATAAAGAAAGCTGATGGAACTTTGGGACACACGGTGTACAGGAAGCCAACGCACACGGACCTGTACCTAAACGCGCACAGTTATCATCATCCGGCACAGCGCAAGACAGTACTAACTACTCTTGTCCACAGAGCGCGAGCAATATGTGATAAAGACAGCCTTCCTAGTGAGTTAAAACATCTACGTGATACCTTCAGGAAGAATGGGTACAATGAACATCAGATACAGTTGGCATTCCGGGAAATGAAACGCAGGCCTAATGAACACGATAATGGTCCACACGATAAATTAGCCTTCTTGCCGTACTCTGGCGCCACAACATCTAGGGTCGGAAGAGTCCTGGCAAGAAATGGCATTAAGACCATTTTCCTACCACCACCGAAATTGAGAAACATTTTGCGCTCTCCAAAAGATGACCTTGCCCTTCGTAAACCCGGAGTTTACTGCATCCCGTGTGAATGTGGGAAGAAATACATCGGCCAGACCATACGGTGCGTTCAACAACAGTGTTTGGAACACGCCCGACATGTTCGCCTGGGGCAAAAAGACAAATCCGCAGTGGCAGAACATAGTTTGACAGAAGGACATGGTTTTGATTTCGAAGCGACTAAGGTACTGACACATGCGAGAGGCTTCTGGGACAGCGTCATCAAAGAAGCATTTGAAATTCGCCTCGCGTCTGATTTGGTTAACAGGGATTGTGGGTTCCAGATAAGTGACGCATGGAATCCTGTTATCGAGGCTGCTCGTCACCAACGCTCTACTTTTTGTGTTCCGCGGGCGTCTAATGACATCTGAGATGCTGCTAGGCAACAGAACAACATCTGTCGTTGCCATGCCAGTTTTCAAACAACACGCTAAAGGCTGACTTCAAGGTAGACTTCAAGACACTGACAACTGCACCTGAAGATGGCGACGGAGAATAAAGTCGCCGAAATATTGTGTATTAACAATAATATTACTCGGTTTGTTGCCCGAGAAACTTTTATAAATAAACAACGCCGAGAGAAATTACATTCATTTATAAGAATTGAAATTATTAGTGTCATGGGAGATGGCATGGATAACTTCTGGATGTTTAGGATTCTGAGTGAAAACTGTCTGACAGTGCCCATTCATTCTAATGGCTAACGGATTGGTTGTCAAACCTATGTAGGAAGCCAGGCAGTGTTAGCAGGTTAGCAGGTATATTACGTGGGATGTTTCACAGGTGGCGTGTTCTATGATAGGAAAGCTCTTGCCAGTGATAGGTTTGGTAAAGTGGTGGAGGCATGGTGAATGTCGCACATCTTACAGCGGGGTGTATTGCATGGGAAGGATCCTTGGGGCTGTCTGATGGGATGGGGAAGACTGTGTTTGTGCACTAGTAGCTGGCTGAGGTTGGGAGGCCTGCTGAAACAAGTTCTGGGAGGGCCAGGGAGGATTTTTGGAAGAATGGATCTCATTTCTGTGCAGGTTAGTAAGAAGTCATAACCCTGCCGAAGGATTTTATTGATGGATTCAAGGTCAGGGAAGTATTGTGTAACTGGGACTGAACTATGGTTGGTTTGAGGGAGTTTGGAGCAGTCAATAGGTAGAGCAGGTTCCAATGTGGCTCCTGAAAGTTGCTTGTGAACCATACCAATGCATGTGAGATGTTGTTTGAATATTGCATAAGGGATTTCTGATTGGAACATATACGACTGCCTCTAATGCCAAGACTGTAGAAACGTTTGGTATGATATGGATGGCAACTGTCAAAATGGAGGTACTGCTGTGAGTTGGTGGGTGTGGTGTGGACTGAGGAGCTGACATGACCATTAGAACAGGACAGGTCCCCATCCAAGAATGTGGCCTGGGTGTGTGAGAGTAGGTCCATGTGAAATACAGCGAGTTGTTAAAGGTATTTAGATTATCCAGAAAATTTAGAAGGGTGTTTTCTCCATGTGTGCAGATCATAAAAATGTCATCTATGAACCTCAGCCACAGGATGGGTTTGAGGGGAACGTTCTCCAAAAACATCTGTTCCAGGTAGCCCATAAAGAGATTAGCATAAGAGGGGGCGATGTGAGTACCCATGGCAGTGCCATGGGTTTGGTGGTAGATATTGCCTTCAAAGGAGAAGTAGTTGTTGTTCAGTATCAGTTCAGCCAAGGTGGTGTGGAAAGATGTGCTAGGGCGGCTGTTGGGAGGGCATTTATCCAGAAAAAATTTCACTTCTTTTGATACTGCCTTTTCTACCCTAACTTTTTGCTTTCTACCTTTTAAGAATTCTTCTACTCAGATAATCACTTTCGTATCCACTACAATCACTTTTACTCTATTTACTACCATTTACTGTTCACTCTGCCAAAAGCCTTTGAAAGATCTAGTGCTATACTATCAATTTAGCCTTCCTTCTCCATTTCACGCAAAATATCATGCATATATCCTACTAGCTGAGATTTGCATGAATATCCTTGTCTAAAGTCATGTTGCCGACTTGAAAACCAGTTATGCTCCTCACGACAATCTACAGCTTATTCTGATCTTTGACCATAGCGTGGCCTAAGAGTAGATTGTCATTCGGTCTTGCGGTCAGCATCGAGCTGATAACCTCAGCTTGAGAAGTTAGGTTTAAATAATGTCCACTGTAGAACTTCCAAATAAATTTCACATAGTGTGTTCCTCAAACAAATAAAATCAATCAGAGACCAGTCTACAGCACTGTCACTTCTTTTACAAAAAATAAAGATTGCAGTTTTGAACTGTGATACAAGCCACAGTCAATTCCAAAAAACCCTAACTGATGAAAAATCAGATACATTGAGAGCAAGTCTGCTCCATCACTTGATTTACTAGTCAGACCAAAGTTGCTGACTGGATAGCCACGAGCCTACATTAAACTTCCTGTTCTTGTCCACTCTTCGCACCAAATTGGACCACAATTCGTACCAAGTGACAAGTGCTACCCAGAGACTGGTTCTTACCCCTGCTTCTAGGGCTCCTTAGATAGAGAACCTTAAGTCTTGTTCAAGCTTTCCGGATATTACGAAATATCCAAAACTATCTGAATTAATTTTCCCCCTATTTGCTCCAAAATTTTGGTGAGAGGTAGTCCCTTATCTAAATGCCAAAATCAATCCTTATGAAAAATTTTCTGACCTTAGTAGTTTAGCTGTAAAAATTTATTATAGCAGTGATACCTAAAATTCTCTCTCACCTTTAAAGCATTTGTGCCCCAATGTTGAAACTTGTTTTTAAGTGATCTGCTAACTCTCCCCTTTCTTTTGTAGATCAACCAGCTTGTCTATCTTAGTGTAATTCAAAACTCCAAACTTCAAAAATGTAAAGTAATGAATCTACAAGGCTGAAATAAACTTTAAATGATTCTCCATAAAATTTTCTATAGGATGTGAAGTTGTGTAGCTGCTAACTAATCTCCTTCATATGGTTTCAAAATTCCTTCTGATCCTGTCTTAGATCTATTTTTTGTAATTTCACAACCAGAATAAGCTGTTTGCATGAATTTGTTGTTAATTTACTTTTTTTCCATTCTGGCCAAAGTACTGCATGGATTTTCATAAACATTTGTGCTTAGGAAAAATTCTACTTTCTTTTAAATATACTCCCCCCTCTGAATTTAGCTGCAATACACTCTCTGTAAACAAATCATTCCCCATTATGAACAATAATTTCACATAAAACCCTCCAAAAACGTTACTTACCTTTCACCTACAGACATGAAATTTTTACATATTGTGCCAAAAAATTCACACACCTTTTAAGCTATAAATCTTTTTTGTACCTTAAAAACTAAGTGCTCAGGAATTATGTATCTGTTTATTTTGATCATTGCACCATGAGGTTGATTAAACTTCAAAAAAAATTATCTTTGCAGTACCAGTTTATACCTACAAAGTGTCACAATTTGTTTTAATCCTTATCACTTACTGTATCTCTGAAAATGAATGTAGTGTTTTCTATTATAAAACAAGCAGAATCCTATATAGTGACAATGTTTACAAATGTTTTGATCAAATGTCACTATTTACTTCTACTTAACACTTGAAAATTGTATGAAAATGGTTCTAAACTTACTTTACTGTTCTATTGAAGTTATCTCAACACTCTTTAAACAAATTTTGGTGATATATTGACAAAATTTAGGTTATATGGCAATATATTTCTGATTTAGTTGTATATCGATCTCTCCATTAATTTAGCTACCACTGATGTCTAAATGATTGGCTTACAATTTTCAACTCTATTTGTCACCCCCCCCCCCCCCCTTCTATGTACCAGAACTATTATCACATTTTTCCAATCCTCTGATAAGCTGCAAGTATCCAGACTCAGATTAAATAATAATTCAAGATAGGATATAATGTCACATCCTGCTATCTTTAAGACATGTGTAGTAATATTATCTACATCAGCTCCTTTATGTTTTTTCAGCTTTCTTAGCCCCTTCATGATATCCTCATGATGAATTTCAAAATTTTTAGTCTGCTCTTTTGTAATTCTGTGGCTAAGCTCTTTCTCCAATTTACACCTTTCAATTTCTGAAACATTGTCCCTAATGGTCTCACTAAACCTCTTACTTTAAAACTTTAAAAAAATTCTGTGTAAATTCTTCTCCATCCTTATCTATAATTATTTCAACACTCCCACTCCTCTCAGTTTTCTAACATAACCACAGACATTTTAAATGCCCCCACTCCCCCTTTGCATTGATAATACTCTTCATAAACCCATCTTCACCTACTTTCTTTGCTATTATTATTTCTTCCTTGTTTAGTTGTTTCAAATATTCCCTACAACCGTGCTGTCTCTTGACTCTGTTAAGTTCTCTTCTTACCAATCTCTTTAATAACCTCATCTCCATATTATAGTATGTTTGTTCTTTACTTCTCTTTAATTGCAGTTTTGGAATAAAAATTTCATAACCATGTTTAATATCTTTTTGAACTCTTCCTACCTTGACTCTACTTTAATTCTGACTTCCTTCCATTTTCCCAGAAATATATCTTCATGTTCGAAATCTGTGCCTTTTTATAAGTATAACCATTTACCCTCACAATTGTGGCTACTGGTTTACTAAATCCTCTGATATTCATTAGAACTGCTTCACAATCACATATTCCTTCAGTTACTTTATTAGGAAGGTATCCAACATGTTTTGTCCCCTAGAGTTCTGTTCTATCACTTGTGTAATCCCTCCTTTCCTTATTAAGGTATTTGATAATCTCTGTTTCCTGGTGTTATTAACCTTATTTCCTACCCAGTTTACACCTGGTAAATTTAAATCACCACCAATAATGACCATTCTATTGTAACTTCTGAACTCTGAATAGGAATTTAGTTTCTCCCGAAGAGCCTCATCTTCATCAGTTATTCTTCCATTATGGTAAGCAGCCAACACCTTGATTTTTTTCTTTTTTATTACCCCTAAAATCTACCCTAAGTAACTCCTGGTCATGATCTACCATATCAATACCAGTGAACTGTAGTTGCTAACCATTATGAAAACTCCTCCACCAATTGTTCCTCTATTTCTGTGGTACACTTTAACCATTGGGAAAACCTCATTGTCTAGTCTTCTTTTAACCAAGACTCTATCCCTGTAATTACTTGTGGTTCATGTATCTCTATTAAGTTTGCAATTTTTTTAGGTTCAGGTACAACTTTTTTATCTCAGAACATACCATTAATTAGCATTAGTAAAATTTTTCAGTTTCTGAAATGAAGTAGATTAATAAATACTATAAAATAGAATCAGCTAGGAATGGAAGCTAGTCTGAAAAGTTCTTGACCTCAACGATAGATTATTTTGTCATTCAGCCTATGCTGAAAAGATAAATAATTTGAAATAATGTCTTACAACTTATATATATTTGTAGTTAGAGAGCGCCAATTTTTAAAAAAATCTTTTTAGCTCATATAGTTAGTTGTTGATATCAACACTGCCCTAGTTCTGAAGTGTTAAGTAAACTTGTAACTTAAGCAGGCAGAAGTAATTAAAGCATAATCAAGTGTAAAATAAATAAAAGTATGCAGAGACATTGTAATGTGAATTTTAAAATTATACTGGATGTAATACAAATTCGTTGGAAATAAACAATCTTTTTATAAGTTCTAAATATGGAATAAAAAATTGCAGAAAATAATTTCTATCATTACAATTAGTTATAATAATAAAGGTTCTTTCTTCCCTTTTAAATACCACTCATAATTTTTTGCCCAGTATCACTCCAGACCTAGCCATCAATATACGGGGTAGGTCCGATAAGTACTTAGCCTCTCTTCCTAATGGCACCACTGTCACCAGAGAAATTTATTATCGTGTAGTACATTATCATAGACAGCTATTGTTAAAATTTCAGCCAAATCAGACTCATAGTTTTGTTTTTATTGTGTGTGAAAATGGGCGTGTCCACGGATTTTAGAAAAATGGAAAAAGTGCAATATCAGTCGGTGATTCGATTCTTGTTTTTGGAAGGAAAATCATGCAGCAAAATCAAAGAGCGCTTGGATGCTGTGTACGGTGACTCTTCTCCTTCAATGGCGACTGTCAAAAATTGGTTAAACAAGTTTCAACGTGGTCACATGTCGGTTTTTGATGAGATATGCCCAGGTGCCCTGAAAACGGTTACCATGACAAAAATCCATGATCTCATATTGGCAGACTAGCGATTGAAGGTGCACGAGATTGCTGGGACAGTAGGCATCTCAAAAGACTGTGTAGGTCATATCTTGCATGAAATTTTGGGCATGAGAAAGCTGTCGGCGCCATGGGTGCCACGTTTGCTCACATTGGACAACAAGCGCAACCTTGTGATTCTGCATTGTTACATGACAGTCGACGAAACATGGATCCACTGATACACACCAGAAACCAAGGAACAGTGGATTTTCCCCGGCAAACATGCTCCGAAAAAGGCAAAGACTGTCCCATTGGCCAGAAAGGTGATGGCCACCGTTTTATGGGATTCACAAGGTGTGCTCTACACCAACTACCTGAAGAAGGGCAAAGCGATCACAACGCTTTACTGTGCCGAATTATTGGGCTTATTTGACGCAGAATTGCAGAAAAAACTGCCCTATTTGGCGAAGAAAAAAGTTCTCTTCCATCATGACAATGCACCGGCTCACAACTCCGCCATTGCCATGGCCAAATGGGTCGAATTGGGCTACGAACTGCTGCCCCATCCACCGTGTTCTCCAGATTTGGCCCTGTGTGACTTCTTTTTGTTTCCAAACTTGAATAAGACACTCGCCGGGTAGAAATTTGAGTCGAATGAGGAGGTTATCGCCGCCACGGGGGCCTACTTTGCAGATCTCCAGAAAATGTATTTTTCAGATGGGTTAAAGTAGTTGGAGCATCACTGGGTCAAGTGTATTGAGCTAAAAGGTGATTATGTTGAGAAATAAATAACCATTTTTCCAAAATTTTCATGTTTTGTTTTGTAGGCTAAGTACTTATCGGACCGCCCTTGTATACACCATTGGGTTTCACACGTCTACTTTGTCATATCAATTTCTGAACCTTCTCTATAGTAACTTCCACAAATCTAAGCAGATGTGATTGTCAGCAAAGATCACAGTGTGTGATCTTTGGCTAACCTAAATCATACACTGTATAAATATTCTCTCCCTTGGATATTAAAAATACAGGGCTAGTCAAAATGATTGCAGCGATTTCACAATTTTTTTTTGGTTGTCCTATTATAAGTACAATGATGAGGTTTGCTTTTATAAAACAAGTGGCTCTCCAATTTTTGATTGCACTAAATGCAACCTTCCTGCGGTGGCTGCTAGAGAGCAGGATGGCTGAAAGTAAGAAAACCTACATTCTCGAATTTCATTCAAGTCAGTCTGTGTTAACTGTTCAGCGACTCTTTAGAACAAAGTTCGACAAGGATCCCCCGCATGCTAATACCAGTCAGCATCGGTTTCAACAGTTTAAAGCCAGAATGCCTTTGTAAAGGTAAAACAATGGGTCACTCTCCTGTGTCTGAAAAAACCGTTGAATGTGTGGGCACCAGTTACGTTTGTAGCCCACAGAAGTCTACTCTTCGAGGGAGCAGGGAATTAGGTATTCTACAGAAGACCGTTTGGAGAATCCTCCGGAAGTGACTGTGTGTGGAGCCTTACAGGTTACAGTTGCTAGTTGTCCGTAAACTCCTAAACACCATGATTCCAAACAGATGGCATGGTTCTGCTGGGGATGCTGATCATCAGCTGATGTCATGGCCTCCTCGTTCCCCTGACCTAACCCCCTGCAACTTCCTTGTTTGGGGTTTTGTAAAAGACACAGTGTTTGTGTCACCAGTACCAATTGCTCTGCCAGACCTGCAGGTTCACATCACCAATGCATTTGCATTCATTGACAGAGACATGTTGCATCGGGTATGGGAAGAACTTGATTATAGACTTGATGTGTGCAGAGTCACTAAAGGTGTACATATTGAGCATCTGTAGGCACTCAAAAAAAAATTCACAGTTTTTTATATATCTGTGTAATCTTGTAAGTATATGTCAAATAATAAATCTGTAGTAATTTTCTGAAATCACTGCAATCATTTTGACTAGCCCTGTGTATTCTAATTATGTAATATTTTGGTTTAATATGAACAGAAGTAAATGTATTATGCTAAAGTATACATTTCTATTTACTTCACCTCAGAAGTGATTGCTTTTCTTTTCATTTCTGGCTAGTCATAATTTTTTCTACAATTTCAGGCCAGCTCATCAAAGAAAGATCCCCTAGAAAGCCAGGCTGATAATCCAAGTGAGTATTGTTTACAACTTTTAGTTTTTGGCATGTTCAAGGTTTGATTCCATTATCTATTTATAAAGTCAACGTGTGAGAAACCTATTGTTTGACATTTACAAGTGTAATAAATACATATATTTTTTGTTGTTGTTGGATATTGTATATTGTAACACTCTAGGCTTTTGTTTGAAATAATTTGTATATAACATGCTGCACATGTCTGGAGTTACATTCTGAATATTTTAAATATACCCTTACAAACTATTTTTATTTTTAAGTAAATAGGATTCTTTTAATAGATAGGACACATGGAGGTCTTATGGCATCTTTGCAGTCATACTTTTTAGAAAAAAAGAACACACCAATCTTACCAATATACACATTATTGACTGCAATAATGAACAATAAAAGAAGTAGAACTCAAACCAGGTGTATGAAGTATTCATACTGATTGTAGCATAGAAATTGCCAGAATACTTATAAACACAGGTGCATATCTGGATAGCAAAAAATCATAATTTATATGTGTTAACATTATACACCTAAAAATTAAAGGAATAATGAGTAAATAAAAAAAACTTAGTTTTCATTCAGATTATTTTTGAATTGGAATTGATAAAAAATCTTATATCTCAATAGAATGACTGGAATTGAATTTTTTTAGAACAAATTATTCCACGCATATCACGTATAGATACTGAACATTAGAAGTTTTAGAAAAATGTGCAGGTAGTCATTAAGAAATGTTAATGATAAGTAAATGATGGGGAATTTACAGGAAAGAGGAAAACTAGGGCAAAGGAACATTGGTCTTACATTATAGGTAACAAATACAAGATTTCAGGGAAAGCAAAGGAGAAAAATTAAATTTTTCTTTGGAAACTATTGTAAAACACAGGGGCGGATCCAGGATTTTGTTTTTGGGGGGGGGGCTTGGCTTCAGTAAATTTTGGTTCAGAGGGCTTGCGTTCAGTGGATTTTTGTATTGGGGGGGGCTTGAGTCGTAAAAAAGGTAGTATTTATAGCCTCCTCGGGCCTCAAATCCGTAGAGTTAAAAAAAAAAAAAAAAGGTCTCAAAACTACAATGTCAGGGGTGGACCTAGATACGTTTGGGGGGGGCTTGAGCCCCCTAGCCCCCCCCTGGATCCGCCCCTGGTAAAACACACAATAATTTATGCAGTAAATTAAGGGAGCCCACTTCTGCTGATGATGTCATAAGAACTGCACCTTTTTATAGATTACAGGCCACTGGTAATGGGTTAAAGAAAAGTGGCCAAAGGGATACTGAATGTAGATGCATGAGGAGTAAAAATTATAAATAATAAAGAAACAGTAGAAGCTGGGAAAAAAAAAACAGGTTTACAGATAGTAAGGTGAATAGTAATGCTGAAATTATAACAAAGGCAGTTATAAGATAGTTACTAGTAAATTGCAGGGGTGTAATGATCAAAACACTAAAGTTTGGTAATTTAATAGAGATACACCAACCAGAAATAGCAGAGTATTGCCTAAAAGAAGAAGCGCTAGACAACAAGTTTTTTACTGATAATTATAGGTGTAATATAGTGGAGTGGTTTCAATACTGGTTAATAAAGATTATTATAGTTCATTAGGGATAAATTCTGGAGTGCAACAAAAGAAAAAATCGGGGTGTTGGCTGCCTACAATAGTAGAAGAATGAAATATGATAATGAGGCTCATGGTAAGACAGGGCCGTAACTATAAACTTGGAGGCCCCGGGGCAAAACTTCATATTGAGGCCCCTCAATATGTCTTTCTTTTTACATGTATGGGGGTTTATTCCAATTCGACAAAAATTTGTTTTTATCTATTGGTCCATGTAATGGTAAAACAAACAACAACAAAAAACAACAAGCTACAAAAGGTTCACTATGCAAATGTTGAAGTATTAATCTAGCTTATACTATTAACAAATTATTATATGGATTATTTTTACAATACAAGTTCTGGAAATTAAATACTCAGTGTGTATGGTTGTAAAAAGAATAAGGTGAATAATACAGAAACAAAATACTTACAAAAGTATAATTTCTAAAAAGAGTGTATGTTTATTAAAAATTTATAAAATCACACATTAAAAATACATGGTAAAATATTTTCTACACTGTTGTTAACATAAAAAAACCTAAAACAGTAACTTTAATAAGATTAAACTGGTGGAAAACTTTTAATTGATAATTTAAAATTTGACTTTTCTAAATAAAAGTTCATTTTTTCCAGTTTGTTTTGAAATGAATTTTTCACTGAACATAATTGTGAAGAAATGGCTGGACTCACATGATTCGGAAACTTATTAATGAAATCAAGTGCTTTTTGTGAATATCACTTTCACTTGCATTGGCTAAAAATTCAGGTTGTATTGCTTGATAAATGTCACGAACAGCTTTCATCTCTTCAAAATGGTGATCAAGTTGAGGACAAAGTGTTTTCTACCATTGGATAGATCATAGTGACTCAGAAACAATATTTTTGTTCTATTAAACTCTCGTCTTCACTCAAGTCAACCAAAGTGTGTTTTCACTTTTCTTAGTCTGTTCTGGGGAAATTCTTTGTTTATTTTCCATTGACTACAAACATCTGATGCTTCAGAAATAAGTTCTTCAAACTTTCGACATATTTCAGTAATCCTTATCACTAAATTACCCCATAACTCATATGCATACAACAGGTCCATGGTTTTAGATTGTAAGGATTTTGATACGACTTTGAGGGACTATAAAACTTCACACTGCACAACCAAAAGCAATACAAAATCAAAACTTTCAAGTTTGTTCTTAAGCTGCTGTGCTTCATTTCTTTCCTTGCTTTTCCTGGAAGTCAAAATTTTTGGTAAGGCTTTTCAACACTGTGTTTCAGTGTATACACTACCTTATGCCTACCAGTCCAGTGAGTTGGATTAAGAGTTTTCAGTGTTACTTTTGAAATCAGTGAATCAGTTTGGGTCTCAATGTTGTACACTGACTTCAAGTCTTGCCAGCACAAAATACTATAACCAAAAAAGCAATACACACTTTGAATGGATTAAAAAAACTGGCAGACCACTCAGTTTCCTTCCACAGCATCCTTTAATACTAAATTAAGATTGTGCCCAGCTAGTGTTGCAAATTGAAAGAAAAAATAATTTTTTTTTCATCTTTGTGGAAAAAACATGAAAAAAAACTTAGCACCCTGGTTTTTTTTTCTAAATTTGTTTTTTTTTTTCAGGAAACAATAAATTTGATAAATTATGGTTTTATTTACGGAACCTACATTTTACATGTGTGCTTTAAATCTTACTGAATCATATAATGTCTTACATAATGATTCATAAATGTATCTATATAGGTAACAATTTTATTCATCTTCTATGTCAGTACCACATTCACTACTATCAGCACCACCAACATTAGTTCGGTCGATGTCGGAATTTTCTGTTTCTTCTTCTGGCTCCTCTAGATCCATAACTTCTGGAATAGTTACATTTTCTTTTACTGGTTGTTCATGTATTTTATGCAAAAGATTATCAGATTGTAATTTTAAATTGTGAGAAAAGTACACACTGTGCATAAAGACTGCACTGATAATTCTGTATTACGGTCTTTTAAGTTTGAATTTAAATCTATTATCATACAAAATAGGAGCTTTATTTCTTTTTACACCAAAGGTTGCAAGGAAACGATCATAATTACTGACAATTTAATGACTCAGTATCACTATACGCTGAGAGTCTAACAAGTATATGAATATAAGGAAAGCACGATAAGTAGTATAAAGGGGCAATAAAAACCAGAGATAAATTTAAAATTCCTAATTTTTTGAAAAGATCCGCCAATCCTACTGATAAATTCGTAGGATTGGCGGCACTAGTTCGAATAGCGAGTATCAATCCAAACAACGGGAAACGGGGATTCCTTCTCGCGCAACCAAGCCTCTTCGGGAAGTCCCCGTTCGTAAAAGAAAACTTCAATGTTGCCAATATTTTCGTAATCTTCTTTTCTACTGAAACAGAAAAGTATAGTATAGTGGATTTAAAAATTAACTCTAAAACAGTCTTCTTAGATGATAAATGCCTTACAAATTTGAGATTTAGTAGTTATGAAAAAAAACATGTCCCAGAAAAAAAAAAACGTGTTTTTTTTCGTAGACTTTTTTCAGGTTTTTTTTCAAATTAGAAAAAAAATACGATTTTTTACAACACTATGTCCAGTGCAGTGCACAAAGTATGCGTGTGGGGCTTTTTCTTTAGTACGCTGCTGCACTCCACAGTACGCCCCACTCATGACTGTAGCCCTTTCGAAGCCGTGTCCACAACATTTGGTCAAATCCAAGTTTTTTTCTTCCAATGAAGTAAGTATTTCTTCTGCAAGACATTGGGGCAGACTGATCTTTTACCTCTCTAAAGGATACAAAAGTTTCACATATTTTGATACCAATAGGTGTCCCTTCATCATCATTAACTATTTTGGCATACCTGTAAACTTCATTTAACTGATCAACTTTTGCAATGTCCTGAGTGGTATCAAAAATCAATGGAAAAAACAAGCAGTTTTGAAGCTCAATGGTAATTTCATTTTTTATTTCTAAGGCTAATAGATTTATAAGTTCATTCAGAATTCTAGGACTGAAGTATTACATAGTTCCTTGCAGACACTGAATCAATTCTTGCAGTACTGGGTCACATTTTTACAAGAGCTGAACTATCGAGAGAAAGTTTCCTTTGTTGCTACATTCTAACTTTTCACTAGATCCACAAAATTCGATATTACATGTTGCAAGTGTTAAGGTCACATTTATGATTCTTTCAAGAACTTTTCGCCAGAAGCTTCTTTCATTCACCAAATTTTTGTCGAAAACATCTTCTGAAGTACCTTGTTTCCGGCACTGCTCATCAACTACACAAGAGTGTATGTAGCTTTTGGATGCATCATGAACTGAAATACGTTCTCAAATATGCTTCCAGTCTCGAACTCCAGTTGTTGAAAACAGTAGTAAATGGTTGCTTTACTCAAGTGCTTCCAGCTGGAACTGACGGAACAACCAACATAGCAGGCAGTAGACACAAATTCCAACTACTTTTAAGCTTCAACCCTGACTTTATGTTTGTACTATAATAGTTACTTGAAAAAGATTGGCCTTGTTGATTGATATCCTTGGGAAACAGTCCATCAGGTTGTATTGGACCAAATGCTACCAGCCTATGTTTCTTATCTCGATTTTCTATTATGGTAGGAAAGGCATTGTAGCAGGCAGAATCTTCATCTTCCATTATATCCGATTATATTTCTGGTTGAAGAACGCAACTGTAAATATCTTGGCATAATTTTTGATAGTAAATTCAAATGGGCAGGTGGGAGGAAGAGGTTTTCGGAAACATTTATTTATTGGAGAGGATAATGAAATGGAGTTACAAGGAAGTGAGGGAATTGGTTTATCAAATCTAGTTCAGACCACTGCCCGAATGTCTGAATTTAAAGCATCATCTGATGTTAGGAGCATTCTTACTTGTTACTAGGTTTCATTACAATTAATACTAATTCAGATGTTAGGAACACTAACTTGTAGACATCTGTCACATTCTTTGCTAATTTCTGTAAAGTAAAGCAACTTTTTTTAACAGTCCCATTGCAAACATCTTGTAAAATTGGAAGAAGCTGATAATTCTTCTGCAAACCAATTAGATGGATGGAAACAAGCCCAAAGATATCCATAACAAGGGATGTATGAATGAAATAAAGATTTAGAACTAAATACTGACTGCAGTTGAGGTAATGTATGGAACTGAAATGCAATTTGCAATGTGTTTTTACGACACTTCAGTATAAAATGATGTTAAATTTTAACTAATAAACTTCTTCTTTTAATGAACCGGTTATTTTTATTATTATTTGTGTCATTTAAACCGAGCGTAGTGGGTGACTGGTTAACGTTCTGGCCTCGCATTTGGGAGGACGTGGATTGAAATCCTCGTCCAGGCATCCAGATTTGGATTTTCCATGGTTTCCCCAAATCACTCCAGGTGAATGCCGGGATGCTTCCTTCAAAAAGGCAATGGCCAAATTCCTTCCCTTTCTTTGTTCCCAGTCCCATCCCACCTCTAATGACCTTAGCCGTCAACAAGGCTAACTATTAAACTTCCAGTTTCTGGCTGCCATCCACAAATTCACCTGTCACTTCATGCTTTCCATTCCACACAATCCCTTCCTCTAACCCAGCTGGTTCTTCAACAGAATATTCACATGGCATATCAATATTCCTCTCAGCTTGTCTCACTCCACAAAATCCTCTGCCATTCATTCCCTCACCTCATTCGTCATATGCAACAGATCCTGTCACAGTGCAGACAGTTGCATGCCCAACATGCACAAAAACACCTTTCCAAGCTTTCCACTATTGTTAGCAGCTATTTATCTCTAGGCCTGTCCCTCCCCTATCAACATTTCACTCCTGTACATCGCACACCAGCTCCACCCCAAGTTGCCAAGACTCCTTGCTTGGCTCACCTCCTCAATCTACCCCATGCAAACCCTCTACCACCTGCCCCAAAAGCTCCTGCCACTCCTCCAGTTAAACCTAAACAGTCAGTGATTAATATCTCCTTCACTCCCCTGACTGAACCTCTAATATTGGTCCTATACAAAGAACTCACTTTTTGTTAGGATCCCAGCTCGATACGGGGTTGGTATCGGCTTGTCCACCTAAGCTTGAAGTCATCCAAAGTTGTCAAAGTTCGGAAAAAGTTCTATAACCGTGTAAAACCTTGTAGAATGCGAACTGTAATAATTAACGCGGTCGCCACTTACAGATTAAACCTCCTGTAAGAAAGGTACTAAAGTAGAAATGAAAGTCTGCATCCAAATAACTGATGTATATATTCTTAAAATTTTTCACAGAAGTTACAAAAGTCACAGTTAGCAATGGCAATCGGAGAAAATCATTTGCCGAAGATCACAAGTCATGAAACAGAACAGACCGCACCACCCCGAATGAAATTGAAAGTTACGATGAATACATGTTGGAAAGTTTTAGAGTTTTGGTTTGGCCATGCCCTTTTAGAAATGGCGCCGGTCCCCATACTGTTATGGTCCGTCCTACCCATAAGCCACCGCGATCCTTTGCCGTCCTGCTTGAACTCGTCTAACAGAGCACTACATCCTAACCAGACAAGATACTTCAGCGAAATGTTAAAACATGGCGCCCGAGTCTCTTTTATCAAAACGGCTTACTGACCTAGACAATAGTCTATCTGGAAAAAGAATCTGTTAACTGAGTGCTACCAGAAAATTACAAGATGAAGAGCGTAATGAGACAAGTGTAGTGGTGAGCTTGGTTTTGTTTTTAGAGCTTCCAGACCAGTGAAAATGAATTTTGAAAGTTGGTTAATTTAAAAGCACATTTGTTTCGAGTATTGCGATACGTCATCATATGTCACATGAAAAATGTGACCCCGCAAAGCTTAAAAATCCCAAGTTAATATTATTTTCAAAGTGTTCCCCAGTCTCTGCTGAGTCCAGTGGTGTAAAAATCTTTTAAATCGGTTAAGGCTATCAGAAGTTATAGAATTTCTAAAATTTACTGTTTTCGTAGATTGTGCAACCGAAACTTCGCTTTTTATTTAAAGACAGTTGTGTCCTAAAACTAAATTTAAATCGAACCTTTATTTAATTTAAGTACTTTAGAAAAGTTTTTAGTTCGTGAAATATGTTAGTCAGGAAGAAACTAAATTTACAAGTCAGTTGCTATGACGCCATCAACAAGTGGACTTTTATTTACTTATATCTTCTATTTATTAGTTGATGGTTATCGAAAACTTAAAGGATATTAACTGGCCAGTTATTTTACTTGGTTACATTTACTTTTAAAGCTCTGAAACTGTTTAGATGTACTGAAATTAATTATTGAACTAAATCCCATGTGGAGATGCTTTAAAATTCATATTTACTGTTTTAAATTGGTCTGGAACTGCGAGTTATTAATGAATTTAATATCAGATGGTGAAATTCTATTATTACAGTGCTTTACAGTGTTCAGTTTAGCGGAATATTAGTGTTGTGGTTGTATAACCAGATCTGTTTACTTTACTTCAGGATTATTATGGATTACGCTCATTTAGGTAAGTTTATGGTTTATATTTTACTAGAAACTTCTTATTTATGTTTGTTATGTGTGGTTTATTTACTTTTCTGAACTTAAAGTATTGTTATTTCAATTTGAAACTATGGTATCGTGTACTGACTGTTAACCTCAAACTTCGCCGGATCGTGACTGAATATCGAAAATAGAGAGTAAGGTAGCTTACATTTTCCTTCGACCCCCAAGTTCGATCATGCCGGGTCTCATTGGCGTTCTGCCACTCTCTTCTCTGGCGGTACCATTTTACTGTCACAGGAGAACACACTAGCTAACAAAGCGAGATTGAGCCCAGTCTACAACAGTTTAAACCATCATCTTCTCTGGATCCACCCCAGCTCAAACAAAACCATCCCCTTATTCTATTCCAGGAGTTCCTCACATCCACTCTTTCCTCACCCGTCTTGCCAACAGTCTCCCATACAGTCTTGCCAACCGTGGAAGTCGCATTTGTTCTGATGCTCATTCCCTCCGTCAGTACTCACAGAACCTATTCAAACCCTTATTTCCTGTTGTTACTCCTCGGATCTTGTACATAAACAGATCTCCCACGTGATCACCCACCCTCCACATAACCACTCTCACTTGTCTCCTACGAAAACTTTGTCACCCAGTTCTCTCCGGGTCTCGAGTCTATCAACCATATTTTGTGGCAGCGGTATGACTTCCTTCTCTCCTTTCCAGAAATGCATACTCTCCTACCCAAATTTCCCCATTCCCCGTGCATGTTTTAGCAGACCACCCAATCTTAAGAACATCCTAGTCCATAAATACCCTGCTGTAAAACCTGCAGCATGCTGCCACCCTCCACTATATATTCCAATCCCACCATAGGGGAAACTTTCCCCATCATTGGACATGTCACTTGTTCAACAACTCACATTATATACCAACTAACTTGCTGCCATTGCAATAGCTCCTACAAAGGCCTCACAACACAGGACACAGGAACTCTCAGTTAGAATGAAAGGCCACAGACAAACAGTCCACACCTGGAAATTGTACCTTCCGATTCCAAAACATGCCAATAGCCATGATTCCAACAATCTCAACCACTGTTTTATTGTGAGAACAGTCAGAGTTTTCCCTGACAGCAACACTGCAGCAGAACTCCATAGATGGGAACTAGCGCACCAGAACATCCTGGACACCAGAAACCCACCTGGCCCTAACCAACGTTAAATTCCAACCACTTAACCCATCACTTTTTTTCTTTTACTAGATATAACTTTTCATGTCAGTACTGTACCCTTGCTACATATGTTCATTTTACCATCACCTGCAATATATTATCTCAGACATTACCAATATATCGATAGCCTGCACCTTAGCCGTTCCCTCATCCTTCCCCCACTACAAAGTTAGTCATTTGGTTACGTTCGTTGTGTACACAAGTACAGAGCCTAATGGCCCGTTTTTCTACCACCAAAGAAGGCACATGCCGAAATATTTTGTATTGTGTATTTGTTTGTCAGCTATAAGTGTTCCCTCTCATTGCAGCCGCCCACTTTGGTATGTGGTGGGTTAATTTCCCTTTCCTTTATTATTTATATCGCCTAGAAGCCGCTTCCATTTTCCTTAATTTCATTATAAGGCACATATATTTTAACAATCAAGGTCTTATATTACTTGATTTATTATACTTTATAATTTTTCTTTGCAACAGAAAAAAAACGTGAAGTGAAGGTAGCATATGTCAGACCAATGATTAATGGTTTACCTGTCAGCTCTCAAAGG
The DNA here is from genome assembly GCA_031002005.1 of Vandiemenella viatica. Lineage (NCBI taxonomy): Eukaryota > Metazoa > Arthropoda > Insecta > Orthoptera > Morabidae > Vandiemenella > Vandiemenella viatica. The sequence goes on from JARYHS010008074.1 coordinate 289,388,352, forward strand.
CGACAGAACAGAATAAGACCAACTGGTAAGTAGTAGATATTCGTTGAGCGTTGTAATAGTTATAAAGATACTGCTGCATTTTTTTTAATGCTGCTATTTTTATAAGCTCTTGTTATTAAACTAATATATCACTAAGTATATTATACTTAGGATCTCAAGTGCACGTTGAAAAGTAAACGATTGTTGCCTGAGTGGTAGCTAAGCCTGCTGTTTACCAGGTAATATTAATACCTGCTGTTTCTAAAAATATGTAATGAATGTAAAAGTATATCTGCAAGCAACCTGCCTCAAATGCATATGTTTATTGCATATTTATAAGTTCACTTTCTCCCTAAGTGTTTCGCTCTTCATCCACTCTCAAACATGAGAAACTAATCTGATTAATTCTTTTAAATTCCAATGTAGTCTGTCACTATTTTTTTAAAATAATTTTACATCACAGCTAAAATAGTGAAGAGTAGACAACACTTCATTTATTGACACCGTATAGTTGCATGTAATATTTGATACTTTCACAATAATAATCAGAAAGAAAATTCTTTTAAGCAATTGAATATAAATGTAGTATAAGGAAAGTAAACCTATCACTTACCAGAGACAGTGACAAACATTCTTCATATTTTTTGTATGCATTCCTGCCCTCCTCACTGCATCTCTGGTAAATGATTAGTTCATGAGTTTACTTTTGTTTCTTTCCTTTATATATTAAGATATTAGTAGTAGCTATTGTGAATCCATGTTACAAAACATTTTATTTTCTTTGTTATTATTATGGACAGTTTCCAGACTCTGACCATGAACAGAGTTCTCTCTAGTGACTCCTGTCCTTCCACTATTTCTCCTTTTCTACTACAGCCCATTTTGCTTCTCTCTTTTTTATACTCTTCTGAAAAGTTTGGGCCTTCCTTGTGTTGGCCTTGGTATGGGAACTAGTGATCCTGGGATCCCAAGCTCTTGATTGGTTTGCATGAGGCAGTCTGAGGCATCACTGTAGGGCAGCACTAATATCTGAGACTAGAATCCAGTAGACTACACAGTGTCTTCCTGCTAGCTACCCAATCACAAATCTCTGGGCAACAGGCATGTTAGGGTAGCAGAAGATGTGTAGTAGGGCAATCATGACAGTGGCCCTGATAGTTATTCCTCTCATGCTCTTATGTTGTGAAGAAAGTCTCACTAACAAGAGGGCAGAGACAGGGCAAGGCTTTCCGGGGGCAGGGTGGAAATTGGTCTTCCCTGACCATTTAATTCCAAAAGGCCATCATTTGAGATTTCAGGACTTCAGAGCACACCGAGTCCTAGTATTTGAAATAACCCTTCAGAAGACCATATATATAGGTTACCACATGTAGGTTACCATACCATTCCATGGGAACTAGGCATTACCATTATTATGAGATGTTTACTCAAGTGGTCCTGATGGCAACTCTTCTAATATTGCCAGGGAAGTTTTATAAACAATAGTACTATGGAGAGGTAGAACTCCACTGGTCTCGACTGGTGTCCTCTCTTAGCATTAGCCTGTTAACGGCAGACAGTTCGCTGGGTAGTAGAGTGGACAGGGCAAGGCATAGGAGCATTTACATAATAGGTACTTTGAATGACACCTCTCATCATTTGGCCACACATCAGTGCCAAGTGAAATAACTCCTATGTCTTACATACTGGGTTCACAGTTTTCTCCAGCATTTTCTCTGCTTCCACCAATACTCCTATTTCACTTCAATCCAGTTTGCTCCTATTCGTTGCATATTCTTCTTTTTGATTATATCATCCATCTATTCTGTGCTCTTTTGCAATATCTCTTCCATTCCATTTCCAAATTACACATAAACTTTGGCTTCCTTTCACCACTAACCCTCTTCATGTGCCCATTCTTCTAGAATATTGATATTTAAATCCTACCCTGTATAGGTTCCTGTTTTACTGCTTTCCTCACATGTTCATTCTGCATTTTTTTCAGTTTAATTGCAACAACCTCTGAAACCTCAGTGACCTGAATTCTACTAATTTCTCTTTTTTTAATCAACTGCTTCAGAAAAGTATGTCTTTATTTTCACAAAGTACATCCTTCAAATTTTTTCACATGGTTTTTCGCTGCTCCAAATCAGGATTCCAACATTCTTAAAGTTTTGTGTTATACAGTGTCTTTCATTTATTGCCTTCTTGTTTCTCCCATTCTGTTATCACACTTTTAAAATACATGAACTGTTCTACAATATTCAATTTCTCCAAATATAACATCCTAATTAATTTTATTAAATTATGCTATTGATGTCTGATCCCCTAATGTGCTACTTTTGTGATTTTCCCATAATCTCCTTTATTGTGGCTGTTTCTAGTGGTGTTTATTGGTACTTCATCAGTTTTCTCACAAAACTCATTACATGACTGAAATGACTGAAGATAATGTGACTGCTGTTTAATCATTTTATGATCTTGTGTTATGGGCCCATGCAGTTTATGAGCAAAGAAATTGTGCCAGAAAAAAAATGTGTAATTTGAAACTGGAACAAAAGAGTACTCAAGGACAACCAAGGGACTAGTATATTAAAGATTACAATAAATTGTGCAAGATGGAGTCACTTGGTTAGTACTGGAAAAGGAGGAAGACAGATTGCATCATGAAGTCTGACCCATCCAGTTGCTGCAAAAAGTCTTATAATAATAATAATGACAGTAAATATTAATATTTATGTAAAATGTAGGAAATTGTTGTTTCATGGTTGGTGACCTTATCAAATATTGTCACAGCCCTTAACCAGCTATAGTGCACATACTAGTATCATAAGTCACATTTCACTGTTCATAATTTACATAGTATATGAAGAAAAGACTCTATAGATAAATGATTGAATTTATTGGAACATATGAAGATTGTCATTTTTCACCTGTCATAACTGATGATGAAATGTTAATTTTGCACATAGACTTATGACAAATTCCCTAAGTACCTATTTTCCAATTTAATGTTTTTAGTCTCAAATTCTTTGTGTGCAATTTCCCCACCCATTTACTTTTGGCCTTTACAAATTTTTATATTAAATTATTTCAGTATATTTCTGAAATTGTCTAGCACTTACTTTGGTAATTTATTTCAATCCCTTAATCCCTGACCTACAAAAGAAAATTTTCCCGCTCTCTTGTGCCTAAAATCAAATGTTATCTTGTGGTAATGGTCACCTTTTCCCGTCCATGAACTGCTCTTAATTCTTCTACTAATATCTGTCCAAGCCTAATAACCAATATATGCCTTGTGCATTTCCAGCACTCTCTTCACCTTTCTCCTGTCCTCCAGTGAATCCAAATTTACCTTTATTATCATATCAATTACTGACTGTGCCCTGAAGTAATTTCCACAAAAATATATAATTGCCCAATGTTGCAACTCCTCCAATTCCTGTATTTGATACCCATGATGTGAGTATCATATAATGCCACCATATTCAAGCAATGGTCTGAACATAGTGTTGTAACCCATTTACCTCATTTTCCTTGAACTCCCCCTCAGCACTCTCTCTAATAAATTAAAGATTCGGAATCCTTTTCCTATCACCTGCCCGAGGTGTACAGCCCAGTTGAGTTTACTATCTCATAGTCTGTCAAGATATTTATGCTTCAAGTATACAAAGCAATTCCATTCCTATTCAATAATCATAAACAGCCTTTTATATCAGTGCACATAATAATCTGACTCTTCCTTCTAATTCACAATTTGGGTTCCAAAAAGGATCATCCATAGAAATGGCTATATATTCATTTTTAAATAACACATTTGAAGAACTGAATAATAAAATGATCCCTGAAGGAATATTTTGTGATCTTTCAAAAGCATTTGATGGTATAAATCATGAATTACTTTTGAAAAAAATGGAATACTATGGTATTTATGGAACCGCAGGTAAATGGTTTAAATCATACGGAAAGTCGAATGTAAAAAGTTGCCATTTTTAATTCTAAAATAAGTAAAGATGCTTCATGAGACTGGGAGAAAATAAACATGGAATTCCACAAGGCTCTGTCTTAGAACCCCTCCTCTTTTTGTTATACATCAATGACCTCCCTGGAAACTTATCTGACAAAGTTAAGAGTTTTTTTATCTACAGATGACACTAACCTGACTGTGAGAAAAACATCAAACAGTAATCTAGAATTTAATGTAAATAAAGTACTTAGTGGAGTAGCAAATTTGTTTAAGGTAAATTCATTAAAATTAAATTTTGAAAGAAAAAAAAACACATTAAATTAGATTTAAAACAAAAAATTATGCACAGCTGGATTTACAAATAAGTTATAAAAATAACACAATCTTAGAAACAAAGAGTATAAAATTTCTTGGTATTAAAATAGATTAGAAACTCTGTTGGCACGAACATATCACTTCACTAGGTACTGAAGAAGTTAAGTAGTGCCATCTTTGCAATATGAAAACTTTCTCTAACAGCAGATCTAGAATTAACAGCTGTACTCCTCATATTTTCATTCAGTGATGTCATATGGCATTATTTTTTGGGGAAACTTTTCACAAAGTAAAAAAGTTTTCATAGCACAGAAAAGAGCTATTACGATGTTGTCTAGTGTGAAACCAAGAACATCTTGCAGACAACTTTTTTAAAAAACTCAATATTCTTACAATGACTTCTCAGTATATATATTCTCTCATGTGCTTTGTCATAGAACATTTTAACCTGTTTACATCTAATTCACAAGTACACAATTTCAATACAAGAAACAAAAATAACTTGCACAAAAAACCAATATCTCTGTCATTAGCACAAAAAGGAATTAATTATTCTGGGACATATCTATATCTATACTATTATAAATCTGTAAGCTAGCTGCGTTTGTAGTGAGGCTTGATCTCTAATAATGCAAAAACTACCGCATCAATTTGCATGGTGTTTCCAAATTTTTAAAGCTAATGTTGCTCATCAACATCTGCAGAAGTAGCTAACGACTAATATGTACCATGGGAAGAAGCAAGTCACTTCAGTAAAAAACTTCAGAAATGTGAAACTGTAGACCACAGATAATTATACACATTCAGACGGTCACTCCTTTCATAAAGAGACCTGACAAAATTTAGGATTTCCCTTTTTTTTTTTTTTTGGACCGCAGTACTTCAAAATAAAAAGAATACGTGAATCAAGTATAATCAGCATTTACTTGAATCGTAACAGGTCTGTTGAATTACGAAAAAGTTTATTGAAGACATGTATTGTCTCTGGTAGACTGTTATACAGTTTGTCTCTGGAAAAAAATTGCTACCTGAATACAGCCACAATAAGCCAATACTTAATACGAAATTCAGTTTTTTCTCGAAGAGCGATGTCTGAAAACAGCTATTATAAATATCAGCAAGTAATAAAACATACTTCTTTCATAATGACTTGTGCGGAATTGCACATATTTGGAAGTACTTTATTCGATTAATATGTCTCATGGCTATAACGTGCAAATATAACTAGGCATCCGAAAATTCAGGTACAGGGCGTTCGCCGGGAAACGCAACCCACTGTTAGCGCTACAAGGAAGAAACTGCTCCCGGCGAGCGAGCGCTCAGTTTCCGTCATTGTTCGACCGTCGGCCGCGGACTATTTCATAATAATTACGCTTCATAAACTTCATAAACTTGTGTGCTAAGCATTTAAATGTGACGTAATTCATTAGCTTACCTTATAAAAGATTCTGGAAGTGTTGACCCTCTTGTGTAATGCACATTTCACATCTTCTGAACATATTTCGAGACACACGCTGCCCTAACTGACTTAATGATTTTTTGGGTGTCTGTTCTAGTCGAAAAGCGATATCGTCAATTTTCTCCTCTGTGAGAATACGGTTGACCGACAGTCTCTTTTTGTTAAAAAATGAACCCATTTCTCTTACTTTTTTAACCAGACGCAGAATTGTTGATTTAGCTGGCAGTAAAGCGCCAGGAAATTCGCGACGAAATTTACTGCGACACTTTTTAAACGACTTCTTCTTCACATATGTATCGTAGAGAAATATTCTTTGTTGCAAACTGTAACGTACCATAATTTTACTCACACTCAAACACGGTACAGATTAATAAGAGTATGAAGCCCCAAACCAGCCAAACCGCAAAGAAACGTTTATTCACAACACTGATTAAGTCACAAACTATCTACAATGCAAAGAAACCGTTCTTAACAATGTAAGGGTCACTGCACTGCACTGTTGGGGCAGCGGAGGTGTTAAACAGTGCGGTGATTCACGGTGCCATGTGGCGGAAACTGCTGGCTGGACTGACCGAGCAAGTTGCCGACGGCAACAGACTGGGAGGGTAGCGTTTTCCGGCGAACGCCCTATACATGCGACTCAAATAATTACATAGAAAATACGGATATATTGAAAGAAACTCAAATAAAAAAATTTTCATATCCTAATGCTACACCGCGTAAATTATAAAGCTAAAAGCATCGTCCCTTTGGCCTATAACAAAGCATATCAGCTGTCATCACTGTCCAGGTTGCATTTCAATCGATTTACAACTTGCGATAATTTTGCCACTCAGAAATAATTGCTTGAGTTACATGCACATTAGTACATATACTGTACCGTGATCCATTTTGACATTTTTGAATTAATTATATCTGACTGAAATAATGACAATAATGATACGACGATTTGAAACCAAGATTAACTCCAATTCACGTAAATTTCTATTTTAAAGCAGGAATAATTGATGGTGTATCAACATAAAATAAAAACCAATATCCAAACAGCAAAAAATAAATAAATCAGAAAAAATTGAGATGCTGTGATTATTGGTAACGAATTTTTATTTCAAATATAACTAGGCATCCTAAAATTCTATTCTACACCGCGTAAATTTTAAAACTAAACCCGTTATGCCTGATGCTAAACAAAACGAGTCAATTGTCATCTGGTCCAGGCTGTTGTTTCGCCAGGTACTTACATGCGACTGAAATAATTACATAGAAAATACGGCTATATTGAAAGAAACTTAAATTAAAATGTTTCATATCCTAATGCTACACCGCGTAGATTATAAAGCTGCAGGCATCGTCTCTTAGGCCTATAACAAAGCATCATATCAGCTGTCAGGTTGCATTTCAAGCGATTCACAACTTGCCATAATGTTGCCACTCAGAAATAATTGTTTCAGTTACATGCACGTTACTACATAAACTGTACCATGATCACATCTCGACATTTTTGGATTAATTATATCTGACTGAAATAATGACAGTAATGATACGACGATTTGAAATCAAGAGTAGCTCCAATTCACGTAAATTTCTATTTTAAAGCAGGAATAATTGATGGTGTATCAACATAAAATAAAACCAATATCCAAACAACAAAAAATAAAAAACAACAAAAAATAAATAAATCAGAAAAATTGAGATGCTGTGATTATTGGTAACGAATTTTTATATTTCAGCACACTTCCAAGAGGACTAAGTCGTAGATTACTGCTATATTTACATACTAACTTACACAGTGATGGCTCACACACTACCTCTGAGAGCGATTTGCTGGGTTGGAATAATGGGGGTAACAACACACCTGAAACACAGAATAATACCCAACCATCACCTGAAACCATGATTGGTAATATCCAATCTACATCCCACTCCACTGAAATGGATACACAAACAATAGAAAGTAGAGGACTATTCCACTGATACCCAATATACCACAAGAGTTCATTTGGATGGCTACACTCTTAACCAAAAGTTTGACCAACAGAATAATCAATTTGCCCAGCAAAATAAAAAACGATCAATTCATAGTAAACTTGATCAACACAAAGAAGAATTTAGTTCCAAACTTGAAACACCAAAACACAAAGCTAGAGTCAAGGTTGAGAATACTATTACAAACTCTTACAAAGCCATTGAAGGATGAGTTGACACAAACTTTTACAGCCCGCACTTCTGATCTAGACCAAGATCGATAATGTCCATCTGGAATTGGGAGGCAAGATCTCATATTTAGAAAACACATTAAAAAAATCTGTAGAGACATGTGAAACCAGTAGGCAAGAATTGAACAAACAATTCCAAGAACACCGCATAGAAATGTTAAGCACCTATAACCAACATGCTAATAATGTAGACACACAACTTGAGGATTTTGGTATTCAACTTCATTCAGTCAGAGAAACTTGCCACCAAAATTCAACTATTTTAAATAATAAATTAGACAGTTTTAAAAAGGAAATTGTACCCAGAATTGATTCCCAAGATTCCACAATTGCAAAAATTTCGGCGGACCTACAACATTTGTATCAACATCAGCTGATTCCCTTACTGCATTAGTTTGCACACAAGAAGCAACTAACAAACCTTTTAATACAGCAGTGAAACTTATTTCTGATCTTTGTGGGAATAATGAACCATACCAATAATTTTAGAAAATAGTGATGACCTAAATAATTCTAATGTTGATATGTGCAATCAACATAATATCCATCACTCAGCTGATTCCCATATTCCATTAGTTTGCACACAACAAGTTTCTAGCAAACCATGCAACAAGAAATTGAAAAAGTTAACGTTTGTTGACAAGTTGAATATACAGTTAACAACTAAAATGTTCCCTGAGAACAGCAATAGAAATTTTTCATTGCTACCAGTGCCCATTTGGGAGATTGTCAGATTAGCAAAGCAGATAGCACATTTTATTCTTTTTCAAAATATTTCACATGAGGTACTGACTTTGATTTTCAACACTTCTCACATTGGGGATAGCCTACATCACTTTCTAAGAGATTTTTCAAACTATAGACACCTCAGTACAACTTCCTTTGACATTGTGCTGAAACTCTTTCAACCCTATCATATGGAAGAAACTGATGTTTATCTTTCACAACCCCCATACCCATGCTATGTCAACACAGAAAAACAAACAAACAGAAAAATATTTTCAGCTATCAATGCTTTGGGAGGGCTCCTAAATTTAAAAACTATTTGAACACTTTCCCACTGAACAGACATATACTCTTTGCTGATTGGAGGAATGTTTTTAAACTTAAACCTACTAATCCTCCTGTTCAGGTGCACACATTGGAAATCTACATTTGCACCAATTCTCTGATAACCTATGTTAGTTTAAGTATTTTTCATTTTGATAACTTTTGGACATGTAGTATTTGCTTATCTGAGTCTTTTACTCAGCTGACTTTGATTTTTGAGGTAGTTTTAGGACCAGTAGTTTTGCAACAGCTTTACATTTCTAAAGAGTACTTTGATCCAACCATTCTTAAACATCTACCTTGGGAAGCCATTGACCAGATTAGTTGGGATAGGATTTCTGAGTCACCAAGGGTGGAGCTTATGGATGTGAAGACTGATTTTCAGCAGGATAAAGTTGTTTGGACAATAGAGGGAGTCGATGCTCTAGTTGAAGTAGAAGTGAAGATCATTCATGTTTACCTATATTTGTAGAAGAGAGAAGAGAGGGGGTGGATGGTAGAGAAGTAGTAACAATATATTGGGGGAATGCTTTATTATATCAGGACCAGGAAATATATAGCTCAGACTTTGCCTGCGATCCTCATTTTTATTATTATTCGCATTTCCACCCATTATTATTATTCTATTATTATGTATTCGGCATCACCGAAAATGGGATGACCTTATTATTATCAAAATACATATAATTATTAGTGTAACAAGGCGACCTCATACTTCGTGCATGGCCTAAAGCAGATTTGCGGCATGTCACATTATATTTAATTCATTTGGCATCTAGGGATGATGACCACACATATAAAATATTAAGGCGCCATTCATTTTTATTAGTTACACAACACCAACAACATACAATATAGGAAACAGAGTTTGATTACATTTTTATGGAGACAAAAGCGGAAATAACCAAGCTTGTTACAGATAATGGAGTCTTGTAGATATCATTTCGACACTGAAGTGAGTTAAATTCTTGTTGAGGAAGAAAGACTTGAACACTATTTTGGGAGTGATGTACTGCCCTAAGTGTTATTTTATGTACCTTAGAGAGGTTTTGTGACGGCAATTACTATTGTCTTATACACTTACAGAATTGAAGGATGTTAGTAACAAGATAAGGATTTCAATATACTGTCACAGTGATACTAAAGTACTAAAGCATTTAATTATATTTGATATTCAACATTTTTTCCTTGTAATTGTTTCAAATCAACTTGCTTATGTCAATAAGACGATTTTCAAAACATTTTGTTCAGCTAACAGCTGACAACCTTGTGAGTACACACACATTCCATGACAATCAACTTAGGTTGACCCTTGACACTTTTCCATGTAAATTTTACATGCGGTATTTATATTCCCTTTGATACTTTGTATATAGGTTAGCTACAGGCTTTCCTTCCCATTATAATACTTTATTATACATTGACCTATTTTGATAAAACACCTGTACCAGTGTACTGGTACTACACAACTGTGTTGTGTTACTTTTAACAGTTAGACATTTTGTAAGCAGCAGTGTACTGCTGATTGGAAACAGAGTTTCCTTAACATTGATTCTCTACTTTTATTGTTACTTATTTATGTAATTTAGTTTAAGATACCCTTTCTGTAAACAGTGATTTACTTTTGTATTCTCAAATGCATATGTCAGATAATAGTGACAGAGACATTCTAAGAAATGACCTTTTAGTACACACATTATTTTGTGCCTAGTATTTAAGTTAGGATTACCCCCTATAAGATTTTTTCATGCTATTATATTCTACTATGTTTCCAATATTATGTATGACTAATAAACCAGTTAATACGTTTTCAAGCACTTCATGCTGTATTTAGAAATTTTGATGTTTCTCAACTTTATTTTGAAAGATATTTTTCTCTTAACATATTGTATTTAACTCTTGATTTTGTAATGAGTAAATAATCCATTCATATTCTTGTCGTTTTTCAATGATTATTATTTTTCTCAACTTTTGAAACTTTATTCTAATCACTCTTTTGTAATCATTTTGTATTACTATAATGTATACTCTTTGTATTATATTATTTGTATGTTATTTACTATTTCTTGTAAGTTATTATGTAGATATTTCATGATAGGTAACTCATGCACTTGTTTTTTTTGGTTTTTATGTTTCAGACCAGCTGACTGACCGAGGTCCTTTGGTGCATCTGCTGCGTCAGACGCCAGGGACTTGTGCACTCGGCAGACACAGCTTGGGGGCGTTGTTTTGTATTCGTTTTTGCCCCACACATATGGTCTACTCCCATGACAGGACATGGCTTTTAGCCCATTTAGGGAGTTGTTAATGAAACAGAACAAAACAGTTAAAATGGACACATTTATTGTGCAGTGAACAAAGTGAATTTTTTGAGTATTTTTGTAAAATAGAATAAGGAAACAAAGAACAGTTAAAAACTGAACATTTATGAAAACAAAATATTTCATTTTTATGTACACAAATGTAAACAAATGTTGTAGAATTTAAGATTTTTGAAGATTTTGATGATTTCATATTTATGATTTTTGTGTAATTTTGAATTTTTGATAACATTTTGGTAAATTAATATGATAATTTTGATACAAGTATGAGTGAGAATGAATGAAAGGAAGTATGACTGGGCCGACCAACCCACGAAGTAGGTAGAATAAGGGGATTTTAGTCTTGCACCACCTAAGATTTTCAAGATTTCAGTCAGTTTTCTTTGGAAAATAACTTCAATCTTCGGGGGGCATGTAACACATCTTAGAATTTCGCATAACGAAATTAGTTGCTGAGATAGCAGGTTCAGTTGAAGTATATGGGAACACCCTTTTAAAGACATTTTTATAGTTAATTTTTGATAATATTTCCCAGTAATATGTCCTAAATAAGTATTTGTTCAAGTATAAGCAGTAAATTCAATAGTTAAATTCATTTAAACAGCTGATCAGAAACTTAACCTCAGATTTGTATAGGTAGTGTTTGACTTTCATTTAGTTTCAATAAACCAAGATATTTCGTTAGTTTAAAAGATGTTTAGGTAGATATATAGCCAGTAGATAATTAGTTTTGTTATTAAAAGATCTTACTTAGAGTCTGAATATGTTTGAAAGTGATTTGCCGGTTTTGAATTTTATCACGTAATTTTTCCACTCTAAACACGAAGCATTTAGCTATCAGGAAAACAGTTAAGAAGTCAAGTGATAGAGATAAAGTATCGTAATTTCGGTTTAGATAACATATTAAAGTTTTAGAAAGATTCATGTAACCTAAAGATCGTTTTTGAATATAATTTGATATAGCCAGACATGTGATTTAGGTAAAAGTTCGATATTTCAGTCTTTTTCGGGGATTCATGAAAAGAAATTATATTCAGAGTAAAGTTTATTTAAAATTAAAGACTTCTGTAAAAGATTCATTTCAAAATATTAAAGCATTTTATAGTAATAAAATAAAATGGGTTTTGGCGCGAGTAAGCAATGATGCAATCGCTCGACATTCGCCGAGGGTGATATCTACAAAAATTCGTAATAAATCAGGGAATTAACTTAGAGATTCCAAATTTTTACAGTAATAGTTTTTCATTAGGGAAATTTGTTTAGAGGTATTTTCAAGTCAATATTCGAAATATTTCAAGACATTAAATTTTATTTTCGAGTTTTAGACCATTTTAAAAAATAGGTAAAATTCTTTATTTGAAATCAGGTAATAGATGAGCAATAGGAGAATAGAATTAAATTTGTTTCAGCTCGATAGAAGCAATATTTCGGTAGTTATGGCAATCACATCTTTACGACTCTTTTCTGGCTAAACTATTAAAGTAACAACATTTTTTATAATAACTTAATTCGACGTTTGTAATATATCTTGCTACTATCAAAATTTCAGAGAGCTAGGATTAATTTTACTGTCATGATCAAATTGGATTCGCAACAGTTGTCAGAAACTGATCAGCTATCACATCAAATCCTTGGGAAAGTCGAAACAAGGAAGTTCTCACGATCCGATTCTATATATACCTCCCCCTTAGCCTAAGCGCGCCCCATTCGTGAACGCACTCTTCTAGAAGCAGCAGTTGGTCAATGTAGGCGCGTTATGTCGGGTGGCTAGCTCTTGGCTCGTGGCTCGGCAAACTTTTAGTTTGTTCAACATCAAGTAGAAATTCTATCAGCTTAGGGAAGTTTTATTCTGAAGATTCATGTAATTGAGAAGTAATAGTAACGTGGGGTTTCGGTCGTGCTCGAGTGGTCAGTCGAATCTGTAAATTAAATTTGGAAAAGTTGTCTGAATGCCTATGCAGTACTTTAACTTGTAATGTTTTGAAGAATATACTCATCATATCAGAAGTGAACTTTTATCATTGAACTTGAACCTTTTCCTTAGTTTCTGGTCAAAACTATGGTGGCGACTGTGTGAAGAACTTAGTACTGCAATTCATTAGGTTTGCACAATCAAAGTTAAGATGCAGTTTGTGTACCAACCCCAGCACAAACATGTTGTCTTACAACATTTGAAGAACTGAATAATAAAATGATCCCTGAAGGAATATTTTGTGATCTTGCAAAAAGCATTTGATGGTATAAATCATGAATTACTTTTGAAAAAAATGGAATACTATGGTATTTATGGAACCGCAGGTAAATGGTTTAAAATCATACGGAAAGTCGAATGTAAAAAGTTGCCATTTTTATTCTAAAATAAGTAAAGATGCTTCATGAGACTGGGAGAAAATAAACATGGAATTCCACAAGGCTCTGTCCTAGAACCCCTCCTCTTTTTGTTATACATCAATGACCTCCCTGGAAACTTATCTGACAAAGTTAAGAGTTTTTTTATCTACAGATGACACTAACCTGACTGTGAGAAAAACATCAAACAGTAATCTAGAATTTAATGTAAATAAAGTACTTAGTGGAGTAGCAAATTTGTTTAAGGTAAATTCATTAAAATTAAATTTTGAAAGAAAAAAAAAAACACATTAAATTAGATTAAAACAAAAAATTATGCACAGCTGGATTTACAAATAAGTTATAAAAATAACACAATCTTAGAAACAAAGAGTATAAAATTTCTTGGTATTAAAATAGATGAGAAACTCTGTTGGCACGAACATACCACTTCACTACTGAAGAATTTTGCAATATGAAAACTTTCTCTAACAGCAGATCTAGAATTAACAGCTGTACTCCTCATATTTTCATTCAGTGATTTCATATGGCATTATTTTTTGGGGAAACTATTCACAAAGTAAAAAAGTTTTCATAGCACAGAAAAGAGCTATTATGATGTTGTCTAGTGTGAAACCAAGAACATCTTGCAGACAACTTTTTTTTTAAACTCAATATTCTTACAATGACTTCTCAGTATATATATTCTCTCAAGTGCTTTGTCATGGAACATTTTAACCTGTTTACATCTAATTCACAAGTACACAATTTCAATACAAGAAACAAAAATAACTTGCACAAAAAACCAATATCTCTGTCATTAGCACAAAAAGGAATTAATTATTCTGGGACATATCTGTTTAATAAACTTCCAAAGAGTATAAAACTGTTTGCAGAAAATAAAGATATATTTAAAGAAAAACTGAGAGATTATCTTATTGGCAACTCCTTCTACTCCATTCAAGTATTTGAACAAAATAATTAATTATATTCAGTATGACCTTTTGTAAAATTCAGTTGTAAAAATTAATGTTTATTTTTATTCCCTTTATTTGTCTTTATAACATATGATTGTTTCACTATGATTGTGACTCATATTGTATGTACATGTATTAACCATGACATGTTTCATATCCCAGAGGTCCTTCCTCAGCATCAATCCATGAAACAAGATTGATAAATAAATAAATAAAAATAAATTACCCAACTATATATCCTGATCAGGTAAACTTGCAGCTATTCACTGCTCTCCTCCAGCTATATTCCATTATGTCATCAGCAAATAACCTTAATATAAATGTTAAATAGCATCTATAAGAAACAGATTAAGGCCTTAGCTAAATGTATGAGGTCTGATCAAAAGATTATAGAGTTTTTTTTTTTTTTTAAATTTAGCAGGTTTTATAAACACGATTTTCAGTTTTTATTTTGTTGGGCCACATGCTCCTGAGGTATGTTGAAATTGACGGGCATTTTGAATGTTTAGTTTAAGCATGTGTGCTTGGCAATTTTGTACTTTAAAAAAAAAAAAAAATAATTGTATAAATTTAGCTTGAGAAATGGTATAAAGCGCAGTACCACATTTGAAATGTTAACAGTAGCTTTTGATGAGTCTTTTATGAGTAAAATAAGAGTTTATGCATGGTACAAATGTTTCAAAGAGTACGTGAAGACAGTGAAGGTAACAACAGGAATACACATTACAACCAAGTGACGACGTGGAACAAGTGAAAAAAATGTTTTTGGAAAATTGACATATCACCATTAGAGGGGTTACTAATGATGTTGGAATATCCATTGGCTCATGCCAGTAATTATTATTATTATATTTTTCCTGTTTTGGGCATGAGACATGTGTTGCTAAATTTCAACCAAAGACAACTGTCGTAGACATCACTCAGGAACCAGCATAGGATACAATCATGAAATGTTGGATTTAATGGTAGTTGTTGATCTTGGATTAGGATTCCTATCCTGGCCATCCTGTTTTGGTTTTCCATAGTTTCCCAAAATCCCTCCATCTCTACAAGGTCTATTCAGAAAATAACACAATCCTTAAAAAATTACTAATCATCTTAAAGATTATAACACTAGTTCTCTCTCAGTCAGATGGTGGTATATACACACAATATCCATTATTTTCTGAGTGTTTCATTGGTAGATGTTAAGGATTCTCTTGATTGAGGGAGGTCATCTTCAACCATTCATAACATTGTACACAACATAGAATATTACATCTGTAAGATTGCTTCAAAAGTCAAAACCTTTCTGTGAAAGTTTTCCCCATTTTCATTCAAAACTTCACATTGCATCATTGCCCCCATAAATTGGATATTTCAAAAATTCCTATAAACATTGAATGCCTTGCTCACAAAGAGCAATAGCTCATAAACTAAAGTAAATGTATATATATACATATATAAATCGGGAAGTAAACAGTTTACTGGAGAGGTTACAGAGGATGGAGTGTTTGTCACTAAAACAGTGTTGTCACATTGTTGAACTGACCTCGTGTAAGTAAGTAAATCCTTAATATGAATTGTGTACTATGTGATCTCCACATATGTCCAGCCTGATAGTATTGGTCTGCTATCTTTATCAGATCCTGCTTGGCTTCCATTGGTTGTAAAAGCCTACTTACAAACAGTGGAATCCAGGTGGCACTAGATTAGGCAGCAAAGCCTGTAGTCAAAACATTATTTTTTCACAACACCATCTGGATAGACATATGTGAAGATCACGTAGCATGTTTCAGCATTACACTGGGAATTGTGCATTTGGTAATGCATACTACCCTTCATAGCACAATCAGTTGTAATAAAAATAAATTTAGTTATTTGAAACCCTTTAAAAAGAGAGAGGCAGCAATTTGAAATAAATGAGATTTCTGTTGTCGTCACCTCCTCCTAATTAAGCTCACATTATCCAAGGAGGCTATAAAGCCTACCCTAACCTGAGTCAAGCTCCCCCATAAATCAAAATCCTACCCCCCCCCCCCAAAGCAATATCCAGGATCTGCCACACCCCCCCCCCCCCATTTCCATCAAAAGAAATATTCTCATGCCTCTCCTCCCCCCCCCCTTGCACCCAAATGTTTTTATTAAAAGGTAAATGCATACTTCTCAGTAGTGACAGTGACCTCTCACAGAAAATTCATGAAGTATGTGGTTTTCACACTAAGAGATAGTGAAGGAGACATAATACTTCTGACGGTGTAGAGCTAGGGTATCATGCACACAGGTGGTGAAGCTCCTCGTGTCCCCCTCCCCCCCTTTCCCCCCATGGTATGTCTTCACACACCCCAGTTTGGGAACCTGTATATTAGATCTTATGCTTTTTCTTTTTTCTTAAATCATTAGTTTATACACATTATTGAATTTTGCAATGACAACTCTACTTGCAAGAAATGTGGAAAAACAGCTCATGAACAAATAAGTCAATGTTCAATTTGACAGATTTTGTGGTAAAATTCCAAGTCAGGTCTTAGTACAATAACATTTGTCACAGATATGATCATTTTATAGTCTAATGTTAGTTGCTCAATGACAACTGTTTCTAGCTTTTCTAATTTTTCACCAATTTTAAAATAGAGCATATAATTAAAAAGTACTTTTATATAAAATTGAATTTAGGTCAATTAGAAATATTCCTTAAGAAATTGCCCCTCTTCCTCTTTATGAAGTTCAGATACATAGATGATATAATTATGATCTGCACCCACAGGAAAGACCACCTCCTATATATCCTCAATTCCCTTAATAATCATCACTCTGTCAATCTCACCTGTTCATATTCGCTCACCAGTGTCACCGTTCTTTATGTGGACATCACTCTGTGACCTCCTGTGCACTTGAAGCCAATAAATTGACAACAGTACCTCCTCTTTGACAGTTACCACTGCTTTCGCACCAATCGTTCCCTTCCATAAAAATTTTAATCCATTGCAGACACATCTATTCCAATCATGAATCACTATCCAGCTATTAAAAAAAATTTAAAAAAAACTATCACAAACTCTGATTTCCCATTGTTACTCCCATGATCTTATACAAAAGCATATCTGTCAATGAGACTATTTACAATGACCATTTTTCACCTCCTAAAGCTGACTGTTGTGTTCTTTCCTGGCCTTGAATCCGTTAACTAGATCATTTGCCATGGGCTTGACTTTCTATGTTCCTTCATGACTCTCTGACATTGTTTGGAATTTCAGGCCTCACCTCCTTGGTTTAACTCAAGAACTCATTACTAAACTTCAGTTCTTGTTAATGCATTTGTCTGCAACTCACCAAAGGCTTACTATACTACAATGTCCAATAACAAAACTGCATTAATGGCTGACCCACAACCAATATACCCAACAATGACAACAATAGTTGCAAGAACAGTGTTTTAAATTAATTCTTAGCCTTTGAAAACATAGAATTCATCCTACTGATATTCTCTATTAATTTACATTTGTAAAATCTACTGCAACATAGCAAAACCAAGATAGAGAGAAGTGTTGATGAAAGTGAAGATTCTAAATCTGACAGAGGTGTTATTTACATCTGACCGTGAAGGCAGTTCGATACAGGTGAATTTACCTGTTCAAAAGCCACAAGAAACAAAAGACCTGTCTCAAATGGGCCAGTTGTAAATAAACAAAGAGTATCTTTCCTACACTTATTAACAAAATTTGATCTCACAAACAGGAGGCACTTCTTCCGGTACAGAAGTTGTGCCTGATTTTCGTACAGGGTATACTTTCAAAATGTTTGGGAAGATACAAATGCCATGGGAATGACAATTCAGATATTGATTTAGTGAGGGGGAAGCTGCTATATTTCTTCAAAGTAGTCTCCTCTAAGCACATTCCTCTCACCTCACAGTTTGAAGGAAGTAGTGGTATAATGTAGTTATCTCTCTTATTCCATATATCCATGCGGATGAAAGATCTATGGAAGCTCTAACATGTAATGGTTAATATATAAGAGAGAATAGGGAAAACTACTTATCATAGATAATGGCAGGAGGGCCAGACGAACATGTAAAAAACACAATATTTCAGTGAATGACCTTAGTAAATTAATACCTTAAACTATCCAAAGATCTAGTTTCCATTTCTGCCCCCATGATCTTGTAGAAAAGTAAATCTCCCAAGCTATTACTCACAACTTTCATTCTGTACTTCTACAGATGACCATAGACCAATATTCGTCGCCCAGTTCTTTCCTGGTATGGAATCCATTAACTAGATCCTTCACCATGGGTATAATTTTCAACATTCCATCCCTAAAATGAGTGATCCCCTTTCCAAAATCCCACACATTACCCCACGCTCTTGCTTTAGCAGAACTATTAATCTGAACAGCATCTTCATCCAGAAGCACTTACTTTCTGACCTCAAAATTGATCTTTGCCCCTGTAATAGACTCCACTGCAAAACATTCAGCATGCATCCAGCCACCACTACCTACTCCTAATACCATCACAGGAAAATACCACTCATCTAATTTACCTACTTACCTGTTTTTACTGCACTGCTTCCTACATCACTCTTACCACTCAACAACTGTCCTACAGAATGAATTGCCACAGGCAAAAATTTATATCGCCATCCATACCATCCAGTGGTAATCCACAATGGCTCACATGATTCCAACCATTTTAACACACATTTGAAGTTTAGAGGTGTCAGAGTTTTTCAGGACATCACCTGTTCTTTAGATGTGAGTTCTATCAACACTTCCTAGACTCCAGAGGTACCCCTGGCCTACACCTGTGACAAAACTTTCACTTACTGTTTTGCATTTTTACTGTCACTTTTCTTATATATTTTGCAATTTATTTGTATATATATGTTCATTTTATTTTTTATATCTGGGGCAACCTATATTTGTGACATATGGTTCTGAACAGATTTCAGCCTTTGTGGATCAAACCCCCAACCTTTTGTGCCATCTGTACCTTTTGAGCATCTGTACCAAGTCCCCACCCTCCTACCTCCAGACTCCTTCCTAGTCTCCATTGTCATAACTTCCTTGTATACTAACATCCCCCACTTTCCCAGTTCTCTTTGACATTTTCTTGATATGTGACCCACACACAAACTCCCCAGCACATCCTTTCCCACATCCCTAGCCAACTTCATCCTCTCTATAAAAAATACTTCCCTTTTAATTCACAAGTTTACCACCAGATATGCAGCCCTGCCATGGGTACCCCTTCTTATTCCAATCTCTTCCTGGGCCATCTGGAGGAAGATATTTTGAAGAACTGCCCCATCAGTCCCCTCATGTGGTTCAAATACATAGATGATATACAGGGTGTTTGAAAAAGAACTCCCTAGTTTTAGGTATAAATTTAATGTGTAAATTAATGAAAAAAATACATCAACAAGTACATACAGTGAAAGAGAAAACCTTCGAGTTTTGTTTAACATCAGTACACTTCAACATGGGATCCATTTGTTGCCCTGCTCACGTCGAGACGATATTCAAATTCTCGCCATGTATTCACCAACATATGAGGTGTAACTGTCCCAACCGCCGTGACGATTCTTCCCCGTAAATGGTTTATGTCTCGGATTTTTTCACTGTACACAACATTTTTATGTGTCCCCAAAAGAAAAAGTCCAGAGGGGTTAAGTCCGGGCTTCGTGGTGGCCAAGCAATTGGGCCAGCTCTCCCTATCCACCTTCCCGGAAAGCGAGTGTCTAGAGCCGCGTGCACATGGTTACTGTAATGAGGAGGGGCGCCATCTTGTTGGAAAAACACAAGCCCTTTTTCCGCCTCAATATCTTCCATTTGGGGAAAGACATACTCTGTCAACATGTCGTAGTAAATGTTTCCATTTATTGTTCGTTCTGCAAAAATGAAAGGACCAATCACACGATCAACCATCAAGCCGCACCAAACATTAACTTTGGGAGAGTCACGCTGATGCTGAATAACTTCATGTGGATGCTCTTCCCCCCAAACTCTGCAGTTATGACGATTAACTGTCCCACTTACATGAAATGTAGCCTCATCAGAAAAACAAATATTTTTCAAAAAATTTTCATCATCATCAATTCTGCTTAAAAAGTCAATAGCAAACTCTAGCCTTTTGATTTTATCAGTAGGTTTTATTTCATGTAACAGTTGCAATTTGTAGGCACGCAAATGTAATCTTTTACGTACAACATCATAGAGCGTACCTTTAGGAACACCTAATTGTAGACTACGTCTGGCCAATGACTTTTTTGGGCTCCGAACACACGAAACACGGATCTGTTCAACAACATCTTCAGAAGTTCTAGGCCTACCGGGTGATTTCGCTTTTAAAACATTACCGGTTTCCTTGAAAGAATTTAGCCATTGACGGATAGTTTTTGGTGTAGGAGGTTCACCACCATACTGACGTCTAAAATTACGTTGGACTGTTATAACAGACTGAGTTTGCACTAACCAAATAACACACTGCGCTTTTTGTTGTGGAGTAAACATTGCACCGCACTGCACGCCCGAACACAACTGAGGGAACTGTTCCCTGGCGCCGTCTCAAGGTCAAGCAGGTCTGCCAACTGCTTGGCGGCAAAACTTAGAGTGTTGCTTAATCAAACACCACAAACTAGAATAGTGTATATCACTTTTTACAGATTCTATGACACATTAAAACTAGGGAGTTCTTTTTCAAACACCCTGTATTTATGATCTGAACCCATGGGGGGGGACCACTTCCTAGATTTTCCCCCAACTCACTCTACAAGTCACTCTATCAATTTTACTAGGTCATATTCCCACACTTGTGTAACCATCCTTGATGTGGACATCACCCTATGACAAGGTGCCCTCCACAACTCTGTGCACTTCAGACCAACCATTTTATCACAGTATCTTCACTTTGACAGTTGCCATCCATTCCACACCAAGCTTTCCCTTCCGTACAGATTTGTCATCCATGGCAGATGCATCTGTTCTGATCATGAATCACTTTCCAGGTATTCCAAAAACCACCCAAAACCCTTATTTCTCACTATTACCCCCATGATCTTGTTGAAAAATAACTCTCCTGTGCTATCATCCCAAACTAGGGATGTAACGGATATCCGCATCTGCAAGTGCAGAACTTTCGTGTGAAATCCTACATCCACTCTCGCATCCACATTCACAATTTTTAATGTGAATGTATAGCAGATATTTTGTTTACATTTCAATATATGTTGTTCTTTTCTCTTTATTCGAGATTCTGCCCATCGTCGCTTAGCTAGCAAAAAAGTGGTTGTTTTCTGACGATCTTGCAATAAAAGTAACAATGAATTAAACGGTGGTTTTACCTAAGCAACCAATTAACATGTTTGAACCTGCATGTAAAGTAAAGGTCGGGCTACTATATACCACACCGAGACCACACTTTCACTGACTGACACTTTTCTTATTGTTGTCACTCACTCAATTTAAATGAGTTCAAACAACACCACATGGTGTGTCGGCCATCATTAGTTTGGTTTAATTGTTGATGGTACTTCATTTGTATTAAATTATAGATTACAGTTTGGTGTTTTTTTACACTCATGTTAGTGTTGTCTGGAAATAAAATGCTCTTAACCTTGGCAGATAAGTTTCCAGAAAGATCATTGATATATAATAAAAACAGAAAAGGTCTTGGGACAGAGTATTGTTGAATGCTATGTTGTATTTTCTCTCTGTCTGATGAAACATCTTTACTGATTTTAGAATAAAAAAAGAGACTTTCCATGAATTACAACATTTTCCTGAGTTTCCACGAATAAAAAAATATTCCTTATTTTTCAAAATCAGGTTGTGATTTAAACAGTCAAATGCTTAAATTACTTACAGGGCAGTTCCTCAAATGTATAATATGAAAATAAATAACAGACATTTCTGTGGATGACACTTTTTGGAATTCAAGCAGTGAGAATTATTGTGTGTAACATATTTTATTACTCTACAATACATTAATTTTTTTTAAATCTTTGAGAATCCTTGAAGTAATGAAATGGAACATTAGTTATCTATGTATGCTGATTCTCCTTTTTATAAATAACACTTTTACAACTACATATTTTAGTCTGTTTAGAAATACACGTTGCATAAGAATTTATTGCAGATGTAAGCAAGTACATGACTTATACAGTCTGAGCATATTTTCAGTAATTTACCTAAAATGATTTCATATCTATAAGAATTTTAGGTTATAATTGCTTGATGAATTTATTTATTTCTTAGACTGTGACTGGTGGCAATTGCATCTCCACAAATATTTTTGGGAAATCACTCTGAGAATTATTTGGGGATTCTTTTTCTATGCGTAATACCTCTATAACTGAAGTAAAATATTTTATAATCTTCCCATACTTAACTATACACAGATCCACTTTGCTCTATTTTTATATCTTTAAAATGGTTTACTGATTTTCCTGTTTCAGTTTTTACTGAATTCCATATATATATTTGCTTGAGTTTTCTATTTCATCTGATACGTACATGTTCTTGGCCTTCCTTATTACATTTCTTAGTAATTTAGAATAAAATTTGTAGTGAGCTTGCAAAGTATAGTTATCTGATTCTATTACTTATTTTAATTTAGTTACAATGGAGTGCACACAACAGTGGGTTTCTAATGTGACTGAACTGTATACACAAAGTAAATTCCTTTCTTTTTAATAAGTAATAGAATATTTTCATATTTAATTTGGCTGAATTTGAAGGAAAGGATGTTTGTTAGCATTACAGTGTCAAGGCACAGAGGGAGGACATCGTATACCATACCATATCAAAATTTTGAATGATGTGAAAACAAGTAAACACACAAAAATAAAACCTTCAAGTAAAGGCTCTTCTATTGCAAGGATAATGACTGCATAGCTCTTTTGATAACTCAATGACCTTTTTACATTAAACCAGACATATTTTAACTAACATAAACTTTAGTTTTATAATGTATTAGTGATTTCAACCTGCTACACATTAAGGCACCACTTCACAGGATCGGGTGGGTAGAATGGTCCTAAGTTTAAATCTTAGACCCAATATACCCTCCGTCCTGATTGTGGTTTTTAGGTGGTTTTTCATAATCATCTATGCTGGGAAGATCCCTAATCTCCACCTCATATTTCACAACCAAAAATACACACAACTCAAGTTACACATTTCACAAACAACACATCTACTTTCTCCTCAAAACCACAATAGGTCTAGCAAGTTGGTAGTAGATGGAGTCTAGCTCTCAAATAATCACAATTTCTCATAGTTTTGTAAACATTCAGTGGTGGTTATATATCTTAAAGGGATGACTTCATTGTCTTTGATCATAATTATTTAATCCCCCTAAAGGAAATAATAAGTCATCTCTCAACGTTCAACATACACCAAAAATTAAATTACAATGACAGCAGTTACTTCTAAAACTTTCTTAAACTCAACTAATTAGGGTCTCAGAAGTTTTCTATCAAGATTTAGAGTACAATCTTTCAGTGTTGCGATAGTTTGGTAAAATCGAACAACAAAAATTCTGCAATTTCTCCATTATGTGTCCCCATTTTCTTATTTTGATTAATTTCTTTCCAACAGTTAATATTTTCAATGAAATTATCATTGCTTTCTCCACCACCTCAAATGGTCAATTCCATCCTATAGTTGACTGTGTTTACCATAGAGGCCCTTTTGTAAGCTCAGTCAAGTGTTTTTATTTTCTTGAAAAAGGGCGTGGCCCAAAATATTGCTTTTAATTTATATTTTTTGTGGCTGCTGCCCTCCCCCTTCAATTTTGGTGAGTGGTGGGTATTATTTATCTTTCCTTTTCATATAAACAACAACAAAATTGTTTCTTGAATGCTTCAGAGAGAGGTAAGGGGTTTAAAACAATATTGATACAAATGAGACATTCTTTTTTTATTATTATTGTTGATTACATATTATTTATTAAAAATGTAATATATTCCCAAATTATTGATTAGGCTATATGTGTGTGTTTTGACTCCATATTACAACAGTCCCAGAAAAGTGGAATAGTACATGCAAAATAATAATAATAATAATAATAATATTTTCACCAACTACAGTAATACCCCGCTTTACGCGAGGGATACGTTCCGCAAAAAATCGCGTCAAAAGCTAATGCAAAAACATACAAATCATTTGAATCAATCACTTTAATTCTAAGAATTTATGCAGTATTACATGTTTTTTTTAACGGAAAAATACATCTATTGTCTTTTGAGTAGCATTTATTTTACATTCTTGTAAAATACGTTCATAACACATAACGCTGTTTTTAATTGTTTGACACACGGTCATCAACACTATCTATGCTCTGCAATATGTCCAAACCTGAATAAATTTTTGAAAGAGCACTTTGAATTCTGCTTGAAGATAAAACTCTCTCTTCTACTTGTTCTTCCTCATCGTTTATGGCATTATTCTGTAACTCAACCAGATCTTCATTGCTGAGAGGTTCGTCATGAGTTGCTACAAGTTCTTCAAGATCTTCTACCGCGACATCTTCAAGTTCAGACCCCTCAACCATTGCAGCAATGTCTTCAAGCACTTGTCTGTGCATTTGGACAATTCTTCTAGGTTCTTCCACTACATCTGGCCAAAGATTACGCCACACCCCGTTCATACAACAAAAATCTTTTAATTTCGTTCCAAGACTCGTCTATGTTGCGAATAGCCTTCATGATGTTGTATGACTTCCACCACTCTCGCATAGACTGTCTTCCTTCCCCGTCGGTTTCATGAATTAGCTGGCAAAAAGTGTGGCAATGGTAATAAGCTTTGAAGTTTGCTATTGCTGGTCCATAGGTTGTAATATTGACGTAGTGTTTGGTGGAAGGAACTTCACGTACACTTTTAAGTCTCTTGGCGTATCAAGTGAGGTTGGATGTCCTGGGGCATTGTCTAAGAGTAATATAACTTTATGTTCAAGCCCATTTCTGTCACAGTAGCATTTGACTGACGGGCAAAAACTATTAGAATATCAATCTTGAAAAACTTCCCGTGTAACCCACGCCTTTCTGTTGGACCGCCACACGACTGGTAGGCTTATTTTGTCTGTACCTCACATTGCACAGGGTGTTTCTGAATGATAAACCAGTAAAGGTTTCAGTTTGAAATCACCAGTGGCATTACCACCCAGCAGAAGTGTTAGTCGATCTTTCGCAGCTTTGAAACCGCTGGCTTGACGTTCTTCTTTAGAAATGAATGTTCTAGATGGCATTTTTTTCCCAGTAAAGCCCGGTCTCATCAACATTGAAGATGAGACAAGCAGGAATTTTTTCTCGTGTTACGAAATCTTTAAACTTGTTTGGAAACTCAGCTGCAGCTTGAGTGTCCGCGCTGGTGGCCTCGCCTGTTATCTGGATATTGTGAAGATTGGAACGCTGCTTGAACCGATTAAACCAGCCTCTGCTGGCAGCAAAAGTCGGAGTGGAACTTCCTTCACCTTCTTCTGTCTTTAACATCTCATACAAAGATTTTGCTTTTGTGCATATGAGATCTTTACCTGGTGGTGTGTTCTTCTTATTTAAATCTTCGATCCAGACTGCTAGCAATTTCTCCATTCTTTCTAGGATAGAAGATCTCGAACGAGAAAGTTTTGTTGCACTTATAGGTGTTGAACTTGGAAAGTTTAATTTTTTCCCTATTTTTAAAATCGTTCTCACAGTCGATTCTGACAGACCAAAATCTCTGCCAATAATTGTTGCTTTGCCTCCATTTTCCATTCTTCTTATCACCTTCATCTTCAATTCCAAAGTTACGCTTTTACGCTCGTTTTTCTTCATAGGCGGCATTTTTAACGTATCGTTAAATTATGTACATATCTCCACCAAACGTTAACACACGACTGCCAGCCGAGATAAACATATGGAACAAACGAAACAAATGAGGGAATCCCTATAGAACAAAGTCGTAGGACGGGGAATTCTTCAATCAGAGTGGTCAGAGAAAGTGGGGATTCCCGCGACCAAAGAGAAGCCAATGACTACATTATGTACATACATATTCTTAAGTAAGCAATTCGCGTAATATGAGGCATTTAAACGCGAAATTTGAAATTCGCGCTAAAGCAAAACCGCGCATAACGGGGTCGCGTAAAGCGGGGTATTACTGTACTGACTGTGGGATATTTACATAGCATCTCATAAGTATAGTTAATTTTCATAAAATCCTTTCTTTTCCTAGAGACATATTAATTGGTACATTCTAAATGTTTCAATTAAAACAGTGTCAGTGATTGTGAATAACTTTCATGTCCCAAAATCATATTTTGTCAATCTTTATTTACCAAATTTCAAGAAGAAAATTATTTCACACAGGAAAAAATATTCGGAAACAAAAACTTTTTCAACTTGGATTTAATGCTGTTAACTTTTTCTAGACAACATTTCATTTTCTGTAATGAGAATTGAATAAATAAGCTCATAGAATATTATCCCTCCTTATACAATTGACAATGGCTTGTATTATTTGCGGATGTTTTATTAGTTCCTTATATTACAGCTATGTATGTCAGCATTGAGAATGAAGAGTTCTGGTTTTTCTTTTGCAAAAGACATTAGGGGTATATATTTAGTGCTGGAAATCTAGATTTCCAAATATAACTTTGCATGCAATTCATGCTTAGTCTACAAATAATTATTGTAATTTATTATTTAATAATAGTATCATTCCAGTTTTTATTATACATTGCACAGCTTCATAGAAACTTTTTACAAATCTTCCAAAACTTTGTACAGCCCGAATGCACACTGCTAGCCACAGATCAATCGAGGAGAGACAGCAATATTTGAGAGAGATGGAGGCACGACAGCAATATTCAAGAGAGATGGAGGCACGACAGCAATATTGGAGAGAGATGGATGCACGACGCCAAAATTTGAGAGAGGTGGAGGCACAACAGCAAAATTTGAGAGAGGTGGAGGCACAACAGCAAATTTTGAGAGAGGTGGAGGTGCCTCCAGACAGTGAGACGCCTGTTATGAGTGAAGCTTGGAGTCTATATTTTGACCGCGTGAGTGTTTTCTTTTTCCAGTTTGTCAGCATGTGAAATGTATTCCATCTCATCTGCAAGTTGCATTTACTCAACATTGAATTTGTTTAGGCACTGTATAATGATACCAATATTCATGGAATGAAGGGTGCTGTGTTGCTTTCCTCATTTTGCAATATTGAGATAATCCCTCTAAGAACATTTGTTTCAAAAGTTGACAAATTTTTAATATTCTTGCTTGGACAGTGAATTTAATATATTTGTCAGTAAAGTAATCATCAGTTAATACTTCATCAATGACATTTTCTTGAATGTAGTGAATGCCCTAGAATTTGAATAATGAAGCCAAAGTCTTATATTCATAACAAATGTTATGCCAGATCAATTAAAAATCTACTCAGAATTAACATAAGCAAGTAGTTATAGAGACATACAGGGTGTCCAGAAAAGGACTCCCTGATTTCAAAATTAAATTTCTCGAAAACAAAGATCGATAGAGGAATGCAGTAAACGGTATGTTTATCGTGACAGCTGTAAGAAGTGTATACAGTAGTTTGAGGAATACTTCGGGAATCGAGTCATTGCTTTGGGATATCCCGAATTTACTGGTGCAGGCATGGATTGGCCTCCATATTCGCTGGATTTGACTCCCTGTGACTTTTTTTGTGGGGCACAGTGAAAGACATGGTCTACCCGAAGCATCCCGCCACGCTGGACGAGCTGGAATCGGCGATCTCTGCGGCATGTGAATCCATTTCGGTCGAGACACTACGAAATGTGATGGCGAATTTCATTCTTCGTTTGCGTCACCTCTGTAGTGCCAATGGTGAACATTTTGAAAACATTGTGATGTGATTGTTTGCAAAGATTGTTTTCATACAATTATTTCACTTATGTATGCTGATATGAGCTGTACAGCTGTATCTGTTAGCAGCTTTTGTAACTGTTATTTCACACTGCTGTATACACTTCTTACAGCTGTCACAATAAACATACCGTTTACTGCATTCCTCTATCGATCTTTGTTTTCGAGATATTTAATTTTGAAATCAGGGAGTCCTTTTCTGGACACCCTGTATATACTCATCCCCAAATGTTATTTTTATCATACCCCACCAATTTATGAAAACTAAACATTACAAACTCTATATTTCATTTTTATATTTTGTTTTTTTATTTTTAATTTAATGTATGATGCTACATGACATATACTCAAATTACAATCATACAGAACTTAACTTTCTTTTAAAATAATTATACATATATATATAAATGGTTGAACTGACAAGGCCCACAGCTGGCAGGTGATGAGGCCTCTATGACAGTATCCCCAGCCAAAAATACTATAATACAACATCGAGGTGCTCCAATCAAGCCACCGCCTCCGGAGTACCCAAATTAAAATTTTCAAGCCTTCCAGGAAAGGCACACAATGGGCAATCCTGCACAATGTATGATACTGTTTGTAAAACCTCACCACAGTCACAGAACAGAGAATCTGCCCAGCCCCAGATGTGGAGAGTTGAAGCAGTTCTTCTGGTACCACATCTAATATGATTAAATTTACATCAAATTGACCATGGTAAGTTGAATCTTGGTAGTTCTGAGCAGGGATTGCTAATATGAACTATTCCCTGTAGTGCTGATGATGACAATTCCACAGTCCACCTATCTGTAGGGCTGAAAGAATCAGATGTTAGAGTGACAGCAGTCTTCGAGGCAGAACGACATGCCTTCAGTTGTGTTTTGTAATCCCTAATATATCCATGGATGGAAAGAGCCTCGCTGTTCAGAATTCTCGATCATAGTTTTATTAGAACCTTTTGCCTTCTGATGTGAGGTAGTGGGATGTTGCTGAACACCAGAAGCCACTGGATAGGTGAAGGTAGAAGCATTCCAGTTATGATGTGAATTGTCTGGCGAAGCTGAACATCTACCAACTGGGTGTGAGAGCTATTAAGCCACATGCTGGAGCAGTATTCAGCTGCAGAGTAAACCAAGGTGAAGGCTGTTTTCCTTAATGTGTTCGCATCAGCTCCCCATGAAGTTCCTGGAAGCCGCTGAAGTAGATTGTTCCAACTTTTAAGCTTGGCAGCTGTATTTTGAAGGTGACTTTTGTAATTGAAAGACCTGTCTAATGTGACACCCAGGTATTTTGTAGTACTGTTACACTTCAGCATCTGGTCTCGGAATATGTTTGACTGGTAGTTCATTGTTTATTCCTAAGGTGAAATGTAGCTATTTCTGTTTTCTACAGATTAGGTTGAAGGCGCCACCTTCGAAAGTACTGTAGGTATCTATTTCCTGAAGGTTGTGAGTAAGGATTTCTTCAGCCTCTGAGAAGTTAATTCTTTGCACTGTAAGGTTGTCATCAACTTTTGTGTTTGTGAGAGGCTTTGTCTGGCAGATCATCAGTACATAAGTTAAAAACTATAGGGGAGAGAACTGAGCCTTGTGGCAGACCATTGTTTAGCCTGTGAAATCTACTGCTGCTGAACTCAGTACGAACCTGGAACACGCAGTTACTTAGCATGTTTTCCACCAAGGAAAATATCATTTTGTGAGGAACAGCCCTGATCAGTTATAGAATGAGACCCTCTCTCCAAACTGTATTGTATACTGCCGAAAGATTTAGGAATACGGATACATTCTTCATTTTCTTCTGATACCCTACTTCCAAGTATGTGGTAAGAGACAAGAACTGATAATTACAGTCCCAACTGGGACCAAATCCAGTTTGTTCAACAGGGATCAGGGCCTCAATTGCCACAGCTACCCTGTTGAAAATAAGCCTATCCAGTAATTTGTAAGCATTTAAATTCCTCAACCAAATAGTTTTCCACAGTGTCTGTGAAATGATATCAACAAAAAGCAACAACTTGAAAACTCACTTTATTTGTAGTAAATAGGTGATCGCATGATATTGTAGAAAAAGAAGAATACAAAACATAAATATGAAATTGGAAGCTATTATATGATATAAATCCTTCTTCAGCAGGAAATCGTGAAATTCTTTGGGTAGGACACAATATTTAAATTATGGATTTGATGAAAATGGAAGGAACTGATTAGAAAATCAGAATAAATGCAGACTGTATCAGTCTACCACTGATTCATACAACAGGTGCAGTTTATTAAAATCATATGTTTGTAAAAATTGTAATGCAATATAACCAAAAATGAGTGCGTAAAATGTAAACACAAGACTGGTATCAGTTTGACAAGACAGTAGTGTGGAGACAATGCCAACACCTGGAATCTGCCAAGATAATAATCTTGAATAATGGTGGGAATAAAATGGGAGGACCTGAACTTGTCAGTAGTATATTTTGTATTTATTAAACCAATACGGGGTATCTGCAAAGTACTGTTGGTAAACTGGATGTTTCTGATGGGAGAGAATGGACACAGGTGAGATAATGTTTAAACAAATCAATGGTTAGAAGACAAAATTATTTTCTGAACTACATTCTTTAATGTGATAGAAACTAACCAATTTGATGCTGAAACTACTTGCTATTATATGATATAAATCCTTCTTCAGCAGGAAAACATGAAATTTTTGGGTGGGACACAATATTTAAGTTATGGATTTTATGAAAATGAAAGTAACTGATTATGAAATCATAATAAATGCAGACTGTATCAGTCTACCACTGATACATTAAACAGATGCAGTTTATTAAACTCGTAGTGTAATGCAATATAACCAAAAATGAGTGTGTGAGCACACTGGTTTGAATAATGAGGAAGAAAGCAAGACGATATTATTATTGATATTATTATTATTAATAATAATTGTTAAAATTTATTTCTCTTTTGGTATATGATGATGGAGGTACAGCAAATGGTGGGGATGATGGTGAGAGCTGCTGCTAAAGGAAGCAAGTGGGTTCATTCTTATTTCTGACATTGAACCTGACTGATGGCTTCGCGGTGACCCGTGCAGTGAAACTTTAATGCAACTAGTGCAATTGCTTAGTCATAGGCTTCCATGGCCTGAGTCAGTTGTTACTTGGCTATCTGGGTAATGCTGCATCATGGTGTATGAAGCCACAGTTTTGACCATCGTACTGTGGTCCTCTACTGTATTGTCCACCAGTGTTTTTTGCTATTATATAACCTTCTGGTAGCTCAGTGGTTAAGGCACTTGCTTTCAAAATTTTCGCTGCTCCGGTCCCGGGTTCGAATCCCGGCAGGCGCAGGAATTTTGAGAGTTGTGTTTGATCATATGAGCTATGCCAGGCCACTCCGTGGTTCGGATTCCATGTAAAACTGTAGGTCCCAGAGGAAAGGAACTGGAGGATCCAACCAACCTTCGGGTTGTGGACTAAGTTAAGTTTTTTACCTTTATATACTCACTAACCATCTATAGAATTTGGTGCACCTGGCCAATCTTAATGTCTGATCTGACACAAGTTTTGTTGGCCAGGTGAGGTGCAGCATGGCATGGTGTGGGGAGGCACTAGTGGTGTAGCTATCGAAGATCTAGGTGGTGCTGTGTACTGGGGCTCCCAAGCTTAAGAGGCCCACAAGCTCAGCTAGGGAGGCCCCCAACCTTAGCTCAGGGGGAGCCTCAAAGCTCCTGGAGCCCCTCTTTCCACCGGGGCTCTTGTTAACCTAGCTACACTACTGTGTGGCACATGACCTGCTTTGTATGCACAAGATACGAGGCATGTTTTTTAAGTAAGTACCGCGTTTTGAAATTAAAAAAAGACGTGCAAATATATATCAATAATTTTATTTTTACATGAAAGTCTGTACCTTACTCTACTTTTCTACATAATTCCCTTCAATATTGAGGCACTTGTCATAACGTAGTACCAGTTTTTTAAAATCCTCCTCATAGAAGTCTGCCGCCTGACTTGTTAACCACTGCATCACAACTGTTTTGACTTCCTTATCATCTTCAAGACGCTGACCGCCCAGGTATTTCTTCAAGAGCAGGAACAGATGGTAGTCACTGGGCACCAGATCAGGGCTGTACGTAGGATGATCTAGAGTTTCCCATCGAAAAGATGTGATGAGATCTTTGGTCTGATTAGCCACATGTGGACGGGCATTGTCATGCAGCAAAACGATGCCCTTGTTCAACTTGCCACGTCTTTTGTTCTGGATTGAACGGCGCAGATTGTTCAATGTCTCACAATAAGCTGCTGAATTGATTGTCTCATTATGGGGCAGAAATTCCATAAGCAATACTCCTTTTCTGTCCCAAAAAACTGTGCACATGATTTTCTGTGCAGAAATCGTTTGCTTGAACTTCACTTTTTTGGGTGAATCTGAATGCCGCCATTCCATGGACTGTTGCTTTGATTCAGGTGTGACATAGGCCACCCATGTCTCATTGCCTGTAACAATTTGGCTTAAGAAATCATCACCATCGTTGTGGTACCGCTCAAGGAAAGTCAATGCACTGCCTAAATGTTTGGTTTTGTGCACATCCGTTAACATTTTCGGTACCCAACGTGAGCACAATTTTCGGTAATTCAAGTGCTCCGTCACAATGCCATACAAAACACTACGAGAAACATTAGGATAGTCATCACACAAGGAGGAAATCATAAAGCATCTGTTTTTTCTCACCTTATTGTCCACTTTCTGCACCAAACTTTCATTAACGACCGAAGGAAGCCCACTCCGTTGTTCATCATGCACATTTGTGCGGCCATCTTTAAATGCTCTCACCCACTTTCTCACCATTCCATCACTCATAATGTTTTGTCCGTAAACTGCACAGATCTCACGATGTATATCGATCAGTTTTAGGCCTTTAGCACAAAGAAATCTTATAAGAGCCCATACTTCACAGTCGGCGGGACTCATGATTATCGGAGGAATCTTAAACGCTCAGTGAACAACGTAAACAAAGGAAGAATTAGACTGTAATAGTGTCAGTGTGTTGGCAAGAGATGCAGGTACCCAGTGCGCATGCGTGGAATGCCGACCGTAGCGCTGCAGCCACGGTGTGAAAAAACAGTACTTACTTAAAAAATACGCCTTGTATGTGTTGTAAAGCCCATTATTGTCATTTATATTATTTGGGTGTTAGGTATTCTTCAGTGCCTTCTTCACCCTTCTTGGCCACCACTATTGTGTTTCAAAGAAAACGTAACATTAAAACCCGACAATGCTGAAGTGTACTGGTTAATTGTACCTTCTTTTAATATTACTCAATTATATTTAATCTGAATAATGAGATAACTATGTGTATTACATAACAGAGACAATATACATGAATAAAAAAAGTAAAAGATATTCACATTGATTATTGTTCTGAGCAAGTTTTCAAGGATAATCTTTGAGATAAACAATTTATTCTACACAGCATATAATCTCAGGGTGTCTCGGGATTACAAATATATTAAAAAGAACACACTCAAATAAAAATACATTCAGCTCACAGCGTTTCATGCACAGTCCCAATTCCATTGTAAAATTATCCTGCATAGACCAATAATATTCAAAAATGCAGATTCCCTAATCATTCAATCTTGCCTACCATTTCTTCACACTTCTCTGTAGCACGTGATGCTCTTCTGTTTGTTATTCTCGGAGAACCTTAAAAGTTCCATACACTCACAGATATCATATAAATATGTAATGTGTCCTAATGGTACATTATATTGCCCTCGGCCTTTCCAATTGGCAAGACATGAAGTAGATCTTTACAATTCACTTACACAATGTATATCCCGTTTCCATATTAAATATAATATGCATATGCACTTATATGAACAATATCATGTACCATTGTACTATCCTTTATATAATTGAATAAACATTTACATGATTAATTCACAAAACTCCAGAATATTCTACTCTAAATTCTTATACTTCATAAACCAATATTCTTAACCACCGATTACGAGTATTTTATTATTATTATTATTATTATTTGTAGATCGCTCTATACAGTTTAATACTTCTTGCATTATATGGACCCATTTCTTTGTTTCCATCAGTTACTATGTAGGCGTTTGCACCTACCACACATTTAATTTGAAATGTTCCTTGGTACAAATGGAAAAATTTAGATATTAGTTTTTGATCCGCTTCTGACGGTTGTATATTTTTGTCCAATATTGTATGAACATATTTGCCCACAGTCTGCCCTCTCTTTTCTATGCTCCGCCTTTTCCTCTATGAATTCTCTTGTGCGGCATTCTATGTTTTCAAAATCTTCCTTTATATCTTGTTGTGGATGTTTGACTATTTCTGCTGCCAGAGTGGAAACATTTCTATGGAATTGTAATTCAGTCAGCTGGCATCCCATACTACAGTGTATATTGTCATTGAAATAAATTTCAATTTGACTTACATGCTTCACCTGTGATTGATGTCGATCTTTGACTAACAAGGGAAAGTATACACTCAGATGACGAATGTACCTTTCAGTTGTTGTTTTTTTTTTTTTTTTTTCTGGAGATCGGATTGAACTCATAACTACATTTATTCCTTCTTGTCTTAATGTTTCTCTCCAACGTAGGCTGGTAAACACTGTCCCGTGGTCTGATAGGATTGTCTCTGGTTTCCCGCAAATGGGAACATATTTGTGCAACACAATGACCAGTGTGTGACTGGTATTAATGTGAGTCACATATTTGGTGAACGCATCAACCATGACAAAAATAAACTGACGCGAAGATTGACCCTTCGGAAGAGGTCCAAAATGGTCGACACAGACGAGTTGTCATGGTTTTTCTGGCGTTATTGAATGGTAATTCCCGGCACTTTGTTAGTTTCCATGTTTTATTTTTTGGCATATGTCACAGCTACTTGCGCATCTTGCCGCTTCCCTTCGGACTGATGCTGCTTGCCAGTCTTGCATCATCGACTTATATAATCTTTCCATTCCAGGATGTCCATAATGTTTGTGGTAGATGCGTGTAATACTTTTCACTAATTCTTTAGGTTGCCAAATTTTACACTTTTCCAGAGTGTTAACACGTCAAAAACATACCTCGTCCACCATCATGCATAACATAGCGATAGTACGGGTACATATATTATCACCACCTACTCCCTCTTCTAATAGTCTTCTTATCCCATTGATATCTATTTGAGATCGTTGCACTGTTATTAATGGAAATTGTGTAACGGAAAAGCTCTCGCGGATGTGATGTCAAGTCTTCACCACACTCTGTTTCAATTGAGTTTCGACTTAACCTGTCTGCCATTATATTGTCTGAGCCTTTGCAGTACTGGATTCAAATGTCAAATTGTTGTACAAACATTGCCCATCTGGCTATTCGACAGCTGGTGAATCTCGCATTTCGCAAGAAGGTTAATGCCTGATGATCAGTTCTCAGATATGTGATACAGCCTAGTAGATAAGTTTTAAATTTTTTCATCACGAAATATATAGCCAATATTTCGATTTCACTTACATAATATCGACATTCCTCTGGTGTCAATGTTCTACTGGCAGTGGCTATTATCTTGTAATTTCCCTTCTCGTCCTTCTGCTGTAAGCATGCACCTAGGCCTTTGTAACTAGCATCGCAGTGCAAATAAAAGTCCTTTGAAAAGTCTGGATGCGCCAAGCATACATGATTCCTAAATGCGTCTTTTATGGTTTGAAATGCTTGCTCGTGGTCTTCTGTCCACTCCCATCGCTTTCCACTTTTCAATAGCGCATACAGCGGATGTAATATCGATGCAAAATTTGGTATATTTCGCCGATAATATGCGCATACACCAAGAAATTTTCTCAGCTGTTTGAGTTTCACAGGTGGTGGCATTTCCACTATCTCATGCACCTTTTCACTGGAAGGTGACATGCATTCGGGGCTAATTACATACCCCAAGTAATTTACTTACTGCGCACATAATGTTGCCTAGTTTGGTTTTACCATTACACAATTATCCCTCAATGTAGTGAATAACTGTTGCTACTGTTTGAGATGTTGGCTGAAGGATTCAGAAATTACGAGGAGGTCATCAACGTACACGATGCAGGATTCCTTGATTTCTTGGCTCAGTATTCCATTAAGTGCGCGAATGAAGGCTGAGGATGAGTTTTTTTAGTCCAAAAGGAATGCGATTAAATAAATATTGTTTCCCTTCAAAAATAAATGCCGTGTATGGTGCCAACTCAACTTCATTAAACCCCGCCGTTACATCAAGGGTGGTCAGCCATCGTTTACCATCAAAACGTGACATCAAATCTGGGATACATTCCGGTCTTTCGCCATCTCCTTCTGTATGTGCATTTAGCGCTCTTGCGTCCAAACATAACCTGATCCATCTTTCTTGGCTACCAGAGTTATCAGATTAACATGTGGTGAAGGACTGCGTGAGATAATACCTTGATCCTCAAGTGGTTTATTGCCTCGCGTGCTGCGACTCGCAACTTCTGGGGCACTGGATAAGTTCGTCCTGTGATAGGAGATTGATCCGTTACTTTAAATTTGTGGATGGCACCTTTGTTTTTTCCAGGTCTATATGAGAACACAGATAGGTTGTTTTCTATCAACTGCTTTAACTGTGCCTTCTGCCTGTCGGTCAATGTCTTTTTGTCCTTGACTCCGGTACATAAAATATCCATTATTTCGTTTCTCTCATCCAGAATTTCATAAATGTTTCTTGCTGGTGACGTAAAACTATTTACTTCATTACTGTAAGTCCCATGTGTGGGAATTTGGATTGTACTCATGATGCTTTCCGTTTCGCTTGTCTTCGTCCATGGTACCTCGTCTATTACCAGGTTTCTTATTGTTTGGGTACCCCAATCTATGATGGCTTTCTGTTCAACTAATACATCAGCTCCTACTATTACTTCCATTACTAACTTGTTAATGATAAAAGCAATTACCATAAAATCACTTCCGCATATAGTCATGGGAATCATTATTTGCCTACTAACAAACTTTTTTTTGGCGCCAAAAGCTGGAATGAGCTGTAACTTGGGAGCTGGTACAATGTCAAGTTTCCGTCTGATTACTTGTAATCACCGCATTAGTGTCTCTGAAATCACAGTAATCTGAGCTCCAGAACCACTAAAGCCACGCAATCTATTCCATAAATATTCACATTGATCAGGGGGCATCACACTGGCATTCGCAAATCGTCTACTTCCATGTTCTCATCATCCAACAATTCCTCCATGCGATTTCCTTTCCAAAATTTTATCTCTCCATCTGTAATCTTTCTGTTTGCCATAGTGACGCCCCCTGCAAATTCTCATTGTGACGATACATCCCTCTGATTCTCACAGCATCCTTGTCTGTCCATCGACGAGCCTGGTTCAGCAGCTACATTTTCCTTTGAAGTCACAGATTTCATAATGGTGTTTATGAAAGTCTTTTTGCTATTCCATCTTCCCATGTTTGCCTGCTTCCATTGAGGACGTTTATTGCAGTCTCTCCCTCTTCACTGAGGTCGATTATTATGGTATTGATTTCTGTCGTCTCCATTTTCGTACCATCTACGATTGTTTTCTGCCCTATTTCAGGTCTACTGTATCCATCGTCTTGGGGCTGTTGTATCAGATATTAATGGCTGATTGCCATCTTGTTAGATGCCTCAATTCGATCGAGGTTCCGCAAAGTATCTAGTAATTGTGCCAATGCGGTAATTACAACAGGATTAATTTTGTATCGCACTTCTGGTTTGAAATGTGTACTATGGGCTGTTACAAGTTCTGTATCACACATCGGTATATCCAGATGATGAGCTATTACAGCGAGCTTTGAAGCACATGCATTCATAGAATCCCCACATTTCGGATCATATTTTCCCTGATATGTGCGTACTCTATATTGCGACTGCTCATGAGTTGACCAAAATGTCTGCAAGAAAAGTGTTTTAAATTCTTCAAACGTGGCTTCTGGAGGACAAACAACTTGAATCCATGCCCTTTCTTCCGAATCCAGCAGTTGTTGTGTTACCATCAATTTTAAAGTCTCTGGGGCATTTTTAACACGAAGATAATCTAATTCTATGAGGAAGGATTTTGGATTATTCCCACGCCTCTTACTGAAACGTGGCATTGGTATTTCAACATTTACTTCTCTGGAATTTTCACAATGCATTATAGGCATTCTTTTGTTATTTCCATAAATCCCCATGGTCACAATTCTTTCTTCCATCCCCTTGCATTTTTCAGTAACATCCAACTGAACCACCTGTAAATCAGAGTTTGCTTGTTGCATTAACTTTACAGATACATCCATTTCACCTGTTTATTCCCAACAGATTCAAAATTGGTTTCATTTCTACTGCATGAATATGCTCAGACAATTTTCTACGCTCATTTGCGGCTTCAAGTCACAAACTCACAATCGCTCCTTCCATACTTGTTGTTCTGGCCTCCAACTGATTTTGTTCTTTCTGAATGCATTCACAATTTGTTTTTATGTCCTTGAGGTTCCTTGCCTACACAGCTTTCAATTTAGCGTCCATTTCTTCCTGAAATTTATACATTGAATCATTCAACTTGACACTTATGCCATTCTGCACCTTTTCCAAGGAATCAATACATTCCCACATCGATTGAAACTGGTCATTGATGGTTTCCTTCATAGAGGATAATTGAGAATTAACCTCTGTTTTCACAGAATTAACCTCTGTTTACACAGAATTAATCTGAGAAGACATTTGTAAAAACATTTGCTGTAATAACATGACAATAGGTTTGTCTAAACTCATGTCTATATCGTCATCTCCTATTTGTTCTGTTTGCAGATTACTGCACTCTGGAACAATTGATTTCGGTATGTTCATTGAATCATTTTCGGTATTACTTCCGTAATTTGTCAGTCTTCATCATCCGCTCCAGCAATATTATTCTCTCTAACATTCTGTTCTCCTGAAAAATTTTGCAAATTGAACTCCATGACTTCACAATCTCTCATGTAACTTTTTGCCAGAGCATAATTTCATACAAATCAAATCTTAACAAATCATTACACCACTATTGAATGAATGAAAATATTTAACTATTCCTCTTTGAATTAAAAAGACTTTAAATTCGCGACCCACCAAAGTAATTCGAAATTTGTTCTGACCAGCAATATAATCTTAATTATGCTAAGTTCATATGCATATTATATGTATAATACACAAGCACACACTGGTGTACTACTGCAAAGCATCATAATACAAGGAAACATAAGGAAAAAATTATGTTAATCACAAATAATTAATTTTTCGTGCCCACGTTGGTTAGCGCCAAATGAAGTGTACTGGTTAATTGTACTTTCTTTAATATTACTCAATTATATTTAATCTGAATAATGAGATAACTATGTGTATTACATAACAGAGACAATATACATGAATAAACGAAGTAAAAGATATTCACATTGATTAGTCACAGATATTGTTCTGAGCATGTTTTCAAGAATAATCTTTGAAATAAACAATTTATTCTACACAGCATATAATCTCAGGGCATC
Organism: Vandiemenella viatica; assembly: GCA_031002005.1. Lineage (NCBI taxonomy): Eukaryota > Metazoa > Arthropoda > Insecta > Orthoptera > Morabidae > Vandiemenella > Vandiemenella viatica. The sequence continues at coordinate 289,428,344 of JARYHS010008074.1, forward strand.
TCCGGATTACAAATATATTAAACACAACACACACAAATAAAAATACATTCAGCTCACAGTGTTTCATGCGCCAGTCCCAATTCCATTGTTAAATTGTCCTGCATAGACTGATAATACTCAAAAACGCAGATTCGTTAATCATTCGATCTTGCCGACCGTTTCTTCACATTTCTCTGTAGCAGGTGATGCTCTTCTGTTTGTTATTCTCAGAGAACCTTAAAAGTTTCATACACTCACAGATATCATATAAATATGTAATGTATCCTAATGGTACATTACAATGCCTTAGTGATGAAAATTGCATAAAAGAATTTCTTATGTCCTACCATATTTATTGAGCTAAATACAATTACTTGTTTTGAAAAACGATCTGTTAGGCTTTTTATAGTAATCAATTTTGTGTTGTGTTCTTTTCTTGTTTTTTTCACATTTATGACAATTGTCATTTATTTGTTCATCAAGGATGTAGAATAAGTAATTTAAGGTCTGGTTGTTTTCTTGTGTTTTGTTTCATGTTTATGTCAATCTTTGGCTATTTTTTATCATTGAAAATAAATAAATTCAGAAAAAGATAGAATTCAAAGGTAATAAATCTTTGTTAATTTCTTAAATTAATTTGGTTCTCAATTCATGAAAAGTGGGATCATCCCTCCAACCCATTATATTTAATTATGTGCATTTTTTATTTCTGTAAAATTTATAATTTCAATAGGAATTATCTACCATGGCATCCAATATAATTAATATCATATTCCTAAAAATTAATTTTATTCCATTTCATTGAATAAATACACAACAAAATGGAAGATGACTCATTCATTAAAGACAGGACAGCATAACAATACAAAATTGTCTTTAGTTTTGTTAAGTAGTGGTTTCTTTCTCTATGCTTATTGTACTGTAAAATAGTTATGAATAGTAAGAGTAAGATGAAATAGTATATTGTGAAAAGGGATGTGTGATGTGCTGTTTTAACCTAACAGAATAAGCATAGGCACAATCAAATTGTATACTTCCACTGGTATAATGAAGAAAAGGCAGATAATTTAATTTAATTGCAATGGAGCACACGCTCTGGTGGCAATTTCCCTACACACCCAACTTCCCATTATCCTTCACTCACCTACATTTGCCCTCTACAAATTTTAACTTTAAATTCTTTTAACGTTTTCGGTAGGTTATTCAAGTTTACCATAACGTATGTAAGTCAAAGCTATTCAAAAAAAATAGTTACCTAAAATGGAAAGCGGAATAGTAATGGTTGAACTAAATCAAACCAATCTGGCATCAATAGGTCATGTAATTAAGTACCTACACAAATCAATAATATTTATAACCAAACAGCTTTCATTTCTTTTGCAAAAGTGACATCCTGTCCTCTTTCAATTCAATATAACAGTCTAATAACATGTCATGTTAGGATATTTTTCTGCCTATTGTACTCTTATTTATTTATTGTACTCTTATTTATTCAATTGTTTTTGATTAATTTCCTGACTGGTTTGATTCAAATATAATCATAAACATTAACTGAATGACATAGATCTATAAAAAATTTGTTTAAACCTTTTTTACCATGAGAGTTTGAGGTGTATTTATTGCAACTCATATGTCTTGTTATAGGCTGCATAATTTTTAAATTGTGTTCTTCAAGTTACACTTCAATGAGACAGTAAAAGAATACACATATATGATGTTCTATCACTGTATGTCCTTGAGAGAATGTGACAAACTTGTTTTCCACATTCAAACCAAGGTTAACTGATGCACAGTAAAAACAAAAATATTATCATCAGCAACTGTTAGCCTCATTCAATACCTTTATTTTGTAAAGTACTAAACAGGCTCTACAAATAACAAACCTTTTATGCAACATTATGTACCTGTTTTTAGCTAGTACTCCATTTACATTTATGTTTCAGGAGCCAATTTTTGAAGTAGATAGTCTGTGGGTATATGATGTATTCATCCGACTGTAAGAAAAAGGTAAGGACATTCAATCATTTAATCATTTCTGTTGATGTTAGTAGGTGGACAATTATAACAAGTGTACTTGTTTTAAGTATGTAACCATATACATTTTGATTACGAAAGCTTCCATGGTCACTGTCAGTCCTCTGAAGAAAGCCACAGCACTACGGCAGAAATGTTAGGTTTTAATAAATCGATGCTGCTCCCCCTGGAGAACCAAGATAATACATATATGGTACATTTCAATTGACTTTGTATCTACTGAATTATGGCATAATCAGGTTTGAACTATTTTAAACTTCTTTTGAGGTCCTTTTTTCAATAAGACGTCTGTGCTTTGCTATAACAGAAACGATAACCATTGAAATTTGATAGTTCGGTATCCCATATCATTTCTTTCCCTACAACCAAAATATTTTCTCTATTAAACCATCTTCTTAGGAATTCTTAGTAACATAACTATGTAGGTAGCATCTCTGTGTTCAGAATTGGTAGAAGGTTGTTGAAAAGTGATTAATAGACTGAGGTATGATTTTAAATAGCAAAACAGTTTGACAGTCATTAAAACAGTGATACCATTATTGGATCGTAGTTTCTACCAATAGGTTTCTTAGTCATTTCTGAGAATACAATTGATACCTCTTTTTTGTGGATTTATTATATGACTTTCCCATTGTTTAATAACCACTATTCTTATAGTGCATTATATTTCGAATAAAAGACAAGTTATTATGATAATACTGAAACTTCCAAAGTAATAAAAATACTTGTTTCACTACATTTTACCAGCATTTCATTTAGTTCCCCATGATGAATCTTCATTTACCTATAGTATATAAAGAGTGAAGTAAGGCTATGTGAAGAAACCATAACTTACAAAAACAGATGCCAGAAAAACAGAGCATGTTGTCATATAACCTAAATTTTTCCAATACATCACCAAAATTAATTTAAAGAGTGTCAAGTTAACTTAAGTAGAACAGTAAATTAAGTTTAGAATCATATGCTTACAATTTTCAAGTGATAAGTGAAAATAAACAGTAAAAATCGATCAAAACATTTTTCAACATTGGCAATATAAAGGATTTTTTTTTCCTATTTGAAAATGCTACATTCATTTTCAGAGGTGCATTAAGTCATGAGGATTAAAAAGAGATAGGACAGTTTCTAGGTATAAATTAGTACAGACCAGCTATTGATTTTGTAACTCAATCAACCACTAATGTCGAAAATAAACAGTTAAATAATTCCTGAGCCATCAGTTTTCTAGCTACAAAAGAGATTTATAACTTAAAAGATGCACCAAATTTTGTAGTACATTATGTAAAAATTTCAAATCTGTAGATAGAAATGAAGTAACATTTTTTGGTAAAAATTACAATTCAAGGTATAAAATTTAGTTTTCATATAGTATAATCCTGCTGAATACAGAGGGAGAGTATATTTAAAATAAAGTAGAATTTTTTCTGAGCAATATTATAAAAATCCATACAGTACTTTGGCCACAATAAGAAAAGTAAAATTTAGGATAATTTTATGGAAATGAATGCCGGAAGTTTGAAGGTTTGGTGAGATAGACTTAGAAAGAATCATACTGTGTATATTTTGTAGGGAACTAAAGAGCAATTATAGCAGTTGTATTTCATCACTATCATAGAGGAAATTGCATTCTGAAATGTTTAAAACACATTTTATACTGAAGAGCCGAAGAAACTGGTACACTTGCCCAATATCGTGTAGGCCCCGCGAGCAAGCAGAAGTGCCACAACATGACGTGGAATGGACTCGACTAATGTCTGAAGTAATGCTGGAGGGAATTGACATCATGCATCCTGCAGGGCTTTCCATAAATCTGTAAGAGTACAAGCGGTTGGAGATCTCTTTCAAGGCATCCCAGATATGCTCAATAATGTTCATGTCTGGGGAGTTTGGTGGCCAGTGGAGGTGTTTAAACTTAGAAGAGTGTTCTTGGAGCCATTCTGTAGCAATTCTGGACATTTGGGGTGTCGCATTGTCCTGCTGGAATTGCCCAAGTCCATAGGATTGCACAATGGACATGAATGGATGCAGGTGATCATCCAGGATGCGTACCTATGTGTCACCGTCAGAGTCATATCTAGATGTATCAGGGGTCCCATGTCACTCCAACTGCACACGCCCCACACCACTACAGAGCCTCTACTAACTTGAACGGTTCCCTGCTGACATGCAGGATCCATGAATTCATGAGGTTGTCTCCATACCTGTACACGTCCATCAGCTCAATAGAATTGGAAACGAGACTCGTCAGACAAGGCAACATGTTTCCAATCATCAACACATCCAGTCCAATGTCGGTGTTGACGGTCCCAGGAGAGGCATAAAGCTTTGTGTTGTGCACTCAACAAGGGTACTCAAGTGGGCCTTTGAAAGCCCATATCGATGATGTTTCATTGAACAGATCGCACACTGACACTTGTTGATGGCTCTAGCATTGGAATCTGCAGCAATTTGCGGAAGAGTTGCACTTCTGTCACATTGAACAATTCTCTTTAGTCATCGTTGGTCCTGTTCTTGCGGGATCTTTTTCTGGCCACAGCAATGTCGGAGATTTGAAGTTTTATCAGCTTCCCAATATTCACGGTGCATTCGTGAAATGGTTGTATGGGAAAATCCCTACCTGGTCGCTACCTTGGGGATGCTGTGTACCATTTCTCATGCGACGACTATAACCTCACATTCAAACTCACATAAATCATGATAACCTGCCATTGCAGCAGCAGTAACCAATCTAATGCCTGTGTCAGACACCTGTTGTCTAATATAGGCATTGCCGATCGTAGCGCTGTCATGGAGGAAGGAAATATATGGAGGAGAAGTGACGTTAAATTGGTGAAGCAGGCTCGCGCATGCGCAATGGCGGCAGCGGCGATATTGCGCTTCCAAACAATTGCAATGTTCCCAGTATATCCCGAAAACTAAGCAAGATATCGAAAAATTTTATTCTTTATTTTCGATTTGTCTCGTCGTGTTACATAAGAATCGATCATTAAATTTGACTTTTGCGAAATTTTTCTTCTCCATTTCAACCTCACTTTTGATACAGTATATCTCTAGAACTAGGTGAGATATCGAAAATTTTTATTCTTTATTTTTCATTTGCCTCATCTTTTTAAATAAGAATCCATCATCAAATTTGACTTTGACCAATGTTTTCTTCTGAATTTCAACCAAAACCATTTCACATTTGGGACGGAATATCTCGAAAACTAAGCATGATATCAAAAAATTTTATTCTTCATTTTTTATTTGTCATATCGAGTTACATAATAATCCTTCACCAGATTGCGGCGTCACCTTTATCCTAGAGTCCCCTTGAGGTTTTTGTACATATTCCCCGTGTTTGTATGGAAGCGGCCATGCCCCCTCCACTCCGGCCATGCCCCCCCCACTCCTCCTCACCCTGTTTCACTTCAATGCGTGGTGAAGGTCTCTTGCGTCGTCTCCATATATTTCCTTCCTCCATGAGCGCTGTAGTCTGAGTGTTTACTTATCTCTGGTTTTGCATATGCATGCCTATACCAGTTTCTTTTGCTCTTCAATGTAGATCTGTAGCTTTAATACTTTCGGAGATAGAGCATTTGGAATTTTTGCCTTATGAATTAGCACAGGTGGGCACAGTTAATCCAAACGTTAACTTCGATAATCGTTAAATGTTTATAAATTTAACGCAAGTTAAAGTTATCCGTTAAAAGTTAACTAGTCAAAAGTTGTACTGATGTATTAGTATTATAGTACGGTAGGTATAACTGCTCTCTATCTCAAGGTGTTATGTACCATGATGCAAGTGTGGATTTATTAATAAAAATCAACAAATTTTGGTTACGCTATCGCCACAACAACGAAGTGGTATTCCTTTCTGTTTTTATCTTTGTTGAGACGAGAGACAATTAAGGTACTCGTGACTTAATAAAAAAAAAGTAGTAAAAAAAAATGAATGCAGAATGAAAAGCAACAATATTATAGAAAACAAGTTGGACTGGGACACCTGAATATGTGAAAACTGCGACCAGTGAAATTTGCGGCCAACCTAAAATCTACGACCAATGCCTGTCAGGGTTACCTTTGTGCCACGGCCTACCTGTGACCTAACGGCCCCTTTAGACGACCCGGCCTGGTTTCACTAAATCATGGCCTGCATGTTTTTACGTGAACAAATAGAACGGAAGTTAGTCAGCAACATCCTTTTACATTACACGGCCGAAACTGCCAAACTAGCTTCTACTTTTTTTTTTAAAAAAAAAAAAAAAAAAAAAAAACCACACACAAATGTTTTGAATTAAAATTGCACATCATCTTTTTCGTAACTTATGTATTATTTCTTTGAAATTTTTCGCACTGGTTACTGAAAGTTGAGTTTTTTGCTGATCTGCAACACTGTTTGCAGACTCCAGTGCGATACTAACTATCTATCAGGCGGCCGGTCATCCACTGGCACAGAATTTCGTCCGAGTAATGCCCGATTTGACGGCCGAACAGTTTGTCCGATTAACCTCTTCCGACACACACTGCCGATCCGTCAGGAAGGGTTGCCAACTCAATGAAACAAAGGGCAAACACTTTCAAAAAGGTGCTGGAATGTACTTTACTTTTAAGTGCTCATTTTTGTATCCAATTATACAAGGCGATCTGTTATACAAACAGGATACAAGAGGTAACCAAATTATACAAGTTTTGTATCCAATTATACAATCTGGCAGTCCTGCATACGAGTGGTGGCGTGGCGCACAGTTCAAACAAACAAAAAGACGTCAACAACCTATGTAACAGACTAAAGTTAACGGAAGTCCAATTTAACGGAAGTTAAGAAGACCGTTAATGATTTTTTAGGTTAACTTAAAAGTTAAATTTTCGCAATTTTTTTAACTTCGTTAATTAACGATTAACGGATTAACTGTTTTGTGCCCAGCTGTGTGAATTACACTAAGATAGAAAAATGTAAACAAGCCAGTTTATTTAGCCTACTAAAAGATAGGGGAAAGCTCAAACACTCTAAAAGTTAGAGTGAAATTTAGGGGTCACCACTTCACTAGTTTTATATGACTAAACTAATAGAGATAGAAAAATTTTCATAAGTATCAGTTTTGATATTTAGGCAATGGACTACCTCTCACAAAATTTTCAAGTCAATTAGAGGAAAAAGAAATTTGAATATTTCATAAGAATCGTAAAACATACGCAATCTATCTGAGGAGCCCTGGAGGCAGGAGTGGGGACAGTCTTTAGAAAGTGCACATAGAGGTAGGTCACGTGCGGCTTACAGCCAATTTGGCATGATGAGTGAACCTGAACCTGGAAGTTCGAAGTAGGCGCTAGACTCACATGTCGGCCATATTGGTCTGAGTATTACTTTAAGTGCAGAAGAGGTCATACTAGCTGATTTTTTAAACAGCTGTGGGTTTCTCGGGAGTTGTTTGTGGCTTATATACCTGCTATCAAATTAAATTTTATTTTTGTTAAAGAAGTATCAACACTGAAGATTGGTCTCAAAATGATGTAATTATTCTGAGAATACATAGTTTGAAATTTATTTTAAAGTCTATATTGAACATTACTTCAATTCTACCTTCCCTTGCTTAGGTTCTTAGCTGGATGACTACCAAATGACAATTTATACTAAGGCCATGGTAAGGGTCAAACCTCAGTGACAAGCTGTTAATCAAAGCCCCACTAAGGCTTTGTGTCTGACAATGTCTGAGCAGGAAATCAGTACAAACTAAAGCTACTTGGTGTTGTTAAGGAAACAATGACCAGGTTTCATGACACAGAATCAGTATAAGAATTCATATGGGATTGCTTGATAGTACTTTAGAATACCGTACAAGAGAAATATTGCTTGTGATGTCACCACCAACACCAATCCTTCTTATTCATTCAAAAATCATCTGGCTAACGGTGTCCTACTTTATATAATACAGCTGTGTTCATCTTATTTACTTTTCATCAAAACTTAAACTTATTCAAAAATTTATGGTTCACATATATAATAAATATTCCCCATGTGTGTGACACTAATGCTTTTTCTAACTGGTCTCTAACAGGGCCAGCATTAGTGGGGGGGGGGGGGGTAAGCGGGTCAAATGTACCCGGGACCGCCGGCTGAAGGGGGGCCCGATCACCGGCTACAGGGTCCCCCGGCTTTGAAGCCAAGAATCCGCCTATTGTCGCCCAGCTAGTTTGTAGAGCTAAAAAAAAAAAGGTCTCTAATCCTGCAAATTTTATAATGGCATCATTAACCTCTTTCTAAAACAACCCAATTTGTTCTTATCTTCCAAACCTTATTTACAACTGCAAATCATTAATCTAATATCATATTAAACCTGCTTAAGACTCTTAAATTACTAATTTTATTATTATTATTATGTATTATTATTCTCTCATTCTAAACTCTCTCGTCATTAAACTCTTGTTTTTATTTTCACATAGTGAACTATCTCAATATTTCAATTAATTATTTCCAAATTTTACTACTCATAAATGTATTAAAAGCCATTGTATGATTACAAAGTGCTGGATGAAAGTAGGAAACACTGACTGGCTTAAGTTAAAACAAGGTTAAACATACAGGTGTGCTACTTCCATTATTCCTCAGTGCAGTACTAGACATCAATGTAAGAAACATAAAAGAAATTTGAAGGAGCACTCGAATTGGGATATTAAAACAATTAATGATATTTGCACAGTATTGGATTAGCCACATAGCAGGAGTTGCCAAATGCTACGGGCCCCACATCTTTTGGTGACCCCGTGCCTTCTGGAGGCTCAGGCCCCCATTCCTTCTGGGGGAGGGAGGGGGGGGGACACTGTCGCGCCTATGATTCTCGGGGGCCTCTACCACTGTCCCGGACCGCGAAAACTGAGGACCCCCTTCTTCACATTTGCTATGGGCCTGTGCTGTTTTAATCTGGCTCTGTATTTGCATTTAATAAACCCTTTAGTTCCAAATATTGATCTAGGAATTAGAAAGAACTTCTTAAAACTCTATGTGTGGAGCACAGCACTTTACGGTAGCGAAACATGGACTTTAGGAATACCGGAAATAAAGAAACTTGAAGCATTTGAAATGTGGTGCCACAGAAGAATGCTGAAAATTAGGTGGACAGACAAAGTAAGAAATGAACAAGTTTTGGAAATGATGGGTGAGAAAAGAAGTTTATGCAAGAAGCTTACAGGAAGAAGAGACAGGCTGGTAGGTCATATTTTGAGACATCCTGGATTGGTTAATTTGTTAGTGGAGGGAACAGTTGAAGGTAAGAACTGTAGAGGAAGACAGAGATTAGAATATATGAAGCAGATAATTGAGGACGTGGGTTGTAACGGGTATGTAGAAATGAAGAGGTTAGCACAGGTTAGGAAGAGATGGAGGATTGCATCAAACCAGTCTAAAGACTGACGACAGCAAAAAAAAAAAAAAGATGGCGTGGAAAGAAGTGCAACAATATTTA
>JARYHS010008074.1:289438798-289649211 GCA_031002005.1 Vandiemenella viatica
GAATCGGAATTAGAAAGTGTCAGTGTGAGTGTGACCTTGCTCGAGAGAGGATATTTTGATTTTAGCGATTTACGATTTTTACGTGCGAATTAAATAATTCCTTTTGGTTATTTATTAATTATACTAATTTAGTGTAATAATTTTACCGAACAAAAAGTGCAGTAACTTATAATTAGGGAAATTAGCAAGAGAATCTTGCTGCTATGGATACTTAGGAACCTATTCCAGGTTTTCCCGAAAAAAAAAACCACTCCCAACAAGACGAACGTCATCGACAGCAGAACCACCGCGGCTGAAGCAGACAACAGAGTAAATCTATCATTCACAATGTATATAAATATTTCAAACTTCTTGTGGACAATGATCGTGAAATTTTGTCTTCTACATGTACGCTAGTAGGAAAAGACTTGAAACATATGGAAGTACTTGATATTGATGAAATAAAAAACTGTAGTGATTTGTTACCGCAAAAAACAACCATATTGCGAAAAAATTATGTTTTTATAATTAATTTAATTTAATTGCAATGGAGCACAGGCTCCGGTGGCAATTTCCCTACACACCCATCTTCCCCCCTATCCTGCACCTACCTACATTTGCCCTCTACAAATTTTATCTTTAAATTCTTTCAAAGTTTTCGGTAAATTATTCATCATTTCTCTTGGTAACTCATTCCAATCCCTGACACCCTTGCCTAAAAAGAGAATCTTCCTACACCCTTGTGCCCTGAAATAGAGTGCCAGCTTCTGGTCATGGTCATCTTTTCCCTTCCATGCACTACTTTTCATATCTACTGCAATATCTTTCCATGCCTCATCGCCAGTATATGCCCTGTACACTCCCATGGCCCTCCTCATTCTCCTCCTGTCTTGCAATGAATCCCATTCCAGCTCCTTTATCATATCCGTCACTGATTGCATTCTACGATAATTTCCAGAAACAAATGTAGCAGCCCTTTTTTGTACCCTCTCCAACTCCTGTATTTGATACGTAAAATGAGGGTCCCATACTACAATACCATATTCGAACAATGGTCTGACCAAAGTTTTGTAACCCAATTCCTTGACTTCTCTCGTACATCCCCTCATCACTCTCTCCAACAAGTGCAGAACTTTGAAACCTTTTCCTACCACCTGTCCTATGTGTCCTGCCCAGTTAGTTTGTTATCAAAAGTAATTCCAAGATATTTACATTTCAAGTCTTCAGCAAGCAATTCTCTCCCCACCTTATATTCATAATTAACCTTTTGTTTTTTATTTGTGTATCTAATAAGCTGACTCTTGTTTGCATTTATCTTCATTCCATGTTTACCAACCCAATTAGATATCCTGTCCAGATCACGCTGCAACTGTTTACAATCCTCTATCGTTTTGATTCTTTTATACAGCATTATGTCATCTGCAAACAATCTAATTTCAGATAGTAAACAATCAAAACAATCAACACAATTATTCATTAGAATAATGAATAGCAATGGTCCCAATACGTTACCCTGTGGCACACCCATTTTTACTTTCACTTCTTTTGATACTACATTTCCTACCCTAACTTTCTGTTTTCTACCTTTTAAAAATTCTTCTACCCAGCAAATTACTTTCTTATCCACTCCAATGGTTTTTACCTTATTTACTACCATTTTATGGCTTACTCTGTCAAGCGCCTTAGACAGATCTAGTGATACACTATCAATTTGGCCTCCCTTGTCCATTTCATCTGAAATATCTTTCATATATCCCACCACCTGAGATTCAAATGAATATCCTTGCCTGAAACCATGTTGCCCTGCTTGAAAACCACTTACGTTCCTCACATATATTTCTGATGTGGTTCCATATCAATCTTTCCATTAATTTACCTACCACTGATGTCAAACTGATTGGCCTGTAATTCTCAACTCTATTTCTCACCCCTCCCTTATGTACCGGTACTACTATTGCACTTTCCAGTCCTGTGGTAAGCAGCAAGTGTCTAGACCAGGGGTCCCCAAAGTGGTCGGTATCGACCCCTGGGGGTCGATAAGAGTTCTCCGGGGGTCGATTAATACCCGGGGGTCGAAAGGGGGTCGATTGATAATAAAGAGGTTCAATTAAATGGTCTAGGAAGAAAATGGGAATATTCCAACAAAAATCCAAAATAACTGACTACCCCCGTAATAATTTGAGTTTTTACCGAAGCCTGCGTCGCTTTAGGTATGTGGTAAGGAGAAAACATACTGGAGCGGAGAGCATAACAACGACGAGAGCGAAGAACAACGCAGCGAAAACAAATAAACCAATTGGATTGTTGCGGTGACTCATACTGGGGCTAAAAGCGTTGAGGTAATAATGGAGCAAAGCTTAGCGTTCAAACTGTTTGATTTCACCGCTTTATTCTTCTCTCGCATTGCTGGTTTGTTAGTGGTTATTCCTGTGAGAAACGAATGTAGACCAATTTACGAATTGTGTATCTTCTAAGGTCTGTCTTTCGGATAAGAAAGAAGTTCAACATCACAATTATTTTATTTTAGCTAAGCTACGTGATGAACTCAACAAGTATTAATACTTTATTTTTTATTTACTTCAGGTATTTAAGCATTTTATATTCGGGAGGACGCTGGTTCGAATCCCCGTCCGGGCATCCGGATTTGGGTTTTCCATGGTTTCCCCAAATCACTCAAGGCTAATTCCGGGATGCTTCCTCCAAAAAGCCATGGCCGAATTCCTTCCAGTTCCTTGGCTGCAATTCCATCCCGCCTCTAATGACCGCGCTGTCGACGAGACGTAAAGTCACAGAGGTGGGGAGGGGGGGGGGGTGAACGCTACTGGTTCATTATACACAAATTGCACTGTTAAACTCTAGTATGGTTTCCACTCTATGATTTGTATATCTAAATGTAGACTTTGTCCTTTACATAGAAAATATCGTAATATACCGAAAACCATTAAATTTAGATACTTCTTTTTTTATCTTTTTCCTATCTAATTCTATTGAATAGGTTACTTTTAGATGTAATTATTATTCCTTCCAAGTCACGATATCTATTGTTAGCAAAAAGTAGCAACAATGCACTCTGAGAAAGAACAGGCAGTACTTTATAGCTCGTGCGGTAATAAGTTTGCGTCTCTTACTGCCGCTGTTTTGTTGTGCTGCGATCGTATCGTGTTGTTCATATTACAAATCTGAGTTTAATACCTACAATTTCGTCTACCAGTGCTAAGAAGAAATGCAGACAATATTCACACGAGTATTTGAAATATGGTTTTGTGTCATCTTCTGCTCATGAAACTATTCCTATGTGCTTGTTATGTGAAAAAACTTTCAGCAATGATGTTATGAAGCCGGCGAAAATGAAAGACCATTTGGAAAAGATCCATTCTGATAAGGAAAACAAAGATATTGAGTATTTCAAAATGCTAAAAGAGAAATTGAGAGATCGGCCAAATTTAAGTACATATTTGAAGTCATCTGTTAGCGCTGATAGTGAAGGAGGACTGAGGACATTCTACAGCATCTCTATTAATATAGCAAAGAAAGGCAAACCGTACACTATTGGTGAAGAAATTGTAGTACCAGCTATAAAAGATGTAATTGAAAATGTTATGAAGAAAGACTCTCAACTAGTTTTAAAGTGCAAATACTGTGCAGCGACGTATAGCGGAAATGGCCGAAGGTGTGGAAAGAACTTTGACCTCTGAGCTCCAGCATTGTAAGTTTGCTATTCAACTTGACGAATGAACTTTCGGAAGTTTAAATCTTCTCATGGCTGATGTTAGGTTCCATAGTCCATCCCTGAATGACACTGTTGATGAATTTCTGTTTGCTAAATATCTTCAAACTGATTCAAAAGGTGAGACAATTTTTTTACGTTTGCAAGATTATTTGAACAAGCACAACATTCCTTTCGGGAATATTACTGCAATAGCTACTGACGGTGCACCTGCTATGGTAGGCCGTTATAGAGGAATTTTCGTCTTTCTGAAGGAAAAGGTTCCTAATGTACGTACCGTTCACTGTGTCCTACATAGGCAGCATCTTGTAGCCAAAAAATTGAGTGGCGAGCTGCATGATACTTTAAAAGTGTGCATTAGGTCAATTAATAAAATTAAAGCTCATCATCTCAATTCCCGACTGCTTCCGAAGTTATGTGAAGAAAATGATGAACCTTTCAATCAATTACTTTTGCACACTCAGGTAAGGTGGTTGTCAAGAGGTGATAGTTTGCAGAGGCTTGTTGACTTGTACGACTCGTCTGCTGAATTTCTTAAGAATGTGGAACCATTACTATGTGACGAGTTAAAACAGTGCAAGAACCATCTGTTCTATTTGGCAGATCTTTATCCGAAATTTAACGAAGTACAGAAGCGTTTGCAAGGAAAAAATGTTACAATTGTTCAAGCTTGAACAATTATAATGGCCTTTCAACTAAAAATGGACCTGTTAAAATCTTCACTGGCACGTAAAGATTTTAAATATTTTTCAAACTTTCGACTACTAAAAGAAAATGAAGAGATACCCGACCGTGATCTCGAGAAATTAACAGAAGACTAGAAAGCACGTTTCGGAGACTTGGAGAACAAGCATGTTCCTGAATGGTTTGCTTCTCCATTAGATGTTAAAATTGATAATGAAGGTAATGAACCTGGCTTAGAAGATTAACTGATTGAAATATGCGTAGATCTGGAAACTAAAGCGATGTTTAAAAATAAAAACCTCAGCGAATTTTGGAGCAATAACAATATTGCTACAAAATACCCCAAGCTCAGAGCAGAAGCCGAACCTTTCTTACTTGCATTCTCAACTTCATACATGGTTTAGCCACGAGAACGCTATTTTGTCAAACCAGAGAAACAGACTGAAGTTGGAAAACCGTGGTGATTTGCGACTAAAACTTGCCAATTTTCAACCGAACATCAGTGATCTTGCTGCTGCTCTTCAGACCCATCCATCTCACTAATATCAGCTACTTTAATAAAAAGATATGTTAATATATTTTTAATGTATTCAATAGTAGTCGTAAAATGGCAGATGTTTTTTCATAGAATATAATTTATTCAAATTTTCAATTATTATTTTGTGTTTTACATTTTATGACACTTACGACTGTAGGTTATTTTCCATCTATCTATAATTTTGTTATTATTTTTTACGATTATCATAACAGTGTAAAATATCTCCTTTTTCTGTTAGTGTTGTTGGGTGGATTTTTTAAGGTGTGGAAACTATAAATACTTTCTTTGGGTTGTTATGCAAGTCTCCTTATAGCTTAGCATCAGAAATGCTAAAAATGATTTAAAATTTTCATCAGTGCGAATCCAGGAATTTTTCGAGCCGGGGCAAAAACTGTAGGAATGACGCCCCTTGCAACATTATTTGCAGCTCCCATTTTTGCCGTCTGACCCCAAGTGTCGCCGCATCGATTGTCCGCCAAACACATTGTTGTCGCCGCCCCGATTGTTGGTCAAATTCATTGTTGTTGCCGCCCGGCGCCCAGTGTAATAGTAAGCTAAAAAAGGTTTCCGCGACTTAAATCGTCGCCCTTCAAGTTGGCATCCCGGTGTACCCCCCCCCCCCCCCCCCCCACCCCCAGATCGGGCACTGGTTTTTATTAAACGTTTAATCTGGGGGTCGATGAGAAGACAAATGTTCTATGAGGGGGTCGACGTGATAAAAAGTTTGGGGACCCCTGGTCTAGACTCAATTTAAATAATATTTCAAGATAAGGTACAATGTCATATCCGGCTATCTTTAAGATGTCTGTAGTAATATTATCTTTACCAGCCCCTTTATTTTTTTTCAGCTTTCTTATTTCCTTCATGATTTCCTCAGGATGGATATGAAATTTTTTACTATCGTCATTTCTAATTGTGTTGTTAAGCTCATTCTCCGAATTAGACCCTCCTGTATCTGATTCATTATCCCTAATTCTTTCACTGAACCAGTTACTTAAAATCACTGCCTTTTTTAAATCGTCAGTAACTTCTTCTCCATCCTTATCTATAAGTGTCTCTACACCCTCCCTTCCCCTCAGTTTCCTGATATAGCCATAGAAATTTCTATTTGCGCTGCAGCTTGTGATGTCGGTTTGAGAACTGTCCAGCGCGTGTGTCGTGAGGGAAAATAACCAACGTTTGTTTCTCGAAAGAAAAATATGAAACAATACAGCACTCTAACAAAGCTTAGCGACTTTGACAGTCCTTTGTCAGGAGGACAGTTCACGAATTTTACGATAGTGATGAGTGGTAATATATAAACAGATAATTTTGTCGTTAATTATGCAAGTTTTTCAGTGCAGAGGATTACAAAATAAAATTTTGATTTTAGTTATAAATATACAAACTGAAAATAAAATTTAACACGTGGACTTTTAGCCACAAATAAAAGAGGAGTATTTCCATAAGTTTCCTTAGTCTTTGGAGAAGTTTATTTTTCTGCGCAGATAATAGAATAATAAATAACAGGTCTTTTGAAACCCCAAATTATATTAAACGCATCTGCAATGCATAACTTTCTTAACGAAATGACATGCGTCAATATTTTATGACAGAATAGTGATCATAAATTATTTAAAACACTTTACAAACCATTACTACAGCCGGCCTCGGTAGTGTAGGGGCTAGAGTGCTAGCTCCACGCGCCGATGGTCACCGGTTCGAGTCCGGCCGCGGGCAAGGGTGTTTAAGTGTTGTGTCTGTGAATGTCGTGTTCGTGTTGTAGTGTCCTAGTGATTACACTTGAAAATATATACACTGGAGAAACTAATACATTGAAAGAATCACATTGAGCTGGCTGTGTTACCTCAGTAGCAGAATGCCATAAAAAAAAAAAACATTACTACAAGTAAAGAGGTGAACTGTTACGCGCACGGCTTGGCAACGGCGCATTTGACGCCACCCGCCAAAAGATTTGGCCAGAGCTATAGAAGTGGGAATTTAAACTAAATCATTAATCATATTACTATTACTACTATTACTATTACTATTACACCGCGATTCACTAAAAGTGTTTGGCGGAGGGTGCATTGCACCTCAGGAAAGGTAACGGTTTGGGAGGGATATACGGGATATGGCAGGTAGCGCCCATGGGCTATTGTGAGGAACCATCCCAGCATTCGCCTGGAGCGATCTAGGGAAACCATGGAAAACCCAGATCAGGATGGCCGGAGTGCTTTATCGGAAGCTACTCCTGTCCGATTTTGTGTTTACTCGCCCGGTAAATCCATTCTATTCCATTCACTAATCGCTAGTGGAAAAAATGAGTAGAGAAATGAATCAGTTCTGGCCCTGATTTCTCTTATCTTATTTTCGCGGTCATTCCGAGATATGAATGTTGCTGGTAGCAATATTTGTTTGCTGTCATTCCGAAATACGTCAGTCGAGAATTTTTCAATTAGCTTCCGTCGAGAGCAACGCCTTCGGTGCTCCAGGTCTTCCCAACCTAACTCCTTCAACATGGCACTTACGCTTTCCCTCCAACTATATATACCTGTCACGAATCGGGCGGCTCTTCTTTGGACCATCTCTAATGCCTCCATTAATCCCTTTTGATGGGGACCCCATACAGAGCAACAATATTCCAAGTGAGGCCTCACTAGTGACTTGTACGCAATCGATTTAACTTCCGGAGTGCATTGTTTTAAATTACGACCTAGACATCGAAGCATACGATATGCTTTCCCAATTACATTCTCGATATGCTCATTCCACGACAAATTATTACGAATTGTTACCCCTAGGTATTTAGCGGAATCTACCGTTCTAAGGACAGTGCCATTAACTGTATATTCAAAGCTAAATGGTTTCACCTTTTTACTTACACGCATGACTTGGCACTTTTTAGCGTTTAACTCCAACTGCCAATCTTTACACCACACAATTATTTTCATAATATCGTCTTGTAACAAAGCGCAGTCGTCCTGGGTTGTGATTTCACGATAAATAATAGCATCATCGGCAAATAATCTTTTCATTCCCCTTATTATATCGCACAAATCATTAATGTATATGAGAAACAACAGAGGCCCTATCACGCTTCCTTGGGGAACCCCGGACCTCACTTCGGCAAGTGATGAACGCTCACCGTCGAGAACTACACACTGTGTTCTGTCCTTCAAAAAGTCTGCAACCCAATCACATATTTGTCTAGATATACCGTAACCGCGAAGTTTCCTAAGTAACCTACTGTGAGGCACAGTGTCGAAAGATTTTTTGAAGTCTAATAAAACTAAATCAACCTGGGATTGCTCATCTATAATACGGCTCAAGTCGTGAATTAAGAGAGCAAGTTGTGTTTCGCAGCATCGGTTTTTTCTGAATCCATGTTGATTTGGGTTTAAAAGCTCATCTTCATCCAAAAACCGCATGACATTTGAATAGATGATGTGTTCTAAAATCCTGCAAAATATTGAGGTTAACGAGATCGGCCTATAATTTTGAGGATCATTAACATTCCCACTTTTGAACACTGGACTTACGATGGCGGTCTTCCATTCGGCTGGTATTTTTCCTTGATCCAAGGAGGTGGTATATAATTTCATCAAATACGGCGCAATTTCCTTTGCGTACCTAGAGTAGAATCTTGTAGGAATACCGTCTGGTCCTGGAGCCTTATTGGGATTTACATTCATAAGCAGTTTAGTTATTCCCTCGACATCGAGAACGAGATCATTCATAATTTTGTTGGTTCGATTGTTAAATATCGGAATCTCCTCCGAGTTTTCTGTTGTTAAAGTTTTTTTAAATACATTATTCAAAATTTCTGCTTTCTCGACGCTAGTTTCTGATAATTCCCCATTTTCATTAATCAACGACGGCATGACCTTACGAGAGCCTCTTATTAATTTAACATATGACCAGAACTTTTTTGGATTAGTAATTAGATCTTCGGATAAATTTCTGGTTTGGAATTCTTTAAACGCATCACGCATTGCCTTACGCACGTCCGCTCGCAAGTGGACTAATTTAGCGCGATCAGATGAGTCCCCCGATTTCTTTACCGTCGCATGTAAACGCCTTTGCTTCCTGAGCAAACGTTTCACTTCCCTGTTGAACCACGGGAAGTTCTTACTAACCTTAATAAACTTCTTGGGAACAAATTGATACTGCCCCGCTCTTCAAGTTGCCCCGGTCTTCCCTATAGGAGGTAAAAACTCCTGAATAGCAGTCAAACATTGTTTGAATTTGTTCTTCTGTATGCTAATTTCCCAAAGACTTGTTTAACTGACCCTGAAAATAAATTTTTGATCTTTCAGAAGATACCTAACATTAGCCATTAGTTATTTTATACCTTTTGTTGAGTTTAAAAGATCGGTCCATGTTTCTGGTCGACCGCAAAACAATTTTTGTGATTTACATATATATATATATATAAAAATCGCGTGAAAACGATTACCTCGACCAAACTATTTAAGGGGGCTGCACCACTGTTTAGGTTGATATGATCCGTGTACCAATAATTTTTTTATATTATTTTTGCAGTGCTGATAGTATTTTACAGTTGCTTAGCCTCTCATATTTCGGCATTTTTAATTAAATTATTAGCAAATTTTCCGCAAAGCAAGAGCGCAAAACGTGAAGAGGACATATTGACGAAGCGACTAAACCAAATTTCAACAGGTTAGTACCAGTTTCAAGTAGGTTCTGAAAGTAGTAGAGCCCCCCCCCTCCCCATTTATTACTTTTTTGTCAGTTAAATAGATTTTTGGTTGATCTCAGCGGCGGCCATATCTATTAAGAGGCTCAGGGCGGCAGATTTTCGCGAGGCCCTTGCAGTGGCGTAGCTAGGTTAACAAGGGCTCCGGTGCAAAAAAAATATTTTCCGCCCTCGGGCCAAATGGGCGACCTTTTTCTGGGGGCTCCCTGAGCTTGGGGCCCCCTGAGCTTGGGAGCCCCAGTGCACAGCACCGCCTAGCCCTCCGATAGCTACGCATCTGGGCCCTTGTGCAAAGTATGTGAACCGAAAGTAGGTATTTCTTATGACTGACGAGAAATGCAAAACTTATAAATAAATAAACTTTGAATTTTAAAATATTATTTTAGAAGATTTATAAAAGTTAACAATACATAAAGACGACAAGTTATTAATAATGATAAAGTAAGGTATATAAATGGCTTGAAACATATACGCAGCGATTTAAAAATAATGTTTGCGGCTTTTCATAAGACTAAAATCTTTAATTAAAGCTACTGTTTTCTTTTGATAGCTCGTTTCCTTTTTGAACTATTCGACTCAAATTTTCTACCGGCATCACGATCACGCGAACTCATATCACATTAAATTACTGAGAAAATTTGCTTCATTCATCGTTTACACGGACAACAAAGGGCAACTATCAATTATTGACTATCTGATGATCAGTGAAAAATTAAGTCCAGATGTAATAGACCATATGGGTATTGATGTATATCTCGTTATCTCAAAAATAAGAATGTTTGATAAATGTAGGAAAAGGAAGAATAAAAATGTACAAAATGAACAGGAAGTTTTATTTGTTACTAGATGAAGGAATAAAACATTTATATCAAACCCGATTACAACAGTGCTTTCTGGAAAATCCTATAAGTAACGATGTCAACAAAGAATGGGAAAGGGGCGTCCATTAATTACGTGAGGTGAAGTACGGAGGATGGGTCCGGCGAAATATCATCAAGAAAAAGAGGGGGGGGAGGTAGACAGAAATCTCACGTCATCTTTTTAAGAACAGTAGATATAAAAAAAGTCTACAAACTACTTGCGACAACGTTAAAAAGGGGGGAGGGGAGTCCTCAGCATCTCACAGCCCTTAATAAGCAAGAGAGCTAAAACAAAGAAAACAAAACGAGGTCGTCGGCAAGGGGGAAGTTAGAAGAAAAACTAGACATAAATTTTGGAATGAAGAAACAGTTAAACAAAAGCAAAGGTCTTATAAAAAAATGATCGAGGGCGTAAGCCCAGAAAATGAGTATAGATGAAGAAAAAATATTATTAGGACAATAACAAAGTAGCTGAAATAAGAATCATTGGAGAGGTTTATAATTTAAATAGAAGACGATGTCAATGGTGAATATTATATGGTTTATAAAGCACCTTAAACAAACATGAAAGGGAATCAGCAAACATAAATATAACTGAAGAAGAGTCATGGAAAAAGCACTATAAATATTAGGATAATAATGAAAAAACAAATATTTATGATCGAAACTGGTTTTATTGTTTCTCCGTGAAGATCAATACACTTTTCCATGCGCTTGAACCTAATTTTCGAAGCACTTTTACCATCCTGATGGAGGTAACTCCAGAACATGCGTCTTGAATGCATCAACCGCATCTTCGTGTGTCGAAAATTGTTGATCACGTAATTTATTTTTGATGTGCGGGGATAAAAAGAAGTCATTGGGTGCCAAATCAGGGCTGTACAGCGGATGACCCATCAATTCGATGTTTTGACTGGTCAAAAATTCCTTTGTTTGAGTCGATGTGTGACAGCTCACTTTGTCGTGATGAAGAATTATTTGCCTCTTCTTCGACTTTTTCCGAATTTTCCAAGGACTTCTGGTAAACAAATGGTCCTTTACCATTCAGAGTTGACCGTTCTACGTTGCTCTAACGCCACTTTCGCCACGTGACCGGTAATGCCGAAGAAACAGCCAAACCATTTGCTTCGACGTTCTTCTTTTGCGAACAACTTTTGTCAGATTTGCCTCGTCTGGGTAGACCCATACGGTCGATTGCTGTTTTGTTTCGGGCTCATATGCATAGATCCAAATTTGTCACCTGTGTAGATGTTATACACAGGCTTTGATGCACCTTGAACGTTTTTTTTTTTTTTTTTTTTTTTTTTTGTTTTTTTTTAATTTCCTTTACAGCATTCGACACGAGCTTCCTTTTGAGCGTTTGTCAGATTATGAGGGACCCAACGCGAACAAATCTTTTTTACAGCCAAATGATAATGCAATGTTTTATTGATGCTTATTATACTAATACTCAAAGCTGCTTCAGTCTCGCGGTTTGTCACGTGACGATCTTGCTTTATCAGTTCACGCACAGCATCGATGTTTCCTGGCACAACAACCGATTTTGGACGACCCTGACAACGGTATTCGTCCTAAAGCGAACATCGGCCACGATTGAATTCGTTATACCAGTTTTTTGCAGTGGTATATGATGGTACTTTATCGCTGTATAAGGAATTAAGTTCATCGATATACTCTTGTCTTGATAATCCACGTCGAGTGAAAAATAATCGCACCAAAATGTTCACGAGTTAATTCCATTTTTCGCCCGAGATGAATTTTTAAAGTTACTGCTAACAACAAATAGCACTCAAATGATACATTGTTATGAATAAGGCTATGTTCAACAATGCCAAGGTTTCCAATGGAAACGTCAGATGGTGCCTGGCAACACTTATTGTTCCCAAGGCCAGAAATATAAATAGCAACCCTCGTAGCTCTAGAAGAATGGTGGAAGCCAAATAAGTTAGAAGTTAATGTAATAACCATGAATGAATTTGTTTGTTAAATACTGGATATAAAATATATGCAAAATTATAATTAATAAAAAAAAATTCCAGGTAATAACACATGTTCTTCTATTAGCAAAACAATGTGGATTTAGGCAAGGAAGATCTTGTATGGATGACATATTCTGCCTCAAATAGATACTGGAGAAGAAATTTAATTTAAATACTTATATCCCTTTTGTTAATTAAAAAATGGATTTCGATTAAGCAAATCGGCGGCAATTACGAATAATAATGCAAATAAGTATATCCAAAACATTGAATACAAATTATCTAGGATTTGTATGAAAGGATGAAAATTGTATCAGATCACGGACAGAAACTAACAAAAGAGATAATAATTAATCAAGGAGCTCGTCTTGGTACTTTGTTTAATATACACTAGCTGACAAAAAAGTGGAGCTTCCTGAAGAAGAGGAGGAAACGAAATGAAACCCACGGGTTCAGAACGTATGCGATGTTATTTCAGTGATTACAAAATCGAGACAAAGTTACAAAGAAACTGGCAGTAAGAGCCCATTTATCAGCATGACATTGCATCCCGCCTGGCTTGGATGCATGCACTGATTCAATTGAGAAGAGTGCCATAAAGCCGTATTATCGTCTCCTAAGGCAATCGGCGCACAACTGTTGTTACTGGTCCTTGATATCCTGGATACTAGCAATAGATCTGGGGATCTTGCTGACAATGGGAGTATCTCAACATCACGCGTACTGTTCATAGAGACACGTGGCGTGTATGGACGAGCATTGTCCTGGCACCAAGATACTGTTGCTTGAGGGATAACACATCTGGACGAAAGATATACATGATATACCGTTGGGCCGTCATAATTTCCTCAATCTCTGGTAGTGGGGGGAGGCGGATTCAAGCCAGAAACCGGGAAAACCCATGACGTCACGAAGTGAGAAGCCAATCAGCGTTGAGGTGGTGGGGGGGACCTAACTTGGCGGCGTTCAAACCTCAATTTAGTTCCTTGACAGGCCGCGAGATGGCAGCATCTCCTAAGCGTTTAATTTCTTTGGGCACAGACATTCCACTCCCCCAGGAGAGTGAAAGCAAGCGGGGGAATCCCGCCGCCTGAGGCGTGTTTACACAGGATACGGGCTTTGTTTGCTATCCATTAGACGTTGCGACATGTGTGAACTTGCTCAGCAGAGACATCGCGCGTTCGCCTTGCATCACTGTCACCAGATGACAGCACCTAGAGGCTATAGTCACCGCTAGATGGCCTGGCGTGCTTCATATGCGTGAAATATTTCAGCTCTGGAATGCGGGCCTGCGTGAACACGCTCTGTTTGCTCTCCATCCACATCAACGGATATTACGTAAACAGACATCGGTAGCGTTGGGGCTAGAGTGCCGAAGGTCGCCGGTTCGATTCCGGCCGCGGGTATGTGTTTTGATATATTATTGAAAAAGCCGTTCCAAGTCCTATATTTCAAAACGAAAATCAAAATTTTAGTTTCCACACCAAGAGAGTATGGCGCCAGCTTGCCTTCTTATAATTGAATAAAAAATAAGTTGAAAAGTATACATTTTTCCATTAAAATACGTTAACGTTCGAAATGGAAAAAAAGTCATAAACTCAGCAAATTGGAAAGATATAAAATCGAGGAAGAATTTTATGTGTACCTGTTTTCATGAAATTATTGTGATAAAGTATAGTATTACAACACATACCCTATTCCTTTCAAAACTCGTAGCCTCAAAACCCCATCAATGGGTGAAATCCTTTCATTCAAACCGACAGACATTCACCGACGAAGGTAGGGAAAACCATAAATTCCATTCATCGAAGCAAGCAAACATTAATAATTAATTCACCGACGAAGAGACGGGAAACGAACTCACTTTTGCACATCATGTTGGATTCGTTATGAACAATATAATATAGCTCACGAGTGTCACCTACATTCCGTGTATTTTAAAGGATGTATTAAATTATGTGTAATGAAACAGACCGAGAACACAGACACTTTTCGAACTCAAAGATGCATTGAAGGGGTTTACTGATGTATGTAAGTATAACCACGATGAATTGAGAGCCCCTAAAATACAGCAAAGTTGTCGATTTAAAAACCAGTTTCTTTCCCATACAGACATTTCTGAAGTGATTACATGATGTCAAACCAATGAGACTGTAATTTTTTCAAGCCTATTTCTCAACCCTGTCTTTGGACAAGAGCCCACTTGAAAATATTTATGACGTGATTAACAAAGCCTTTCCTACACCAAGTTTTCACTCTGACCATAGCAAAACTCAAGGAATGGAAGCATCAGTACGATACCTTATTTCTCTAACTTATCTCCACTGCCATTGGCATAAAATATTTCATCGCACTAGTAATTGTTGCCATCAAGGTTAAACCTTTGTCGTCTCTCTATCCAGACCAATCTATGTATCAATTCTGTTATACTTTCGTAAGCAATCACAAATTGAGTGCCCTTAGCTGAACTTTGTCTTAAATTCCAATCAATCCCTTGTGACACATCAGTGATTGACTAGAAACAGAGAGATATACCCACCTTTAACTGTATTTTACAGCACAGCACGTATGTTCCAGGAACGAAATAACGTCTGTTAATCTTACTAATATCACCCCTGTCGAATCGAAGTACGCCAGTCCTATGTGATAAAAATCGAGTCACGCTAAGGCAGTGCTAAGCTCAGAACATGCCTGAGACCATCGCCTGTGACCAAGGTGGATATATAGAAAATTTACCCACTCCCTTATAGAAGAAATCCAGTGCCAGCTTCTACTGATATTCTATTCCTAATTCTTTCACCAAGATCCACCCCTCGCCTCATCGCCAACATACCCACAACACATCCTCAAACCACCTTCTGTTTTCCAATGATTCCCAATCCATCCCCTGTTCTGTTACTGACAGGGTTACATTTTGTTCGTGTGTTAAAGTATACCAAAATTTCAAAATTAGCATTCTTCTCCTAATCAGCAGCCAGATACCAAAATGTTCATTTAAGGTGGTTCTACTGCAGTTTTCCAAGAAAATTCTCCCTTTTCCCAGGAAAGTATTTTTCAACCAATCAGGACCCAGGAGAGTTCTCCATTCGGTTTAAATGTTCCCATCTGACGCCAAACATCGGACTCAGGACCAAGTCTGTCATTTGTTTGTAATTGTGCGCTTCGTCCAACAAACAAAGATAAAATTGCCATAATGCTCTTAGCTAAAGTGGTGTAATACCCTCTTGCCTCATGACTGACTGAAAAACAGAAGTCTCCTTACATATCATCAGCCTGGCGAGATAGAAGGTGTGCAAAAGATGGCATGTTTTCACCATATACCTAAGTGTTTATGCCAGAAATATTGTTCATCACACCCAATCGATTACATTTACCATCAACATGTCTCTCCCACACCGCAACCCTTTCTACCATTCAGTAAAAAGTGATCCACGTACCATGAGTTGCAATAGACACTTGACTATCCGATAGATATCACAACCCGCATATTCAAACTAGGTCTCACCCCCAAATCCATACATCTCCATACACAAACATAAGTGGAGGGACACAAAAATCATACGTCCAGACAGACGTGTTTATGGAAGGTATCACCATATTTACGCATAAAGAGAGAGACTCAGAAACACTCACATTTTCCATGAGTACAGCGAGCAAGACACAATAACCAGCACAATCATGGCGACGAAATAGTGGGACAGAACGCTTATGGCTCATGACTGACCAAAAAATCATTAGTAACATGTGTTCCAAGTACGTCAATCCGTGGGGCAGAACCCCCATGGCTCAAGACTGACCAAAAAATCATTATTAACATATGTTCCAAGTACCAAACTCTTCACATCAACATTGTATCATTTAACTCACACTACAGACGTCTCTGCCATTCAGTATCATGTGTACTAGGTACAAAACTGTTCACATCATCAGCACCACCTCTGTCTCTCACCACAATCCTTTTCTGCTATTCAGTAATATTTGCCCACATACCACGAGTATCAGTAGACACATGGTCATCAGACAGATATCATAACTCCCATATTCATACTAGGTCTCACGCACAAATCCATACGTCACCACACACAACCATAACTGACCAAAAATCCATCAGACAGACGTTAGAGTGTGTGCAAAGGATGACATGTTTTTGCCATACACCTCAGTACCTATCACATACGGATTAGTCATCACACCCAATTAATTACATGTATCAGCAACGCATTGGTAGCCAGTGACTGTGAAATCTCAAAGTCGAGTAGAATCCTATGATGATAGACACACAACCACATAGGAAGACACACAGTATTAGGTACAAAACTGTTCACATCATTAGCACCATCCATGCCACAAGCCATTTCTGCTATTCAGTAATATTTGCCCCACGTACCACGAGTATCAGTAGACACATGGTCATCAGACATAAATTATAACTCCCATATTCATACTAGGTCTTACACACTAATCCATACGTCACCACACACAACCATAACTGACCAAAAATCCATTAGACAAACTTAAGAGTGTGTGCAAAGGATGACATGTTTTTGCCATACACCTCAGTACCTATCACATACGGATTAGTCATCACACCCAATTAATTACATGTATCAGCAACGCATTGGTAGCCAGTGACTGTGAAATCTCAAAGTCGAGTATAATCCTATCGTGATAGATACACAACCCCATAGAAAGACACACATACACACGCTCACATGTCCATGCATACACACAGTACCATACATCACGACACACATACATGTAAAGGGAGGAAAAGGACTGAACACCCTAGGTCGAGACTGAATAGTTACAGGATGTGCGAAATGTGACATGTCTTTGCCACAGACCTCGGTGCTCATCACACCCAACTGATTACAACTACCAACAACAGATAGGTGAAATCTCGAGATCCAGTAGATTCCTATCACCATAATTAGACACACAAACGCATAGGAACACACTCATATGCCTATGTATACACCACAATTCCATACGTCACCACATACATACAAGTAACTGTAGGAAAGGGACACCACACCCTACTTCTAGATTGAGGTATTACATGATGGACAGAGGCCAGCATGTCTTTACAATACACCTCAGTGCTCGACACGCTCACTTGATTTCATGTGCCATCAGTATCGATGGCTACTGGAACTGAGTTCTTGGCACTGTTTGGTCAGAGCCATTTGTTAATAGCAGTTTCTGAATGAAATTTTTTTACCAATATGACAAGATGGACGCTTCAGGAAGGGGCCCCCTTCCCCATTGCGGACAGAAATAGGGTAATACGCCGGTCTAAAAGCGCGGACCACGATGGATTACCGGAGTTTTCCGACCGGGACCTATTACCGGTAACCGCATTTTTAGGATCGCACCAAAGACCGGAATTTCATTGCTCTCGAAAGTGGTTATATGCGCCGGTATACCGACCCACAGAAACACGATGCATGCATCCGCTGTGAGGAAGGGGGCCCCCTCCCGCCGCGCCCATCTTGTCATATTGGTACAAATTTTTCATTCAGAAACTGCTATTAACAAATGGCTCTGACCAAACAGTGCCAAGAACTCAGTTCCAGTAGCCATCGATACTGATGGCACATGAAATCAAGTGAGCGTGTCGAGCACTGAGGTGTATTGAAAAGACATGCTGGCCTCTGCCCATCATGTAACACCTCAATCTGGAAGTAGGGTGTGGAGTCCCTTTCCTACAGTTACTTGTATGTATGTGGTGACGTATGGAATTGTGGTGTATGCATAGACATATGTGTGTGTTCCTATGCGTTTGTGTGTCTAATTATGGTGATAGGAGTCTACTCGATATCGAGATTTCACCTATGTGTTGTTGGTAGATGTAATCAGTTGGGTGTGATGAGCACCGAGGTTTGTGGCAAAGACATGTCACATTTCACACATCCTGTAACTATTCAGTCTCGACCTAGGGTGTTCAGTCCTTTTCCTCCTGTTACATGTATGTGTGTGGTGATGTATGGTACTGTGTGTATGCATGGACATGTGAGTGTGTGTATGTGTGTCTTTCTATTGGGTTGTGTGTCTATCACGATAGGATTATACGCGACTTTGAGATTTCTCAGTCACTGGCTACCAATGCGTTGCTGATACATGCAATTAATTGGGTGTGATGACTAATCCGTATGTGATAGGTACTGAGGTGTATGGCAAAAACATGTCATCATTTGCACACACTCTAAAGTCTGTTTGATGGATTTTTGGTCAGTAATGGTTGTGTGTGGTGACGTATGGATTTGTGAGTGAGACCTAGTATGAATATGGGAGTTATGATATCTGTCTGATGACCATGTGTCTACTGATACTCTTGGTATGTGGGGCAAATATTACTGAATAGCAGAAAAGGCTTGTGGCATGGGTGGTGCTAATGATGTGAACAGTTTTGTACCTAGTACCGTGTGTCTTCCTATGTGGTTGTGTGTCTATCATCATAGGATTCTACTTGACTTTGAGATTTCACAGTCACTGGCTACCAATGCGTTGTTGATACATGTAATTAATGGGGTGTGATGACTAATCCGTATGTGATAAGTACTGAGGTGTATGGCAAAAACATGTCACCCTTTGCACACACTCTAACGTCTGTCTGATGGATTTTTGGTCAATTATGGTTGTGTGTGGTGACGTATGTATTTGTGCGTGAGACCTAGTATGAATATGGGAGTTATGATAACTGTCTGATTACCATGTGTCTACTGATACTCGTGGTATGTGGGCAAATATTACTGAATAGCAGAAAAGGCTTGTGGTGAGAGACAGAGGTGGTGCTGATGATGTGAACAGTTTGGTACCTAGTACCCACGATACTGAATGGCAGAGACGTCTGTAGTGTGAGTTAAATGATGCGATTTGATTTGAAGAGTTTGGTACTTGGAACATATGTTAATAATGATTTTTTGGTCAGTCTTGAGTCATGGGGGTTCTGCCCCACGGATTGACGTACTTGGAACACATGTTACTGATGATTTTTTGGTCAGTCATGAGCCATGAGCGTTCTGTCCCACTATTCGGTCGCCATGATTGTGCTGGTTGTTGTGTCTAGCTCGCTGTAGGCATGGAAAATGTGAGTGTTTCTGAGTCTGTCTCTTTATGCGTAAATATGGTGATACCTTCCATAAACACGTCTGTCTGGACGTATGATTTTTCTGTCCCTCCACTTATGTTTGTTTGTGCTTGTGTATGAAGATGTATGGATTTGGGGGTGAGACCTAGTTTGAATATGCGGGTTATGATATCTGTCGGATAGTCAAGTGTCTATTGTAACTCATGGTACTTGGGTCACTTTTTACTGAATGATAGAAAGGGTTGCGGTGTGGGAGAGACATGTTGATGGTAAATGTAATCGATTGGGTGTGATGAACAATATTTCTGGTATAAACACTTAGGTGTATGGTGAAAACATGCCATCTTTTGCACACCTTCTATCTCGCCAGGCTGATGATATGTAAGGAGACTTCTGTTTTTCAGTCAGTCATGAGGCAAGAGAGTACTACACCACTTTTTTTGTTTCCATTATTCGTGCTGTTACTTGTACTCTATGTAGACTTGGACATGTGCATCTGCGTCTCTCTTTGTGCATGTAAGTATGGTGATACCTGGCTTTAACTCGTCTGTCTGATGATTTTTGTAATGATAGTTCTGTCCAGTTAATCAGTGGTAACGACAATTCTGCCCCACTTCATCGTTTCCATGATGCTTGCTGTTAGTTCTGTCGACCTCGCTGTATGCATCTACAAGTGTGTGCGTGTGGCATTCCTCTGTGGATTTGAGTCTAAAATATATGGTTATAGAATTATGCTCACCATCAACGTGTGCTTCTAACCATTGCTTCAGGGCTTAGGCAATCTCTCATTTCACTGTGCTTTTTACAGTTTACTGCCGTTTGTGTTGGCATACGAACTGTGTTTCTCACGTTTTTCACTACATACACTTCGGGATAAAAATCATTTAACAGAGAGGGTGATGAGGGGATGGACCAAAGAAGCGAAGGACTTGGGTACAAACCCACAGTCAGACCATTGCTTGTATATAGAAGTGTAGTATGGAGTCCACAGTTTTTGTACATCAAATGCAAGGTGCAAAGGAGGGCAGCTAGATTTATCTAGTGGAAAATATTCAATAAATGAGATAATAAAGGAGCTGGGCTGGATGTCACTGGAAGATAGGAAGAGTGTTAGGGGCTGTATGTGGCGTATAATGCTGTTAGAATGGATATTGGTGGAATAATTCTGAGTGGTCTATGGAGCCTAAGTTGACGATGATCACAATCTGGCACTAGACGTTAGGAAATGAGGCCTAGGTGGGTAAAATATCCAAACACCGACTTTGACCTAACAATTTACGACAGTTCAAATGTGAGCGCTATCTTAGGCGTAATAGAAATAGTGTCTGCACCTATGGTTTTCAAATCGACAACTTTGCTTTATTTTAGGGGCTCTCAATTCATCGAGGTTATTCTTACATACATCAGTAAACCCCTTCAATGCCTCTTTGAGTTCAAAAAGTGTCTGTGTTCTCGGTCTGTTTCATTACACATAATTTAATACATCCTTTAAAATACACGGAATGTAGGTGACACTCGTGAGCTATATCATATTGTTCATAATGAATCCAACATGATGTGCAAAAGTAAGTTTGTTTCCCGTCTCTTCGTCGGTGAATTAATTATTAATGTTTGCCTGCTTCGATGAATGGAATTTATGGTTTTCCGTACCTTCGTCGGTGAATGTAAGTCGGTTTCAATGAAAGGATTTCACCCATTGATGGGTTTTTGAGGATACGAATTTTGAACGGAATAGCGTATGTGTGGTAATACTATACTTTATCACAATAATTTCATGAAAACAGGTACACATAAAATTCTTCCTCGATTTTATATCTTTCCTATTTGCTAAGTTTATGACTTTTTTTCCAATTCGAACGTTAACGTATTTAAATGGAAAAATGTATGCTTTTCAACTTATTTTTTATTCAATTATAAGAAGGCAAGCTGGCGCCATACGTTCTTGGTGTGGAAACTAAAATTTTGATTTTCGTTTTGTAATTGACGAGTTGGAACGGCTGTTTCAATAATATCTCAAAACACATACCCGCTGCCGGACTCGAACCGGCGACCTTCGGCACTCTAGCCCCAACGCTACCGATGTCTGTTTACGTAATATCCGTTGATGTGGACTTTTTTGTTTTTAGTAATAAAAATCGCAATGGTTCAAGCTTAAGTATATTTCACGAAATCACTACACAGAACCGAAGAAAATATTTTACTGTGTGTCGATAGTAGCCAAGATGTTTCGCAGCGCAAACAAGTGCTTGCTTAACGGAACGCTACGAATCTCCCCGCACGGCACACATTTCGCAATGCCTAATGGAGAGCAAACAGAGCGTGTTCACGCAGGCCCGCAATTCCAGAGCAGAAATATTTCACGCATATGAAGCACGCCAGGCCATCTAGCGGTGATTATAGCCTCTAGGTGTTGCCATCTGGTGACAGTGATACAAGGCGAACGCGTGATGTCTCGGCTGAGCAAGTTCACACCTGTCGCAAAGTCTAATGGATAGCAAACAGCGCGCGTATCCTGTATAAATACGCCTCAGGCGGAGGGATTCCCCCGCTAGCTTTCACTCTCCTTGGGGAGTGGAATGTCTGTGCCCAAAGAAATTAAACGCTTAGGAGATGCTGCCATCTCGCGGCCGGTCAAGGAACTAACGGTCCAGCGCCCCAAGGAGATGCTGCCATCTCGCGGCCGGTCAAGGAACTAAATTGAGGTTCGAACGCCCGCCAAGGGAGGTCCCCCCCCACCACCTCAACGCTTATTGTTTGCTCTTTTCGTCACATCGTTACGTCATGGGTTTTCCCGGTTTCTGGCTTGAATCCACCTCCCCCCACTACTATCTCTAGTAACCATAACCTGAAGTAATACCCGATGGCACCACTTACCATGACACCAAGAGTAACTCCAAAACATTGGAAGATTGTAACCTCTCCCCAGGTCACAGCCATCCTCTCCGATTAAGGTCGTCCAAAGTAGTGCAGAACCGCGATTCATCGCTGAACAAAATGTGACGCAATCAATTGTGTTCATTAACTCTGCACTATATCGCCATGATGTGGGAAGTCATCAGCGATGACTTCAGGACACTTCTAGACGACACAACGGTAAGCCACGGCATCCTGCATTATCGTATTTTACCTTTCATGTGACAGTATTGTTGCGCCATTTTTCAACAGGGCAATGCTCGTCTAGACACGGCACGTGTCTATTAACTGTTTGCGTAATGCTGAGTTCAGCAAGATCCCCAGATCTGTTCCCAATAGAACATCTGTGGGACTAGCGCAGGCGTTAACTCTATCCCATTGCCAGAATCCAGGATATCAACGACCAGTTACAACAGTTGTGGCCAGTTTGCCTCTTGAGAGTATACAACGGCTTTATGACATCCTTCCAAACCGAATCAGTGCATGCATCCTTGCCAGAGGTGAACAACGTCTTGCCGATAAGGAGGTTCAAGCTGCCAAGATTTTTGTAAATTGAAATTAAATCCCATAGCCTTTCACTCCGCGAAGGTTCATTTGGTTTTCTCATCATCTTCTGGATGCTTCACTTTTTTGCCAGGCAGTTTATATGACCTAGTTAAGAAATGGAAAGAGTATGTTTAACCTAGAATAAAAATAAGATACAGCACATATATAAACCCCATACCATCTGCAGATGATAAGTTTATCCTGTACTCCTAAAATTAAAACAAATTTTGAACATTACTAGTAAAAATTACAATTTGCAGCTGTCTCGTATAAACAAAAAGTTTACTGCAGCCAAGGAGAAAAAATCCTATTATAAATAATGATTGACAATCTACCAATAGAACAAGTCTCTTTACCTACCTATGTTGTGAATTATCTTTAATGAAGATAACGTAGTAAAGAATAAATTTCCACGTTTTCTGTATAGGGAGAAGAAAACTGAAAGCTAAAGCCCGAAAGGGGACTCGAATTTTATAAAACAATGGCTGTACCGACTCTGATAACATGTGTAAATATAATACAATACAATAATAAAATTCAGTCGTCCGAAATAAAGCCCTTAGATATATGTTTCCTGAAAGATAGAAGAAGAAAAGAAGAATTCCGGCAATAACTGAACATTTCCACTTTTCCAAAAAAGGAAGAATTGGAAGGACCACGTTCTAACGATGGATAAGCTTGCCCTGCAGTACCATCCTTCAGGAAGAAATGATATTGATTGATCCATGAAGATATGGTTAGAAAACTGAGTGTGGAACAGGCTTTTGCACTATCCATGGAGAAGAAGTACGTAAGTGTGTTGTAAGTTTCCTATTTTTACTTACAGTTCAAACTGTTACATTAAGAGCAATATTCATCCATACATTATAATATAACCAAGCTGAAAAATCATACGGGGCTGGTGTAGATAATATTACTACAGATATCTTAAAGATAGCCGGATGTGACATTGTACCTGATCTTGAAATATTATCTGGATACTTGCTGCTTAACACAAGACTTGAAAAGTGCGATAATAGTACCGGTACATAGAGGAGGGGTGAGAAATAGAGTCGAAAATTACAGGCTAATCTGTTTGACTTCAGTGGTAGATAAATTAATGGAAAGATTGAGATGCAACCACATCAGAAATGTATGTGAGGAACGTAAGTGGTTTTCAAGTAGGCAACATGGATTCAAGCAAGGATATTCATGCGAATCTCAGTTGGTGGGATATATGCAAGATATGGACCTGTGAAAAACTGGCGTGGTGTTTACTCTCTCATGTTTAGAAAGCGATAGTAACAGTAAATAACAGTGACAATGTGAAATTTGGTAGGTGCAGTGTAGTGCTTTACACCTTCAGAAGATTTTACAAAACCTACACAGAAAAGCTAACCCTGACCATGAGAAAAAAATAAAAAAGTAACATATGTCACTGATGATGCTCTTGAAATATAGCGAAACGCGTACGAGACAAAAATAAAACAAAATTCAATTGCATTGGCGTGTTATTCACCTTTATAAAATATTGATTAACTCGCAATTGAGGAAATGGCCCACAATATCCAGTTATATATAGGCAAGATATTTCAGATGAAATGGACAAGGGAGGCCAAATTGATAGTGTAACACTAGATCTTTCAAAGGCGTTTGACAGAGTAAGCCATACAATGGTAGTAAATAAGGTAAAAACAATTGGAGTTGATGAGAAAGTGATTTGCTGGGTAGAAGAATTTTTAAAAAGTAGAAAACATAAAGTTAGTGTAGGAAATGCGGTATCAAAGGAAGTGGAAGTAAAAATGGGAGTGCCGCAGGGTAGCGTATTGGGACCATTGCTATTCATTATTCTAATGAATAATTGTGTTGATTGTTTATTATCTGAAATTAGACTGTTTGTAGATGACATAATGCTGTATAAAGGGATCAAAATGATAGAGGACTGTAAACAGTTGCATGGTGATCTGGACAGGATATCTAGTTGGGTGGGTAAAAATGGGATGAATATAAATGCAAAGAAGAGTCAGCTAATTAGATACACAAAAAACAAAAGGTTAATTATGAATATAAGGTGGGGAAAGAATTGCTTGCTGAAGACTTGAAATGTAAATATCTTGCCATTACATTCGATAACAAGCTTAAATGGGCAGGACACATTGGACAGGTGGCAGGAAAAGGTTTCAAAATTCTGCACTTGTTGGATAGAGTGATGAGGGGATGCACGAGAGAAGTAATGGAATTGGGTTACAAAACTTTGGTCAGACCATTGCTGGAATATGGTAGTGTAGTATGGGACCCACATTTTGAGTATCAAATACATGAGTTGCAGAGGGTGCAAAAAAGGGCTGCTAGATTTGTTTCTAGAAATTATCGCAGAATGCAATCAGTGACATATATGATAAATGAGCTGGAATGAGATTCATTGCAAGACAGGAGGAGGATGAGGAGGGTGATGGGAGTGTACAGGGCGTATACTGGCGATGAGGCATGGAAAGATATTGCAGTAGGTATGAAGAGTAGTTCAAGGAAGGGAAAAGACGACCATGACCACAAGCTGGCACTCTATTTCAGGCACAAGGGTGTGGGAAGATTTTCTTTTTTAGGTAAGGGTGTCAGGGATTGGAATGAGTTACCAACGGGAATGATGAATAACTTACCGAAAACGTTAAAAGAATGTTAAGTTGAAATTTGTAGAGGGCAAATGTAGGTGGGTGCAGGATAGGAGGAAGTTGGTTGTGTAGGGAAATTGCCACCAGAGTGTGTGCTCCATTGCAATTAAATTAAATAATAAAAAAAATCATTAAAGAAAAATAGACATTTAGCCTACTGCTCTCGGTGCTGTAACAGGCAGTGCTGTTTTTACATAACTTGGAAACGTCTTTGAAAATATCGCTAGACTGCAGTGAAGTTGTTATTTTTTATTCTGCTTGGAATGTATGACCGCCCGTGATGAGTGAGCTGTAACGCACTGGTCTCGCGTTCTGGAGGATGCGGGTTCGAATCCCTGTGCGGGCATCCAGATTTGGATTTTCTACGGTTTCCCCAAATCACTTCAGTTGAATAACAGGATGCTTCTTTTAAAAAATGCCATGGCCGAATTCCTTCCCGTTCCTTGCCTCCGGTCCTTTCACGCCTCTAATGACAACGATCTCGGCGAGGCGTCAAGGCATAAGCAAAAAAAAAAGGTATGTTATACGAACTGGTTATACATATTGTAGAAATGATTATTGAAATATCTCCCAAAATCTATAAACACTAATAAAAAATCACCCAGAATCATAGTGCAATTGAATTTTTTCAGTTGGATCCATTTTGGTTATTACTACTATAAAGTTTAAGTATTAAAATTAATGCGAGTAACAATGATTTAACTATGTTTATCTTTCCGCATTTCATTATGTTCTATGTTTGACATGTGCACAACTGTTTATTTCTCAATATACAATATTAAGAAACTAAACCGCATTTTGCTGCTGTTCATTCGGATGAAGAACGTTATTTTTGTTTGAGGCAACAATCCTTAAAGGCCGGTCTATGGTAAACGTAACGTCTTCATTGACGTTTTACTTGATCAGGCAAGACGTCAGGTAAAACTGACCAAAAACTCGCGTCCACATACTTACGTTTTTGACTTCCGTCTTTAGCTCAGTTCTATTGAAATCTTGGGTGAAGCATTCCTTTTAGTGGTTATTTCACTATGTCTCATGAGATTGAAAAGTAAGAATGGTCTAGAAGATAGTTGCTAAAGAGGAAAAGGTTCTTTCATCTGAAATTGCTTACCTCATGAATCTGAAGACTGGTGTAATTATTTACGAATGGTTACGGATCCTTATTTGAAATAATCTAAAAAACAAAAACAAGCCACTGGAGAATCTCACCCCTTGACAGAATGACTTCTAGTAACAAGTAGAAACTACGAAGGTATAGAGTTCACAACTGTAATCTCGAAACAATCTCAAGATCTTGAGTTCACAGCTGTAATGTCGCATCAATCTCTTAGCCGCCTTGTACCAGAATCTTAGTAGTATTTTAGTATTTTAATTTAATTGCAATGGAGCACAGGCTCCGGTGGCAATTTCCCTACACACCCATCTTCCCCCTATCCTGCACCTACCTACATTTTCCCTCTACAAATTTTATCTTTAAATTCTTTCAAAGTTTTCGAAAAATTATTCATCATTTCTCTTGGTAACTCATTCCAATCCCTGACACCCTTACCTAAAAAAGAGAATCTTCCTACACCCTTGTGCCTGAAATAGAGTGCCAGCTCCTGGTCATGGTCATCTTTTCCCTTCCATTCACTACTTTTCATATCTACTGCAATATCTTTCCATGCCTCATCGCCAGTATATGCCCTGTACACTCCCATGACCCTCCTCATTCTCCTCCTGTCTTGCAATGATTCCCATTCCAGCTCCTTTATCATATCCGTCACTGACTGCATTCTGCGATAATTTCCAGAAACAAATCTAGCAGCCCTTTTTTGCACCCTCTCCAACTCCTTGTCGAGTTATATATGAAATGTTGAAACCAAGAAATATACACAACATTCAATTACTAAGAGGTGGACTTGTTCTGGAAGATGCAAAACATGTAAGGGATGCATTCAAGATCTACATCTACATCTATACTCTGAAATTCACAATTACTTTGGGTGGCAGAGGGTGCTAAGCACCAATCCTATTTTAGAGTATTCCAATCCCGAACAGAACGAGGAAAGAAAGAATACATAAATGTATCACTACGGCATCTTATCTCTCGAATCTTATCCCTCCTGTCATTGCGACTAAAATAGGTTGGCTGAAGAAGTATTTCGTTGCACTCGTATATTAGAGATTTTCGCATATTCTCCAACAAATTTAAACGAAAACGACGTCGTCTGTCCGCCAAACAATACCAGCCTAACACACGTATCAGCTCTGTGACACTTACATAAGGACTGTAACTAGCGGTCACGAATCGAGCGGCTCTCCTCTGTACTTTCTCTAACGTGTCAATCAATCCCTTGCGATACGGATCCCAAATTGCACAACAGTATTCCAAATGCGGACGCACTAGTGTTTTGTACGCTATTTCCTTTGTATGAGAATTGCAGCTTCTCAAAATACGACCTATAAAACGTAGTTTTGAATTAGCTTTGCCTACGACTGACGTTATGTGCAAGTCCCATTTCATGTTGCTTTGTACTGTTACGCCTAGATACTTCAAGGAATCGACCGTTTCAACAACTGAATTGTTAACTTTGTACTCGTGAGCGAACGGGGTCTTTTTATTACTTATTTGCATTGCCTTGCACTTTTTACCGTTAAGTGTAAGCTGCCATTTACGGCACCTTTCCGAAATAACATCCAGATCGCGCTGTATTTCTAAGCAATCGTCAGAGCACCCCACTTCCCTATAAATAAGTGCATCATCAGCAAAAAATCGCATCCTGCAATTAACGTTGTCACCGAGATCGTTTATAAAAATTAAGAAAAGAAGTGGTCCTGTTACACTTCTTGAGGAACGCCCGAAGTAACATCTAGCTTTGAAGAGGCTTCCCGTCTCAACAACGACATACTGCGACCGACCAGTTAGAAAATCGCGTATCCATTCGCAGATCTGATCAGATATACCGTACGCTTGAATCTTCGCCAAAAGGCGGTTATGTGGTACAGAGTCAAAAGCCTTCTGGAAATCCAAGAAAATAGCATCAACTTGTGATCCTGCATCGATAACCTTCATTACATCATGCGAAAATAGAGCCAGTTGCGTTTCACACGAACGGTTCTTAGGAAATCCGTGTTGGTTTGCTGTAAGTAACTCGTTTTCATCCAGAAACTTCATAACGTTAGAGCATATGACATGCTCCAGAATTCTACTGCAGACAGATGTTAGAGATATGGGTCGATAATTCCTAGGATCTCTCCGATCACATTTCTTGAAAACGGGAATCACCTGCGCTATTTTCCATTCAGAAGGTACTTTTCTTTCTTCTAAAGATTTACGAAATATATCTGATAGAAATGGTTCTATTTCTTCCGCGTATTCCGAAAATAATCTTACTGGAATACCATCAGGACCCGGCGCCTTCCCCCACTTCAGGAGCTTTAATTGCTTTATGATACCTACACTATCAATTTGAACTGGATCCATCTTAAATTCTACACGCCGTGCAAAAGCGGGAATGTTTTCCATGTTTTCGTCAGTGAAAGAATTTTTAAATTCGGTGTTAAATACGGTAGGATCATCACATTGGCAGGACAGTTAGGATAATTTGATAAAATAAAATAATTTTGAAGACAATAATTATTTCTTATATATATATTTAGCACTACTACTGTCAAGCTATTAAATAAATTTCTTTATTGTTATAGGTACATTTCTATGTACAGTTCTGTTAATTTGCAACGGTTAACAACTTACTTCAACTTCTGAATCATCCTCTGTATTGATAATTGTTTCTCTTTATCATTTATAATTTAAGATCAAAAGAAGGTAGAAATTTCACGGAGAAGATTTGTAAAAATCATCGGCACCAGCACCAAAACGTGCCAGCTGCTTAATTTTTAGCAACCTTTTAAGAAACAATGAACAAAAAGAATTGAATATTTTTTCATATCTGCTTCCTTTTTATCTCCAAGATATACTTTCTTACATTTATCAACCAAAGCATATGCTTAATTTTCTTGTCTCGGTCGCTGTTGTCATTTGACTTTAACTTGTCGTATACGAAGAAAATTAGGATACAACTCAATTAATTCCGTAAACAAATCATTGTCCTAGGTTCTAAAAGAACACCGCGTAAAATGTTTTCGAAAAGAAAATCAAAATAATAGTTATTTTAGCTCTGCAAACTCAGAGATGATTAAAAACTGAAGGGAAAACTTCAGTCAAGACCGACAATAATGCTCCCGTTTTCTGGAAGTCGTCAGTCAAGACGGAAAACAATGCTCCCACTGAACCGTTTTCTGGAAGTCGTCCGTCTTCATTCAGTTCAGGTAAAACGTCCGTTTTGCTGTCCACACACAATGTTTTGTCTGATACGTTTTGCCTGATCAAGTAAAACCTCAGTCAAGACGTTGCGTGTAGACCGGCCTTTAGAAATGGGTCATCAAAGAGTTTACTTTTCCCCTTAGGCTCAGGTACTTGCGGCAACAAAATAGGATGTTGATGCGAGGACAATGGGTCCGAGGCCCGTGGTGTATAAAATTTTCGTCATCGGGATTTGGCTTGTAGGGTAGTATGCACGGTTACTATTCAGGAGATTTCATACCAAAGTCCTGGCTTAACTCCCACACATCAGTTCCACTCGAGCAGCCGAGGAGGCAACTTCCTCATACGGGTTAAGTCGGTCTCCACGTTTCGTTTACAGTGCAACAGTGTTTCTACCGCCTGTTTATTAGAAGTGCTATAGAAGTAGCAAGTAAACAGTACAAAGAAATCTTAATATTACGCTCGTCAGCACCATAGTGTTCCAGAGACTTAGTCTCGGAACACTATGGCAGAAAACTCCGAACATTCACCTTCAATCAGTCAGTCAGTGGGCGCGGCGTTACAGTCGTATTACAGAATGGAGAATGCAGCAGAAGAGACAGCCTGGGTCAACGAAGAACTACAAGCCCCTCTCTCACCTCAAGACAACAGCCAATCTCCAGCAGCTCATCTACCACAACACGGACAAGAACCAGCATACCCTGAACTCCACCCGCACTCAGCCACCGAAGAGATGCAGCTCGACCAGTTGGAAGTTCCAACTGCTCTTCAACAAATTCGACAGACTCCAAAAGGGCGACTCCACACTCGCCCACGTTCACGCTCTCCGCAGGAAATCAACCAGCCAAATCCAGTGAGTAAACGAGCGAAGCAATTTGACTTAAAAGTGCAACAGGTAGAAACTTTAGAAGCAATGACGCAGCCTAGTGTTGTAATAGTTCCACCAACTACGGAAAGTACACCAATTTACGATTCAAGCTCAACCCCAGTACTAACAGCTCAGCCGCAGCCGGCTTCAACTAGTAACCAAGCTAGTCCTAATAACCTTTTAATTCAAAACAATCAAAGCAATAGGTATTCACCTACAGACAATGGGCCCTACTTGGTGATAGTGGAAAGCAGAAATAATAATTTAGGCAGACTCCACCCCATGGCAGTAGGGAAAATACTTTTTCAAATTAACAACCAACTTAGATCAGAAATTATTAATATTACATCTACCGGTCGCAACAGAATTAGGATTGAAACATACTCCAGTGCCTCCGCTAACTCAATAGTTGATCTGAAGATACTTAAGGACAACCTTTTAGACGCATACATCCCCTTTTATATGACCAGGAAGCAGGGAGTAATTCGGAATATTGATACCAATTTATCCCCAGATGAAATCCTAAGCGAAATAGCCTCTCCCTTCCCAGTTTTAAAGGTTAGGAGATTCACAAAAAAAAGCCATAGTTGAAAATGGTAGCCAGATCCGCCCTCTTCCAGTGTGCATGCTAACTTTCCAGTCACAAACACTTCCCCAATTTGTCTACCTGTTCGGAATGCGATGCGAAGTGCAACCGTATGTACCACCTGTCATCCAGTGCTACCAGTGCCTTAGATATAATCATACCCAAACCCAATGCAAAAGCCAACCCCGATGTAGCAGATGCGCAGGGCCCCATATCTTAAAAAACTGTACGGCAGATGTCCAGCCACACTGTATTTATTGCCAAGGAAACCACCTATCTACAGACCGGGTGTGCCCAGAATATAAACAGCGAGTGGAGAGAAAGCAAAAAATGGTAAATAACAGTACTCATTTCTGGTTTCCACCCGTGAATCCACGATCATTTGCTAACATAGCAGCATCAACCCCACATCCTGTCGAAATAGGCAATCAATTCCTAAAGGAAGCTCCTACTCTTGCAGTACCCAGCCACCCGCCCCCGCCAACTGCCCTTCCCACTTCCTCTATAGCGCACGACGGTAACAGCGGCCAAGTATACCAATCCCATATTCATGATAATATCCGAAATACTATCTCACGCCGCCGGACAAAAGCAACCCGGTCCCTCCCAAAACAGCGAGAAACAGAGTCAATATCCCCAGTCATCTTTTCTGGAGGAGTGATGGCCCAATAAACCCAATAATCAATAACCTCCGGGAACCAGACAACCCATTCTCCAACTATAGATTCAACTCAAACTCTAGGGAGTACAGTAACTACTACTCCAACTAGCAAATCCTCTCCACTAATTGAAAATCTTCTGTTTTTTATCACTTCCATGATCGAAGTGGCCAGATCAGGAGGCCCAATCGACCCGATTTCCATCGGCAATCAACTACAGGAAATACTAACCAACAACGGAACCTAAACCACCCAACTATGGACAGCAACACAAGCAATTCTTTAACCTCTCAGCAACTAAAGATACTTCAATGGAATGGGAGGTCGGTATGGTCAAATAGAGAGAGCCTTATTACAGAATTAATACGTAGCAGAATAGATATAGCAGTGTTATCTGAAACATGGTTTAAACCAAACACAAAAATCACGTTTAAC
Source organism: Vandiemenella viatica (assembly GCA_031002005.1). Lineage (NCBI taxonomy): Eukaryota > Metazoa > Arthropoda > Insecta > Orthoptera > Morabidae > Vandiemenella > Vandiemenella viatica. The sequence goes on from JARYHS010008074.1 coordinate 289,471,316, forward strand.
TCATACACCCTCTACAGAAATGATAGAGCAGACGGAAAAGGAGGAGTGGCCATAATGGTACACAACACCGTGCCTCACGACCCAGTCCAACTCAACACGGACAATTTACCTTTCCAAGCAGTGGCTGTACGGGTCCGAGCCAACCAATTATCATTCACTATAGTGTCTATTTACTGCAGCCCTAGCTCAGTAATCAGACCGAACGATTGGTCAAAACTGAACGGACAAATAAACCCACCATTAATTCTGGCCGGAGACTTCAACGCACACAATAAGAGTTGGGGGTGTCATTACAACGACCCACGTGGTACGATAATTACCGACATGGCGGAAGATTACAACCTGATAATCGTAAACGACGGTAACCCTACCATGCTCCGCAAACCAGGTAAATTTCCTTCGGCTGTGGACTTAACCTTATGTTCACCCAACCTGGCCTCTATTTCTAACTGGGAAGTTCAGAGAGACCCAATGGGATCAGACCATTTCCCTATTTTATTAACAATTGGCTGCTCATACACGAAGGATATCGCAAGCCACCCAACTATCCAATGGAACATAAATAGAGCGGACTGGACCCATTACAGGAGACTAATGGAGGAAAAAATAAGCCAAACCAATGAATACTCCACGGGCACCGAAACTTACAGAAACTTGGAAAATATAATTTCAGAAGCAGCTGAAATAGCAATTCGTCGGAAAAATTTTGACAACACTAGGAAAAAACCGTCCACCTTTATGGTGGAATCCATTATGCTCCAAAGCAGTGGCCCAAAGACGTCTCGCACTATCCGCATACAGAAAGAATTCTGATCTGCACCACTACATAGCATTCCTACAGACCAATGCCAGGACAAAAAAGATTTAAAAAAACCAAAAACGCCTAAGCTGGATCAGTTACTGCGAAACCATGGGAAAGAACTCAAACGTTTCCTCTATCTGGGCCACAGTGAGAAGCCTCAAGAATAATAAATTCAACACGGGCGCCCCTGCTATCAACGCATTCGATTTTGGAAGAGATCTTGGACAGAATCGCCCCTGCGACAGTACCGAGGGAAGAACCAAACTTCAGATTAACCCCTGACGAGCCTTCCGACCACTTTCTGTGTAGGCCTTTCGACATGAAAGAACTACATCAAGTCCTCAAGCGATCATCTGACACCTCTCCTGGGATAGATCTTATCCACTATTCGATGATATCAACATGCCCCAATCTGGCCTGCAGCTACTTCTAAATACTTTCAACCGGATTTGGATGAATGAACCAATTCCACTAGAATGGAGAACGCAAGTCATAATTCCTGTGCTAAACAAAACAAAGACCCCCTGGCAGCAACTTCATACAGACCCATATCTCTTATGTCCTGCGTAGGAAAAACGCTAGAACGACTAATAAAAAATAGATTAGAATGGTGGGTGGAAACGAAGAACTTGATACCTAACTCCCAAACAGGATTCAGAAAAGGGAAAAACACAACAGACAACCTTGCTATATTGACCTCAGACATCAACCTCACTTTTTCTTAATAAACAATACCTCGGAGCGATCTTCCTAGACATACAATCCGCATACGACAATGTTAACATATCCATCCTCATGCACAAATTGCAAATGCTAGGAATCCCGAAGAAATTTGTGGCAGGACTTTTCTCCCTCCTGTCAGAGAGAATAATATACGTCAGATCGAAGAAGAACAAACTAGGTCCTCGCATAGTCATCCAAGGACTGCCTCAGGGAGCTATATTAAGCCCGCTTCTATACTTGATATACTCAATGGACATTAATTCCCATCTTCCGACCAGAATCATTTCTTTACAATTCGCAGACGACGTGGTGATCTACGCCATTAGCGATACTCAGGATGAAGTCCTCACTCTTTTGAGCGAAGCTATCTCAGCCCTTACTATTTGGCTACATAACAACGGACTAGATTTATCAAGCGCAAAGTCATCAGTGGTCTTCTTCTCCAAAAGGAAAATCCTCTACAACTCCAGCAACCTACAGTTGGGGCCATATAGTCTAGCTTTGAAAAGACAAGGCCGATTTCTCGGGATGATACTGGATCACCGCCTCAACTGGGCCCAACATATAGATCAACTGATAACAAAAGCCATCTCCCGCCTCAACATAATAAAAACGGTATCAGGTGTCTGGTGGGGCGCCCACCCCCAAAGCTTACTCCTCATATATCGATCTCTGATCAGACCACTAATCGACTACGGCAGCATGTTTTATCAAAACGCTAGAAAAGATGCCCTGAACAAACTGGAGAGGCTACAATCACGCTGCCTAAGAGCCTGCTTAGGAACCGTTCGGTCCACTCCCACAAATGCATTGCTAGTTGAATCAGGCGAACCTCCGCTCCACATTCGACGAGCATACCTATCTGAAAAGTTTTTAACTGAAAGACTATCACTCAATAATCACCCAATTCATGAACGTCTCGAGAGACTATCAACAATAGCAAATAGAGGGAAAAGTCGAGCTCGTCTTCCCCTATTAAATGCCTACAAATTTTGGCTAAAATATAAAGACAAATTATCCTCGTATAACATGCTACCGATCTTTCAAGAACCTTTCGAGCTTCGTCTAGAAAGAGTCCATACAATCCTCTGGGAGGAAGACAAATCCGGAAATTTGGTCCACAAGGTATCCAGATTCCTATCAAAATCAGACAATAGCACTCTTAAAATATTCACAGACGGATCGAAAACCACTGGAAATAATAGAGTAGGAGCGGCATACTTCTGTCCCAACACAGGTAAATCGTCTCAATTTTCGCTACCCGAAGAGGCATCCATCTACACAGCTGAAGCAAAAGCCCTGCTGGAAGCCATCAGATACAGTCAAAGTACCTTCATGGACAAAGTCGTCATCCTGTCGGACTCCCTCAGCGTACTAAAGAGCTTAAAAAATACTACGTGGAATAGCCATACTCAAACTATTGTATTGGAAATTCTTCAACAGTTAAAACGGAACAGGGAACTTGGCATTACGACGACTCTGATGTGGATCCCATCTCACTGCGGCATCGAACATAACGAACGGGTGGACGCCCTGGCAAAACAAGCTATCCATGAAGGAGAGGTAATCGACATGCAACTCCCGATCTCGGATATAACACATAGCATCAAAGTAAGAGCCAAGGAAAAATGGCAAGAGGAATGGACGATCTCCTCAAAAATCAAAGTCTCATATTATGCAATCATTCAGCCGATCATATCTCCAAAACCTTGGTTTTACAACTGGAACAGTAGCAGACGATTAATCACCACGATATCAAGAGCCCGCTTTAACCACGGTAACTTCCCCAGCCACCTACATAGAATAGGGTTGAGAGATTCCCCATATTGCGACTGCTCAGACCAGGCAATAGGAGACATCAATCACACAATATTTTCATGCAATAAGTACCAACAACTTCAGGACCGAATGATGATAGATCTTTCCAAGAATGGCTTCCCCCTGCCGACAAACGTAACCCTCCTTCTTTCCAGCAACAACAGAGTAGTACTTAACATCCTTGCCAGATACTTAAAAGATGGAGGGATAGAATTCTAGCCAACCCTGGAAGTTAAAACAGGAAATGACTATACTTCAAACCCAAAGCCCAAACCACAGCTCAACCCCATATCCGCGCAAGCACAATAACCAGCATGGCAAAATCATCAGTATCCTAGATTCAATAAGATTGTAATAATTTAACTTAATAGAGATAAGGAAAAGTGTAAATAAAAAAAAAACCTTTTACTGTCTATAATATACTATTTTGTTATAATTTCAAAGTGTTTTTTATTTAAAAAAATATGATCTCTAGATGTATATTTGTAAATTGTTTTGAAGATGGTGTTATATGAAACTCATCAGCTTTAGTAGTACAATGTAATAATTATGTAACTTTGTGCTGGCTGTATGGTCTTGCAACCAAGTGCCAATAAAAAAAAAAAAAAAAAAAAAAAAAAAAAAAAAAAAAAAAAAAAAAAAAAAACTCCCACACATCTGCACTAAGCACATGGAATGAGAGCAAACAGTACTTCTGACGGAGATTCGTCCGTTGGTTCAAGACGAGAAAACATAGAGTCCTGACTTGTTTCTTACGGAAACATTGGTTTGGATGGACCTTACTCTAAATCCTCTCTTTTCTTTTTTCACTTTAATCTCAAGGAACTTGCACAATACAGTCATCTTAACAAAATGAACACTTCATCACTGGAAACAACTTGGGAAAATTGCCTTAGTTGAAATCCCCAAGACGTCATTGAGCAGTAAATCCCTCTGTGCTAGCTCCTGACTGCTTGGTCAACAGGTAAGGTGATTATCGTAACAGATACTTGATGCTATATTTAAGTTTTGTACGTTTTCTAATGGATTTTCAGGTCAGTCATTATTTATTTAGGATTTACTGCTCAATAACGAACCTCGTCGCGGTCATTAGATGCGGGAAAAGGACTGGGGGCAAGGTACAGGAAGGAATCCGCCCATGGGTTTTCGTAGGAACCATCCCGGAATTCCCGTGGAGTGATTTTGGGAAATCATGAAAAATAAAAATCTAGATGACCGAAGGTGATTGGAATCCTCGTCCTCCCGAATGCGAGTCCAGGGCGTTACCGCCCACCCACCATGCAACCTGCGATAGCTACAGCCGGGAAACAAACGAGGAAAGGAATGGGGAGAGATTTGATCTTGGCTTTTATAAGAAAACCATCCTGGCGTTCTCCAATTTTCTTTCCTTTGGCTACGTATAAATCCGCTAATCTGACGCTGGAAATGGGCTGTCCTGACACCAGTAATCAGTAACCAGTGTGCTTTTGCCAATTATTTCATCTGCTATTCCATGCTTACCGATCTTATTACTTGAAAAGTGAAGGTGGTATGGGACCAGTGAGTTTACTGTGCTAGGTTTCAAATAACATAAAGAAAAATACATTGTTTTTATTAATACCAATATATTTTATCTGCTGGTGTACACTATTAGCACGTAAATGTCAATTGCAACGGCCTACTTCGCAGCCCTGCTGTTGTACTGGCGGTCCCAGAAGTCTACTCTCTCTTTGAAGAGGTCCTTACCCAGTGACAGGCCGCCGTTCGTAATGTGAAGGTAGTTGGTTTCCTTGGGTTTGAACGGAGTCCAGGAGACTTGCAGGAGGGGGTCTTGCTCTGGAGTCGGGTTTCTGAAACAATACGAACAGTTAAACACTGTTACTTACCGTAGGAATTACTTGAGATAATATTGCTTCCAACAGTTGATCACCTTTCGGTCTAATGCATGGTTTTACTGTTTTTCTTCTACTATTGATAGAGCAAGCAGTGATTTCTAATAGTGATCTTATTCTATATGCCTAGTTCTAACATTATTTTCAAATACTTCAAGTGACGTTCAAATTTAAATCATACTTTAAGAGAAAAGTACCGTTAGAAATAGAGTTTAAAAATAGAATATTTTTTAATAACGGCTGCATGGTTCGCTTACTTTGTGGTCATTACACCAGATACAGGATTAAGGAATGTAAAAGTGTCTGGCAATGCCTGCTATGAGAACCATCCCTACATAGTGACTGCTGAGGATCACTGGAAATTAGGTATCGAATATCCGTATTCATCGAGCCTGGAATTCGGGAGGACGTGTGTTAAAATTACCGTCCGGCCATTCAGATTTCAGTCACAACTCCAGGCGAATGCCAGGAAGGTTACTTTCAAAAGGCAATGGTCGCATTCCTTCTCGTTCCTTGTTATAACCCTCTCCCACCTCCAATGTCCTCGACGTCGATGAGACGTAAAGCCATAAATAAAAAAAATCGTTCTCCTTAACGCCAGGCTCGACTGTTAAGCACTCATTTTGATCATTATTTTTCAGTATATCTCTTGCGAATTTCCCTATCAAATATGTTTGTTGTTGATGTTTACTGACATCGTGAGTACTTTATGCTCAACAAACCCACAGCCAAAATTGATCATTTTGTGTCATTAATGGGCGGTTATGTCCGAAAAAAAAAACTCTACAAATTACATTTTAAGTTTTTCAGAAATGTTTAACGATATTGCGTTCTCTTTTGCAACAATTTTAATAATATTCAGTTATAAGCTAACATATGCGCTTTTTCTTCACTGATACTGCCACAGAAACAACACTACACTCTGGCTGTTTAACGATTTGTCCATGCATGATTAAAGAAGATAAAGTGCTGCGGAAATAGAACATCATGATATTGTAATTATCAGAAATCTTTTGTGTGTAATTAAATGTTTCAAAGTGTAGTTTTCTATAATTATTTGATCAAGGATAAGAACCCTTCTATCCCAAATATAATTGTTAACTTGGTATATTTCTGACCCATTCTTATCAGTCCTATCGGATAAATTAGTGATTGTTGCTAGAAAGTGTAGTTTTCTATAATTATTTGATCAAGGATAAGAACCCTTCTATCCCAAATATAATTGTTAACTTGGTACATTTCTGACCCATTCTTATCAGTCCTATCGGATAAATTAGTGATTGTTGCTAGAAAACCTGCTTTTCCTCTTTTTGGGCATTTCCGTGTTCTCATGTTGAAGCGTCCAACAGTAATCGCCCATCATCGAAACATCCATGTTTCCTGATATCTTCGTTCCATGTCCTTGTATCCTGTTGGAATGTTTCATCCTGTCCCCCTCTCACAGCACCCAGATTTGGAGGAAAAAAGTCAAAGTGCGATTGTAGAAAATGTAACTTCAAACTCATTTAGCATCCCAGCATTTTCAATTTCGTCAGAATGTTCTCAACTATGTCGATATACTCTGGGCTACGATTGTTTCCCAGGAAGTTTTGAACCACACAATTAAAGGCAGTCCGCGCTTCTCACTCTACGGCAGTCATTGAATGAAGGAAATTTTCATCTAGCATTAGTTTCCGAATATCGGGACCAGTGAACACGCCCTCTTTCAACTTAGCATCTGACAGGTTGTGGAATTGTTACATAGATATTTGAAATAGTTGGCTCACTTAAATAATGCCTTGAAAACTGCTTCATTATGCCTAGTTTGAGGTGGCAAGAGTATTCTGAATCTTTCCACTAGAGTGTCGCACTTGATATTTCGCCCCCTGGAACTAATTCCAACTTTCGGGGCAACTGTTTTTGCTCCCAGTGTTTGTCATTATCCCAACTGTCCCATTCACAAAGGAAACAGAGGAACATGGTATATCCTGATTGTTGTCATAGAAACATACCAAAAACTTTCAAACCACCTCACACCACCCAACCGTGATACTCATAATGAATGATAGTAAGAAAATCCGTCTTGTTGTCTTATGCTTCCTTCAGGTGCACAGAATCGCCGACTGGTATTGAGGCATGCATGTTACAATTGTGCAGCAGAGCTGCCACCAGGCTTCTTTTAGATGAACAAATTAATAGACTCCAGTCACCGGGTGCGAACGGAACGTTGAACTGACCCATCAAACCTTGTACATCACCTCAGTACACCTCGCAACATTTTGAGAAAAATATTGTATGAATATCAAATCTCTTCTTTTGTAAAATGTTAGGGACATACTGGGTGCTAAAAATTGCCTTTCACTCAGTCTTGACCTTAGGAGCTCTGCTTTATCCTTTATTAGTACCAGATCACAGAGGGCTGAGGGAATAGAAGAGGGCCCTCATCTGCTCCTACTTCGTCCTCAGTATCATCCGTCTCCTGCATGCTATCACTGTCGTCCGTGTCTGCGGAGGCTGTGGTATAGGTATATCCGGGCCACGTGGAATCACTGAGCGAATGTTGTTCGGATACTCGATAATCTTGTTTTCCTCGTTGAAACCAGTTACCTTACAACAGAAAAAGTAGCAGTCGTCTTTATGATTCCGTTGCTCCCGCCATACCATAGGGATGACAAATCGTAATAACTTCTTCTTTCTGCCACCCACCGTCGTAAATCTTCTACACATACGACCTGTGGAGCCTATGTTTTCGCCTAGTTTCATGGCATGGTAGACCTTTTTCACGAAAGCAATAATGTTTCTTCGGTCTTTTTTCACGACAAATATAACATGGTTAGGAGAGTTTAGACAACATCGGGTAGACATTGTACACTAACAAGTATTTTTTCCACAAACACAACATAGTGACAGACAGGAAGCGCCATTGCAACGTGACAGTTCGCTGTGTGCCGCTAGGAGCGCAAGCTTCTGAGCTTTGTATGGTGTTTTCGTGTATATTATAATATCATTATAATGCATTATCATTAAATGCAAATGCATGAGATTTGTGAAAAAATTGTGGGTAGTATGATGTTTTGAGTATCATTTTCGAATTCTCGTGGTCGAAATAAATAAAATACGCCTACATTTTTGAAAAAAGTTGTTGTAACCTAGCAATTTGTTGGACAGTGTAATAAGAATGGTAGTACTACACAGTTGATGATAGGCTTAGGGCTAGGCACTGTAAAGCAATAACGTGAAATCAGTGACTGGTAGTAAACTGTTCTAAGTTCAGTTAGCTTAAAGTGACGCACAGTGGATCAGGCAGGCTAAATACGTCTTAAGTGGCGGCGGTGCTTAATGAATCCACGGAATTGGCTGGTGATGACACGAGTACAGAGGTGGAGGAAGACTCGTGGAATGTGAAGGAGATATACGGCTTTTCTAATTGGCTAGCTGAAAGCCTAGGGTGCTTGGGCAAAGAGTTGTTTCAATTGGCTGCAACGTGTGCTATACCGTCAAGAAGAAGGAGATATATTAGCAGTAGCGGTTTCCAGGCTGATCTATGGTTCCCAGGTTGTATTATACGTACTTCTGCTACGCTAAATGTGTTTCTTCTCAAGGGCTCTCATGCGTTGAGAAGTGCAGTGGTTAGCTGGTAGTTGTTATCACAGGTTATAATGTAACCGAGATAAGACTCCGATACGGTTGCTGTACCGTGCGATAAACTTCAAAGACTCTAGCTACGCGGTTCCTATATCGCTTATTGTGTGTGAGAGCCAAGCTGCGGCTAGGGGAGCGTCCATAAACCACGTAGCTCGATTTTGGCCTCCTGTGAACCTCCCCCCCCTCCCCGCCCGGAGTGGCCTTTGTCTCTACCCACCCCCTGCCCGCACGTAGCACATAGCTTCCCCCCCCCCCCCAATTGATTTCAGAAGACATGTTGTACTATTTTCTCGTCAGACAATCATAAATTACATACAGAGATAATTAAATGAAAGAAATAAATATTCACATGTTTTTTTGTGTTCTGTTCCTCATTTTAACTGTCAAAATAATATGAATGGAAAGCTACGTGGCCTGGCTCGGAAACACTCCCCTCTCCCCACCCCACGTAGCCCTGCGTAGCATTCCATCCAACCCCTCCCCTCCCCCCCCACTAGACCGAGCCACGTAGTTTATGGAGGCTCCCTAGCTTGAGGCCGCGCATACCAAATCTCGGCTCGAGAACAAATAAACTGAAATAAAGGCTTCAAAACTATTTGCTCTACTCTTCCAATAAGTGAACACGTGACAGTAATTAGAAGAAGCTGTGATGTGTTAAGGCTGAATCCAACACATATTAGGAACATAAAACAGAGTGCAATGAAAGAAAACATTACTGACAGAATAAAACAAAATTTAAAAAAATACTCTCAAAGTATTTACATCTCACAGTGAGAAGAATCAATGAAAGAGGATGACTAAATATGGATTTGGCAACCTCATGGAAGACGAATAAAAGTCATATGAAGCAGAACATGAGGACGATGAGTGCAAGAAGACATGGGTAAAAGACATTCTAGATAAGAAAATAATTATTTGGATGTGGCAAATGAAGAATGATATAATAAACAAACCTAGAGATGATGTATAGTTGCGTAAAAAAATTTCCTATGGCAACCCTCTCATAGTATCAGTCTTGTTTCTGTTACAATCATATGAGACACTTATACTTTTTTCACTAAGATTTTTCTCTGGGGAAAAATTTAAAAATATTTCACATATATTTTTTCAGATGTGACACAATTGTTGATGAAAAAATAGGAACCACTAGCTCCACTATTTAATTATTCACGAGTCACTTGAAAGCAACCTCTATGTTTCTTTAGTAAAATCAGTGAAGTAAAGTGAATTGGAAAGTAAGCACCAATTTCTTGACTTCTGCACGATTTCCTAAAAAAAAGTGTTTGATATTAACTGCAATATAGTATAAATTATTTGTAGTGGGTTTCAGCGATCTACATCCTTCGTGAAGATTATGTTTACCCACCCCGTCTTCGCGAAGTTGGTCCACAACTTGGTCATTAAGGCCACTATGTTAGCTTCCACGGATTCTGGCGGGGGCCCTCTCTCCGGTAGTCCAGGTAGTTTTGCTAGGAAAATGTAGCTTATATCGTCGCCGTGGCTTGCACCTGCAAATAAACGATCAACTATATATGAACATACCAAGTATCTACATATTATGTATTTAAATAGATTTTTACTGTAAAGGTAACATCTTTACCACATCCTGTTATTTTCAAAGAATTGCTGTATTTACATTGTGCCTGTTGAATATGCTACCATAACTTAAATCATTTTTAATTTACTTCAACCTGTTATGACCTTTGATTTTTTTTCACCTGCGTTCTTTGGAAAAGATAGATCGTGTGCATGATATTTCCTTATTTTTTCTGGTTAAATGCATATAACTGCTTCTTTTTACAAGTACATCAGGTATGGTGCAAAGGGGTTTCATTGGTATATGGTCTCAGGGACTCTACATCAGCTCTTTAGTTTTATGGTTTTTAATATTTTGCAAATACACTCCCTCTATCTTAACATTCTGCTGTGGAAGATAAATTTTAATTATTTCAAATTATTTATTCAGCTTCACATCAGTCTTCACTTCAGTGTCACGCGTGCAATATTATGCTGGGTAGGCTAAGGGGAAACTGTAATCCGTTAGCTCAGCATCTTATGCCGACGTGTGGCTGAAATTGCACACGCGGCAGAATTCACCTTCTAGCGAACAACTAACAATCTTTCTCACTTGTATCTGATCTGCTAAATCGTCAAGATCTGATTTGGGTTACCTATCGATCTATCGCAGCTAGTATCAGACGATTCTTGTTCGACCATCTGTCTTAGAATCTTTTATCGGTCAGAAACACTGCTTTTGCTCACATTACGTCGCGTGGATTCCGCAGATCTATTTTAATTGTAACTGAAGTATTGATTACTTTGCAATAAACATGGACTAGTAGCGGCTTCAGTATTTCATTTGATTAGAACAACAAAAAAAACGTATGATTCTCTGATCCTATGCAGTCCAGATCCAGGTGTCAGTTAGCAGAAGATACAAGAAAACAGGGGGTGATTCGCAGTTCTAAATAAATATATTAAGAAAACGAGTTTACTTAACGTACAGCGCACCCAGCACAGGCATCCGACAAATTGAGATATTACAATGATGTCAGAAGTGGGATCACATGGTAGCTACTGTAGGTGACGAGACACTGGCGGGGAAACTGATCATTGATCTTCGAGGCATTCTGTGGAGCCGAATAGCGAGGCCAAAGCACGGCGGAGTAGAACAGCGCCTAGCGGAGCCAATAATACCAGAGTGTCACTTCGTTAGCAAGACTCCAGGGAGATAACACCCACAGTCGACTTCCAGCAAGCGCACAGTAGGGCGTGGCTAAGTCTACATGGCACACCATTACAGTTTTGGCAGTTTTTGAAAAAGTAAGCTTGCTGGCAGCATGGTGACTAATCAGGAAGGTCGAGAGGCGAATTTTCTGGATATTATAGATTCCTTAAAGCAGAAATTAGATTCGTTCTAGACTAAAGTTTCTCAGCTTACTCAACCAAATAATATTGCACAACTTTCTTATAGCAGGGCTTACAATTGATGAGTTCAGTTTCTGTCATGGAAAGCCAAATCAATAAATAAATTATTTTCTCATTAAACTTGCACAACTTTTTTTTAAATTAGGAGATTTGTTTAAAAAAAATCTACAGCAAGGGAAGTGCGAAGAGGTTAGTATTTTTTTTCTATAATAAGTAGTATGACAAAAACAGTTATTAGTCGCATGATCTTTAAGTATTATAGTTCCGCTAACATAGCGGTTTGATGGATATTCAGATGTGTCATGCAACACATTAAATAAAGTAAAAAGATGCAGATATCTGAAATAATTCTCACCTGTCCGTGACGATAACAGGGTCAAAAATAATGTAAATGTTAAATGCAGAATGTTTTTCGTTAACAACAAAAATCAAATTTGAGAAACTGACAGGGCTACAGGGTTCCAAATGCTTAAAGTAAAGATTTCACCTGGAAATTTTTCTATCTTCATGAGTTTCTTGAACATATTGAGCCCTGCATCCACGTCGAAGAGGTAGAAGTAGACAGGAGGTGTAGACTGAGAGGCGTGGATCCGAGCTGCTCTCAGCGCAGGGTAGTTGAAAATCCAGTCCCCACGTAGCTGCAAAGAACACGAAGAGCAATGTTATTCAGTGAGATAGAAAGCTGTCAACTGTGTCAGCCTTTCGAATTAATGCAATGCGTCTACTAATCCCCTACGCAGTTCTGAAGTATTAAAGCATGTTACTTTGTAACGATGAGTTCAATTAGGGTACCACATTCGACTTGTGATAGAAACGTATTGCATTTATTTGATTACTAGCTGGTATCCACTACTTCGTTAGTGATTGTACAGAATTCATATTGACAGCTAAAGACATCTAACCACCATAGTGCACGATGGGAAACTCGATAGCCTACTATTACCACACACAAATACCAGTCTTCTGCGCTATGTAGTTCCGGCAGCAAAGTAAAATTTACGGATACACACAAGTCTTTGGATGAACTACGAAAATACACTCCTGGAAATTGAAATAAGAACACATTGACGCCGGTGTGTAAGACCCACCATACTTGCTCCGGACACTACGAGAGGGCTGTACAAGCAATGATCAAACGCCGTACAGGTGAGCGCCACAATCAGGACTGCATACGACCGAGGCACACAGGGCCAACACCCGGCATCATGGTGTGGGGAGTGATCTCCTACACTGGCCGTACACCTCTGGTGATCGTCGAGGGCACACTGAAGAGTGCACGGTACATTCAAACCGTCATCGAACCCATCGTTCTACCATTCCTACACCGGCAAGGGAACATGCTGTTCCAACAGGACAATGCACGTCCACATGTATCCCGTGCCACCCAACGTGCTCTAGAAGGTGTAAGTCAACTACTCTGGCCAGTGAGATCTCAGGATCTGTCCCCCATTGAGCATGTTTGGGACTGGATGAAACGTCGTCTCACGCGGTCTGCACGTCCAGCACGAACGCTGGTCCAGCTGAGGCGCCAGGTGGAAATGGCTTGGCATGCCGTTCCACAGGACTACATCCAGCACCTCTACGATCGTCTCCATGGGAGAATTGCAGCCTGCATTGCTGCGAAAGGAGGATATACACGGTACTAGTGCCGACATTGTACATGCTCTGTTGCCTGTGTCTATGTGCATATGGTTCTGTCTGTGTCATCATGTGTTGTATCTGACCCCAGGAATGTGTATATAAAGTTTCCCATTCCTGGGACAATGAATTCACGGTGTTCTTATTTCAATTTCCAGGAGTGTATTCATGATCGACCAATTTCAAACACCATATCTCACACACTCCCACAGTTACCGAATTTCGGCCAACGTTGTGATCGATGGGAGACTCTGTGTTACTACCACACACAAACGCCAGTGATCTGCGATTGATAGTTTTCACTTAAAAGTGATACATCGTGGCACATGCGTCTTTGGCAGAAATATGAAATTTCCGCAGGTCGACCATTTTCATCCCCCATATCTTCCACACCCCCATAGCTACCGACATCTAACAACCATAGTGCACGACAGGAAAGATGATTCTCCTACCACACGCAAACACCAAAGGTCTATGTTATGTAGTTGTGGCAGGAAAGAGAAGTATACGGAGATACGAATTTTTGGTCGAAATATGAAAACGCCCTGCACTGACCAACTGTAATCATTATATCTCCCACATCCCCACAGCTATTGGCATTCGGCCAACGTTGTGCACGACAGGAAACTCCATGCTACTTCCACCCACAAACATCAGTGATCTGTGCTAGGTAGTGGTGGCTGAAAAGTGAAATATAGGAAAAAACACGTCTATTTTTATATATATAAATAAGATATAAGATTGTAGGCCATTTCTTCTACAGTAGCTTGTTAAACTAGTAATTATTGTTTAATAAATACGCCAGTAGAACTGTTTGATATTATTTATTTTCCGGACGCTTTTCGCCTCTCGTCGAGATATCTTCAGCGTATAGTTTTGCTGTAATATGAAATTGGTTATTGACTTTTGAATATAATGATTTTTACATTTAACGAAATTATTCTTATATGGGGAGCATAATATTACATATATTTATATATCAGTTTTGGATTATCATGCAGGACGTTTTGTTTATATAAGTATACTAAGATAGGCTTTATATTGCAACTTACATTTACATTTGCGATTTGAGATGTGGTCTTTGTTCGCCTATGACCTCAACCAGCATGTTGGTTACACTATTGCACTAGGTTTTACAATTTTGGTATAGTTTTGCTCTTATGCCTCGACTAGAAATCAATTTTGAAGCATAGTTTTCGATACACGACTTTGTCAAACTTTAGTTTTCTTGTACGCTTTTGCTGTTCTGCTGTTTTCCCTGCGGTGCTCTGTCGGAAATGTCGTGAGCGGCGAGTATGAATTTCGTAATTGAATTTGTGTGTGTGTGTAAGTTGAATGATTGCTGTATCAGCAATCATTCAACTTTCGACTAACATCTCTTAGACAATAATCATTTCCCCACAAACATAAATATAGACTTGAAACTCCTAACAACAAACAACACAAAACACAATATTTTAACTCTGCAAGAAAATTATAAAATTCAAAAAGCAGTAGTTTCAGGAAAACACGTACTAAATGACCATATAAACATAAAGAACCAAACCTTGTTCAAGTTAATAAAAATCGAAACTGACGTATAACGGCATCAAACACACAAAACTTCACCACAACAGTAATCTAATACCACGTTGCGACTCCATCATCCACCACACATGCACATTTAGCTAAAACAAAGCAAAATATACTTCGACGAGAGGCGAAACGCGTCCGGAAAATAAATAATATCCAACAGTTGTACTGGCGTATTTATTAAAGAATAATTACTAGTATTGCATTTAAATTTTAAATCACGTTTGAGTAACTAAAAGACATATTTTTTTATCATTAATGCTGTTTTGTGTATCTGATGTGTGGAATACTGATCTTTCTAGACACTAAAACAAACAAAAAATTTCTTAACGAAAGTTCTAACAAAATTATGTTTTGAATGTTCTGAAGTAACAATTCTATTAATTTTCTTTCTAGAGGTATAAGTCAAAATATACGCTTTGTAGACATCAAAGTACATTTCTGTTTTAGAATTTAATTAGACGAATTATTTGAGACCAATATCCAGTTTGTTCAATTTCAAAATGGAAGGGTTATATCACTTGTCTGTTTATATAAACTCCACAGAAAGAAAAGTCTTGTCAATGGAGGCACTGTTTACCCTCTCCTCAAAGCGAATCTGGCCAATTTGTACCTTAATGGTCTCAGGTTTCTATTACACACTGATATCAGATAGATTACCGAAAACAATATTATTTTTTTCGTTCCTATTCTAAGTTTGGAAATAATTTCTCTGCAAATTACACCGATTTTGTTTCTCATTCTTTCACTGAGAATCATCAAAACTGTAAGGTACTTTCCGCACTCGCGGTAAGCTGAAATTTTGTACACAGATACAGTTTTATCTCTAAATGAAAAGACAAGTCTAAAATTGGCGAATTTCCATTTATTTAATCTATACCCACCCAAAACGTGAAATCGTCTACCACCGTAATATCTTTATCCACCACAGATTTTCATTATAAATTGAGCTTGCTAAGCACAACTAGCATGTTGCGTTTAGCTCCGTTCTTCTCCTTACTTTTGAAGTTAGTGAAATTCAGAGTTTTTAACTGACTATTAAATTCCGTCATTATAATTGCACAACCCTTCCCATGGTCCCAGAAATAAGACTTTTAATACATATATACGGTCATAAGAAAAGTACCATTCAGATGATTTTCGACGTATTTATTCAAAGGCAGACAGAAACGTGAAACGTTTGGCACATATTTGTACGTAAGTTAATTTATTTGCTTTAGATGTCACTATATTTAATTCATTTTAATTAACTGCACTGGAAAATACGCTCCAGAGGCAATTTCCCTACACAAACATTTTTCCCTTTTCTTGAACTCGCCTACTTTTGCCCTCTAAGAATGTTAATTTTAAATTATTTCAGCGTTTTTAGTGAATTATTCATCACTTCCCTTGGTAATTTATTCCAATCTCGGACGCCCTAACGTATGAAAGAAAGTTTCCCACCACTTTATTTCTGAATTCGAGTGTTAGCTTCCATGAACCCCTCTTAATTCTTTCAGAAACATCTTTCCACGCCTCATCACAAATATACCATATACACTCCCACAACTTTCTTCACCCTCTTCCTGTTCCAACTAATCCCATTTCAGCTCCTTTACCATACTAATTACTGATTGTATTCTGCAGTAATTTCCAGAGAAAAATCTAGCAGCCCTTCCTTCGCGCCCCTTCCAATTCCTGTATTTGATACTCAGAATGTGGGTCCCATACTACACCACCACATTGAAGAAATGACCTGACTAATTTTGTTACCCTGTTCCCTCACTTTTTTAGTATATCTTCTCATAACTATCTCCAATAAATGAAGGATCTTGAAAGCTTTTCGTACAATGTGTCCTGTCCAGTTGAGCCTATTATCAAATGATATGCCGAGACAGTTTGTATCTGAAGTCTTCAACAATCAATTGTTTCCCCAACTTATAATTATAATCAACCTTTAGTTTTTGTCTGTGTACCTAATAAGTTAACTCTTTTTTTTTGCATTTATCCCTAATTTATCTATCCTGTCCAGATCACCCTTCAGCCTTCTGTCATTTTGATCCTATTATATAGCATTATGTCAGCTGCAAACAACCTAACTTCTGCCACTAAACCATCAACACAATCATTCATCAGAAGTACTAATAGCAATGGTCCCATTGCACCTTCCTTTGGCACTCCGATTTTCACTTCCACTTCTTTTGATATTGAATTTCCTACCTAACTTTTCTCTTTCTACGTTTTAAGAATTATTCTAACCAGCACATTACTTTTTCATCAACTCCAATGGTTTTTATTTTATTTACCGACATTTTATAGCTCACTCTGTCAAATTCCTTAGAATGCTCTAGTGCTATACTATCATTTTGGCTGCCCTACTCCATTTCATCCGAAATATCTTACATGCAGCCTATTAACTGAGATTTACATGCTTCCATTGCTGAATCACTGTCTCTAATTTTCGCATCGAACCCATTACTTAATATCTCTGCCTTTTTCAAACCATCAATAACTTCTCCAACTGTACCTATAATTGTATCAATACCAACAATTTCCTTCAATACTCTAACATAGTCATAGAAATTTGTAAATTGATCACTAAGCAGTCCCTACAATATGCACTTGTGACATAGTAGCCTGTCCCAGCAGAAAAGGGTCTACCCCTTTCGCATGGCTGCTACCAGCAGGAGAACTCTTCTCTTCCTATTTTTGTTCTTGCACGCTCCTATTCCTAAAGGCGTGCTGCACCTTATCAACTCCTGCATCTACTTGAGGCTCTTCCCCTCCTGACTCTGGTAATAGGTCAAACCTATTTCTCCTCAAGTGTTTGGCTTCTTCATTTGTCTCTCATTTCTCTTATGGATAGCAAGAAGCAAGCTTAAATAACACATTAAATTTTACTTTGTTTTTGCACTTAGTTTACAATTTATTAGTAGACCGTCTACTATGGAAGGAAGCATCCAATCTTTGTAATGTGGTAATAGCAGGAATATTGGGAAATGCATATAAGAAACAGTTGTTAATGTGTCAAAGTTAGGGCCAGAACAGTAAGGTGACTCAGAATAAATCATAAGGAAATAATTTTTTTTTTTTAAACTAGTCATGTAAAAATAGGACCAAGTCTGGTTGCTGAAAACTGATTAACACACATGGTTATATATGGCTAATTGGTTAACGTATATGGTAGCAGAGAGGAAGGAGCTATAGCTACTAGTCGACATAGAGCCGGTTAAACCCCGAACCGTTTCACTATTCGGGCCCTTTTCTCCTAAACTATGGGTTCTTCCGTATTTAATGTGATGAGAAATTCAGTAAGTTCTTTCCCTTTGTTTTTATTGCAATAGAGTTTATTAATTTATGAAGTAACTATTTTAAGAGAAATTCTAAAATGATACATTTAAAATGCATCATGCTTGAATTATTAATAAGCACATACCGTGTTCTCTTCTGAAGCATTACATGTCGTTACGTATCTCCAGTGTGACCCACCTGTATGTACTTATCGAGGGTGTCTTCCTCGAGGGGATCATTGCCAAAGTAGAAGGACTTCATCTCCCGGGCAACGATCATGCGTTGGTCCTTGGGCACCGGCAGGTCGTAGGGAATCAGTCTCTGGAAACCCGTGTTCAAGGAGCGCAGCAGACTCGGATTCTGTAGCACCTCTGAAAATTAATATTTCATCAGCTAACACGTGAACTCCGACGGTCTGAATTACTTAAAAATAAGTGTCGATAAATTTTATGTACCACGATGGAAATCAAGGCCAACACGCGTTTTTGATACTAATTTACTGTTCACTGCGTATTAAAAACGCTTAAAACACGTTTTGTTTAGCGTAAAGTCTCATAAACTGATGAAATAATCCTTCGTGCGTTAGGTAATGGAAGATATAAAATCACTATGAAGGAGTTTCACAAAGAAGAGTGGGTTAGTGATAGATAGAAGGAGTACGGGAAATTGTATCGAAAAAATACCGCTTGAAATGTGAGCTGGTTGTGAAAGAGGCACGATATATCATGATCGGTAATAGTTGAACCCCGCTGTGAGGTGGTTAAACCTGGAGGCGGAGATGTTAATTATAAATGATGTAGGCTGTGTTGATAATTATGCCCCTGTACCCCATTCGTGGGTGTTACGCAAGACGTGGGATAGACCTACATAGAAATTAAGTTTAGCTAGCAACTCATGAAGTGTCCCCACATACTCTAGTGGGTGCTTGGTTGGGTGGGAGGAAAGGGTGAAAACTTTCTTATTCTTTAATATGAAATGAAAACCCTATGCTGCTATTTTATTAGGTGCTCGTACTGGCGTACAGGCTGAGGTTTATTTAATTTTAACGTTAACACATGGAATCTCAAATCTATGGTCATGCAGAACCTCGCCTTACAAATGCCAACATAAATAATCAAACAACAACATTTAAGCACTACCACATTACTAATAGATCATGAAACAAATTCCCAGCTTTTATAAACAAACAAGAAAGCTTCACACTTGGTTCTAATGGAATGTTCCCTTCACAACAATTGGGAACCAAAAATCAAATATAATACTAACATGAAACTGCATTAGATTTCAAATCCCAGGAACCGGATAATTTAAATTATCCACCAAGTGTTGTTATAGCAAAGTCTGTCCCAACTAGCTCAATATTTGCCGGAACGAGGACTCTTAATCATTTAAAGGTCGTTACAGGGTTGTACCCAATGACTGAATGTAAGTACCACACTGCACTGTTCGTAGGATTATTACCGTGATGGTGATGGGCGTCCGTCGACGGCGAAGATGTTATAGCACGTTAGCTATAGGGTCAGGGCACCATGTCCTTCAAGCAACGTACTATATGGTTGCCACAGTACGCTTCATTCTAACCCTCGGGTTCGATGCCAAGGCAGAACAATCTTCCAACCTTTGGAAGATATATTGCTTCCTCTCTCAAGGCTTGATGACGAGTTCCTCTCTCGCGTCCACTGTCCAAGTTTTCTCCCCGTCGCTCGTGGTAGCCACGCCTCTCACAGGGCGCAATTTTAACATAGGCAGAAATTCATGGAAATTAGCATTACACAGATAATAGTCCACCGTTGATTGGCTCCGCTATTAGGCTCCTCCTACCAAGTAATGACCATTGGCCAACATTGCCTTTTAGAGATTCGTGCGAACTCGGATAGACTCGGACATATACGCCAAATGTATCCGTAAATCGTCCGCTTGAGTACAGGAAGTGACGCGTCGAAGTGGCTGCTATCTGACTTTGGGTGGTCCCATGGATGCTCGCTGGCGAGACTTTCTCAGATTTATTCCTTTTGGACATTCTTTTTATATATTAAATATAAAAATGTACGGAATGACCAATTTATGTCATTTCGTTACAATACAATAATGATGGGGTTAGGAAACTTCATTTGTTTGGAGGGATTCGCGAGGTTTTCCGTACAATGTTCCCCTTCTGTCAAAAGAAAACTCACAACACCTTCCCCACCCCCGGCCACAATTTTATTATTAATAGGATACGTGCCTACTTCTCAGTACTACCAGTGACATCTCAGAGTACGCTCACTAAATACTTGGTTAGAATTCTAATTAGTTAGAATAAAGGTTTTCAACTCTAAATGGCAGTTAAGGGGACATAGTAACTTTGAGACAGCTCTCTGAGACCACCACATACCTTCCACATCCTACAGATCCTACAACTTCAATATGCCAAAAAGTACGCGCTCTCCTTGACCTCCAAGGCCCCGTTACAAGGACTCTCTCCCAACTCTTTGTCCCTTCTTATCCCGCAGAACCCCCGTACCCCCACCTTATACCTTCTTCACACAGATCCTACAACTTCAATATGCCAAAAAGTACGCGCTCTCCTTGACCTCCAAGGCCCCGTTACAAGGACTCTCTCCCAACTCTTTGTCCCTTCTTATCCCGCAGAACCCCCGTACCCCCACCTTATACCTTCTTCACACAGATCCTACAACTTCAATATGCCAAAAAGTACGCGCTCTCCTTGACCTCCAAGGCCCCGTTACAAGGACTCTCTCCCAACTCTTTGTCCCTTCTTACCCCGCAGAACCTCCGTACCCCCACCTTATACCTTCTTCACAAGATCCACAAAACTGTGAATCCGGGGTGACCTATAATTGTGGTATATGGGTCGCCTAATGAACGGATTTCAGCTCTCGTGGATCAGCACCTCCTGCCTTTCGTACAGAACCTCCCTTCATACACAAAAAACATCCCACACTTCATCGAACGACTTTCCACAGTTTACATTCCTCTACCACCTGACTCCTTCCTTGTTTATATAGATGTCTCTTCCCTTTACACCAACATCCCTCACGGTCAGGGCCTCAATGCCATGGAACACTTCCTTGAAATGCGACCTCCTGACAGCCTCCCCATGACATCCTTCCTCATTTCCTTGGCAAACCTCATTCTGGCTAACAACTACTTTCTCTTCAACTCTTAAATTTACCACCAGATATTTCTATGGCACTGGTATGGGCCGTCTGGAACAACAATTCCTAAACAAACTTTACATTAAACCTCTAGTGTGTTTCAAAGATATAGATGACATCTTTATAATCTGGACCCAGAAAGAGAATTATCTAATAGACTTTCTCAACTCCCTAAACAACCACTCCATCTATTTTACCTGGACATACGTGCTACAGCTATGTTACCTTTCTTGATGTTGACGTTTCGTTACATAATGGGAGCCTGCATACCTCTGTTCATATCAAACCTACAAATCTACAGCAGTATCTTCATTTTAGCAGTTGTCATCCCTCCAACACCAAACGTTCCCTTCCGTACAGTCTGGCCATCCGGGGAAGGCGCATCTGCTCCGATGAAGAATCTCTTTCCTGTAACGCACAAAACCTATCTGGAGCTCTCATCTCCCGCAGCTACCTCCCTGACTTAGTACACAAACAAATCTCTCGTGTTATAGCCCTTCCTGTGCACAGCCACTCCAAGGCTGTACTCCTTGAAACTAACTGCAGCCCCGCTTTCATCATCTTCCCTGGGTTTGAGTCAATTAACCTAATCCTTCGTCGTGGGCATGACTTCCTACCTTTCTTCCCCGGGATGCGCACCATTCTCCATAAAATCCTACCCACTTCCCCACGCACATATTTTAGCACACCGCCAAATCTAAAAAATATCTTGGTTCACAAATACTCCCTCAGTAATTCCCCCAAACTACCACAGGGATCATTACCGTGCAACAGACCCCGATGTAAAACATGCAGCATGCATCCAGGTATTACCACTTACTCCAATCCTACCACAGGTGAAACATTAGCCATAATTGGCCATTACAACACACCTCATCAACTTACATGCCTCCATTGCTCCAACTCGTATATCACTACTAACCTACTTGCTATCAGAATTAATGGCCACAGACAGACAGTGTATACTAACAATGAGGCCCAAAACATGCCAGTTCCCACAAACTGAGTAATTTTAATAACTGTTTCCCAGTTAGGATGATCCGAGTTTTCCCTGATAACACAACCTCCACTGAACTACATAGATGGGAACTAGCCTATCAGAATATCCTACAGGCCTCAATCTCCAATAAATCCCTCTCACCAAACCCAGCACTTATTATCATTACTATTTATATTGCTTATGTTTTACTTTTCATACTATGAAAAGTATGATTTATACGTATATCGCCACTCAATTATTGTTGGCCAACCACTTGCAATACCTTCCACCTAGTATTTTGTGCTTTCCCTCCCCCCCCCCCCTCGCCCCGTCTCTTGAACTATTATCTATGCCCGCCATGTCATTCACCAGCAGGGCTGCCAGATTGTATAATTGGATACAAAACTTGTATAATTTGGTTACCTCTTGTATCCTGTTTGTATAACAGATGGCCTTGTATAATTGGATACAAAAATGAGCACTTAAAAGTAAAGTACATTCCAGCACCTTTTTGAAAGTGTTTGCCCTTTGTTTCATTGAGTTGGCAACCCTTTCTGCATATCTATTTCCTTTTTGTTATTAAAAATTTATCAATGTATACATCGTTTACTTTTCGTGGACTTTTTTTACTCCCAGCACTTTCACTCACGTATGTAATCAATGGATGACCCCTTTGTATAATTGGGTTTCATTCTGTATAATTTCAAAGAGACAGTGGTATAATATAAGTTGGCTGTACTGGCAGCGCTGTTCACCAGACGGCCGTCGTCGTGTACATGTCTGGCTCCGCAAGAATAAGGCTATACGCCGAAATATTGCGCGTTTCTTATGTTTGTTCTTTTTTGTGTTCATCGTTCCCAGCCGCCTTCATCTGTGGAAAGTGTTGGGTCATATTTCCCTATCCTTTCTTAGTTTCGTTACCTTAAAGCATTTTCCTGCTCATTATTGTTGTTTTATGTATTGTTGGAAAAATATTTATTTTATTACACTAACAGTAATCGTCGAGGTTCTTCACAAAGCCGATTCAAAACTTCATCTGTAATTTTATCTCAATTTTCTTGTACAATTTTTCTGAGTACACTAAGCATTCAGAGATGGATTTTTAGCATGTTGACCTCAGCCACGTTTTAACACGACGCAGAGTAGAGAAGGACCTCCATACTACCATAAGACCTAGTGCTCTAAGATATTCTCTTGCAATATCCTTGTTCTTCCATAGTTTACAGCATAGTTCGGCTCCATTATCAAAAAATTTTAAACTGTAGTATTGGCAGAAACTTTGTGGTTTCTTTTTAAAATCAACCAACGGCTTACTTAAGTTTTAACTGGGTTGTATCTACATTAAACTGAAAAAAATGTAAATTTATCCTAGCAAATCGCTGCTCCAGCGGAGATATCAATGAATTTAAATAAAGGATGAAAATCGATCGCTTCCAAAAATCACATGGAGACTCAGCAGAGTGTACTGACATTGTTGGCGAGAAACAGTGCGTGGGACTTTTAAATCAGTTCCAATGGCAGCTGCAGTTCTGGTAGAAGTGTTTAAAATATTTTAGCTCTCTCTGTCCGCATTGTTGCGATTATCTTGTATTGTTTTAATATGATTCATGCATGTTTAAATGTATGTCGTCTTTGTTTGTAACACAATGGCAACAGGTCCCAATATTCCTGAATATTCAGTCCAACGCAAATAATGAATTCTGACTTAGTAACAACGCAATCTGATTGGTAAGCACCTTAATCGCTGCAGCATTCCCTTCTCTACGTATATTCAAAAGACCATTATGTTTAGCTGGATAATTGGCATGTACTTTCTCTCTAAAAAAGATTGTCCAAAAACGTTTATGATGTAGTCTATGGTGCTGATCGGGTTCCGTATTTCTAGAATTTGAGTTCAATTATTTTCAACCAAACCTCATAAAGGCAAGTCATGCATCCACAGAAAATAATCGAAGATATTATAGACGACACGATTCGTCGAGTGTCTTCTACATCCTTCTGCTGAGCCGTATTCAACACTACATACACCGGTATTTTTTTCAGAGAAGGTCTTAACAAGGTTAGCTGCAGGTTGATGATAATGTGATGATAAATCTTTTTTTGTGGTGCAATAATTCTCACATTTGTCGGCTTGTGCTTTCTTTGGAAGTGTGAAGATGATATTTTTATCAAAATCGATTGGAATTTCTCCTGTTTCATAACTTTTTGATATCAGTTTGAATTATCTTTAGATTCCTTCTTTGTCCTAGGGATTTAAGAAGTTCGGCATGGATCTCATTAATTCCAACTGCCTTATTTGCTTTCAAGTCATTCAGATGTTTATTAAATTCTGTCCGTAACACAGGATCTCCTAAGTCATCAATGTCTATATCGACTTCCTTTTTCATTACACTGTTGTTCAAGTCGTCCCCATCATACAGTTGCTTAATGTATTCCTTCCATCGGTTAGCTCTATCGTATGAGATTAAAAGAGGTTTCCCATCGGCGGCTTTAATGTTCACACCTCTTTTCTTCATTTCTCCAAAATTCTGTTTGATCTTTCTATATGCAACATCTACTTTACCTATGACCATTTCCTTTTCTACTTCTTCACACTTTTCTTTTTTGCAATTCCTGTTTATTTGATTACTAAATTGCCTGTATTGCTATCTTCCTGCTTCATCCTGAGCATTTTTGTACCTTCTCCTCTGATCCATCAGTTCCAAAATTTCTTCTGTGATCCAAGGTTTTCAGGCAGCTTGTTCCTTAAAGCCTAATGTTTCTTTACCAGCGTTCATTATTTCGGTCTTTAATGCATTCCATTCGTTCTCGGTTGAGCTCCTTTCATAGTTACTTCTTAGGCCTAGGTCTACCATTAATGCAAATTTTTCTCTCGCGCTATATTGTTTCAGTTTATTCACTTCCAGTCTGTTCTACCTACACTGCTTCCTTATTCGCTTGAATTTCAGCCTGCACTTGATTACTATCAAATTATGGTCAGAGTCTATTTCTGCTCCTGGGTACACGTTACAGTCTAGAACTTGATTTCTGAATCTCTGTTTGACCATGATATAATCTAGCTGATATCTGCCTGTATCCCCAGGACGTTTCCAGGTGTATATCCTTCTTGCATGGTTCTTAAACAATGTGTTTGTCACTACTAGCTTATATCTTTCACAAAATTCTAACAACCAGCTTCCTCGCTCATTTCTTTCTCCTAGACCAAAACTTCCTACAGTATTCCCCTCTTTTCCTTCTCCCACTATTGCATTCCAATCACCCATGATTATTAGATTTTCCTCCCCTTTCACATATTGGATTAATTCTTCAATTTCAGCGTATATTTTCTCTATTTCTTCATCATCTGCCTGTGACCTTGGCATGTACACTTGTACTAATTTGGTTGGGACGGGCTTAGTTTCTAACCTCATCAAAATAATCCTGTCACTAAACTGTTCATAACAACTCACCCGCTTCCCTACTTTCTTATTCATTACAAATCCTACACCAGTGACTCCATTGAAAGCTTCTGTGCTAATTATACTGTGTTTCCCAGACCAGAAATCCTGTGCGTCCTTCCATTTTTATCTCACTAATTCCAACAACATCTAACTCAGGTTGTTCCATATCCCTTTTTAAGTTTTTTAACCTACCTGCCCTATTCAGATTTCTAACATTCCACGCTCCGGACTCGTAGAATGTTTCTATCCATTCTGATGACTCCTCCCTGAGCAGTCCCCACCGGAGATTCGATTGGGAGACTATTTTACCTCCGGAATATTTTACCCATGAATGAGGCCATCATGATATATGTAATTTGAGATGATTACTTGTCCTCGGGATACCCTTTGGGTCTTTAATGCAGTGGTTTCCCGTTGCCTTCTGCATCCCCATGCCGTTGATCATTTCTGATTCATCTGCCTTTAGGGGCCGTTTCCAACCCCAAGGGCAAGAGGGTGCCCTGAACCACTACCCAATCTTCCGCCCTTCTTTCGAAGGTCGTTGGCAAGCAATGGGTGACTCCTTATACCGGTAATCTTTCAGTCGCCAGAGCCTCGTCCGTGCAAACAGGGTGCACCACGTGAAGGAGAGGTTGACATTTGGTTGGAAAAGGCTAGTATAGTCTCTCCCAAACCATTACACCCCGTACTGTACGTAATACTATTAAAACCTGTCGTTTACATTACTGAAGGTACAAATTATTTACTTTTAAAAAACTTTCTTATATCCATTGTTATAAAAAAAACTAGCAGAATAGCCGGCATTGCCCATTGTATTTGGGATTGATTTACCCGTACACTATTTTTATATTTCTGATGTGAATCATGTTCATTAATTTGACACCAGCCATTTCCGGAGGTAAAATGAACACTGATATACCCAAACAAATCCTAGAATGGGGTGATTGGATGCCATGATACGGAACGTCAGTTTACATTTTGGTCACATCTGTTAAAGTTGATGCTCGATAATCGAAACATGTACCATCCGCGCATTAATAAATACTACATAGATAAATCTGGAATATATTTGTTTGTTCTACCATCTTGCATAAAATACAGATCTTTTTATGGGTTTTCACACCTTTAAAAGTTGGGGGTCCAAGTTAAAATTTGACGTACATATTGAGATATTAGGACACTTTTTTTTGTGAACATTCTGGAATAATTTAAAAACAGCTTAATAGACTTTGATGAGATTTAAAACTGTGGGTTTCTATAAAGAACATTGGAAATTAAAAGGGGTGGGGGTAAAGAGGCAGAGGGGGAGGGCTATTGTAAACAAAATGTAACGGTATTTTTCTGTTTAATTTAAAGTATACGTGTGCAAATTTCCATTGATATCGGAAAAAAACTGGAGGAATGTATAAAGAACATTGGCAAAAATTAAAGGGTTGTAAGGGGTCAGTTGTTTGGTTTTTGTAAAACTACTTGTGGACAGAATTTTTCTCTTTATTTTAAAGTATAAATGTGCAAATTTCCATCTAAAATGGATAAAAGCTGCACTTTTATATGAAGAACATATGCAAAAATTAAATGGGTAAAAGAAGTGAGGGGTTCGGTTTTGTTAACAGTATGTAGACGATATTTTTCTCTTTGTTTTAAAATATATATGTGCAGTGGTTGATCGAAATCTGTTGATAGGTGTGATTTTCTATAAACAATATTTGAAATTAAG
Source organism: Vandiemenella viatica (assembly GCA_031002005.1). Lineage (NCBI taxonomy): Eukaryota > Metazoa > Arthropoda > Insecta > Orthoptera > Morabidae > Vandiemenella > Vandiemenella viatica. The sequence goes on from JARYHS010008074.1 coordinate 289,498,856, forward strand.
ATGGGTGAGGATAACAGGGTAGAGGGGGTCGGACTTTTGTAAACCAAATGTATACAGAATTTTTCTGTTTGTTTTAAAGCATACATGTGCAAAATTCCATCGAAAAGTGATAAAAACTGTGGGTTTGTATAAAAATTAAGGTGTGTAAAGATGGAAAGGGGGTGGGTTTTGGAATTTTTTTGCTCACAAACCTTCCCCATGAAAAAATACATATATGTACCAATTTTCATGGTGATCGGTTCCCCCGCAACGTCTGTTCCGCGCACATAGGAAGTAGTAAGAAGGTTTAAATCGCGCGAAGCGAATTAATTTTTGAATGATTTAAATGCAACCTTACCTAACAATGATTACTCTTCGATTCGGCAGCACTCCGACCGAGCGCATACCCAAATCCTCCAATCTACATACAGGCCTGGTGGCTACGTCACAAAATCATTGTTACCTCACATCAGTTAGGCAAGACCGTTTGGAGGGCAGCCATTTGCTAGTTGTTGTGCATGCGAAGTGTGAGCGGTTTTTTCCGTTGTATACTGTTTTCTACGATAGTTATTAGTGAATTGTTATCATGCAGAAATGGTATACACATGTTGCATTCTTAGATGCAATGGAAATTATCCAAATGGACCGAAAACTTGGTTATTTCCATCTCCTAAATAGTGTGCGTTACACCGGTGATATATAATTGCAATGCACAGAAACTTAACACCACAGTTTCTTCCAAAGTAATTTTCTTTCTGATTTAAAAATTACAGGTTTCTTTCGTCTTGTATTTTTATTGTTAGTTAACTATAACATTAGTGGCCCATCAGTTCTATAAACATGATACACTTCTATAACACTGTTCATTTGTATTAAATTTTAGAAGTTGTTTGACTAGTTCGTTTGTATATACAATATTCGAAAGTAGTTTAAATCGCGATACACGTAGTCACTAGCAGCTTATTTACTAAGAATAACCAAATTCCTCGTATCTTATGCTGTAAGAAGGTAATTCTGGTCCAAGCTGCATTTCAATCTAACCTCTATTTCCACTACAAAATCAACAATAATCACACACCTTAAATGCATCAGAACTTCACTTCAAATAGTAGCAAAATTTTCAGCAACTGGATTTCTCTTTTGCGTAGCATTAGCTATCACAATTTCACTATACGCCTTCAGAGTGAAATACAATTCTGCTGAAGCTAACGCAATACACATTCACTGTATCACGATGTAAACTTGATCCCAATATTTGCAGCAGCACGCTTATATAAGAAATTAATCAGTTAGAACTTGTGAGTATTGTATTGTACATTGACACTGGCCTACTAAAAATTTGTTAGAGAATTGAAATTCATTTCAACTTGTAAGTTAATAACAGTATTTGCACAGTTAAGGTAAAACACTAGATTTATTCTTCCGCCTTTTTAGATAATACATTCCCTAACCAAGGTCATCAACAAAAATTATTCTGTAATCAGACTTCTTCAGAATCTGTGGAAGAGCAGCATTCATTCGATTATAACCAAGGTCTTAACTTTCATGTTTACAAAGAATCAACAACGTTCAACTGTCCTCCCACGACTTCATAGCGGTAGCGTAGGGGCTGGAGTGCTAGCTCCGCGTGCCGAAGGCCGCCGGTTCGAATCCGGCCGCGGGCATGGATGTTAAGTGTTGTATGTCTGTGTGAATGTCCTGTCCGTCCTGTGGCGTCCATACACTGAAAGCAATTAAATTACCTTGAGCTGGCTGTATGGCCTCCGTTGCCAAATGCCATAAAAAAAAAAAAAAAAAAAAAAAAACTATAACTATCTTTGTACATTAGAAACATTTCCAACGCTCACGTACCATTGATTCTGTACGGCTACACCTCCATTGTCAGAAAAATGTAACGAAAGAGGCATTTCCCACCCCACCCCCACAAAAATGCTGAATTCGTTAAGAAATAACTAAAACTACTGCTAATAGAAATACATGCAGCTTCATTTTACAAAGAACAGATTAAACCTAACTGGTTGGTGTAACCCCCTTAAAATATACATATCACTTCTAGCTATACATTTATATCATGAATATATGGACATGAACAACCAATTACAAAACATTAATGAAACGGTGGAGGTATTCAACAGTCTTCACCAAGAGTAACGCTTCTTGCTCACTCATGTAACTACTATTGTAACTTTATACAGTTCCTTAACATTTAACACACAATACATAGAATATTGGTACTTGGACCAAAATAAATTTGACACTCCCTTGTTCTGCCGTAGCTATCGCCAACCGTTTGACAAAGCCACCAGTACTGTTACACATGACACTGAAGTGCACCAACACTCGCGCTCCTGTAGGTAGATATGGTCACTCAAAGCTGGGGTATTCACCTGGTATTTTAGTATATTCAATGCGTATAAATCGCATTGGCGATTGTGCAAGGGTGTCCGCTCGCTTGAGCGAAAGAAAAGTATGATGATTTTGGACCTCGACTTTGGGATGAGATATTAAAGTCATATAGACTGAAAAATTTCGCTGTCGCGAAATACGGTGTTTCCTCACGGATATATCATGTCCTAATGTTCAGTGTTTCGTTCGGAGTAGAGTGTTTCAGGCGCTCCCCGAACAACAACTTCGGAATTTATTTCTAACACAGGACATGGTCTTCCGGTGCCGTATTGACCTGGCATCTCCCCATGAAACTACTCGTACTGCACCCATTACTTTTCCCATGCATACTTCCCTCCTCTTCAGGTGCATCTTCAGTTGCCTGGCATGGCTTGTATGCTCTGACGTACTCCCATTCATGCCCAGCTTCACTCCCACCAATGTGAGCCAATCATTGCTCATCATAAAATCCACATTGAGCCCTAGAATTACATAAGGTTCCATTCCAAGTACAAAACGTGTTTGACTGTTTCTATTATGTTCCTCTTAACAGCAGTGATTGCCTTCCCCTTGACAGGCCACTCAACTATCTTCTTTTCCTCGTCTTTTGCTGACATTATTTTATATAAGATTGTTTCTTTCAGCACTATCTCAACTTGTTCTTTCCCCTTTCTTATATCTGGCTGGTACTGGTAATATTGAGAAGAAACTTTCACCGTCTATAGAATGCAAAGTTCCTGATAATACCCTAAATCTTCCCTAATCTGAACCAACTGAGATCCATTACTGACTACCTTGTCCTGCAGCTCCGACAGTCGATTCTCGACCGTTGCAAATTTAGACTCAAATAACAAATTTAATGCTAATTTACTATTTTCAGCCCTGATTTCTACCTCAAGGGCAAGATTGTCTTTTCTTAGTGAGTGAATGTCAGCCTTAAATTCTGTCTGAAGAGCACCTTTTAGTGAGTGAATGTCAGTCTTAAATTCTGCCTGAAAAGCAGTGATACGTTCTTCTAATTTAGTGTGAACGTTAAGGTAGTCCTTTTTTTGCAAGTGAATGAGATTGAACAAATCACTTATAGATATATCACTCCCTTTCGAGACACCTTCCATTAGCACTCACTCCGAAGAAAAAACAATTAAGAAAAAATATTTCGGCTCAAATACGCCAAAACTTGAAAGTAAACAAGTGTGAGATACTGACTAACCAAAACTACTCAAAAGCAAATCGTCTAACTTTACTAATTGTCAAAGGTTTCCTTGTCTGTTGTGACAAGAAGTAATTTGTCATCGCCGATGACAGAATGCTAAAATTAGCCTTTGTTAAAGAAATTTCAAAGAAAATGAAATTAGGATACTATTCAGGAAGAATTGTTTTTGAATTGCTAGGGTGACATTTGGGTTATAGTTCCTATCTTTTCGTTGTATTCTTTTACCCTGCTGGTTCTCAAACACGCGCCGTCGTTTACGTCGCTGTTTGTCAGCTGTTGTTCCTTGCAGTGGGTTTCTTCTGTGGATAGTTGCTATCACTGGTCTGCGACGCTCTTACTGTCAGTACTTTCTTATTGCCGTCTTTGCCCAGACCGAGATTGGTGGGTGAACGGTTAACGTTCTGGCCTCGCATTTGAAGGACGCGGGTTCGAATCCCCGTCCGGGCATCCAGATTTGGGTTTTCCATGGTTTCCCCCAAATCACTCCAGGCAAATGCCGGGATGCTTCCTTCAAAAAGGCCATGGCTGAATTCCTTCCCGTTCCTTGTCCTCAGTCCCATTCCGCCTCTAATGACCTTAGCCGTCGACGAGGCATAAAGCAGTATAAAAAAAAATTTAAAAAATCTTTGTCCAGATCTCTGCTAACACTTGGTGTAGACTCTCTGTCGCGCTATTGTCTTTGATCTGCTTCAGCTCAATACTCTAATATAAACAAACTTTTCACTTCTCTTCCAGCGCGTTTTCACGGAATTGGAAAACATGTTGTGCTTTCCAATATTAAGTGACTGCTCTTGATACACAAGAACCATATCTGTTTTGCAAAGCAACAGTTCTATTCTTCGTCACTGATTTAATTTTCTTTTTCTTTAGAATGTTTGATACAATTTTCTCTTCGTGGCATGTTTTCAACTACATTTTGCAAAAGAATGACAATTTACAGTGATAAGATGGATATCAGCATCCAGACCCAACAAGAGGCAACAATTAAATTCATCACTATTTACAAACTGCTCAGATCCGCTTTGACTGTTAAACTTTCAAGAGAAGAACTTGGATAAAAAAAAGTATTAGATTATATGGGGCAAGGAATGCACTGAAAGCTCTTCTTTTTTGTGGCCTCTGACATTCTAATTTCAAGCATACTAACTCCCTCCTGATTGTTTTTGCTTATTTTCTTGAATACTGTGCCCATGCAGTGCTCAAAAGTCTTAAATGTGAATTATGTATTAAATCTGCATTAGTTATGAGAAGCTATACCTGTTTAGAGTGACAAAACACAAATAAACACTAATATTTCATCATAGATTCAATAAATTACATTTTAATTTATTTTATTTTCTATGACTAAAGTGGATTTGCTGTTTATCAGTTATTTTTAATCTGCATTGTGCTGATGTGATATAATGCATTTGTGACTAATTGTGAAAATCTTGTTAATCAATGCTGCACTTCCAGTAAAGGCTAAGCCAAACTCACTTGTTTACTCTTACTGTGTGTGAACATTAGTAATTTTTTTTTTTAATCCACGTTTTAAATAATGCTGTATTATTATTTTAAAAACCGATGTTAGATGGTACTTGGTAAAATATTTGTGCTCTCATCAAATTAAACTGATATTATCTATATGTCTGCTGAGGTTTCATGTAAGTGCAGGCTGATGATAAAAACAAGATACTGGTTTTCGACAGCATGTGGAAGGGGAAAACAAACTCACGATCAATTGTTCTAATGGAAAAGAAATATCACTGAAATTGTCTTTATCAATAAATATCGATAATTTTTTTTCTAATTGAAAAGAAATATCTCTGACATTGTCTTTATCGGAAATAGTAAAAGATTCGTTCAACAGGCTAAAATGGCTATTAATTGTTGACCAATTTATTTTCAGATGAATAAGAACTTTGCATCATTGCAAAGTTTATCGGAAATTATAATAATATTTTTAAAACACTTTTGCTTCTATTTAGAAAAATGTGAAATAGTATCTACGGTGTCGCGAAAACTGCGGCCAGTGAAATTTGCGGCCAGTGAAATCTGCGGCCAGAATTCTCAACAATGCTGTAGCGGCATGTTTATTATAGAATAGGATCAAACTGGTTGTATTGTTAAAAGCCGCCCACCGACACTCTGAGCGGATTGCTGCGTTTGTAGCCAATGTTTCTAAACAGCAGGTTGATAGTGCAGATGTTTTATAGTTTATAACTGTTATTAAAATACAAGTTTTATTCTTGCTTAAAAGACGTAGAAAATAATTGTAATAACGAGACAGATACTTACAGAATCGTAGTAGATTTCATGCAAAATCTCCCTTTGCCTCACATTACTAGTGCAGGAGGCTTCGCATTCGGGAGGACGGTGGTTCGAATCCCTGTCCGGGCATCCAGATTTGGGTTTTCCATGGTTTCCCAAATCACTGCAGGCAAATTCCGGGATGCTTCCTTCAAAAGGCCATGGCGGAATTCCTTCCCATTCCTTGCCCCCCCCCCCCCATCCTTTCCCGTCTCTAAAGACCTTGCTGTTAGTGTTAGAGAGACGTTAAGCAGATAAGAAACTAGTGTAGGAAAAAATACTCTACCATCAGCAGTTGTGGGTTAACGTCATCCACATCAAATTTCCCCACAGACGACACGATAATGGAGTGACATTGCTCCATTTGGACGGATGGAGCGATCGTGTATGGCCGCCTCTAGACGACCTCGGCCACTCCGATCTAGTTAGTACCGCACTGGATTTTCCGAAGAGTGTTGCAGATCAGCAAAAAATTCAGCTTTCAGTAACGAGTGCGAAAAAAGTCTAAGTCTAAGAAACCTGTGAAACATTTGCGTGTCTATTTAAAAAAAAAAATAGAAATTAAGTTGGCTGTTTCGGGTGTGTAATGTAAAATGATTTGTTCACGTAATAACTTCCAGACCACGATTTAGTGAGACCAGGTCGTGTCGTCTAAAGGGGCGTTTAGAGTGATTAGGACGGCGCGGCATGACACAAAGAGAAGAGGTATTGGCCGCAGATTTCCCAGATTTTAGGTTGGCCGCAAATTTCACTGGTCGCAGTTTTCACATATCCAGTATCTACCTATTATATTTTGAGATAAAAAGCTAAAAAGAAGTCTTTGTAGCACAATAGAAAAACAATTACTATAATATTTCGCTCGTACTCTTCTGTCGCGTCTGACGGGAGCTTACGCCTGACTTGCATGACGTCACAAACTGAGAGGTGGTAGTGCCCCGCCTGTACCCTTGACTAAAGGATTAAAATCCGATAAAATAAAATTTGAACTGCTATAGTAGGATCTGGACAGGATCTCCTGTTGGGTAAATCAACATTGACCTAAGATAAATGACAAAGAAATCGTCTCATCGCCTGCATGGAAAGAAAATAGAGTTTTTTTTCGTTTATGTGAAGAAAATTTCTGTTCATGTACCGGTTAGTGTAGTTTAAAGTACAACGATTGTTGAAAGCCGTAGTTATCAATAATGTGACTACAACTGTTCATGTCTGTTAGAACGAAAGCAACGCTACGTGAAAGTTTTAATATACATATTATTCGTATCCACCCTCATTTCACTGTTCCTCTCAATTCATTTATAATTTCTGACATTTGTTTCAACTTTTCCTCCTACTATTTACTGCTATTGTTACTGATTTGTTCGTGATTCCTTAACATTTCGATCGTTATCTTAACAAATATTTTTGTCTGATAAGGCAGAAAAGGGTATTTGGAAATTGTTTTTGATTAACTAAGGAAAATGATATATATACAAGCTATTTGCTTTAAAAAATAGTGTATGTGGTAACAGTTCTAATTTTTACCTCTAAGATCCATCATTCCTTCCTGAGAGTTAATGCCGATTATTAAAGGCACTCTGTTGTACTTCCCGCTCTTGAGGATTTCAGAGGGATGCGTGGTGAAGAACGCGTCATCCACGTCCGCCGATTCCACAGAAGGTAGAAACGGGAACATCACCATACGCTCCTCGTCCTGAAACATTATACCCAATGGTTTAACTGACATTGGAGACACTGCGCACGTTTCGTGTAGGTATTTTCATCTTCCTTATATTTAAACCACTTAATTCTTGGAAGATTTTTTATTCTTATTTTTTAGATAGGCATCTAAGTGTAATATTTTTAACAAAGGCACCTACCGTAATCATAATTGCCGCAAACAGTACTTGGAATGAATGAATAAACATGCTTCATAAAAATCGTTTACAAGAACACCGTAGATAATTAAATCAAAGAATCAAGAGACATGGGTGATGAAGGAGAGGAACATAAGGAGAGTACAAGCTATGTAAATCAAATTTCAGAGGAGTAGTAGAGCTAAATAAAAAAAAGTCACCCTCCAAACACGATTTTGCCGCCCACCCTCCTCAAGTTGCCGCGCGGAGCAAACGCCCCTGTTTGCCGCTCCGTACATCCGACACTGGAAGTAGAGTAAGAGTAATGAGAAGGGACAGACTGAGGAATGAGAAAATCAGGTAGATGATAAATAAGGAACTGTTGCACAAAATGAAGAGCTCAAGGTTACAGTGGTCTGGTCATGTGAAGATGATGGGAATGGATAAGATACCAAAGAAGATGCTTGGCCTGGAGCTGAAACGGAAGAGGTCCAGAGGAAGACCAAGGTACAGATGTTTGAAAGGTGTTAAAAAGCGTGTTGCGGAAACAGGAGTAAACTGGCTGACTGTAGAATAAGAGTGATGGTGGCTGTACAGGAAGCACTGAAGAAGCTTTTGTTCCCAGCAGACCCGGCCAGCGGTTGGAAGCTGCTCAAGAGGATGATGACGATGAATCAAGAGCACGTAATAGTTTGTACTTGTTTCAAAACCAGTATCTTTAACCGGAGGTTAATTCTTTAAAGTAGGATGCTGTCATACACATTTATGATTGAAAGTATTTAAACAATTTCAGCGTTTTGTAGTCGTAAAGTGCATTGTCAAATTTTAATAATTCTTTAAATAACCGGGTCATCTAGAGTGAATCATCAAGAGCTGTCATCTTATTGATGAGATTAGTGAAATGTTAACAGTCTGCAGACTTATTTTTAGAAACAGAAATAACGTTATGATGCAAGAAAGGTATGAGTAAAATAAATAAATAAAATTAAAAGGCAATCATCGGAAAAAAATATCTCATGTCTTGAGTAATGAAAAACCTAAATACGAAAAGGACCACAAATTCACAAAGTATCGGTACGTAAGGCTCTGTGTACTGAAGAACAGAAAGTAAATTGTGGCTTGCTCTAAAATGATGTCATTGTTGATCCAGTATCCACTAGGAGCAGATGGTAGAATAAATTGCGGTTGTTTTCTCAAATTGAGGTACAAACTGAATTGACTATCTTTTTTTTTATGTAAATTTTTTAATAAAGTATTCGATCAAATGTGATTTTCAAAACGAGTTCGATAATCGTTTTACGAAATTGTCTTTCTATACGTATATACAATCACACACACAAATATCTTCAGTTGAAAAAAATTATAGTGGATCTGCAAAAATTATGAATTTTTTTTTTGCAAAAGTCTTTTCGTGACATATATTATATCAGACATTGTAATTTTGGAGACCTTTTTTTTTTCCCCCCCAAGCCAAATCCTCTAAAGGCAAGCCTCCCCCCAATCAAAATCCACTCAAGCCAAACTCCCCCCCCCCCAAACCAAAGTCCGCTTAAGCCCATTCCAAACCAAAATCCTGGATCCGCCCCTGACCTGAGCCGTGAAATTCTCTATTTAATGATTAATGCAATTCATTGTTGATAGTTATATATTGAGGTATCAAATTTGATATATTACACTTAGTTATTTTGTGAGAACAATTATCCCAATGTACATCGATATAGCTTTGGTGCAACCTATAAAAGGCTACATAAACTGTAAATTTCGAAAAGAAAAAAAAATGGGCTTCTAGTTTCTGAAATAAAGAGACGATTAAATTTCTATGGTTTTTTGCCACAGACAGTAGTACAGATACAAGAGAATAAAGAAAAAAAATCTAAATTCGACGAATTGTCAGCCTTTGTTTTAACACACATGAATATTATTCAAAGAAAAAATTTCTTTCGACAATCCTTTAAACTGTAAATTATTATTACTATTATTATTATCCTCATGATTTTACCATATTTTTTGTCACAATGGTGAATAACAACAACTAAAATAATACGCTATTAAAAATTCCTAAACTGAAGGGTTTAGATTTTGAATTTATGTCGAGGTGACAAGCGGATAAGCTGACAAATTGATTAATGATTCCATAAGGGTTCCGTCTCTATTTTAGAAAGTATCCTAAAAATACCTGGGATTACGTCAGTCAAATATATAATCAATAAAGGACTGTCAAACACCCTTTCAAGATGAGATTTTAAGATTATTCAATGTCAGAATGCTGCAGAACCGGCAGTATCCCTTAAATGTAGAGAAAGGCAATTATCGACAGTTTCAGAAATATGCAAGCCTGCCTAATCTCTTCTTCAAATCATATCCTGAAATGTAAGGTAGCCAGGTGTGGGAGGTCCATCGCAAGTTCAGGAAATTAATATCCTGCTTTGGCTGTTTATTCAGAATTACGCATCGGCATGACGGGGAATTTAATCTTCTAACATTTTTTGTACTGTCGACGATAATAGTATTTGAGATATTATGGTAGAAAAAGGTTTTCCCAACAAATGTAATAGGATCTACGCAAAGCCTATATGTATAAACACTGATTAACAGTTACAAGCAGCAATAAACAGCCTGTAGCTGGTGAAGAAATAAATTATGATACAAGACAGGTATATCATTTTTTTTCCTATACCTTTTAATTTATACACTGATGATAACTTGTATTAAATATTTTTGATATTGACAGTCATAACCGCTGTTTCCACTAATTTCGTTATTAATGTATTAGCTTTACTTTGAATATTTTTCAATCATGAAGTAGGGTCTACTAATTACCTACTAAGTACTGGTTACGTCTGATTTCAAATCATGTCTTTGTAGTTCTATTTCCATAACGCATGCTATAATGTTGTTAAGTTATTTATTTTTTTTAAACTGGGTATTGTCGCCGTTGTACAGTTAGAAGGCAAACGTAATAATCATATTACGTGTATTCAATATTCCAAAAGCTTCAGCAGTTTAGGAAATAGTTAGCTGTCTCGTCTTTCCGCGATGGGTCAGCTATGTCTCTGCAATGGATAAATAAAGATAGGGTATTGGTTAGAAGTTCGGTAGAACTTATTATCCGTAGTACTATATATAGTTGTTAGTTTATATGCATTCCCGGCATCTGTATTCTTTGAATCAACTGTATCCATGAGGGCTTCAATGTTTATTAAGTCGTAAAGAGAAGAGTTGAACCACATGGTGTGAATCATTGTTTATTACGAATTTTAATTACGCAATTCTGTTTATTAAGCAACTAGGATTTACCGACAGCTTCTGCGTATATCTAGGTGTCCGTGTACGGTACAACCCTCTTAATAATAATGATCATTTGGAGAGTAACAGTTATTGATAAACTAAAATATTATCTCTGCATTCCATACGTAGTATTTACCCTCTCTGATTTTTGTACAAATTGAGCTATAAAAGCCAGGATGAAAGAACAAAGCAACTCACCTCTTTGGATCGGCCTTCCAAAGCCTTCTCAATTAAAGTCTTGGCGGGAACTTGTCTGAGAAATGCTGCCACCTCCTCGGAGTTCTTGGAAGTGCAGCCCAGACGCTGGGCTAGCAGGAACGTCCTTTCAGGCACTCTCGGAGAAGTGTCAGGAAGTGCTGTACCACTCTGCAATATCACCTTGTCGAACAATCCTGAAACAGGTATAATCCAATGGAAAACATGAACCGCTTTCATAAATAGCTGCTGTAGAGCTGACACCCAGAAAATAAAAAAATAATTTTCGTAATTATGCAAGGGCGCCCATACCCGGGGGCAGGGGGGGGGCCGCGGCCCCCCCCCTAGCTCTCGGGGAATATATATAGTGTTCACGGTTACAACATTAACTGCTTTATTTATTTTGTTTTATGCAAGCGACTATCTTTTATTTATTCTTTTAGTCATCCCTGATATATAATAACACAGTATTTACTTGCTAGTTTAGCACAACTGCCCTATAATGCTGGTTCAAATCAATCGCCAACGAAGCAATATTATACCTTCGCGCTACGCTAGGAGACGCACATTTTAGGTTGTGCGTCGCGCTCGCAGGCGACGTGAGGCGCCGAGGGTATATATACAATATACGCCAACATTACTGTAAATCCCAGAAGTATAGCTCATTTAACACTTATCTAATTTTGCTCTTATATTCGCCTTCTCTCAATTCCCTCAGTATTCTATACCATCCAACATAGAGCAGCGCAGTACGTGAACTCCGCAGGGGTTTTTTCACCATTAAGACCATCCTAGATGGTCATAGCCCTGGTTTTTCCCCTGAAAGTGAAATAAAAAAGTGTCCCAAAAATAAACACCCTATCCTAAGACCTAGAAGTTATACTACCGAAGGTAGTGGGACTTCAATCAAAGCCGCAGAGGCAGCGAAAAAAAAAAGACTATGTCTTGCATCTTTCAGTCATTAGTGGTTTGATGAATGGAAGAGACTTCGTCACATCCTTAATCTTGCCCCTGTTGACCCTCAACCGGCAATACAATACTCATTGCCAGTATCAGGCTTCATCTTATTTGGTGAGTATACTGTCTGGTCACATTGAGCTCGCAAAATATAGTAGCTCACTTGTTCTGACCTAATCGAGTCAGAAATATTATTTCATGGATGGGTATCAGGAATTTCTTTGGACAAAAAGGTGTTACTGCTACACAGAAAAGGAACCTCGATGACTCATTATAAGTTTCAGATCCAATAACTTCGAAAGTGCGTCCCACAACTACTTCTAAATTCTCAACACCAACTCCTGACTTAACGTTGCAACAATGTCCTTCCACCATTAGCCCTGAGTCTGCTGATATCATTACTCCTGATGCTACTGACTTGGATGATGTCAACCCACCCGCTTCGGTTTCCACCGTTAACAAGCCAGAGTTTCGTTAGTAGTTCATTAACAGTTAATCACAGCTTTGATTTAGGTGAATACATAAATGATTCATTGTCAGACGAAGTCAAGTATCAATTAATAATAAACATACGTGCTCTAATTATGACATGATTCAAAAAGGACATCGATGAGAAAAACACTATCAAATGGCCTTTTCAAAAATCTTGGCTACAAAAGTACTCATGGCTAGTATACTCACCCAAGTTGAAGGGGGGCCTTTGTAAGTTTTGTAGTCTTTTCAAACCTGTTTTAAAAAGAGGAATATTTGGTGCTTTCGTGATAAAGGCTCATCACGATTACAAACATTTTCATGAGATGCTCGAGGCCATGAAAAGACTAGTTGGCATCTAGAATCTACGAGTAAGGCTAAAAGTTTTTGTGAATCCTTAGAAATGAGAAAGAAAAAACGTGATCGAACAGTTAGATAGTGGGATCACGGAGCTTGTAAATACCAACAGAAAAAAAACTTAAATCAATTTCTTGCTAATTTAATTTTCCGTGGCACTCATGACGTATCCATCAGAGGAAAGAATTCGAGCGAAGGAAACTTTCAGGATTTACTTTTGTTTAGATTAAGTGCGGGGACAAAGTGTTGGCGGATCATATGCAAAACTATTGTGGAAAAGCGAAATATACATCACACAGAGTGCAAAACGATTTAATAAGTACATGTGGCTCCGTGATACAAAACGAGATTGTTTGATGAGGTAAACAGATCATCAGCGTTTTCATTACTGGTAGATGAAACGGCTGAAATTAGTGGAAAAGAGCAACTGTCTGTGGGAGTACGATTTGTAGACGAGAAAGAGAACTTTACAGTAAAAGAAGAATTTTTAGGGTTTACGGAGCTTACTACATTGGATGCTGCAAGGAATTTCTTCGTCCTATTTTAAATTTTGTTGACAATTAGGGCTTAATACGAATAAGCTGATTGGCCTTGGCTTTGATGGCTGTTCGACAATGACAGGCCATGAAAACTGGAGTGCAGGCCAGGATCAGAAGGGAAGTATCCTTCAGCTGTCTATTTTCACTGTGCATCGCACAGACTGAACTTAGTTGTCAATGATCTTAACAGTGTCCAAGAAATTCATAACACAATCGGAACGATAAAAGAAGTTTGTTAGGTTCTATAGAGAACGTCTATTGCGTAGGAAACACATACCTAACATTCCACTGTTTGTGAAACTAGATGGTCCCATAAATATAAATCAATCAGGATATTAAAAGAAAACTTCTTGTTAATAAAGGATAGTCTGAATCACCTGGCATAAAACAGTGAATACAATCAAGACACTCGATCACGTGCCAGTCAACTTGATTGCGCAACATCATCAACTACATTTATCGTTTTGTCTACACATTATATCGAGGTATTCTTCATTTCTATAGCCAATAGTGAACAAACTCAAGAGTACTGATATGGATCTCCACTCAGTTTACAGATTCGTCAACACTGACTTGATAGCCAATTTTCCAAAAGCAGAGAGAAAGCGATGACGAATTCAGAAACATTTTCGAGGCAGTGAAAGAAGATTGTAAGGAACTTGACATAAATGTAAAAATCCCAAAGATTGACTGGAAGGCAGGACCCTCAGATGCAATGTGAATGTCCATTACTCAACACCCCAAGACTATTTCAAAGTGGCAATTTACAATCCGTACATGGATTCCATAATCACGTCACTTATCACAAGATTTGAAAAAGACAAAGACATACCCATTCAAAGGTCTTCACCCACATTTAATGAAAAAGGAGAAGAAAGATGATTTCATGAGAGATATAAAAAGTTTGCAAAGGTTTACCAAATAGGACAACTTGAAAGCAGAAGCCAGATTATGGTATGACGTTTGGACAAATTAAGGAGTGTTTGGAAAAAAAAACAAAGCTCAATGATATACTTGCAGAAACTATGTTTTACCCAGCTGTAAGAGATTTCTTGTATTCTACCAGACCATACCCCCCACAACTTGCACCATAGAACGTTCTTTCAGCACGCTGCGTAGAGTGAAGACGTGGCTGAGAAGTACTACTGGCGAGGACCGTGTGGTCCAACATGTGCCTTCTCAGTGTTCAGAGGAAAAGAGCGGAAAACCCTGTTTCCAGGACAAAATGATTCACTTGTTCGGCAAGCAGAAAATAAATTTACAGTTGCTTTTTCACATAAATATTAGTGTTAAATCCATAAACCAACCAATGTATAATAATTTATTTCACAGTTTGATTTTTAAATCACTACTAGTGTAAAATCGTCTGAGGTGTGTATTTTGAGTTTGCATTCTGTATTAAGTTGCTAGCTGTATTTATGTTGCTAAATATTAAATGGTTTCAGTATAGTACTTAACGTGTTATTGTTTTGTTATAAAAGAGCCAGTATAAAGCCGCGGTCCGAGGCCGGCCACGTGGTCTCCCCATTCAACAAAAAATAGTCGAAACAAAAGAGAGAGAGAAAGAAATCATTTTATTTAGCATTCTCAATTAGGTAAAATTTGTACAAAATTTTTTGTTTTGGACAAGGTGCGTTTAAACGGCAGAGCAATATGATTGCTTTGTTGCGTAACTCTCCCTGTCCGATTTCCTACGTATTCCACCCGATCGCACACTTCTGGAGTTATTATTCCGCGTACCATTTTAAAAATAAATATTAAAATATTTCGCTTTACTCGATCGTCAATAGATAAATAATTTAAAACCGTTATGCATATCCCGCGTTGGTGTGTATATATCGCAATGCAATATAGTTCGCATTGCCCCGTTCTGGAACTTCTCGATTTGCTCCTGATTGGAATAAAGGAGCACTTTTGAGCAACACTTCACATGAGGCGCAGTCATGGTTTTTAAATTCGGTTTCTCGTATAGGCTCTAAGTAAATTGCCTACCCTATTCAGAAGAGATGGAAGGAGAGAGACATAGGGAGCGCGGCGCGCTCTAATACCGTTATTCTTGACGATAAACATGTAAGTGAGAAAATGTTTAAAAATTACTGAAATTGTGCTTAAAGTTTGTTGGAAGTGCTCTCATAATGAAACACTGGATGAATATTTGAAGGGTAATTTTTGCTCCATTTTTAGGAAAAGCACGTCTTTGGCGCATATCATTATTTATGACATCATCTATCCCAACTACTGGCTGTACAGCGATATAATCGTGCAGGTGCATGCACGTATACAATGACATATGCCATATGTAAAATAAGTTGTGAATATCTTTAGTAGCAAAAAAGTGATAAATTATGACGTCAGACGTGATGTTGAGTTTATTGCATTCTGATGTAAAACAGAAGGTAGTTTTTGAAGCGTATATGTATCTATCACGTCCTAATTCCTGCACTATGTGTCGCGGGGTGATGTAATTTTGTTGAAGCGTTCATTAGTATATGTAGATACTCTCTGCAGTGTGTCAATAGTTAAAAAGTAATAAGTTACAACGTCATGGCATATGCTGAAGTTTAACCGCATGAACAGCGAAAATTTAGTAAGCAATAGTTTTTTTTTCTTTTCAGTTTTTCAGGGGGGAGGGGGGGGGGGGGGAACAGCGAAAAAAATTTCAGTATAGGTATGATATTAAAAATACCCCAATCGATCAAGTCTTGGCCCCCCCCCTACAAACTATCATATGGGCGCCCATGATTATGATAGCATGCTTGCGTCTCTTACCAAAAACATCTCAACCAGAGGTATATTCGCTGATTGGCTAATAAATGAGTGGTTAAATATACTTTACTAGAGAACGATTACCGTACATAGTGATTCACATTATAGATACTAATTTGGAGAGTATTACGAACGCAGCAGCAAAGGTTTTAGTGTTAATACACGAGCATCATAAATCAAATGCACTGCACCACAGCAAAATAAATTGTCATATGAAAATTATGGTAGCGTATGGTTCGTCTGGCTAAGGTATTTGCTTTCAGAAAGCTAATACTCGTAAATATCATCAGTTTTAATAAACTTCGCTAGATTGCTTCCTTATACTGACATAGTGAAAACTGTCAATGACTTTCTTCAGCATCAAAGCAGAACAGCGACAAGCACGTAAGTAAGATTTTAACGTTCTGGCCACGTTTTCTATGTAAACCGTACAAAAAATTTAACGAAATTTTGTATTCTTCGTCATATTTGTAAATTTTCTGACTCCTTTTCCAATAATTGTGGAATGCTATCGCTCTAGATTATACCTTCAGATTCTTTGGAAATTATTTAAAACTTGAAGTTTCTTTTTCCTTTTTTTCACCTTCTCGATATCCATTCGGACATCTCTTTTAAAATGTAATTCCTTTTACCAACTAAAAAAACCCAAAGATATGAACTTCAAAGGATCTATTGAGCAACGTTACATCAGAAACTTGCTGCAACACCAAAGATTCAGAATTTTAAATTAACTTTATGAGTAAAAAAAGGAAAAATAAGTATTCAAAGTGCTCTATGTAATTTACTATAGCCAGTTAATGATTCTTGTCTAATACCTTTTGACCTGGGCGACAGGATGTGGCCGTGACAGCTCATGGCGCCAGCACTCTCGCCGAAGATGGTGACGTTGTTGGGATTTCCCTGGAAGCTGGCGATGTGGTCTCTGACCCACTGCAGAGCCAACACCTGGTCCTTGAGGCCCATGTTGCCGGAGATAACAGAGTCGCCCGTGCTAGCGAAACCTGCGAGGATAAGATTTAGATACCTTCAATGTTGTGTTTTAGATTCGCATTATGACATGATTTAAACTATTCAGTCAACTTAAACTTTTATACAGCAGATAGACGAAGGAAAACCAATATATATAAAGATGAATGTATGTTTGTTTGTTTGTTCTTCATACAAATCCTCAATTTTCATCCGATCTCGATGAAACATTACACACTTATCATTTGAAACAAGGAGAAAAATACTGTCTACATTTGGTTGAAAAATTATCTGTATAAATAATACATGTTGTCTTATAATTTCGATAAATTACCGAACGGCGATAGACCGACGCGTTGAATGTCTCTGTATTGCCTTTCGATACAGCGATCGGGTAGCTCAGTGGTTAAAGCGCTTGCTTACTGATGTTTGGATCTTGTTCTCCGGTTCAAATCTCCATGGAAGCGAAACCGTTGGTTATTCGGATTGAATGTTTAACTGTACATGTCACAAATTTAGGGGTGCAATGCGGGGCAAATCGTAGGTAGTCTTCCAATGCTGTAGGTGTACACTTTTTTTACGTTATATTGATCGCTCAAGGGTGATTTGCAGTCAGTGTGTGTGTGATCTGCAATAATAATATTATAAATGCGGAAGTAAGTCTCTGTCTTTTTGTTACGTTTTTACGACTAATTGCATAAATATTGAAGGAATTTGACAAGAAAATGCTTAGGGAGGGCACAGGACATTTTTTTTCGGTATGAAAACATATCGAATGGTGACAAAGAGATGGATGTGTGTTTTAGTCTGCAATGTTACGTCGGTTGGTCAGGGTGTGCTTCTTGCGCATTATGTTAGTGTCTAATTTGTTAATAAATTTCGTTTAGAGAAAAAACATATTATTTAGTTTAGATGTAGATATTCTCTGTCCTATTACTTTGTATCTGCCTAAATGTTTCTGGCACCAGTTTATTTTGCCTTCTTATTTGACATGCCTTGCGGGCGGAAACTGGCCTAAGTTGTAGCTCTAGCAGAGCACGAGCAGCTTAAGTTATTGGAACTCAAGAATCGGATGCTCATGCTGAAGAAAGAAGAAATAAACCTGTCCTTAGTTTATACCCCTCCCCCCCCCCCCCCCCACATCCCCTCACCTTCGTTTGTTTTTCTGTTTTTAAATGTATTGGAAATTGATTCTCTTCAAGAGACAGGTTCGACCGTAGAATGATATAGTGATGGCTTTCCTGTCTTTTATGCCTGCTCGGTGTTGTTTGGGACCAATCCGTCGTTATCAACAACTTTCTATATTCAATTCTGGCAGTGAAATTCTTTGATCCACGCGTACGAAGTCGCGGGTATCAGCTAGTCATGAAATAAATATGATAATCACAGTTGGTTGAAAGAGAAACTAATCATAATAATATGTTTATTCAAAAAATAATAATAAATGTAGGTTTAGGTGGTCCCATGAATGTGTGATGCATGACGCTACCTCTGATTCCAGCGAAACGAAGATATGTCACACAAAGTTTCTTTATAATGGCGTATCCTGCATTTCTTAGCTGGCAGCGATGTCCACTAACTTCATGTTCAGGCAGAAATTACTATGATTTTTTTGATTAAATACTGTAACATTTTCTGATAGTCCAACCACCGTACAAATTTTACAGACAAGTATACTTGTTGTAACTTTTTACCTTCTGTAATAATTCTCTGTGTAACTGCATCTACCACAAAATTGTCTTGTTTGAATTCAGTTACCTAAGAAATTATAAATTATAGCGTAAAATTTTCATGTCACTTTTTCGATAAGGAAATTTATTGTTAATGTTTGGTTCTGAATATTATTTTGTCGGTGGAAAGTTATTTAATCGAAGTGTGATCTTTTCTTTTTTTATTTGCTCCCTCGTACCTGCCTCATCCAGTAGTATATTGCTGAACACGTTTCCCCACAGACTCACCGAGGAATCCCAGCCGGTAGTTGATGGAGACGACCACCACGTCGTGTTCTATGAGGTAGTCTGGTCCATACACGTCGGGGTCACCTGATCCTAAGCTGAAACCTCCTCCGTGAATCCACACCATGACGGGCAGCAAGTTGTTTGATGAGCCGGTAGGAACCTGGACATGACAAAGTCTTCTGATCAGGGACTGGACGTTTGAAATCCTGTATTGCTAGTGACTGTTTTTATGACATGATAAAATATGTATGATATGGTTCAAAATTAACTAAGGAAAGACCGGAATTTACAAATGTAAAGGAAATATGCTTTCCTACCTCGGTAACAAAAATTGTATTCAGCTGTGGAAGGATAACTTTTATTAAATTTGTGATTCATGTGTTTGTCTGATTTATATCATGCAAACATTTGCACATTCCTCAAAGGAAAATAAATAAATTGGTGAATTTGTTTCAAATAAATTTTAATTTTGTAAAAGCGAATATCGATGACGACAAAATACGAAAAAAAAATTGGCAAGCGGTAGCATTGAACCCATGACGTCCCACACATCAATAATTTACCGTAACGCGCACGGCTGAACCGACGGTGATAGCTTTTTGTATAGGATTACATTATTCACACACAATTCTTAAAAATTTTTAACCCTCGACTTCTCTTAAACAGAGGCCCATTAGGCAGAACTGCTTTAGGGTGAAAATACCTATTTATCTCACCTGTTAGTTCTACCATCGTTATTTCCACACCAAAGACCTAAATCTATAGAATAAAAATTAAATGCTGTTCATTGGTAATCCCATCATTTCAGAACGGCTGGATCGATTTTGCAAATTTAAAAATAAAAAAAAAAAATAAAAAAAAGAATCGTAAAGGTCCGAATAAGGTTTTTAGAGAAAGAAAAACTGGAAAGAATTCCGGTAGGGGCAGGAATTTTGAGAGTTGTGTTGGATCATATGAGCTACGCCAGGCCGCTCCGTGGTTCGGATTCCATGTAAAATTGTAGGTCCCAGAGGAAAGGAACTGACCGTCCTACCTCTGACAAAATGGCTTAGTATACCTCCTTCGGGAGGATCCAAGCAACCTTCGGGTTATGGACTAAGTTAAGTTTGTTTAAGTTAGTATTCCGATTAAGGTTTTTAATGAAAGGAAAATTGGGAAAGTTGCCCGGAAAATTGGTAAATTCGGGATAAACGGAAAGTTATTTTTTGTATTAACTGATTTGCCTAATTTTATTAAATGATCGCAGGATCGGAATAGGGTTTTTAAAGAAGGAAAAATTGGTAAAGTTGCACCGAAAAATTGAAAATTCGGGAAAAATTGGAAGTGCTCTTTTTATGGACCAAGTTGGATATTTTTTAATGTTCATAATAGTCTGAATACAGTTTTCAGATAGAGAAAAATTGGAGAAATTCGGGAATAAGTGAAAGTACCTTTTACTATTGGCCGATTTGACAAAAAATTTAAAATGTTGGTAGTAGTCCGAATAAGGTTTTTACCAAAAGAAAAATTGGAGATGGGAGAATCCAGGAACAAATGAAAGTAACTTTTCTAAGGACCAGTTTGTATAGTTTTTTTTTTTTTTTTTTTTTTTTTTTTTTTTTTTTTTTAAATATTTGTAATACTTCGAATAGGGTGTTTAGAGAAAAAAAAGTTGGAAAAACACTTTTTTGAATGGATTGATTTTGTGATTTTTTTATGTTGATAATACTCCGAATAAAATTTTACAGAAAGAAAAACTGGGAAAGTTGCTAGGAAATTTGGGGAAAACTGAAAACATTTTTTGTGTCTACCGATTTGGCTAATTTTTTAAATGATATTAATGGACAGAATAAGGTTTTTTCGAAAAGGAAAAACTGAAAAAGTTACATGAAAAATCGAGAAAAACTGAAAGTACTTTTTTAATATGGACCAATTTTTTTAAATGTTTATAATAGTCCGAATAAGATATTTGGGAAAGCAAAGAGGAAATGTTTCCGGGAAAATTAAAAAAATTGAAAAAATTAATGTACTTTCTTCCCTTGGACTCTTTACAAACGCAAGACCATAACTCATGAGTCGAACTTTTCGTTTTGTTTTGTCCCTTTTGCTTCCGGGATGGAAATAACTCAAATATTATCTATTGAAAAAACGGACGGCGTGATTTGGGGAAAAATATGGAAAAAACGCATTCCATCCTAAATTAAAATAAAATTATCTTTGCTTTTATTTTTGTGTTGTTTCACGATATATCCAACAAATACATTTATTTTTCTTCTATTCTATTGATATTAACTGAGGATATGTGTTTGATGGTATCGAACAAGGTATTGCCTCAATTAGTAATGAAAGCGCCCAATTGTGAAATGCACGGCACATTTAGTTAAGAATTGAAACGCGTAAAACAATATAATTATGATGCATTGAGAGAATGAGTTTCATAAAAATATTCCACTGTTGAATCAGCAACAAAAATATGCTCATGAAAGATGTGAATGAAGGAACTACAGGGAATTTCTTCCTCCCGGTGGAACTGGAAAAACATTTTTTTGACCTCATTGATTTCGGCACTTGCGGAATGAAAATGCACTTGCACTTGCTTCATCAGGAATTGCAGCTACTTTATTGGAAGACAGTCAAACAGCTAATTCAGCATTCAAGTTGCTGTTGAATATGCAAATCAGTGAAACTCCAACATCCAATGTTTTGAGGAACTGTGCGATTGCCAAAGTTTTGCAGCATTGCAAATTGATTGATTGAGATTAATGTAGAATTGCACATAAAAAGTCTTTGGAGGCATTAGACTGAACGATGCAAGATCTACGAAACAATCAAAACCGGTTAGGTGGTGCGATGATCAAAATTTAATTAAAACACCTTGACATTCATTGAGATTTCTGATATAATGGAAGAAAATAAATCATTTGATTAACATGAAATTTTGACTTAATTTAATTGTGACTTAAATTCAGGAACAAAACCGCATGGTTCCTAGTCGATCACATTCCAGGCACATCACACATTTACAGCGTTTTAGTGCTGTACTGCAGATAGAATTCATCTCGTATGTAAAATTTCCCATTGGCATACTTCTGAATGTACTCCTCAGATTTAAAATTCATGGACACAATCGTTAATAAATACAATGATCACTAGGAACTATATATTTTTCTCATTTTTATTTTGCTTACACATCTTCAATACATTTAACAAAATTTACAAAACAATCACAAACAACATTTGGACAGGACAACGTCTGTCGGGTCAGTTAGTTTACAAATATATTCTAAATGTTTATACAAGATTTTAAGTAATTTGTATCGCGTTTCTATGAAAGTTACTATAACATTTCATTCATTTTAGACCACAAAAATAGAGCGGGTTATGTGGTTCAAATGATGCGTTCTAGTAAAAGTAAAGTAAGTTCAATGGTTGTAGTTACCCTGGGCGTGTACACGTTGAGGTATAAGCAGTCCTCGTCACCTTCAAACTTATGTCCCATGAGGTCTACCTGCGGCGCCTTGTTGCCCACTTTAGTAGCGTCTCTGATCCCACTCCACTTCTTGGCTGGCTGCGGCGACTGAAACACACAACACATTCAGATAGTATGTCTACTACATCGGTTTCTTCTCGGCAATCAGTCTAGAACTAACGTAGCGCTACGGTCTTTTCGCAAACCGAATATACCCTGGAATGTACAATGTTTACAATTCGGTTTTCGAAACTAAATTAACAGATTGACCTGTTGTTATTAGTTCCGTAGCTGCATGAAAATTCTAGAAGAAATACACTAGCCAACGATACATAAATCAAGTCGCCTACATGCTCACCCCAATGAAGTACTGATTCAGGATATGATTTTTGATAATGAAAGAACTTCCGACCTATAATCTTAGAAATCTTCAGTAACAATATCATTTTCTAGTTTTAATAATGGAATTTTATAAGAATGGTCGCCTTAACAAATGACCAGAACTTTTTTCAGATTTTGTGCTGGAGAAGCTAGAGAATCTCATAAGTCTAGATCTTTTGATCTTACAATACCGTTTTCACCGTGAAGCGGTCCGCTCGCGGAAGCTTCATATTTTACTAGCAAGCGTTGGTCGGTGTGAGCAGCAGAGACTATTTCGCAGTACAACCATCGCGGCACCCTTTGTAGTGCAGTGCAGGTGTTTGGAGGTGGGAAACGAGATACTGGGACCGACATTCCTTCAGTGGGGACAGTCCGCCCGTGCTAGCAGTGCGTGAAGTACAGAGCGATTGTGTGCGTGCATGCATGGAAGGATAACACTATTATTTGATAATAAGTTCAGACAAGGTTTTTTTTTTGTTTCAAGCTAAAACCCTCGTTTTGAGGAGACGATTGCAGCTGGCCAGTGAGACGCCGTTCGAAAGGATAATCATCGAATGTGTTCCAAAGCAAGTGCTCGTCCAGTGTAAACTCAGTGCGATGATTGAATTTTGTTTTGTGTGTTGTGCACAGAAATTCCAGAAGAATGGACAGCGCTGACTACAATATAAACATCAACTAGATGGTAATTACACAATTTTTTATTCCGCCAGAACAAACCGAGTCAAAGTGTGGCACATTGTACCCGAAAACGAAAAACCTGTAGAGAATTGTGCTCTCTGATTTTATTTTGAGTTAGTCGGACTTTGTTCATGATCTGTCATTGTATTGTTTATTTAATCAATTTTTATTATATAGATTTAATTCTCTTGTAACATGTGTTAGTCAATGCAAATCATCTTTCCTTATGTTGGTAATAATAAATGCAAGTATCAGTATATAAAATTAATATAAATTTCCTTATACTAAAACAAATAATTCCTTTTCTAAATGTTTATTGAAAATTCTGGAAGGACTACTTCCATGTAGGGATGATCGATATTCATCGATGGTGAATAAACATCGATGCTTATCTCGAAAACATCGATGTTTTGTCATCGATGTTTCGACTTCGATAACATCGACACATCGATGTTATGAAAATAAAATATCGAAACGTCAATATATTCTTTAGGGCCATCTAGCGTGGATTGGATGTACTAGCTAGATGACTATCAAGTTCAACTATTTTACACTAGGTGACACTGATCAACGTAACCGGAGTAGGCCGTACGAATAGTTGTATCTTTGCATTTCCTAAGGGATTAAAAAAAAAAAATACTATCAACTTCAACGCTCGCGTCATTCTTGTAAGTGCGCGTGTGTTGTGAGTGAACTTGTGTAGCGAAGTGAATTTAATTTGCTATTCATATTGTTAATAACGAAATAACAGGTATGGTAAATCTTTATTCTGTATTGTATTATTTCTTTGACCAGTAACTATTGCGGTAATATAACCCAACAATGTAGGTACCATGAGTCTGTTCACTGTATTATTTCCTACTTTTTAGGTTATTTTGTGTAAAAAGTGGATACATTGCCCGAGATTAAATATTTCCTGGTTGCTGCTTTTGTTTTGCATTGAAGGAGTATTAAGGATTCCCTTTTCGGTGTCGGTTGGCTTTGCCTGCAGCTGAGTGAATTACTAGATGCTTAACGCTTTTTGTATTGCATGGTGGGCCAGTGATAGAGGGATTACGTAGGGTTAGGAATGAGTTATATTAATAGATATTGGCGAAATATTGTACTGTATTTTCAATAACAATAAGCACATTTAATAAATAGAATAGACAATATTACTTCCTACCGAAAACATCGATGTTTTAGACATATCGATGCTTTTCTATCGATGTTTATCGCATATCGATACTTTTGAATCGATTTTAACATCGATGTTTTTCTAATATCGATCATCCCTACTTCCATGGCGCCCAGGCAAAATTGAACAACGTATTGTATATACAAGATTTTAATGATACAGAGTAATAGTAACTGGTGGCAATCCTTACTAGGGGTACACCACAACCATTAATAAAGCAATATAATATGTACCTTTCTTGTTGTTTTCAAAGATCATGTGTTTCAATTTGCTACTAGTTTCAAACTAAATTTTCCTTAAATGTGCCAAATACTTTTTTCATGGGAACGAGACAGTTCGACAGTGGTTTGTCTGTATTTTTTAGAATGGCTCATTTCCCAAAAATTCTTCAGAGTCATACCTTCCGCCTGTGATAAATGGAAACGATGCCCTGTTCTACCAACTTTGTCATCATGCTCAATCGTTGTAAGAATGCTTGCATCAACCGTTGAAGCGATGTCAACAGTACTGAGTTTTTCTTCCATTTGGAAAATAAAATGTAATCCAAAACTGAGAGGATGCGACGCGTCATGTTTGGAGTGATGTATGGTAATATTCACACATCGTTTGATGAAAAAAAGGGCTAGGGAAGACACAAAAGCATACATACAATCCATTCAAAATCCTTAAAAGAGTAAATTCATCATGAATAAACTCCCGTGAGTGATGCCTCATGTGCCAAGTAGGCGAAACAGATAAATTAGTTCTGCTTAAGATTGTGGACAGTGCGAAAGCACTACGCTTTCAATTCAGAAGTTGAGTGTGTTTCTAAATTATGTGTCGTACCCGTACAAGAAAATGAACTTAGCTGTATTTCAAATTACGAGATTCCAACAGTTTTAGTAGAGCGAGAACATTCTTCACCGCTACTAAAAGTGAAGAATTTGTGACAACTGTACCGCTTGCCATAATTGACTGTTCACAAAAAATGAGTCAGTTAAGATTAGATCTGTAGATATGCGTATGGAATTTGATAGCAGTGAGAATTTTCCTGCCTACGCGTCTGCACACTACATGATCCTGCACTATATCGTTGTGGACTCGCGTACCTTTAAAAGGCCCATTCACACTAGCGCTCAGATCTGCTCAACTCAGCTCAGGTCAGCTCAGCTCACGATCCAGGATAGCATTCACACTAGCGATCAGCTCAGCTCAGTTCAGGTCAAATCAAGTAGTAGACGAGGCCATTTCATTTCAGTTGCTCATAGTGAATAATGCCGTTTTCTAACCCAACATCAATTAAATCGCAATGATTTTGGATTAAGAGCCTAAAACTACGTCAAGATCAAAAAGAGGATGGTTCTGGGTGCATCCAGAGTTTCAAGCTCAAACTGATCAAGCGAAAAATGGTTACTACCGGCTATGCAATGCGAGACGAGTTGTGGGAATTCCTTTGGTATTTCAGGGCTCAAAGATTTCGATTTGTTTTTTAGAAAAATTAATTCTGCTCCAGGATTAATTGATAATATAATTTTAGCAAATATGTATTTTTCACAATTATTTACGGAAGGATAAAATTTCATGCCATGTAGAAAGTGAATTTCAGGATGAGCGAGAGAAACCCTACTTTACAAATATTCTTTGTTTGTGTGCTCATGCTGGTACAGAAGCATTTGATTCAAAAAGTAAATTCACAATATCTTTTTAATTTGGAAACAGAATCTGTATCTTGGCAGTACTAAAATGTGTAATATTTGAATTTATATTAAAGTTTGCCAATATTATAATAAATAGAAATAACATACTGTTAAAATATTTATTTATTACTTTTTTTTATTGCTCATGAGCATAGTTTTCAGACGTGCGTCGCCCATTTGATCTGACCTGACCTGACCGTTGCATGTTCACACTAGCGGTCAGCTCAGGTCTTAATCGTTGTTGATCGGTGGCGGCGCGATCTTCAGTTTGACCTGCCTTGCCCTGACCTGAGCGAACCGCGTAGTGTGAATGCACCCGTTGGATTATGTGTATAACGATTTTTGACCTGAGCTGAGCTGACCTCTAGTGTGAGTGGGCTTAATATTGTCCGTAACCTAGTATAAAACTATATAGCACCCATCCTTGCGCCTCATTATCATGACGAACATGGATAGGAATTCAGGACGAGAGATGGTGTGTTTATTTCCAATTAAGTTGATGTTTGTGTATTACGATCAAACAACATTATCAGAACACATCGTATCTCTTGCAACTTCACCATCACATGGAATTAGATGACTGACTGGTGATTACCATGGAATACCTATGGTGTAGCATCAAGTAGACTATGTACTGTTCTACATGGAATCACCTATGAAGATGTAATAATTTATGTTAAATGACGAAAAAAATATTTCCAGAAGATTATCCGCAGAAACGGCTGCTACAATGTACAGGATTTTGGATGCCCACAACTCAGGAAAAATATTTTGACACAATTCTGTAAAGGACATTTATTTTTAATGTTATATGTGCTCCTGAAAATAAATTTTTATTTGGCCAATGTTGGTTAAAAATGAATCAAATAAGATGTATTTGTATTTATACTTTTCACATATTAGTAGTAGCACACACATCATATGCAGGATCATAACTTTTAATTGCTATATTACTAACATCATCCAATACAAGTAAATTCATACATTGCGAGGTCCTCCTTCCTAATTAAAAAATTAATTAGCTGAAGGCAGATAGCCCGCTGCTAACGGTTGTGCTACCTCCTCGCATTATTATTATTTGATGAAAGAAATATCCTCAACTACACTCTTTATCTTGCGCAGCGGATGTCAAAATGAAATTAAATACATTAATACGTCTTACTTGCACAATTTATTTAACACTTAAAAACTCATATAAACCAATACAGAATCGTCACTGTCCAGCTATTACAATCACTCGTAGTCTCTCCGCGCCATATTCTTAACAACCTCCTCTGAAGCGGGCACACTACTGCCAACTTACAAATAATTATATTACTACAATGATACTTAAAATTACCCCAAATACCTATACACACTACTATGCTGTGAAAACCTATTATTTACAAATTTATTTACAATCTCGTCATAGCGATAACTTGTGAGTGGGACCTCACAACATGCAGTGAGCTCACGTCTTAGTAGCATATAGTCCAATGGTAAACCGTTTGTCACTTGAGTCACATAACCATTATTAATATACATATCATCCAGTTTTTGCACTGTAGCCATACGAAAGTCATGTAGCACTTTATTAGCCAAAATGTCCACAAATTCCTTGTAGCACCTTGTAACTACATAGCCCCACTTCTTCTTGAAGGTCAAGATTAGTCACTGCGCGCTGCGCTTCGTTGAAGTTTCACCATATCATATAGCCGAACAAGACGCCGCTGGAAGGCTCAGTATTGATGTAAAAACCTATAGTTTTCATCTCCAGCACCGTTCGGCAGTCAACTGTGTGCCCGCCGAGTGGTACGTCGGGCTGTACGCATCCGAAGTTGAATAAATTGGACGTCCAATACCTAGATCAGCACGTTCCATTCTTCATACATTAGTATAATTTTGCTGTGCCCACTTTTCGTGTAACACAACCGGTTCGAAATCGTGTTTATACAACAATCCTGTCGTCAAACGCATTGAATTCCTACAAGATTCTACTCGTACGCAAAAGAAATTGCGCCGTATTTGATGAAATTATATACCGCCTCCTTGGATCAAGGAAAAATACCAGCCGAATGGAAGACCGCCATCGTAAGTCCAGTGTTCAAAAGTGGGAATGTTAATGATCCTCAAAATTATAGGCCGATCTCGTTAACCTCAATGTTTTGCAGGATTTTAGAACACATCATCTATTCAAATGTCATGCAGTTTTTGGATGAAGATGAGCTTTTAAACCCAAATCAACATGGATTCAGAAAAGGCCTATGCTGCGAAACACAACTTGCCCTCTTAATTCACGACTTGAGCCGTATTATAGATGAGCAATCCCAGGTTGATTTAGTTTTATTAGACTTCAAAAAAGCTTTCGACACTGTGCCTCACACTAGGTTACTTAGGAAACTTCGCGGTTACGGTATATCTAGACAAATATGTGATTGGGTTGCAGACTTTTTGAAGGATAGAACACAGTGTGTAGTTCTCGACGGTGAGCGTTCATAACTTACCGAAGTGAGGTCCGGGGTTCCCCAAGGAAGCGTGATATGGCTTCTTCTCATATACATTAATGATTTGAGCGACATAATAAGGGGAATGAAAAGATTATTTGCCGATGATGCTATTATTTATCGTGAAATCACAACCCAGGACGACTGCGCTTTGTTACAAGACGATATTATGAAAATAATTGTGTGGTGTAAAGATTGGCAGTTGGAGTTAAACGCTAAAAAGTGCCAAGTCATGCGTGTAAGTAAAAAGGTGACACCATTTAGCTTTGAATATACAATTAATGGCACTGTCCTTAGAACGGTAGATTCCGCTAAATACCTAGGGGTAACAATTCGTAGTAATTTGTCGTGGAATGAGCATATCGAGAATGTAATTGGGAAAGCAAATCGTATGCTTCGATTTCTAGGTCGTAATTTAAAAGAATGCACTCCGGAAGTTAAATCGATTGCGTACAAGTCACTAGTGAGGCCTCACTTGGAATATTGTTGCTCTGTATGGGGTCCCCATCAAAAGGGATTAATGGAGGCATTAGAGATGGTCCAAAGAAGAGCCGCCCGATTCGTGACAGGTATATATAGTTGGATGGAAAGCGTAAGTGCCATGTTGAAGGAGTTAGGTTGGGAAGACCTGGAGCACCGAAGGCGTTGCTCTCGACATAAGCTAATTGAAAAATTCTCGACTGACGTATTTCGGAATGACAGTAAACAAATATTGCTACCAGCAACATTCATATCTCGGAATGACCGCAAAAATAAGATAAGAGAAATCAGGGCCAGAACCGATTAATTTCTCTACTCATTTTTTCCACGAGCGATTAGGGAGTGGAATAGAAAGGATTTACGGGGCGAGTAAACACAAAATCGGACAGGAGTAGCTTCCGATAAAGCACTCCAGCCATCCTGATCTGGCGAATGCTGGGATGGTTCCTCACAATAGCCCATGGGCGCCACCTGCCATATCCCGTATATCCGTTCCAAACCATTACCTTTACTGATAGGTGCAATGCACCCTCTGCCACACACTTTTAGTGAATCGTGGAGTAATTGTAATAGTAATAGAATCATTAGCATTCAGCTTATTCACAAACGAGAACAACAGTAATTAACGAAGCATGGTTGCAGACTGTACCAAAGTCGATTTGAAGGAGGAGCTGGGACAATGCTCGAGGAGTGGGGGAAGAGTAGTATTCCTGCTGACTCCTGCCCAGGAACACGTGCGCGCATAAGTTACAATGTTCACTGAAGCATGAACCTGGTCGAGTAAACAGGGGTATCAATTACAAGGTTAACTGACACAGGAGGGGGAGGGGGGGTGTCACTTACAAGGTTAGCAGGTACCAATTACAATGTTCAATAAAGCTGAACTATTTAGACTTGACGTATTTTCCCACGGGTCACCCGTCAACGGCATTGTCCCCGAACTCATGGGTGATTGGAATGCGATAGGGGGAGAAAGAAAGGAGCGCAATACTGTAGGGAGTTTTGGCGTAGGAGAAAGTAATGAGCGAGGAAGGAGGTTGATAGAATTTTGTGAAAAATATAAACTTGTGATGACAATACACTATTTCAGTTTGATGAAAGATGGATATACCGAACGAAACGTCATGGGGATATCAGCAAGGTTATGTCATGTTCAAACAGAGATTCAGGAATCAAATTCTAGACTGTAAAGCATACCTAAGAGTGGATATAGACTCTGAACAGAATATGAAAGTTATGAACTGCAGATTGAAATTCCGGATAATAAAGAAGCAACACAGGCAAAATAGAAGTGAGCAAATTAAAACAATCCAACATGACAGAAAAATTTGCAAAGACTGTATACGTGGGTCTAAGAAATAACTCTGAAACGGATTCAACTGAGGACGAATGGACTGCATTGAAAATAGGAATAACAAAAGCCGGTAAAGAAACATTAGGCTTTAGGAAACAAGTCACCGAAATGTTCGGATCACAGAAGAAATACTGGAGTTGATGGATGAGAAGAGAAGACCCAAAAATACTCATAACGGAGAGAGCAGTAGAGTGATTTTAGAAATCAAATAAAACAGAAAATATAAGAAAGCAAAAGAAAAATGGCTTCAGGAAAAGTGAAAAGAATTAGAAAAGGAAATGGTTGTAGGTAAAGTGTATGTGACATACGGGCGGATCAAACAGAAATTTTGGAGGAATGAAGAAAAAATGTATAAACATTAAAGCTGCTGACAGGAAGCCTCTTTTAATCTCAGAAGATAGAGTTGATCGAAGGAATACAGACAGAAACTGAATGATCGGGAAGATATGAACAACTTCTAGCATAACAGTTTCCATATATATATATAAAAAATTACAAATACTCCAATATATTTGTATTCTTTGTCATGCACATCGGTTACTCTTAAAGAAAAGTGTATTGGTCATGATGATACACCCAGGTAGTTATAAATAACGTTAGTGTATGAGTTGTTATGAGCAAAACAGTCGCTGCTGACAAAAACCAAGCATTCTTTGGAAACCATGCTTCTCAGATGAAGTTCGGTGTGGGAACAAGAAAAAGGACAATATGCATTAACGCCTTAGTTATCCGACAAACTGCTTACTGCAGAAAAAGATTATGTCGACATTTATGACTTATGAGATCCTGTTTTAAGGAGAGAATTTGATAGAGCTATGAAAAATTTGAAATCTAATAAGACAGTTGGAATTGATGAGATTCCTGGAGAACTTCTGTAATCCCTAGAAGTAGACGGAATAAAAAGATTATTCAAACTGATATCAAAACATTTATGAAACAGGAGAGATTCAAACTAATTTAATAACAAATGTGAGAATTATCGTACCATAAGTTTAACATCACATTCTTCAAAATTACTGACCAGGATAATATACAGAAGAATAGAATGGTGGAAGAGATAGTTGGTGAAGATCAGTTTGAGTTCCAGCTCTCAAATTAATTCTTGAACGGCGGATCAAGAAAGATAAAGACACTTTTATGGCATTTGTTGATTTATAAAAAAAAGCATTTGATATTGTAAGATGGGACAATATTTTCAAAATTTTAAATGAATCATGTCTAAAAAAAGGAGATAGAAAAATACTTGATAATCTATATAAGAATCAAGTGGAACTGATTCACTTGGGACATGGTCACTCACAACTGTTGGCATATTAACCACCTTATTTTTAGATTAATTAAATTTAAAATTTGATTCATCAATGTTCGGAATTGAGGTGTAGGTCTTAAAATCTACTAACCCGATTTTGTACTCACCTCGTCTTCATTTCCCAAAACATAAGAAATGTCAGTTCACAATCTAAGAAATTCTTGTTTTACATGAGTTCAACCCAGGTAGGATTTGTTTTGTATGCTTATTTTAACTGCTAGGCCTATGTGAATCTTTACTGAGACCATTGGAAACAGCTCCAACTATTACGTTTTCTCAATGGGCCACACGTATGTTCTATTATTTTTGTCTTAATATAAAACTCTAGAGATCTCGATTAAATGATGAGCTGCATAAACAGAGTTTTTAACTTCATCGGTAAAATTTTATTCTTAATAAGAAAACGTATTTCCATGTTCAAAGTAGTACCTTTTTTTTATCTTTTAAAATAATATTTTATAAAAATCGTTTATCAGGTTTTATCGAATACTTTTTAAATGTTTTGAATTAAACTGAATAGTAATAGTCAATAACAAGAATCTGTTCGCTGCAGTGAAATAGCAATTACATACTCCTAACTGCACCCGTAAGCACTGTCCACAGTGAATTACCATGTTACAAGTATTAAAATATTGTGCCAGAGAAGAGAAAAAATTAATTTTTTACAAGACATACAAAGAATATTTTCCAACAAGAATTTTTTACTATAGTCTCGTCTTTACTGTCCTTTGGGAACAGCTCAACTATTACATCTTCCCAATGACTGCACGTACGCTGTATATTTGCTTTATTATAAAACACTAGAAATCTCGATGAAATGACGGTGACATAACAATTACACTTGTCTGCATTACTTAGCACAGAAGCATTTATTAAATATATTTTGTAAGCAAGAAACAAACCAAATACTGCACGTGTACATGGCAACTGGAGATGGAAATGCAACTGTTCTTGAACGCACCGCTGGCGAAATACGCATTCATCGCCACAGACACAATGAGTCATTCAGAATCTCAGCCACAGACGCGATGGCTATAAGATTCGACTCTCATGAAAACCTGATACATTCCCTCTCGGGAGGTTGGCCATATTCTTCTCGTACTGAATTAGCCTACTTAATGGGTAGATGGGCGAATACGTATCTGAATGCAGCGCTCATGGAAAGAGGGATCAGGCTGGAAAATTAATGAGGACCGAGCCTTGAGTCACATTTTAAAAGGAGTCAAAGCACTAAATGTATGTGTCTTAGAAACTTCGTGTGTCGACTAACTCAATGTAAGATAACGTGGGCCAGAACACCACTTCAGCCTTATTTCTTAACTTATATATCTCTGCAGATGCGCAAGCCTACTACAGGCGTGTCAGTATCTGCGACCTCAAAGGCCACACACTCCACATAAAAAGATACGATATAACGGAGTACATGAGTGCTGCCACGTCTGCTGTCGACAGTCGATGATGCTGCAGGGAGTGGCGATCTCTACACAGAGGGCCGTCGTGATAGAGATGGATTGTCGCACCGTATCAACCTGAAGCTCACAAAGTATGACCCGATGCAGTTCAAAGAGGTTTATCACGAGTACAGATTTACCTCTTTGGGCTGTACGCCAGAACAGTACATAAACTGCACTGATGTTCTGGGCCGAGAACGACGGGGACGTCAAGAGGATCCAAGAGGATGCCGCAGCAGACGGGCACAAGTGCTCTGAAGCCGTAACAACCATGCCGCTGGTCTTCGTGGAGGATTTCTGTCCAAAGACATTCTTCCACAAACGGAA
This sequence comes from Vandiemenella viatica, assembly GCA_031002005.1. Classification (NCBI taxonomy): domain Eukaryota; kingdom Metazoa; phylum Arthropoda; class Insecta; order Orthoptera; family Morabidae; genus Vandiemenella; species Vandiemenella viatica. The sequence goes on from JARYHS010008074.1 coordinate 289,532,815, forward strand.
CGGGAGAAGAAAAAAGGCTGGTCAGGAACCAGCAAACAGCAGCGACCGAGGACTGGCAGGTTGCGGGAAATAAAAATACTGTCCCTACAGAGGAGAAGCGGTCAACTCCGGGGACTGAAGCACTTGGCTTCAAAGTACTGGAGCCGCCCGCGCCAGCCAGCCCTACCCGAGGCGACGCAGTGGACAACCTCGAAGCCCCGGCTTCGACTACGCCTTCCTTGGAAGAGGAGGACTCAGCACCAACCACGGAGGTGGGCCCAACAGTTCTACCCGTGCTGGTGCCATACGCAGGCAACTGGGGGAGCCTGTATGTGCAGCTTCTGCTGAACACAGAACTGCCACTGTTCTGCTGGCCGGCTGAAGGAGGCATTACCAACTTGCCTGCTGAGCGACATTGTCATCAGGTGCGTCACGGAGCAGAGCAGCCCACCAAGCCAGTCACCGTCTGTGGCTATTGAGGCTCGGCAGTGCTTCAATTCCCGAAATCATTTGCATCAGGTGAGCAACTACTTCAACCAACGCAGGTGCGTCAGATGTGTGGCTGATCACCAAATCGCCGACTGCACCACAGCCAGAGAGGAAACAGTCTGCTGCAACTGCGGAGGAAAACCCGCTGCTTTTTTCTCTGGTTGTGAATCAAAGAAGAAACTTCAGGCGAAGTATCGACCGAAAGCGGCAGCGGAACCCAAGCGTAGCCGCCACGAGTCCAGCTCCAGCCAGGCTCCCCACCACAACAGACCGGTGGCCATGACTGCGCGCGATCGACATCCGCGGTCTGTTGCGCGCCGCGATGTGAAACATCAAGCGGCTCCTGACTCCAATCTGCAGCCGGCCACCCATCAAGAAGGTCGACTAGCGGACCATTGCCACCTGCCGCACGGGACCCAGTGATCAGCTGTAGTGATCGAGGTCGATCACTTGCCTATAACCCTCGTATTTCCAAGACAGTATCCAGGGCGGGCGAGCATGAAATAGTTAAGCAATAGTAGCTATGACCTATGTAGCACGCCAATCAATAAGTCCTAAGTCTACAGTTGCCAAGTGCCTGTCATTACTGCAAGCTGGTAAAATGACTTCACGCAGCAGGTTAGCGAGGACTATTGCCCTGTCCACACAGTGGTAAAAGGATGGGGAGATTCTATTTAAACCCTGGGGCAGGGGTCTGACGGTCTCTCTACAAAAGTCTTTCAACGTACCACACCGACTAGGGCACCGGCGGCACTGGCGGGGCGGCGGCGGTAGCAAAGAATACTATGATGCCAGTCGTCTAACAGAAAGGTGGGCTCTACTGCGATAACTGGTTGTGGATATCCCGATGTTCAATCAATTGGTCATAGTCATGTGGGCATAGTCTTCAGGGAGATTATCAATAGTCCATTTAGTTTGGACTGCGAGGCGCCCATCAGTTACATATTCGCCAAATCCTTGGCCCTATCTCTAATGTTGTGTTACAAAGCCAATTAAACACCGTAAATATTCAAGTATGCCACCAGTCTTTTCATGTAAATAACTGTGTAAATATGTAACTGCCGTTTACAGTAATTTAACCTAGCCATCTCATTCATTCCTGTATTAATATCTGTGAGCCATATAGAGGCTACACAGGGAATTTTTGGCTAAAGCTGGGCAATAGTTACTAAAGCTGGGCAATAGTTACTTGAGTTGGGCAAGAGTTGATTTCATGCAGTGACAGCCAGAGTCAGGGCAATTGCAACAGCTAAAGACAACAGTTACAGGCAATGGAATGTGGCGATACAGATGGCAACGACAGTAAAACAGGTCAAGTGTCAGCAGAATTAAGCTGGAGCATGACAGCATTCGGGAGAAGATGATAGGGAAGCAGGCACCACGATTGTCTGGGAATTCTCCCCACTGTTGGATCCATGGAGGGGAGTAGCAATCAAAACCGAGGTGCGCGAGGAGAAAGGGACTGTCTCTCCCTTGCAGGAAGATCGTCTTTGACAGTTACGGAGTGATGTAACTAGGTAGAGCTAGGGGCCAGCAGCAATGGCAAGCTAGGATCAATAGATATTTCCAGAAGGAAGGCGGAGCTGGAATTAGAGGCGAGCAGCAGTCTGCAATGGGAGCAGCCATGAGCCTACAGCAGCAACAGTCACTATAACAGGTGGGAGGAACCCATTGAATCCACGTAATGGGGGAGTCAAACAGTAGACAAGAGTAATGGGAATCTTGCACATCAAAGGAGTTAAGGATGTTAATTATGTATATAATCCTGATATAAATAAATTGTAGTATATGGGTATATATCCTTACTGAGAGTATCATTTACGAATGCTACCACTCACATGACAAAAGTCTTACCCACAAATTATATGTACCTCTCGGGAAGTAGCAGAGCGAAAGCAAAAAGATTCGGCAGTCCACGACAGCCATATAATCTGTCAGGTGTTGCAGTTTTCATATCAGAACTATGGTGGACTTTTATGATCGACCATTAACAACGGTTCCAGTGGAAGTTTACCCTATCCGCTCTTGTTGATTAGCTGATAGGATCACAACAAGAAGGGGTAAAATTTTGGCTGTCAGTTTGTGGGTCGTGTAAGTGGTTCGCAAGATCACTGAATATTTCGTCCTATGTAGGTTCATGACGGCAGTTCAGGGTTACTGTCCTTTGGCCAGCCCTGTGTCAAACAAACGACACGGTTTGGATATAGTTATTATAGAAGACTTAAAGGCAATAGTTAATCGACATCCAGTATCCCACAGAAGACGTCGTTGGAGGAGGAGATGGTCCGTTTACGGTAGCGGCCAAGCGGATGTGGAGGTAGCCACAACAAAGCAGTAAGTAGCAAGCAAGTCGACGACACGAGCCATTGCTTCAACAGCGAAAATCGTCAAGCGTGCAGTTGGTCAGCAAGTTAAGCAGCCCATAAGATGTAAATACGTTCTCAAGCAATAGGCGGAAAAAAATTAACGCAAACTCCAAGTATCAATGCCTCAAAGAAGCCCTATTGTTAAATCATGTTCATGCCCTCATATTGTCAGAATTTAAGTTGCAATAGAAAAGTGCAACAGTATTATTAACTTTTAGATGTGTAACGCTGCTAATTAAAGCGTAATTCCCTGAAGTTAGTTATGTAAAGAAGTTGAATTTAATGTGAAGACTCTACCTTCAACTGCCAGAATTATGTTATAAATTTATAATCGTAAGAAAATCGAATGAAAGCAAATCGAGAAAATGCCACAATCATAAAGGTAATTTTGCTTAATTAAATCCAGAAGTAAAAGTGTATAGTGTTTGAAACTGTCTGAGGAGCAGAAATAAATGTGAAAAGGTAGTTCCGTCAAAATTGATACCAATAATAAATAGAATGCGTTTAATTGTTCAAATCTTTGTAATTACACAAGTGCATACTAATTAATGTCGAGTAATTCGATGGTTCAATACCTTGCCAGTATGATGTAATTATCTTAGAAGTTTTGAAAAAGAAAATGTATGTATTCTGCAATCCTGAATGAATAGCTGAAGGAGAAGTGATGTTAACTAGAACTAAATATTTCGTGATGTCACGATAATATAAGTTACATTTACGAAGAACGCTTTAACTAATATGATATTTTAAGGTGGAGCAATTACTTGATTATTGAATCCAATTTTAGCAGTTGAGTAAAAGTGTATACGAAATTATTAGTAATTAAATGTGGTTGAGCAGTGCCTATTACTTAAGATTATAATAATTAAAGAAGAACGGCAATTTTTATAAATGTTTCAAGTTTATGTTAATGATTAAGAGGAAGTATACATAGGAATTGACGTAACCGGTGGTTAGAATAATTATTGCAGAAGTTAGCATACTTCGTCCACTGGAAGTGTGCAATAGCTTAAGAATTTCAATAATAATAATTAACAGCATCTCAAGAAGTAATTAAAACTCGGAGATACTTGGAAGGAAAGAAAATTCAAGTGAAAATCAGCATCTTAATTAATCAAACACGTGATCGTAAGCTAAATGAAATTTTAATGTCAGTCAAGTAAAGGCTTTCAATTGCAATGTAATACAAATGAACTTGTCAGTTAAGAAAGTTAATATTAGAGCACTTAATATAGAGAAGTTTACAAGAGACGGAAGTACAGAAACATAATGAACGATGAAATAAGAAAGTGCAAATTTTAGTAACGCGAAGTATCGCATGTTTGTAACTAAAATATTGCTGTAAGAGTGTTCAACTATTGTACAGATTATCGCTCATGAGTTACTTGACTAAGTTTTATACGTGAAGATATAAGTATCAAATCACTTAAAATAGCATGTTATAAATGAAACTTCAAAACAGGGGTATATTGGTACTAAGAGATTAGGAAATGTAAGAGCACGAGAGAGCGTATGCATATTAAATGATATTATCAACAAATTAAAGGGAGCTTATCATGTCAGTATGCAGTCAAGGACAATAAAATAAATTAAAATAAGTTATAGAGAGCGGCAGTAACACGAGGCACAAATGTAATCTAATCATAATGTATAACAGAGAGAGGTAAGGCCAATAATTAATTATATGAGAAATTCTATAGGTAACGTGCCTAGGATTTGCAACGACTGGATGATTAGGTGTTAAAAAATGTAGCTAGGAGATTATAAGGAGGAATCTAAAAATGATCTCCATTTAACATGGAAGACGGGGAAATACTTTCCAAAAATCCGTGGGAATGCTTCCGGTGTTAAAAATAACCTGCAGGGTTTAAATAACGTCGCTCAGGATGGCGAAAATGGTGATAGCGCGGAGTCGCCCAAGAGAGGAGAAAATTGGTGAGAATTGAAGGGGTTAGATTAGGCGAGATTTGATGAGGGTTGTGTGGAAAGTGAAAAAGGTGACTAGATGTCGCCAATGTTAGCATGGTTTCAGTGTACTTGGTGTCCCTATGCTGACGGAGGAATGCTGTTTAGGGGAAAGGTAGTGTAAGTGAAGTAGTGCTTTAGGAGATAAGAAATATAGAGAGAAGAAGCATGTTGTATAATATATAACGGGTAGAATGATTTGGAGGGTAGTCGGTAATTAAAGAGAGATGACGAAAGGGTTGTCATTCGAATTATGGAGGAGCTGTCGAAGTAATATTAAAAAGTGGACGTTACTAGTTACCTGGCGCAAGACGATTGGAGGTCGCCACAAGTAAATGGAGGGTAGAATAAAGGTATTGCAGAGGAATGCAGTATCGTGGAATGGAAGGGAGGTAACGGAAAACCTCTATGCGAAGGTTGTTAAGGAGATTATAGGGAGGTATGTGCGAAGTCTGCCATAAGAGGAGTATTAGGGGGGGGGGGGGGGGGGAAGGAACTCCTTAATTTTAATCCCTACAAGGTAATCTATGAAGAACCCGCGAGGTTATAAAATAAAAGTAAGGGGGCAAAGAACTCCATACTGTTAATTCGTGCACGGGGGAATGTATCATGAAGAACCAAATAAGGTTGAAGACTCCATAATTAACGAAGACGTGAACCGGGGATGGTTACGCAAATCGAAGAGGCGTGATAAACATGAGAGTTTATCGAAGTATCGAATTGTGGAGATTTCGTTAGCGTTCATTGGGTGTTGCTGTCATCGACGAAACAGTAAGTGTGTCGCTGACGGAATATGACATCAGAATTCGAGTGTAATGAAAGCGCGTATCAGCGTTGTATCTGGAAAATGAAGCTAAATAAATTCAGAAGTGATAGGAGAAGAGAAAAATTTTAAGCATTCATAGAGGGAATCAGATCAAATATTCCTTATAATTAGCGGTAATTTAGATGAAGAATTGAAAAGAATATAAATGTATGTACATATCCAATATAATTATCATTCAGCGTAACTGCTCATTTAAATAGAATAAGCAGCAGAGATGTTATTAAATGGAATTTAATTTATGGGAATTATTTAAAGTAGATAGTAGAGAAAAAAGGTAACTTTTATGAATTAAAATAAAGGAATAAACTGAAAAATACTTTGTATAGTAGACACGAGAGGTGTATTCTAGGCATATGGAAGTCTGTATAGAAAATTATGAGAATAAGTTAGTCTTCAAGTATTAATTTGGTGTATCATTGAAGTATTATTGGTCCCACAGAAGTAATTAAGAATTATATTAAAAGAAATGAAGCCATAAGTGTATAATTGTTGTATATAAGGTATTAAAATGTTAGGGGAGAAGGTGATCTTAGTTCCTCGAAGTGATATTGGGAAGAATTAAATAAACCATTAACTATAGATAAGAGGCTAGGAGAACTTGTGTTAATCAGATAACCAGACCTGCTGCATTTACATAATAGCAGTCATCCTGAGTGAGTAACTAAGATGAGTTTAACGTACTATTTTGTTATTACAAAGTCTCGAGTTATACGGTAGAAAAAGTAATAGTAGAGAATAAATATACGTTTAAATCGTAAGGGAGTAGTGAAAAATCAAAGGAATAGTCATCATTGTTGTTGCGTACAGTTTCTTCATAATTAATGAGTAAACTGGGGTACTGAGAAAGAAAAGAATTAATCGTATGGACTTACAATTAGTTATAACTTGGTTGTGAAAAACAATCATTCATGTAAAACAGTATGGAGTTGTGTCACTAATAATTGTGAATGAAGAGGAGCACAAACTACTCTGTCAGCGTTCAGTGAGAGGATGATAAGGTTGAACTAAATGCCAATGAAATAATACAGTTAGTAATTATAGGCAAGTGTAAGCCAACCACTGTTTTGATTTTATAGGTATCGAGTTTCCAGTAAAACTCTCAGACGTTTCCTATATTGGAAGGAAAAAGCCAGCCTATTCAGTAAATATTTTCAGCATGGATGAAGTTAATAGTATACATGTAGTTGACAGGGCCCTCCATCACACGGTAGAAAGACACCGTATAAACATGTTGATGAATGATTACGGTACTGGAAAATTCCATTACTGTTAGATTCATGACTTGGCGTGACTAGTTTGATGTTTATTATCTAAGTACAAATGTGCAGTATATATTTTTGACAGCATTTCTGCAAAATTTCTGATGCAAAGATCTCCTAGACCACCACGAGATCGATTGTGTAAAAGTGATTCGTATGAGAATAGAATGTTTAAGGATATTGTACCCCGGCTACGTATACTCGTTGTCGTTTACGTGGACATTGAAAGTTTATTGCAACCTTATGATTCATACAGTTCTACATCCAACACCTCTCAAGTAAACAGAGTCCAGAAACACACCCCTTTCGCGGCCTCATATCAGGTCGTTTGACCAGACATTCTTAGTCTGTCAGGATTCAGCTCCTTCTCGGGTGTAAACGACTAGAAATGGCTTGTTTGCGAAATCGTCAATCTTGCCAGGAAAGTTGATAAAATTTAGAAGAGATTTATTTCACTTGTAATGACAGATGAGCAGGAGGCAAATTTTTCTGATGCTACAGTATGCCAAATCTGCGAGAAAGACATTGACTGTTAAGATTGGCGATCATTGTCATCTCTCAGGTAAATTTAGAGGGGCTGCACATAATTACTGCAATTTTCATTTTAAAAAATAAAAGGCACATACCCGTTTTCTTTCAAATTTTTTCTGGGTATGACACGCATTTTATACTTATGGCTTTATCGGACCTCGACGGAAATTGGATGAATGTGCTTCCCATAAACACAGAACGATATATTTAATTTTCTAAAAAGATTGAAAATACTTCAGTCACTTTAAGGTCTGTTTCATACAAGTTCCACTAGATAAACTGGTTGGGACACTTGAGGACAGTATCATGCACATTTCCAGTGCTCGTTGAGCACGATGGGCGTCATCTTCCCCGTTAATTCGAGCCAATCAGATCTCGAAGCCGTTTGTTCAGCCCCAGGATTCGCCGAACTTGTGAACAATTTTATAAATAAACAGTAAACTTAAGCTAAACAACTCTCTTAGTTGTTAGTTACATATGTTCTCCAATTTCAAACTCTTCATTCAGAATCGTTTTAATAGGCTTTGAGCTTCTCTTCATCATGTCGTCATTTCCTGGAATTTCCGGCTATCGGATCTCTCGCTCTTTCAGATTGTCTGTCTTTTTCTCGTATCTTCTGCGTGCAGAAACGCTGATAAGGCGTATCTCTGTTCAATTCGCACACGTAAGTCTGGTTACTGTGTCCTCAAAAACCCGCGCAGCTTTTAATATAGCAGGATCTTCGATTATCTACAGCCAAACCACAGATACGGGAAGTGCATCATCCAGTGTGTATCCAATCAAATGGCGTGGTCCTCACCCCATTATCCCGCATCAACAATAACCGATACAGGAAGGGGCTACCTCCCTCTAAAGGTGCCTGACTCACAGCTGAATGTTTGCGTCTCTCTCCCGTATCATATAGGTACAAGGTCTATTGTCTGTTTTGATATGCCCGAGCACACATTAATTAAATTAATGTAGTATTAAATAACTTCACAATATATTCAAATTGTGTACAAATGCTGTTTGTGGTAGTGTTTTCAGATTTGATTAACTGTCTGAGATCGAATCAAATTAGTCCCTTCATATTTTTCTATTATTTCTGATGAGAAAATAACAACACTTTCTTGTGGATGGAAGTAAATCTGACTCCAGTCAAACTTGTACTAATGGGGCAGTACAGTCGATACTCTCATCTTGCTACCGCCCAAGTCTAAAGTACAATCGTCAAACTGTCGGTACAGCACATTCACAACATGAAAGTTTGTGTATGATTGACACCTCCGTTCCTTTCAGAGAGCTACAAGCAAATAAATATTGCTGCTATTCTCAGATTCAAGCGTACGTCAGACACATTACGAGCTTATTGTGACAGCAGATGAGAAGTATGCTCGGCAGGCAAACCTGAAATGAAATAATAAAACATTTTATATGGGTAAAAGTTCTTCAAATCAAGCAACTATCTGAAAAATAAACGCGTTTCCAATGGGGTGCCTTTTAACATCCACAATACCACCCTAATGAAACTTAACGTAATCGAAAGAATCGCCGTCTGTTCCCTGAAATAATAAGAGCAATTTTATGTGGTTTCTTAAACTATGGTAAAAACAATCTTGTGCTCTCACTAATGAAACACCCCAATTAAGATAAACTGCAAAATTTCTTGATAAACTTAGTTTCAATCCAAAATCAAACCTTCAGAAATTTCAGCATTTGTATGTCGCAGATTTGAAATAGAACAGTACACACTAAAATATTATAGAACTTCCAGAAAGGTAAATCCCACTAAAACAAATCTTGTAAAAATAGGCCAAGTCTCGTGTTCATGTACTGACAAAAATTTATGAGATCTTCTTCTGAGCCAAGTCTACACTTTACAGTGTGTATTCACTTCACTTTGTGAAACAGAATGGTTTCTCTCGGTGTCATAGATCGTTTATTTAGGATAAAAAATCTGATGACTTGGTCATTATGCAGGCCAAGTTTTAGTTAACATGTTATAAATAGACCCTACCTTAAATGTGTTGCTTTATCAAACTTATAAATACTTAAAAGCCAAGATTTCCCTCGCTCTTTTTCGAATTTGACAAGTATTATTCCCTCAATTTCAGTAAAAATTATGACGTGCATAATGGCCAAGTCATCAGATTTTTTTATCCTAAATAAACGATCTATGAGACCGAAAGAAACCATTCTGTTTCACAAAGTGAAGTGAATACACACTGTAAAGTGTAGACTTGGCTCAGAAGAAGATCTTATAACTTTTTGTCACTACATGAACATGAGTCTTGGCCTATTTTTACAAGAATTGTTTTTGCGGGATCTCATTTCTTTTTGTAAGTTTATCGCTTATTCTGAACCGCCTCTCAAATGTAATTATTCCATTTGCAAATCATTGGATAAGAACGTTTCAGAATTTGAGACATCAATATACGTTACCAACAATGCCCCACTCACTGAAAACAGTGAGTGTGCGCCCTAGCCGAGCAATTGCGGTTGGTTTCAATACCACCATCAACAAAATTACTAGTAAATTCCAAACTAAGCACAGGAACAAATTAAAATTTAAGATATTAGTTAAACTTGCTGATCTGGACTAGGACGCAACGCCAGGGACCCAAGAAGGATATATGCTATATGGCGAAGTTGATTGTTATGAGGCCATGTTTCTGCTCAGCAACTACATTAGGTGTTCACGTGAAAATACATCCATGGTAATGACGCATATGTATTTTCGATTAGTACCAAAAGAAAGCGAGTTAGCATTTACGTGGAAATGAGGCCTGAACTAAGCTGTAAAATTATGCATTCATGGCAATGGTGAATATGCAGTTTCGATTCGTACGAAAAGAAAGCCAGTTATTTAAGTTGTTTTGTTAGGTTATTTCTCAGATGAACAATGTGTTACAATCGCTGCAATGTTCAAAAACACACATCCCCGCAGCTTCTATTGTTTTTCTGTTTTTAAATATTTTGGAAATTGATTCTCTTCATGAGACAGGTTCGACGGTTTGAGCATATAGCTTCATCCAGAACAAAGCAATTAACCGGCAAATATGTACCGGAACGTTTCACGTTTGGGTTGCCATTAAATAAATACAGGGAAAATCAGCAATATCATTACCAACAATGCCCAACTCTCTGCAAACAATTAATTTGCGTCGTAGCCGAGCAATGAGCATTGTCGCTGGTTTAACTACCATCTCAAATATATAACATGTAACTTCCAAACTAACCACAGGAACAAAGTAAAATTTAAGGCTTTGGTTAAACTTGCTTGCGTCTATAATGTATAGAAATCTCAGGTTTATAGCTTCATACGGAGCAAAGTAATTAAGCCGCAAATATGTACCAGAATTTTTCATATTTGGGATCATAATTAAATAAATACGGGGAAAAACTCCAATATCAGATTTTTCTTATGATTTAGGGATGAAACACTATATGTGTACCAAATTACTTGTTTCTAGGTTTGCTGGAAGTACAGTGGAATTTTGATGTCGGGGTGTTGTGCCGAAATAAAATTTTGAGTTTCAATAACTTCCAAAATAATAAAAGGAAAGAAGTAATATTAAACATAGTAAGCTAACTCTACAGTGAAAATCTGAGGTTTATAAAGTCATTAGGGTAGAAAGTGATTTCATGTTAGGGGTAGGTATATGGAAATTTACGAGTTTCAGACTTTTCTTAAAATATGTGGGTAAAATCTTATCTGCGTACCAAATTTTAGCTTTCTACGGCTACGGTAAGTGCTTTTGAATTTTGATAATCATCAGTCAGTTAGTGAGTGAGTGACAAAATCGCTGTAGTTTGCATCCTAATAACAACCGAACTAAGAACAGTAACGAAATAAAATTTAATACGTTTGCTAAGATTGCTGATATCTATACCTAACAGAAATTTGAGACATGTACGACCAAAGAAATTGCTGTTCAAAAATGGCCCGAATCGCTTCGAGAAAAGGTTAGGCAGTGATGCCATTGACTCGACTTGGCGGGTGCACGATAGTGCACCCAAACAACATTGTACCATGGTTCAAGTTGTAGAAATACAGAGACCGGCACGGTTGAATTTCCCGTGAAGACGTGTAAGAATTAAAGGATTTGACTATCCGTGGTAAGCTGACATTGAAGTGATTCGCGTGATGTGACAGTAGAATTCATCCGCCGCTAAACATCGTTTTCAGTCACTGGATATATATTAAAAAAAAGTAAGCTATGCGTGATGGTTTCTCACCGAATACCACACATTTTAGGGTTGTCTGTAAAATATACAGGGTTACTGAATTCCTTCTTGTTGTGATTGATACATGGACACAGTACGTACCCGATCTATCGGTGAAATTGTTTTCTCCGCACAACAGTTGTACGACGAAGTCGATCAATAGTTGAAGTTAAATTAATAGGACGACTCCAATGTTTCAATGCAATGTAAACTCTTTACACATTCTGTTCTGTTGTTTCTCCCTTTACGACAAACAGACCAAACAAAATTACCGTTGTTTCATTTTTCTGACGTTAAACACTTTTGTCGACCAGTTCAGCACGTAGCCTTAATCTGTCGGGAAGTTTAACATTGCAACGGTCATCAGAATTTTTTCTAAACGACATGGCTAGGTCACTGGCAAAACTGACATTAAGACTATAAAGACCAGAACCTTAGATTTAGAAATGTTTTAAGATATATGTGTGGTATGTAATTTTTTGTCATCAGTCTCTCAACGGGTTTTTTACAACCCTTAATCTCTTCGTATCTTCCGCTAACCTCTTTATGACAGCATACCTCTTACAACCTACAACCTCAGTTATCTGCTTCACATATTCTAATCTCTGTCTTCCTCTACACTTTTTTCCTTCGACTGTTTCCTCCACTAACAAATTAACTAATCCCGCATGTCTTAAAATATTACACACCATCCTCTCTCGTAATTCTGTAAAAGACTTCTACAATCTTCACTCCTGAGTCATCATCTCCAAAACACGTTAATTTCTTACTATATCTGTCCACTTACTTTTCAGCATCCGTCTATAGCATCACATTTAAAATGATTCAGTTTTCCTTCTTTCTGGTACTCCAAACTTCGCTATTATATAGGGCTGTGTTACACATAGAATTATAAAAAAAGTTCTTTCTGAGTACTAGGTCAATATTTGAAAGTAAAAGATTTCTCTTTTTCAAGAAGCCACTTCTCGCTAGTGGTATTCTGCTTATGACATCATTCTTGCTTCGTTCATTAGTTGCAGTTTTACATCCTAAGTAACAGAATTCCCTTACCTCCTATTTTGTTATATTTAATCTACTATTATTGCTATCATTACTCCTACATTTCATCACTTTTGTGTTGCTTGGTTTATATTTAGTCCAAAATCTCCCTAAGTAGGGAGAGTACAGTGAAAACAAAGGATATACGGAGGAGGCAAGCCCAGGGCAGCTCCACCTCGGTAACACATTCAAAACCGGCATCGCATAGAGAGTGACTTCGGCCGCCCCACCACACCCCTTTCTATTCAGAAGGCCCATCCATAGCGGTTTCAAGGTCAGAGCTACCCAGTGCTGGACATTACACCGAACAACCACGTCGTGTTCAACCATGACGTGTATAGGTTATATTATCGAAGAAGTGTTTAGATGCCCATTTGTCATGCGTTTACCAAGTCCGTTAAATATTGTCAATCTAACAACGTCATGATGTTTAAATGGCCCTATTGGTTCCTCCAGAAAATCGAAGATTACTCTCTCTGTAACGTATAAACTTTTCAGTCTTGCCATAAATCTCGAGGACACTTGATAAGCCCCTCTTCCTGCAGCTATATCATCAGACTGTCAGTATGGGTCTTCAAGTTCTGTACTTCACGTCGTTGTATCAGCTGAACGCCGGCGATTCCAAGCGACTGACTTTTGGCTTGTCATATGAGCATGACTTCGAGCCTTTTGTGGTGCTTGAAACAGGGGGCTACAACACGATCACTCTCTCTTTACTGGAATGGAACGTGCTGATCAAGGAATTGGATGTGTTGTCCAATTTGTTCGCTGGCAGCGCCCAGACCAGCGTTCTCACCACAATACTGATTCTGCCAGCGACTTCTTCCTCGGCGATTATACATGACCGCAACCTTGGCCATCAGGAATAAGTGGTGCTTCCAGGTTTCAATGTAGCCGATTTTAACAAAAAAGTTTTATGTGAATACTACATGGCCTCAATACCAAAGTTATTTGATATACACATTATCAATATTCAACCAAGTCATGTGCCGTACAGTTCAACATTGAAATATATGTTATTTAGAAAGGAAATCATAGTATGTAAAAATTTAATTGTTTTTGATTATGTAAATTGTATTGTCACTAACAATTTTAAACACGGCGAAGATTTATGTAGTTGAAGATGCGAAATAAATATATTGTATCTCATTTCTTAGTATTTTTATTTACATTATCAATATAAAGCATAAATTTAATTTTTTTATTTCACCCACCAATGGGAAATTAAAATACATTTTCAACAGCGAACATGGCATTACAAAATAAATCCTCTAGAACTATTGAGTCTTCTCTCGTCCTTTCACATAAATAATTGCATCGTCTTTATTGGTGATTGCTTACTGAGGTTTACACCATCAGTGTTCCAAGGTATTCCATGATAATTATGTGCCACACAAGTAACTGCAGGTTTATCATCATTACGTTTTGGTGACGATACAGTTACGTAATGTGTTGAAAATGGAAATACAATCTTTCGTCTCGAAGCCTGTGCATCTAGGAAGATAGTAGGCAATATAATGAGCAGGAATGCTTGGTGCTGTCCTGTTTTATGTTAGCTTCTACACCAGCTGGAGGTACGCGTTTTATAACATGATCATGCAAGGTCGAGTGCCTCGAAGCAACAGGTAGTCTGAAGTAGATAAGGAAAACAACATTTCCACATGTTTGTGCCATCTCTAGCTACAGTAGGAATTAAATTAGTGATATGCATATAACTTTTTTGCGCCTACACCTGGAGGTGTATCCTAGGATGCTAGCCAGAAGCTGGTTAGTATGCAAATCACGCAAACACCTGGAGGTGAGACTGGACGCGTGCCACCTGGTTTCATTAGTATGCAGGAAAAGAACGACAGATATTTGAGTAGTATAGACCTTTTAGTTACAAATGCTCAGAAGAAGCACTTCGCACAGTGTTAGGTGATCTAAGGGGGGAAAAAATGTGGATACATGCAGTTCGCAAGTTTTCAACCTGTAAAATGCAGCACAAACACTAGACTCGAGTACCTGCCTTATCGCCACAAGCGACAAGATAACAAAATTTCAGGAAAAACATCTTTAAAAGAACAGCTGGTGTACTTTAGGAGCCTATCATGCAGTTATCAGCAAAAATTCGGTGGTTACTGATACACAGAATTGTTAAGTAAAATCACATCACACAAAAAATAAGTTTTTTGTCTTAACAGATTGGAATCCGATCCATAATTGAAAGTTGCAGACAGCAAAATGTAGTTTTTTCAGTATTTTACTGTACACCGTACATGTTGGCCTAATGTGCTAAGATCGATTGTAGAGTTAATTTATTTCGTCCCATTATCAGATAGTGCCGAGGATTGAATTGTACACTCGAGTACAATAAGGTTTTACGACAATAACAGAGCAATAGCATTTTCAAGCAGATATCAGTGCAGGGATTTATGTCCCATATTGAAATGAAACTAGGCAGATGACAGCTAACCATTATTCCCACCAACTCTACTAGCAATTCGTGTCTGTCCTGTCTTATACCACTAATTTAATCATACTGTGTACAAGGATCTACACAAAAAAGTAGAATTTGTCGTAAAAGTTGGATTTTTACACAAGACATAAGATTTAAAACAATATGAAACTGAAGGCATAAAATGACACCATCAGTTTTCGAGAATTATGTACGCTATTGTATCTGCCTTGAGATCTCTGTAAATCCCAGGGAGCTATGTAATTTTTAAAATTGAAGACTGTCCTCTGTGAGTAAATTTTGATAATCAATAATAATAAAATAGTTATATAAAACTAAGGGAAATTATGAATGCAGAATACACGAAAGATTAATTAACTAAGTAACTCAAGATGAGAATGTATGGGCTCTCCATATTTACCAACTTGATGACTAGTAATGTACATAAACCGTTCTTTTCGCCACTAGGAACTGCCCATGCCACAAGTTTTGCCTACATGAAGGGGCATAGAAGCTCCCAGTATCCAAACACGCACAAACAATAGGAAAATTCGCTACACAGTATTACGAAAATAAGTAGATTTCATTGAATAAAATTGTCGATCAAATTTTATACGTACTTAACGCACTATGCATAAACAAGAGATCCAATTCAAATGAATGTAAACGTCTTATTCCTGTGATTCTCTTGTCACGATTGACACAGTGACTGAACGACTGCCGGTAACGCAGGTCATCCCTACTGTAACCAATGGACTTCTAATGGCAAAGCGGAAAGATGTTAGCAGTCCGCGTCATCCGCTTGGAAATTGTACCGGAGAGAAGTAGCCAAAAAATGTTGAGAAAATTTTAAACTTATCAAATACAGTAAATACAATAAATATTCTAGACTTTTAATTCGCCATAAATACAGTACGATGGCTTTTATTGGATAAAATTATCTGCTGGTAAGATAATCCAAAATTGAATTACCAGTCGGGTAGAACTATTAGAAAAAAATATTTGTAACATGTTATTCTAGTCAGAACTTCGAATCTTAGAAGTGCATTACATAATAAAGGCAGATGGGTCATATTTTGTATCTAAAGAATAATTAACCGGCTAACTGCAAACGAGGAGTTGTAACTGATATGACGCACAACTCTTGAAAACCTATAACATGATCCTTGTCAAGTCACGCAGTTACATAATATTGCTCATGATAATATTGCCCATCAGCTACTAAGCAACAGCAAAACAGCCAACAGAATCGAAAACGGGATCGCAGAACCCGTGATCATCAGAGACCCTGCCAGTTAAATAACCACCATTAGCGCCCCCTTCTCGCTCGAATAAATAATAGCCTGCATTAAATACCTCCATAACAGTAAATAATAGTAGTTGACTACATCCACGTTGAGCAGACCGAGCATTTGGACGAGAGAGGAGTAAAATGGTTTATCGAGATGTTTAAAGGGTTTTTACACAGCTGTAAGGCTCCAAGGCTCTAGAGAAAAACCCAAGTTGTAGCTCTAGTAAAGCGCGGTAAATCCCCGGATGATACAAAGATTACCTCCCAAAATCACTCCTCAGTCAGGTCTGTAAACTTTTCGAAAGAATGCTTTTGAAATGTCTTTCTCCAATTATTGAGCACAAATTGATACCTCAACTAGCGGGTTTCAGAACAGCCTGCCCCACAAGCCTTGCATCTAACACAACACATTAAAGATGGCTTGGAGAAAGGTATAGTTATTGGAGTAGCCTTCGTCGACTTGACAGCAGCCTAGGACACTATCAAAATAAATAAATTCCTTCCCAAAATATATAACATGATGTGGGATCTCAATTTCACAAAAAATAGTTTACGAACTTCTCAGCAATAGACAATTCTTCGTCAACTTTCAGAACGCTAAAAGTCGTCCACGTAAATTGAAGAATGGCCTTTTTCCGGGGAGTGTTCTTGCGCCAGTTCCATTTAATATCTATACCAATAATCAACCCATGAACAACCGTTGTCAGTGTCGGGGTCGTAATGGACATATAGGTTTATTAAAATGGAATTATAATGTTGTATTGGAAGGAATAAATAATTCCATTAGCTAGCAGGCCAAGATGAGCGTAGTAATGTTTGTTAGGAATGTGCTGAGCCGCTGACTCGATCGATATTTCTGGTTGGAACTGACTCTCTGACATCGATAAAGCTCACCTTCGTGGTAACAACGAATTATTAACGCTCACTCTGCAGGCATTCATCGACGAGTAGATAGCTCATTGTCCGCTGGTAGCTTCCATCAGCTAGTATGGGTTTCTAACAATCGAACCGACTCTCTTCGCTCAAGTCTGTTCACCATGTAGGCCCTGCGAGATCATCGGGACGGCATACCATCAGTCACAAAGCTTGCCATCCAATCATACAACAATCCATTAGTCTACGAGTTATTACTCAGTCAGATGCAATTAGCATCTCGTATAGGCGCTGTCGGGAGAATCCTGGCAGTCATGTTATCTGCTGTATGTTCATGGCTTTCAATGACATTAAATGGGACCTCATAACTGTTAGACGCCTGTTTTCATTCTTATTAGGATATAACCTCAGCTGGTCATTTAATACATACCAGCCTTTTCCTATCCTGCTTGCCGAACCTAATAATCAGCTGGTGTCATATTATTCCTAAAATATACATATTATCTACTAGCTCACCAGACGCAAGAGCTCCGGATCAAGACCATCAAGATAGAAGGGATTTCTGCAGCTGCAAGAACGCCACGAGGTTAGTTAAACTCTCCTCTCGAGTCCCACCACAATAAAGACTACAACGAACCCAAATCTACCCCTCGGCTACCCTGTCAGTCCTTACATCAGTCTTTTATTTACGCTGGTGATCATACCAAAGCTGCTCAACATGAAACTTTCGGAGTCCTCGGGGATAGAGTTAATACAGCTCTTGAATCTCTTGGAACTTATTACAACCAGAATGACCTTAAGCCAAACCCAAAGAGAACAGAAGTCTGCGGCTTTCACTTGCGTAATAAATGCGCTAAGCGAAAATTGAATGTAGCCTGGAGTGTAACGATTCTGCAGCACAATGATAATCCAAAATAGCTCGGCGTAACTCTTGACAGAAGTTTCACTTTTAAAAAACCATTTCCGCAACGTCAAGATGAAAATATCATCAGGCAACAATATCTTAAGCACGTTGACTGGAACAAGCAGGAGATCTAACCTAAGCGTAATCCGCACCTCTGCCTTAGTATTATGCTACTCCACAGTAGAGTACGCTTGTACTATGTGCCAAAAATCATGACAAGCTAAAAGACAGTGGATATTGCGCTTAACAGAACATGCCGACTTATCACAGAATGCCTCAGATCTACGACTGTGGCAAAGGTGGAGATATTGGCAGTCATCGCCCCTGGAGACATACGCCGCGATGTTGCTACTAACACGGCATGACTCTGAGTGGAGGAAGACACCCAACACTCTCTACATGGTTAAGCACCAGCCATGGAGACTAAAATCCCGATCGAGCTTCCTAAGGACCTCAGCGCCACAGAAAGGAACACCAAGCAGTGAAAGAATATTAGCCTGGAAGAAGAGAGAGCGTCACAACATCGATTGGTTCAAGCTGAAAGAGAACCTACCACGTGGGTCTGAATAACCATGGACCATATGGAAGTTACTGAACAGATTTGGAGTTGGTCGCTGCAAAGACATTCCCGCTTAACGGCATTACCTGGGAGAACAACCAAATATCACATGTTCTTGTGCGGAGATCGAAACTATGGTACATTCGCTGTCATAACCACAACTCGGAGTAAATGTATCACAGTCAGACCTTCAATCAGCCAGTGACAAAGCCATCGGATCGATGGAAAAACTACCTTGTATCCGAAGCTGCCTTCGACACGAAAGGAAAAAGAGGATGGCTACAAACGGAGTTGCAGAGCTGGGATTAGCGCTGATAAAAAAGTAATTAAACATTATGAAGGACTTTGTCCCCTTAAAAGGCTTCTAGCAAGAATAGCCAGAATGCAGAGGAACACTTTCTCGGTAGAACCTTAATGCTCGCAGAAATTCGCCACAGTTTAAGGAACGCTATTCATTCCCGACCTCTTCCTTTGCTGCTACGCCTTTTTGTTGTTATTGTTGTTTTTTTCCTCGCACTCACTTTTCTGAATGAGTAAGGATACCAACTTGCTCATTCATCCAGTATGTACATGGATATGTGTATTTGAATTCATTATTTCATAACGGTGAAAGTAGAACAGTTGGACTCTTTCAGGTTGCTTTAACGAGCGCGTAAATACAAAATACATTAAGACTATGGAAATTTTTTACCATTACAACTCTACTCTAAATATCGTAGCCAATACAGTCTGCTCTTAACTCTTCACGGGTGTACCACCGGATAGTGTTTTGAAAACACGATATTTCGGCGACTATAGTTGTGGCCAGATTAATTGGCGGGTCAGTGTGAACGCGCTGTTGCCGTACTTGGGGATAATCTCGCGATGCGCTCTCTTTCTATGACCTGAAAATTGCAACGCTGTGCGGCCTGTGTTGCCTAGTCCAAGCGGCAACCCACCCCCAAACCTTCCACCTTCCTTTCACAAAAAATGTGTGAACCTGAGAATCGGAATTAGAAAGTGTCAGTGTGAGTGTGACCTTGCTCGAGAGAGGATATTTTGATTTTTAGCGATTTACGATTTTTACGTGCGAATTAAATAATTCCTTTTGGTTATTTATTAATTATAGTAATTTAGTGTAATAATTTTACCGAACAAAAAGTGCAGTAACTTATAATTAGGGAAATTTAGCAAGAGAATCTTGCTGCTAAAAATGGATACTTAGGAACCTATTCCAGGTTTTCCCGAAGAAAAAAAAAAACCACTCCCAACAAGACGAACGTCATCGACAGCAGAACCACCGCGGCTGAAGCAGACAACAGAGTAAATCTATCATTCACAATGTATATAAATATTTCAAACTTCTTGTGGACAATGATCGTGAAATTTTGTCTTCTACATGTACGCTGGTAGGAAAAGACTTGAAAAATATGGACGTACTTGATATTGACGAAATAAAAAACTGTAGTGATTTGTTACCGCAAAAAACAACCATATTGCGAAAAAATCAGGGAATGGACAGGCTATTTGTGCTGCAGCTTGTGATGTCGGTTTGAGAACTGTCCAGCGCGTGTGTCGTGAGGGAAAATAACCTACGTTTGTTTCTCGAAAGAAAAATATGAAACAATACAGCACTCTAACAAAGCTTAGCGACTTTGACAGTCCTTTGTCGGGAGGACAGTACACGAATTTTACGATAGTAATGAGTGGTAATATATAAACAGATAATTTTGTCGTTAATTATGCAAGTTTTTCAGTGCAGAGGATGACAAAATAAAATTTTGATTTTAGTTATAAATATACAAACTGAAAATAAAATTTAACACGTGGAATTTTAGCCACAAATAAAAAAAGAGTATTTCCATAAGTTTCCTTAGTCTGTCGAGAAATTCTTTTATTTTTCTGCGCAGATAATTGAATAATAAATAACAGGTCTTTTGAAACTTTCAATTATATTAAACGCATCGGCAATGCGTAACTTTCTTAACGAAATGACATGCATCAATATTTTATGACAGAATAGTGATCATAAATTACTTAAAACACGTTACAAACTATTACTACAAGTAAAGAGGTGAATACAACTGTTACGCGCACGGCTTGGAAACGGCGCATTTGACGCCACCCGCCAAAAGATTTGGCCAGAGCTATAGCTCCGTCGTCTTCATCAGGTGTCGAGACGTCTGCACAGGTTGGTGCAGACGTCTCGACACCTGATGAAGACGACGGATCTAGTCATCGAAATATCGTGTTTTCAAAATACTATCAGCGGTACACCCGTGAAGACTTCATTTCAAGCATAAACCGGGAAAGTCTTCGTTCTTACAGACCAGTTTTATACAAACACAAAGTGATTCAAATCCACTCACTGATGTCTCCTCAACCAAAGTGCATTCCAATCCCGCTTTCCTTTTCTTTTTCTGCCTCCAGCGATGTCAACAACTATCTTTCAGCTGGTAGGACGGTATAAATGTCACATTGATTGGCAGGCTATATTCTATCATAATCAATGCTGAAGCTAATGGCCCCCACCAACATGACAAAGACTGTGAAAAACTCTGCTCAGTCAGTTTCAGAATACATGTTATTATGCCACAAGACCTACGTAAAAATTCCAAACGAACTTTGTCTTTCCGTGGACACGCTAGCAGCAGTTAATGCCCGAAAGGTGGCTCTTCTACCCACAGGCAAATAGACCAATGCAACGAAGAAATTAACGTGTCTGTTTTTTTTATAGATGAACTACCTGGTCAGTAACAATATTGACAGATATGACATCAAAGTTAAATGTGGAACTACAACAAAATAATAACAAAATTTAGAGCTTACTTGCGTTAAGTGAGTGAATTTAATTTTGAATAGATTAAGCAAACTGTTATGAACATCGGACAGCTCGAATTCTGTAGTACGAAAGGAAAGAACTAAATTTGAAAACGCTACTCATAGAAGGAAGAAAATATCTATCAATATGATTATTAGAGTTCTGTGAAAAATGTACTTTATTACAGCAGATACGTTACTGAATGTCTAATATGACATGTTAAACACAGAATCAGTGAGTAAATTTCATAATCGTGACATCCAAATTGAAATTTAATGGAAGAGAGACTATACGGAACAAAATAAAAAGAGTCGAGCTTAAATGTGTCTCATGTAAGTCAAACGTTTACAGTTAGAGTTAAAGAAGAACCAAACACAAGCAGCGAACTTAATTGAAAAGGAAGTTAACGCTTTGAATTATGAGGTAAATAAAGCTGCCAAAGAAACACTAGTCATAAGGAAAGAAAATTAGATGATATAGGAAATTTGTGTTGATTCAATAAAGAAGAAAAAACTAAAATCTCATAACGAAGGACATCATTAGATACGAAGTTCTGAAAGTAAAATAGACAATAAATCCAAATAATGCGAGGAAATGTAGCCATTAGACAAGTGTAGAGAAAAAAAAGAAAAAATTACCGTATCCTCAGAAGAACTGTTATACAGTAACCAGTAGGATTTTGCAAAAATTATTTCAGAAAGTATAAACACGAGAGACGCAGGTAAGACGCCTCATGAGAAAAACAAAAACGGAATGAATACGTCAATGTTCGATATGGTGCTTAGAAGGTGGAGAAAAATGGGGTGGAAAAAGAGAATGATGCTAATGAAATAAACTCTGAGAGATATTATGTGAAAAAAAGTACATTTAGCGTACACAAGTCTGCTAAACTCTCCGGTAGAAGAAGAAAATTTAAGTGTTTAAAAGCAAAAAATTCTAATAAAACACAAGCTTACTAATACAAAAATTAACTACTGTACAATCTCTAAGATATATCGTAATTATGAATTACGTATATAAAATACGTAAGTTGCAATAGAAATTAGAATAATACCCATTTTTACAAAAACAATGGGAGTAAAAGAGAAATACTATTGACATTATGATACAGGATTAGTATTTTGTATTCCTCAAGAAAGTAATGTAATGGTTTCGTGTAATGGTTTTGTGTGGTCTTGCTTACCTGGTGACAGATTTACATTCCAGCTGCGTAATTTTCCTCTGTTGTTGCCATCTAACCAAATCCGGGAAGAAACGAAATGTTAAAGCCTTGGTTAATAAATAATTTTTAGTAAGCCTTATTGTGTGTTGTATTAAAGTACGTTATAGCGTATTATTGCAGAGTAGATATCAGCTTGGAGCATCAAGTTTGCCACTAACCGAGAGGTTCGAGCTTGTTTGAGTTTTGAATGGCTGTGGTAATGGTGTTATCCGCCAGTCTCGCTAGCAAGGCTACTTTGGTTGATACAGCACTATGAATTAAAGATTCAAACAAATTTTTCGATGTAATTGAATGCTGATAGAAGCAGGCGATGATTATAATAGCGCACATTTTAGAAAGACACAAAACAAAACGACATGCAGGACAAAGATTCTTTGTGATTTACATTACAGAAACGTTAAAATGTAAGAAAAATGTTGCTTATTAATTTTTTTATTACTGATGGTCAAATAAATTCTATTTAACAACGAAATTCCATAGACTACAAAGATTTCAATATTTAAAAAAAAAACAATATTTTAAAAAAGGATTTCAAAATTTAAAAATAAGATATTTGGTTCTATACGATCCTCAAAATAATCTAAAACTATTGGGATTCGTTGGAATGAAGAAATGATTAATTGTCCAGCATTATGCAAGAGTTGTGAGTGAAATGGTGATGATCTGTAATCTGAAGCGAGTGTATTGTTATATGTGTTATATGTGTTATCGATGTAACAGTGGCCCTTATCTCTACATGAAGGCTTATATTACCAAGTTGTATCTTCTGCACTCCCGTATTAATAGTGGCAGAAGCTGACTTGCCGTTTACCTTGAATCTGAGTTCTCCGACAGGAGGCTTCGCGTAGGGAATTCCGAGGAAGGAACAGTAGGGCTTCCCGGACGGCGTCTTGTCCTTTCTGCCCTTAAGGACGCCTCGAGCCATGCTTAGTGTCACCCAGCTGCCGGCCGCCATCTCAGTCGTAAGGACAGATGTGTGAAAGTGGGACACCAGGTGCCGACTGACTTGGATAAGGTCAGTCACGATGTGCCTGCCACTGGACTCTCTCCCACCACACGCCAAGATAAGAACAAGTGCTGCCGCCACGTGGCACATATTCGTTAGTCAACTTCAATCCAGACAACGGTACGTGTTCCAGATATCCATATCTTAACTTAACCTAACAATTAGAAAGTTGTTGGTTCCTCCCGGAGAAGCGTAGAGTCTGTATGTCAGAGATAGTACGGTCAGTTATTTTTCTCAGGAACCAACAGTTTAACGTGGGCTTCAAACCACGTATATTCCTGGCGTGCCTCATATGAACCAAGAAAACCCATTAATAATTCCTGGCCGCACCGGCATTCAAAACCGGATGCTTAAATTTTGAAAGGGAATTTCTTACACATTGAATTACCAGATAACTAATATCTGTAATCTTGTGTAACATGATTTAATATTATTCATTTTTTATTTTTTTCATTTAACATATGGCCTGTGGTCTTTGAGATCAATCAGCCAGCTCCAATTTGTACCAACTATTTTATTGTGCAATGCTATTGTTAACTCAAGACAACGTAAAATAACACAAAATTTAATTAAAATCACCCGGATGCCTCGAACCGACGACCCATACAAGGGGAGGCCAGCGTGGTAGCCCCTGCACTATCAAGGCTAGACGGAACGTGGTGGTGTAACGGTTAGCGTTCTGGCCTCGCATTCTGGAGGACGGCGGTTCGAATCCCCATCCGGGCAGCCAGATTGGGGTTTTCCATGGTTTCCCAAATCCCTCCAGGCGAATGCCGGGATGCTTCCTTCAAAAGGCCGTGGCCGAATTCCTTCCCATTCCTTGCCCCCCCCCCCCCCCATCCTTTCTCGTCTCTAAAGACCTCGCTGTTAAGAGACGTTAAGCAGTAAAATAAATAAATAAACCCAAGGCTAGCAGTCACCGACTCTTCGACTTTTCAATACTGCCGCCAGCACTGAAGAAATGTGGATAATCAAATTACCCATGCCCATGCGATTTCTTGATGTTATGTGATGTATTTAACGCTATAATAAGTTGGTGATACTAATACTGTATTTAGAATCGTGTAGGCTTGTGAGTATAGTTTCACAATACACTAAGAAAGCGCGGAAGGAAAACATTTAAACTATTATTCTATCAAAATTCAACCACTAGAGTAAAGCCCATAACATGTGCAGTATTCATGGCTAATGACAAATTTTTAACGTGCATGCCAATAGCCAACTCATTAGTTATGATAAAAAAAAAAAATACCTTTCTTCATAGTAAAATCCTGCTGTATCCTTCGTTTTTTGGTTAATTTTTCCACAACAGTTAATGGGAGGTACATAGAAAACACGACTCAGATTCCTATCACAATGCTTTCTTTATAAAAAAAAAATCTCTCCCCTCCATTTGTAATAATTGCAATTAATTTCACAAATCCTGCCAAAAATTATGGAAATTTTTATTTTTAAGAAAAAATATCTAAGGAAACTATGATTTTTGAAAACTAGCGGTGATTTATTTTACTGATCTATTTCGTGATTTCCCAAGGTTCTTGTAAACTTTCTCTGACTATTTAATAAACTTCCCTGTTTCTTACCCTGTATCAAAAAATTATTATGGTATGTTGTGAGCAGATTCTAGTTAATGCTGGAGAGAAAATGTCCTTGTATGAATTTATACATTTAATCGACTTAAATAAACATATAGAATCATAGATTTAAACGAACATCGCATTATAACTTTTTATATCTGCTCTCCACAACTATGTACATTTTCGCGGCTGCAATACTGTAGGAAAGCCTCTCAGGATTCTAGCCGCGTCAAAGTAAAGTCGACAGGCTACGTTTCGAGGGCCGCCATTGCTCTCATTATCGAGCTGCGCTTAACTTATCAGAAGACTGCCGCGTGGTAGTCTATTATATAGGGCTAACAGCCGGGAGCGGAGGGGAGTGCGCATGGAGAGGAGGGAGGGAGGATCTAATTGGGCATCACCTACTTGGTGACATCATGTTTGGATTAGACTTAGTCATAATGTTATCAATCTGGATCAAGGATTCAGCCTATGCCAAACATGGAAGCCAATAGTTTGATTATTCCAAGGCACATGGGACCGAACCATATTAAGACATAGTAGCGATCGAAACATGATGTCACCAAGTAGGCGGTGCCCAACTAGATCCTCCCCTCCCTCTATGGGCCCTCCCCTCCGCTCCCGGCAGATAACCCTATATAATAGACTATCGCGTATGCTTGGAGGAGCAGGTTTTGGGTGCTCCCCCAATTTTTTTTTTATTTTATTTTTTTTTAAAAAAAAAAGGCCGCCAAAGGTCCGGAACTTTAGACTTTACATGAGCCTAGCTCAGACAGATGACGACGACGAGTCTTCAGTTAAGTTAAGCGGGGCTTGACAATAGGTGCAGTGCTGGATCTCGAAACGCCGCCAGTCGAGTTTACTTTGACGCAGCTAGAATCCCGAGAGGATTACACAAAAGAAAACTGCACAGTCAAACTTCCTTTTGACAATATAAAACCAAATTCAATTATTTATTTGATATTACACTTCCTTTTAACATTATAAGGACAAAATTAAAATGAAATAAAGTCATTGACTTATTCACTTGAAATTTCCTGGTTAGCCAAGCAGCGCTGTGGTGGCAGTCAGTATAACTAACACTTCGGGCATTATAGAGACTCGCCGAAGGTAACCGAGTCATTGAGGTGAGTCCATTTTATTAAACTGGATTTCACAGTATCTGTTATTCTGTGTTTGGAACTAAGCAATTAATTACTAAATCTTAAACTGCGATTAAGGATACAATTCCTACGATCCGCAATTTTAATAGTTCAAGTAGAGAGTCTCTCCCCATATTTTATTCCAAACTTTACATGCTATCGACATTCCTCATTTGAATTTAGGGCAACAGATTCAAATCTTTGCTGTTCTGTTGTTTCACTAGCGGCGTTGTATTAGGCTGTTATACTGAAAGTTGCGTATTAACTATTGTGTATAACTGTTCAGGAATCTCATTTAATACAGGGTATCATGTGAATTGTTATTACATTCGAGAGGTAGGCTCGTACATCTGTACACCAGACGTTCTTGTTTCAGAGACTTCCGCTCACATCTCTGCCGGCCGTTGAAGAAGTCACCACGTAATGTAATTCAGTTACAGCTGATAACAGAATCACGCCGTTTTTTATTATTTCATTTCTCATTTTTTTAAAGAAATGCATATCGCTATGGGCTTTGAATCGCAGGCTTGTCTGTTCGGTGATGTATGTTTGGTGTATGACGTAACCGAGACAGTTTAGACCTACTTAAATTTTGGTGACCTTATTAAAGCATATTTAATTAAAATATTTATTTATTAGATCTGGATAACAAACGAAGCTATATGCTGTTGCAATATAGGTTACGACTAGTGAGATGTATTTGGTGCACTACCAAGGATATTCCAGTACTATTGCTTTGTTAAGTGAGTTATTAAAATGAAACATGTTCGTACGATATCTCTTCTAAGCTTAAAGCAAAAAGCTGAAGGATGATGAGAATACTGTTTGAGGAGGGGTTTTAATTGTGTATGCTCGTAAAACAAAGAGATGTAAGAATTCCATTTTCATAACATAATTTGACATGGTTTTGAAAGATAAGAGGGTAGGAGTTAAAGAGATTCTTTTACAAATAATTTGTTCGCCTATGTTAACATGGAAGCATCTTAATCGAATGAAGACATAATTTTAGCTGAAGACAAGTCAGTTGAGGTCCCTGAATTTTATAACTAAAATTTTATTGGACATGGGAAATAGATATTCTGTAATTTAAATATACATATATATTTTCAGTGTTAATGCTGAAGAGAAAGTTCGATGAGGAATGAAACAAATTTTACTGATCTGATTTTTCTGAAACGTCTGAATTAAGCATAATCAGAATGCTGACGCGATATATATCTTGTGGGAATCTAGTTAACAGTCTGTAAGATGTAACAATCTACTAGAAAGATGTGTACATAAATCGTAGGTTTAAAAAAAATCACCTATTTACTCTCTACTTGTATGAATCAAACTTTGAATTAAAATAACAAGAGTTTCCCGTAGATACTTTTAACACAATGTTTTACACCTTCTTTATATTCACGCCTCTGATTGTATCCACTGCATCCGATCTTATAGGGAGTTACAAGCTTCAAGGAAAAGAGGAGACCCGTACCTATGTGCAGTACATTCCTCTGGTTTATTCATGAGGCCTTTCGTCCTGTGGACATTCAGGGTGATTGACAATTTAATCTAAAGGAGAGTTTTTAAATGTTGTCCTTTGAATGCGTACTATGCAGGCTTTGGGAAAATGTGTTTCACGTGTATTTCGTTAGTACTTGAAGTGAAGATGCTTCCAATATTATCCTAAGGGACTATCGATAACTACCCGACGTTTAGCACTCACCCCACGGCCAGTTCCTTTCCTCCGGGTCCTACAGCACAGCCTGTAATCCGAACCACTGTGTATCTTGACTGTTTCACATCAACAAAGCAATGGTTGTAAAAACTACTGAGAGCAGTGGCATTTGAACCTGAAACCCTAAATTTATTTTCGATGCATGTATATGTATAAAACTTGATATATAATTAAAGTAAGAAATTTGCTAAATTAAGTCAGAGTTGCACAAAATTGTGGCCTCCCGTAGGTCTTAAAACCATGAAAAAGTTTTACGTTGTCTCAGAGAAATTGTTCGTCGGAACGGGAGTCCAACCAGGTTTCTAGGTGTGTGCTGTCTTCCCTTGCCTAAGAAATAAGGACAAATCCAACTGCCAATCAATGCTTCACGTCTCCTAAGACGTAACACCAGTATTACCATTTGACACTATTGGCGTTAGGCCAATCTGATTACTTTTCATCGCATGTCACTTGAATGCCAGACCGATTCCTACTGCTCGGCTAAAAAAACGAGGTTGAAATATGAAGCAGGAAATTGATAGAATAATACTATCTTTAAGCGGCTTAAATAATCTTAGCATGGAAGTCTCCGTTCTTACAATCTTAGCAAGATTCGACCCACTGTCACCTAAGGAGTGATATTTACCAGGAATTCTATGCATCGATAATGTAGAATCCGGTTGGGGTTTATTATTTTTCATGAGAGAAAATTACTCAACATTAGAAACCTAATACGAGGTGGAAGGGAGTGATAAGTTGAAAAAATTTTTCGAGCGCAAGTAAATGTGACATGGAACAAGTTTTACTAACAATCAGAGTTAATACCATCAACAAAATGAATGTCTAATTTGAATGAAACCTGAAAACAAATATGTATTGCACAGTTAGATACCCCTTCTCAGGCGCTGGGTTATATTTTCTCCTGTGGACGTTGGCACTAGGACGCTGTTGGAAGTTGTTGGCGATGACGTTTTGCGTTGCGGTGGCCAGTGCAGCAGCCCACATGGCTTGGCAGTTATGCGGACAGCGGTGTCCGCCGCAACCAGGGGTTGAAGGTCCTCCACACTGATCTCCGTTATTCGCGGTGTCTCTAGCGACCTGCAGACTCGCCAAACATGGAGCCGCAAACAGTAGTGTCATCCGAGACACCCACCTCGGTACGCCACCAGTTGTCTTTATAGTTAGTACTTCGAAGTTCTTGATAGATCACTCCACGAAATAACTTGTTGCTTGATTCAATTTCCTTACTCCGGCATCTTGCCTGTTATTTTATTATGCTAATCAATCTGTGTTACTGCCATTAAAGATTTTGCACATTCAGTTTTAATTTTTTGCATTTACCAAGAATCGATTTGTATTCCGCACTAACATTATCTTCAGTGCGCTAACGCATTATCCAACGTTCTTAACAATTCTTAATACCTTGCCTAAACTCTTCCCGCTTTAGTCATTCCAGAATCAGAAATGACTCACTACATCCTAAATCTAAATTATACTTTAAAATTTACCAGAGTAACTCGCTCGTATCCCATTATCTTTTTCTGTTATCTCTAGCTCCCAATTTCTTTGCAAACACTTGTAAAATCTTTCTCATTTACTTCACCTTTCCGTAACTCTCGTATATTATGTACGCTAGTAGGTATACTGGTGTTATACAGAGCCTCAGGAGTGTGTAGGCTGTTGTGTTTGACCAAGAATTATTATATAAAGAAACAAATATTTAACTTTTTAACTATGTAGTGGCAAATAAAATTCTACCACGATGATAAGAACCACTTCACAAAAAAGAATTGATCTCAAAGAAATTGTAAAGTAGAAGGAAAAAATATTCATTTGGATTGTCTAGTTGCTCGTGAAGTTCTGCTTCTTCTCTCACTTCATATCGAACTATTCAAACAAATTCTAAAGGCAATGGAAGCAACAGAAAGAAGTTTAAGGCATCTATACATATATTTCACCAATTTTCGACAGCAAAAATAAGGGAAATTGTTTTTTTTTTTTAACCTCAAGTTATAAAACTACAGAAAGATCCAGATTTTGAATTACATCTGACTAACTAGTATCGAAATTTCTACAGAATAACCTTACAACTTGTAATGAATCATGATGATATGATATGATATGATATGATATCTGTTCAAAGGCAAAGAGTGTATGAAACTTTTTAATGTTCTCTGAGATAGAAAACCGAAGAGTGTCAAGTAACCTACAGAGATGAGTATGGAGAAACTATCGGCAAGATAAACGGATTGAAGTATCTACGTTTTTGAGTATTGTTGGTGTATGTAGGACGTTTTGGCAACTGAATTAAGACTGGCACAAGAAACGGTATGATATAAATGGATTGGTCATTGGTGTGTGTTTTATATATATATAATCCCGAGTCGACCTGAGACTTTATGCTCTGCAGATAAGACACTAATTTGTTTATGTTAAAGGTTGTCGTTGAAATCTTACTTGTTCATAATAATGTATCTATGACTTTTTAATGTGTATGTCTTTTAGTTTATGTGATACACAAAGTAATCTCGATCCTTCACTTATAATTAATTAGATCAAAATATAATTGAGTAGTATTAAATTTTAAAAGAATGAAGAAGGTACAATTTTCCGGTACACTTCAAACCACAGTCGTAATCAATCGATTAGAGACAAGACTTTTCTAAAATAAGTGAAAGTGAAATAATTCAGCAGCTCAATATTACCAGACACAAATGGATATGTAATTCTCATTTAAAAAAATGTACATAAAATAGTCAAAATTAGACCAGAAATTTCCCCACTAGTTTCATTGACAAACTAGGTTGCAGGAAATAACATAATATTGTTGTTATAAACGAAACTCTCTAAGAATCCCATTTTCAACTAAGTTCTCAAAGCGCTAAAGCCATAAACCGACCCCCGTACCACCAGTCACCATCATAACTGCTTCAGACAATTGAGAACTCTTACCTAGGATAATTATTCGTATTCTAATTAAGAGATAGTATGCGATGTAAAAGTTGAAAATTGTGTCACTTCTAATCTCCATGGACTGAAGGACCCCATGGAAAATATTGTGTCATTCGCCACACATCTCAGAACGGGCACGCAGTTGTCTGAATTTGAATGAAATATGTTCCTGTTGTTTTAACTGGCAGTAGCAACAACAAAACGTAGTATAGCTAGCTGTAAACTTGTCTCGGCTGTCTCCCTCTTTGCAGACGCCTTAATACTGTGCTGCACACAGCATTCCCACAGGCGCGTGTTGTTACAGCTTTTAGAGACCTTTGAATCAGAAGAAATGATGTGTCAACGAGGATATTTCTGTCCTGTTTATTTGTACTTCATTATTAAATGCCATAAACTAGAGTATGAAAGGTATTTAAAAAAATTAACCAATCAATGGTAACTTGTGTGAAAGGTCTCTAAAGCGTTCAATCCTTAATTGAACATCAGATTCTCTGATATCAACGTTCAGATGATCAAGAAATATAGCTTATTGCTTCTAGTGCTAAGTTTATTGTCCGCCGCTACCATATATTCTTATTTTAGCTAACTCATTTTAGCTAACACCTACTTAACGTGCAAGCTACTCATAAATTTTTCGCTTTTAAGTACATTGGGAACAACAGTGTGTAGTGTAATAGCCAGGATAATGTTCTACTAAACGTAGTCGTTATAGTTCCTGAGGTATAAACGATGTATGGTAACGTAAAGAGATGACGTCCGAGTTACCTCATTATGGCGTCGTTAAGCTAAATGCCGTGCACCCGCGTGATGGCGCGCCTATCTGCGCTGCGGTGCTGCCTCCCAGCGAAACAGGTGGCAACTAATGTAGGCAGAACCCTGTCAACCGACTTAGCAACCACAGAAACCAGAATCTAGAAGAAAGCTCAACACAATTAGTTCTACCCATTAACTCGTTCTTTGTTTTATGAACCGCTCTCTGTTACCACTGCATGATGGATAGTACCTAGTTTTCTGCTTATTCAAGATCTACGGTTAGTTGTATAAAAATTATCTGGGAACCTAGTCCACTTGCAGTTTCCATTGTTACATTAGATGTTATTTAAGTAAACTATGGCAAAATAACAAGTGCTATATAGCAAAAGCAAACAAAGTTTCAACAGTAACAGAGATGTTTGAAGTAAACATGAAAAATTACTTAAAACAAAACAATCGAAGTGAAACGTTCTGGCCTCGCATTCAGGAAGACGCGGATTCTAATCCCCGTCCGGCCATTCAGATTTGGATTTTCCATGATATCCCAAAATCACTCAGGCGAAAGCTGGAATGGTTCCTCGAAAGGCCATGTCCGAATTTCTTCCAATATCTTATCCAGAGTCCTTTCGCGCCTCTTATGACCTCGACGTCGATGAGGCGTAAACTCATAAAATCAAATCGAAATAAGTAATTACTAAATTTCATTACAGTGACAATTATAGTTAGCACTAGACAACAATAATATGCAGTAGGATACCAAAACTTTAGCCTTGATAAGGCATTACTCAATGTTACAAATTTGACAAAACTGAACTAAAAATTGAAGAACAAATTCAAAATATCGGTAACTCAAAATTGAGAAGTTTTTATAGAAATATAACATAAATCTCTTGCCGCTCCACAGACATAATATCAAAACTTTTACAAGAACTCCGGAATTTCCTGAACTGATTTGTTCAAAGCAAAAATAATTTATCAGTATTTCTGTACAAGTGACAGCCATAACACACCAAGATAACGCCAAAAGTCATATCGGTTAATTATAAATGGCCGAGAAGGATCCATTAATAATAACTACGAATCTTCTCGAAAAAATCAACTAAATTTTTAAAAATCAATATTATTTTATCAACCGAGGCAACTTGCTATCGGTCCATGGATATAGTTTGATTCTAAGGTGGATAGTGGCTACCGCAGTACATCTGTTTAAGATTTGCATGCAATACAGTTGAAGAGGGAAATTATTTTTCAGTGAGGAACTTAACACCAATGGGTTTATACTTTGAAACTATCATGGAGCTTACCTACAATTGTCAGGAAATCAGTGGATAAAATCTAGACCAATTACATCTCTTCTCGAATGTAATACATTGGTCTTTACTTTTCTAACTCGGTAGTTTTACCAACGCACAGCTTTCATATTTTACGAAAGAAAAAAAAGAATTTAATCAATACAAAACCTAATCTATCTTGTTATTTTAATTCTACGTAATATAAACATTAATGGTAGTTGAATGATTTTACCACAATGTTAGAACTGTCACACATTAATTTCTTCTACAAAGAATGTCAACTTCCAAATTCAATATTCTTACAACCACGGTACTTGAATATTTCACTCATAATTTCTTTCCAAATAACGTAGCAGAAACTTTTGTACTTTTTCTCAACAGTTTATGATGCTTAAGAATCAAAAATTATTAGAGTGCGGAGCAAATCATTACCCAATTATCGTCTCAATATTTTGTGTCCACAGGTTGTTAAGGTTGTTGGATCTTTGCTGATGTGATAGTGATAAAGATGTTGCCAATCTTTTAACTGAAAGTTATCTCATTAAAAGTTCTGGCCTTGTGTGCGATTAACAACCTGAGCATCCAGTTCTATCCACAGTTATCACTGACAAGGATAGGCATTTAAGTAGCACGTTAGGGGGCGTCCATTAATTACGTGAGGTGAAATAGGGGCGAAATCTCAGAGGAGGTATAACCGCCCTTGGAAGGATGAGAGCTGAAAAAAAGGTCTGAAAAAACTGCGAGGTCGACTGGGGGGAGGGGGGGAGGAAGTGTGTCTCCGTCAAAATCTCACGTCATTTTAAGAAGGGTCCGACCATATCTCACCAGAGAGAGGGGGGGGGGGGTTTCGAAATTCCGAGAAAAACACCTCACGTAATTAATGGATGCACCCTTATGTTGTTTAAAAGAAGTGCAAAAGAAGCCCACACTCGAATTTTAACTGAAAAACTTCTGATTTCAATAAGTATTTTTAATGTTACCAATTTCTGCATTAAAGCTTAATAATTTTCAGTAACGGTTGTGTGAGGTAATAACTTCGTGGATGTTCAATTTCCTATTACACAGTTTTTCAATTCACTACAAATTAATGAGCAGACCGGTTACAGTAATTGGTATGACTGTTTCCAGTATTTCCGAACAGTGGAGTCACCTCAGATTAAGAGTCATTTAGTACTTGTGGCCCATTAGCCCATTTACATTACTGGAAATTACTTTGACTCTCAGAAATCTCAAATCAAATTCGCTTGTTTTTTCGTATAAGCACCTGTATGAAGAGTCGGGAAGAGAAAACAACATCAAATGCAGGCAACAGAGATCATGTTTTTAAGCTAAATCAAAAGATTTACCCGATTTAGTCATCGACAATATAGCGTGTTACAGAATAAATTTGAAATAACTTCTTGATGGGGGAAACAATCGCGGTTGCCCAGTTTTGTAAGATCTAACATACCATAAAGCCTATGAAGCGTTGGTCGGGCGAAGAACAGGTGCGATCCTGAAGGGAATCATGACAATGCAAGAGTAAGGTTTGTACATAGTATAGGAGTGCTGTATTTCGTTGATCCACGTTCCTCCTACTCATTTTATTCTCGTGGGATATGTGTTGTTCGGTACTGTAGTATGAAATATAGGTACATCACCCTGGACGATATTCCATCACTGAATTCAGAACGATAACAGCGATTCCTGTAATGTTGTTGTGTGTATCTTGCCACTGCATAAACAAATCTATATTAGAGTAACCGCAAAATACGTCCCACAAAACAAGAAAAATACCTCAAATAGTGACACTCGCATTCCGAAAAGAAACTACATATTTCATGTTTCGGTCAATAACCGTGCTACTCTTTCTTTTAATTTATGTCAGATGAGAATACATTTACATAAATTTATCTAACCTGATTTTGCCAGCTTTATTTCTTCCATTGAATAGTTATGAGTTATTCACAGCGCTACAATTACATCGCGTGGATGAAATCCACCCCTTTAATTTCCACTGGACTAAAGCCAACTGCTTTGCACGTTTACCAGTGCCTGGCAAACAGCCCAAGGGCTATTATACAACGCAAACGGTGGTCAATACAGCTCCCCTAACTACCGCTTCAGATCTTGTTGTCAATTCAGTGTATTAACTGACGTTTGTCTGCTGATATCAAGCACTGAAAGGCATAAAACCTTTTCTCTACCTTTGAACTAAATAAAAACAATAAATAAGGAAGTTTAATTACGAATAATGGGCAACACACTTATCGCCTGGCACCAATATTTCCGTAATTTTACAATTCCCCAGGATTTTTTTTCACAATACTTCAACTTCTGAAACACTGCAGGTTTCTTCTTCTTTTTTTCTTTTCAACCAACGTATCTTGGTCCATTGCTTTACAATAAATTAATGCATTTTCTAAAATCATGGAGATTATATCACCAGAAAAACATACTATTTAATTATTCGGGTCTTGCTTTTGAGTGGTCATCGGTTTGAGTCGTCCTCGGACATGGGTTGTTTTAATTAAGTACAGTGTCCATCATTTGAGTTGTCTGAAATTATTGCAAGCAATGTACCACACAAGTTCAACTACACATACACTAAAGAGCCAATCATTATGATCACCTGCTTAATAGCCTGTTGGTTCACCTTTGGAACACAATAATTTATTTATTGCTTTGTGTTTTTATCTCTTGAACATCTAGGAGAGTCCAGAGATAATTGGGGGGGGGAGGGGGAAGGGGATGGGGTAAGGAACTGGAAGGAATTCGGCCATCGCTTTTTGAAGAAACTATCTCGGCATTGACGTGATTTCGGTAAACGACGGAAAAAACGGCATCTGCAAAGCCGCCTAGGGATTTACACCCGAGTCCTCCTGAATTTCAGGCGCGAGCGTAACCGCTCACCCACCACGCTCGGTGCAGTATGTTGCTCTACGTAATTACCTATTTCTTCACGATCGCAGTTCATGTGACACTTCCGAAACTATTGGCAGTATCAATAAGCATTTTCAAAGGTGTGGGCTACCGGTTGCCTCAACCAAGAAATCATTACTGTATTATTTACAAGTTCAGTATAGTTTGTTATTATCACATGCTGAACCGTTGGCGCACGTTAAATCCCGATTAGACAGGAGAGAAACTTGCTAAAATAAACAATTCACTGAAATATATTTTACTTCGCTTTTGCTAACGCGTTGAACTTGCGTGTTACATCAGACAAAAGTCTCCACCCATAGTGAAAATAATAAACCAATACACAGAAAGTAGCATCACAAATCTGCAGTATTATTGCACAATTCAAATGAACACAGCACACAGACTAACATATTTAGTCATACACTACGTGCTGGGTATTTTTTTTTTTTTTTTCGAGCTAACGAGCCATAAATTGTTCGGGAATGGCACAAAGAATTTATCGAAAAAGCTTGAAACATCAAGATGGATAATTTACTTTAAAAAATTTATTAATTCCAAAGACTAATTAAAACCATACGGAAATGTGTAAAATATCTAGAAAAATAAGTTGAATTGTTTTAGAAGTAATTTGGATATGATAAACTATTTGTTTCGCCGAAAAAAAAGAAATATGCTTGTATTATCTTGGCACCCTTTCGTAAGTAATTAAATGGTTTAAAAGTACTTTAGGCTGGCAGAAAAATAGTTGTTATGTTACAATGTGATGAGATTGCAGTAAGTATTTTGCGATAAATTTAAACAACTGAAAATATTCCCATCAGTTCTTTGTAGATATTAGCAAATCGATTAGAAAATAATATAGTACAGAATTTTTAACAGATACAAAAAAAAGTCTTAATTTTCAATACATAAAATTTCTAATTCATTGACAGGCTTAACTGTTGATAGTAGCCTAACACTTATTGTAAAGAAGACGTTGAATGAAAATAAACTAGTAGAGATTTCTAGTTTATTACAACCGTTCGCTTGATTTTCAATTCGATATTTAATGTCTCATTGTGTTATTACCAATTTTAATAGTTTTATTTCTTTGGTTGCATTTATAGACCTACCCTGAATTCATAAAAATCGAAATAAATTGCAATGTTGCTATCTGGAAAAATTAAACAATTGATTACTTATTAACAATATATTGGGATTATAAACGAAATTCATCCGGTTTTCCGTCAAATTTTAGGCATGCAAATGTAAGATGCTTTATGGATGACATATATAAATATATATACATATATATATTCAGAGTGAATATAAAACAATATTTTACTGTTGATACATCGTTATAAGAGAAGTGTTGAAGGAATTGTTACTGCATTTACAATAAGCTTAATTACATGCTGAATTTTTATTAAAAATTACACTTTGTTCATTTTACTGAAAATTAACTGTTAATTTCCATCACCGTCGAGCATATTGCGATGTTTAATTTCTGTTTGTGACGTGGGTATCATTTCTTTTAATAGATACATTTTTCGCGTTAACTCGAAACATGCAAACCATTTCCAGTAATTAGGTGTTGTAATACAGCCCGCAGCATTCCGGGAAGTGCACGCAAAAATCATATCAACCAGAGAAGTTAAAAAAGAGAGCAAATATTTTTTGGATTAATTCACGCTTTTCTGCTTTACCGTCCATTTTTGGACGCTGACGGATGCAGTTACCTGCCGCGAATGTAGATTAAACATTTAATGGCTTTACACAGCTTTGAGATATATAACTGAAAAACTATATATATAAAAAAGAACCATACTTCGTCTATATCTTTTCTGATGTAGAATTACCGTTAGTGTTTAGCAGCCATGAGTAGGAACATTTTAACCTGCTCTTTATTTAATAAAATCTCAACGCAAGAAAACCTTGCTAAAATTTTATTTTGTTGTAACAAAGAGCTCAGCCCACATATTTGTATCGTCATTTCCATCTAGTGTGTTGCCCATCACTACGGACTTATTCCGATACAAGTATCGTTTTACAAATAATAAAATACATAGTGTAATAATGAAAAAATTGCACCGAAGAAGAATTAATCAGAGATTACGAGTTTTAATTTATGTTTTACGCATAAAATTGGTAGTATTCATAACTTAGATAGACGAGGAAGTGGAGGTTTACTTAGAAATATAAGACATAATCCAACACATCCCTTTAATCATATCAATGCTAATGCTAATCAGACTAATACTAACTGACGGATATATGTCTACAGCGCTCAGTAACAAAACCGCTCAACCCAAGCTCGTCTACCTACAGTTGAGAATTCCAAGAAAAATTATACCCTGAGTATCCAGCACAGCTCATCTGTTTAGGCTCTTATTACTTTCGCGTCATTCGTACAGTCAGTGATATTAGATTTTGTTTGAAAGCGATATCATACTTACAAAATCTGGGCTAGACCTGCTTTCTTAACAAACTCAAAAAAAGAAAAAGAATGCAAATTGCAAATAATGTAAATAGAGAGAGAGTGTAAATATGTAAATAAATAAATATTGACGAAGCTTAATTCAAGCTGATTTTAAGCAATCCTTAAAAGATGGTATGCTACGCGCATTTCAATCACTAAGCCATTCCAAATCTTGGAAAAAGTGTGATAGAAATCAGTTATTAAAATGAGTTATTAAGTATTAGAAATTTACTGAATCACATCCGGAAAATGTATGACTTCAAGAATTCTTTAGGCCAGGTGCACTCTAGCAATTTTCTGTCGCTGCAATAGAAAAAAAGGTAAAAAAAAAGAAGGTTAGAGTGCGCACACTTGCCACTAATTACTAGCAACACATGATGCCAGAATACATACTGTCGAGATGTGAATTGTCGCTCTGTAGTTAGGTTAAAAAAAAAAAAACGCAAACTAACAATACTGGGCATATCTTCTTACTTGTCAAAAGTTACTTAAAAGAAGTTAAGAAAATATCATTTATTTCAGCAAACAGTATTGTTATTAATGTATAATGTTGTTTAATATAAAAATTAACATAGAACATAGATTTTTTTCTGAATTGACAAATCGCATCAATATAGATGTTGATTGCTGGAGTAATTTTCATAATAATTTCTTGTCTTAATCCAGGCTTCACAGAATTGTAATGCACACTAGATACAACCATTTTAAGTGTTGTGATTGTTATTAGATATGCTCGCTTTGATCGCAAGTGAAAAGAGTTTCGGGAATGTGGGATAGTACTTATAATCATTAATAAATAAATATTACCAGCTACTGATTAGCAGGTAGTTATTTAACATCCCATTAGTATGTTCAATTTCGAATGTGAACTGCTAATATGTAATATCCAATATTTATTACTACATATTCCAGATATCGTAATTGGTACATTTGTAAACGGTTTCCACAAAAAGAAATTCATTCACTATTTTAGTAAATGTGAATGATAAAAATTTCCACCGAGCGTGGCGAGTGAGTGGTTAACGTTCTGGCCTCTGCAGTTCTTTCCTTCGACTCTTCACTACGCTGAGTAAAACTGCCGAGTTTAACCATTATTGAATCCACATTTTCATTGCAAATACCTAAGAAATTAATTCAACTTTTTTACAGGAACTTGAAAGCAGTTGACAATATAATAACCTGCATCTTCGATAAATATTACCGGTCATAGTGTAGTTCGTTAAAACCAGCGCTAACTTTCGTCAAAGATTCGTACAAATACTAACACATTCATTCTCATAAGCTTACGTAATCAAAATACAGCTCTTCTGCTTTCTTTCTTTAGTGTGCAATGACGCCAACAAGACGCAAATAAACAAATCACACACTGCACCATTTGTGATACTGCGAATAAGGCCTGTTCGTTTAATGACACGGGATCATTGTGCCCGCTCGCCCACTGTGAACGTCGTGTATCGCTATACAGTGAGGCGGAGATTCAATTCCCTGTGTGACTAATGATGTCGGCTGCGCCACCTGTTGCACGCTCACTTAGAGCAGAGATTAATAGTCCTCGATGAGCTGCCAATGCATTGAGGGCGAGGCCGTCCCTTCTAGGAAGGCCCGCTTCGCTGGAAGCCATCCTCCCCTGTCGTGTTCGGCGTACGGCATCTGAGCCGCCCCGCTCGACAAAGCGACTCATCTTACCCGTCACTGGATCCAAATTAATCTCTCTTCCTGTTCAATACCGACTACCAGACAGTACAGTAATACCAAGAGACTATCTCATAACTTTTTAGGCTCTCGGCCACAAATATAAATCATTTTAGTAAACAAAGAAATTTAAAAGTGTTTAATTACGCTATTATTACAAAAAATTTCTTCTGAGATGGAACTTATTGTGAATAATTCGTCACACGTCCACTCGATTACACTCATGGTAAACAACTTGTAGCTAAACTATGAAGCAAGGCGATTAGTCTCTCCCGGAAACGGAATACCAACATAATAATATTTCCCATAATAACCAAAGCGAGCATGTATAGTTGCTATTTTCATAGTTAATGTATCAGTTCAAATCCTCACATCTAGATTTCCACTCACCGGAATCGAGTCATGATAACACTGGGGCAACCGAATGCAAGATGGCTGGATGTGGAACTGAATTCGCGTCCTCCCAAATGAATTTATGAACCTCAAATACTCATCGACCAGGCTCGGCTTAATGACCTCGCCGCCGACAAGCAGGAAATCAATCATAATGGACAAAATCCGATATCATACCGAATCTCAGAAAACTATGATATATTCTTATTATAATCTTTTGGACTTTTATTCGTTATCTTTGCTATACATTAGAATTAAAGAATTTTGAACCATTGCTGCACAATTCTTATTGAAAAAGCGTGAAATGTTAAAATTGTTTCAGAAGATATTTCAGCACTGCTTTTGATCAATATTTATCATTTTTTTCTGAATCTGTCTTTTAGTGGCAGTTGTAGGTTAGAGCTTTGTTACTAAACAGAAATGAAGGAAACCATTTATGTATCTGTTCAGATCCTCACATCTAGATTTCTACTCGATTCTTGTCGAGTTGCTCCTCAGAAAACTTCGTGGTAGATTTCTTCCCTAATCATGAGCTATCTATCTAACTATCACTACCGAATCACAATATGTTCAAAAGTGCTTCTGCCAAACATAATACTATCTGCTACATAAATAATGGTTCTCTTTCGATTCCATACTTTATACTAAAATGATGTAAAATGTACTAACAAGTAAATACGAACCAAAGCAGTGAAAGCGACACAGGAAATAAGCTGAATGAGAAAATTAATCAATTTACAACTTCAAAATACAATATTTGGCACTAATATCTTCGGGTTTGTAGGTTTTCTCAGCTGTATTTTGTAGTTAATATTTTTATCCAACATCTCCTTAATTTGTTAAAATAACTGCAAGATGGTAGGAAGATGACGGTTAATGCTCGGGACTGTCGCTTGATAGGATGCAAGTTCATATCCCCTTCCATATTTCAGTTTTCCATAAATGTCGAATTGGTTCCCTGTAAAGATCGAATTCCTCCCTGTTCCACGATCCCAGTTATTTTCCGCCTTTAATGACATCAATGAGGCGTTAAGACCGAGTCTGGTTTCTACGTATAGGTTATTTCAGATAGACAGGATATTGAACAGGAAAAAGACTGGTGCGCTCTTTGTAGAGGACGCCTAGATATTGACAACCGACCATACAGGCGTGCTTCCCTTTGTGTGGATGACGGGAGGTAAGGCGCACAAGAGATTCGAGTACAAGCCACGCTTAGACTGGTGCTCATTCTGTTAGATGTTTCAATGGAGAACTAAAGCAATAAGAGAGTAACAAAACTACTATCATATGGTAGTTATTAAGTTCAAGTAATGTTCGTGACCCAATTCTAAATTAAATTTCAATGAAATTTTCCTTTGGCAATAGTAACAACTGAAACATTATTTTCCGTTAATAAATCATTATTGTAGGTCTTTTCTTCTGAAGCTGATTGATAAAATAATACTTACTAGTTAATAAAATACTTAATGCAACTTTTGGGATTTTATTCATTTCGGAAGCGTTTCGCCTGTCGTCGAGATGTTGTTAGCAACCAAATTGTATCTAGAATACGTTTGCGAAATATACATTTTATACACATTGGTTTCTTTTGAAATTACATTAGTATATATTAAGTGGACAAACATCTCTGTTCCAACGTAATTTCAAAACAACTCGTGCTTACAAAATGTATACACTATAAACTCCATAAAACGATGGGTTGATGGCGATACGCGTCCGAGATAAACAAAATCGCAACAACAGTTGTATTTGCGTTTTTATTAAATAATAACTAGCTAAAATAATAGTTTAAAGATTTTTTAAATCTGCAGATTAGCTTTATCAATACAGTGCCACTCAAATTCTTGTAAAAAACGAATCCTTCTGATCTTTTTAATCTTGAAATAGATATATAAGTGACTGCTAAATTGAATTCTTGCTCCCCAAAGAACATTATGCGAAGTCAGTTCTTGAGGTTTGTGTATGCTAGATAATATTGAAAACTTGAATCATAAGTTGCATCCTAGAGCACGGCAGTTATCCAACCCTGGGTAATTAGTACTAAACCATTGATTATCGTTACGTTGTAACTGTCAAACTAAACCGTTATTACTAATGGTTTTAAATTTTTTGATTAATCAATTGGTAAATAAACTATTTTAAGTTTTCCGTACACTAAGTCTTCCATTGTCCATAGATTACAGGATATTCATTGTAGGTATAAACAATAGGATCAAACCCGTTGGCAGTAGACACTTCTGCACTACCTCTAGAAACCACTTCATTATCTCCCGGACTTCTCCTGTCGTGTACTGCCATTTCTCCAAGTTTCTCTTGGACGTGGTGTTTTTTTTTTTTTTTTTTAAATTCCCACAACACAATTAGCACTGCCTTGCTGCGGAATCACACTATTTTCATTAATTTTCCGCTAACCGCGACCTCCAAGATGATCAGGATTTCAATCTCACTGAGGATCGTTATTAACTTCAAACTTTAAAATGAAATGACAAATTTTTAAAAAAAAAATTGTTTTTTTTTTTCAAGGTTGCAAGTTAGAAAATCATACTTACATTTAATTTTTATTTCAAAAATTGTTTCTGCTTATATATTATTGATGGGTAATAATCAACTTGATTGCGCGTCTGACTTGATACGTAATCAAATGAGCAAAGAGGAATATGAAGGACTTCGTCAACCATCCAAAACATCTGGTGTTCAGTACAACATACAAATGTCAATTTTGTAACGTATGGCTATTTTTTATATATATATATATTTCACGAAAATTACGGTTTTGACCTTTACGGGACCCCGGCGTTGTTTGGGGCCACACTTCTGACTTCTCTGCAACTTAGATTATATCCCATCTACATGTACAATAACAGAGAAGAACTTCTTGTTTAATTTCTCGTACGAAACAAAAATGATGAAAATTCTCAATCGTTTCCTCCAATGATGTTATTGACAGAATTTATTTATTATTCTTTCAGTTCTTTTGCAGCAATTTCAGCATTAAGTCTCGATCAAGATTTGATCAGAGTATAAAATACTCCTCTTAAATTGTGAATATTTGGTTTTAATTATGCTGTACGATTTGTTTTGGAAAGGGTTTCATTCTCAGTAATCGATTTCCACATTATTTATGTAATGAAGGTGTTTTAAAGTCGCATTAATTAATGCAAATGGCGTAGAAATGTATAGTATTAATATATAAAAGGATCACTGATGAATAAATGCTGCTTCTGTTGGCCAATGCTGTTTGGAGTTTTAACACTTGTAATACTAATTATTGAAGGTACAGAGAACATTGATGTATTAGGAAATGTAAAAAATGGAAAATATATTATTTATATAATAACCCTGAATGTAACTCCTAAATTCTGGTTTACCCCAGAAAATACTAACTTTAGTAAATAATTTCAACAAACGATGAATAATTAAAACTCATTGCCAAATCAAACACATTCAGGTATTCTCGTTTCAATCACTCACGAATCTGCCTCGTATGTCAATAACTGGAATTTGACTAGCAGCCGAAGATGAAGAATCAAACAAAACAATACAGTTCTGCAGTCAATAGAGTAACATATCCAGCACCACAAAACAAAGCATTGTTTATATAAACAAAGGCTGCACGAAGCACGCTGCAAAAAACCACAAGAATACCAGGTGCCAATGCAGTAGCGACCGCTTCAGGCAACGTATTGTTTATTTACTACCTGGGAATATCATATTTGTAAAAACATTCCGCAGTTAGCAGTTAGCTGTCATGTCACACTGGTGCCAAAACTCCAAACATTCCTTTCTTCCTGCCAATATATGTATTTCCAAATTACACCATTTGCTAAGTCCCACTGCTAATTTTTATATTAACCAGCAGTAAGTAGATATCCCGTTGGTTTTAGCGATATCACTTAGCGTGTTATTACTACTACAAGTTATAAATTTTAGCGCAACGGGTATTATCGTAAAATAATTCAATCATTACACTCATTCATTTGCCAAACTTTATTTTATACTTCAAACACTTGCTGCTACAATACACTGCCAACACACTTCTCTTCATACCTTCTTTCTTAGTCCTCTCTCGCCATCTTGACAACTCCACTCCCACTCAGCCAACAACAACAGTTGTACCAACCACAAACAATTAAATTATAAAACAAACTTAAAATTACCCACATGTCTAAACAAACTACTTATGCTGTGAAGTCTGTTTAACCTATTTTATTTTACAATTATTATAACAATGATTTTGTGAGTGGGATCTCACACATTCCAAAGCGTCTCATACAAAAAAAATTTAAAAAAACTTACACTTGCATTTTTTCGTAGTTTGTTTATTAATTACCTTGTATTGTCCAATACAAAAAGCT
Organism: Vandiemenella viatica; assembly: GCA_031002005.1. Taxonomy (NCBI): domain Eukaryota; kingdom Metazoa; phylum Arthropoda; class Insecta; order Orthoptera; family Morabidae; genus Vandiemenella; species Vandiemenella viatica. Next base: position 289,577,783 of record JARYHS010008074.1, read on the forward strand.
CAGTAATCAGAACGACACTGAAGTGCAGTTGCTGGATCAAACGCATCACATTTACAGACCTATTCACAATACTTATACCTCTAACATTCCATGTTCCTGCTACTCATTTGTTTTTAACCAATCGATTTCTGCCCTATATTATTGGGTAGTATTAATTTGTAAATTTCGTTGACGGTATATTTTGTATTGTGAATACTGCACCGAGTACTCAGCATTGTGATTCCTCCTAGATCGTTTGTGCTATGGTTTCAATTTCCCTTCTGCATCCCCATGGCGTTGGTAATTTATGATCTATAAACGTGGTTTCTAATCCCCGAGGTAAGAGGGTGCCTTGTGCTTAAAAAAGTTTTTAAAAAAAATATTATTGTTGTTGGAGAGAATTGATTGATCTGGAGTCGCTTGGAGCCTCGACAAATAAAAATTATGAAATCCGCCTCTAAGGTCCGCAGATGTGAAGATGCTAATATAACTGCCGGCAATTAATACTACGTAATACTTTAGTGTGTAAGGTGTTCTGAAGGACTCTCACTTGAGAAGAACTCAAAAATAAATAAAGCTTTTGAATCTAATTAATGTTTTTCATGACCATGTCCCAGTTGAGTTGTCAAGGATGTAATTTCCCTTTCCGATACAACCTATCTGATCAGTGTAATCTCGGTACAGTATTTTCAGCATTATATACCTAAATACCCATCATTCACACTATAGTTTTCGCTTTACCAGTTCCTGAAAGTCTTCTCGTTATCCAGAAATTACTTCCTGTTTTCAGACTAAAGTAAATTTTCCGTTGCCAGTCATTTAAAGCAGTGATGCTGCTTTTCAAAGCTTGTTCCTGTTCTGCCATGCCACTTCCACTAGAAACTTACTTGCCCCTTCTCAGAAAATCCCACTAGAGCGACATCTAATTACTCAAGTGGATATTGTCACTTTTAAATACGTAAATTATAATCGTATTCAGCTTGCAAGGTACATGGTCTTCACCGGAAATTATCATTTGTGTTCTGTTTGAATTACATTCGGTTACTTGAAATTATTAATAACTAAGAAACGTTAAGTAACGTTAATCTGCGTTTTGGTGCCTTATAAGCTAAAAGTCATTTTTACTCGTACATAAGTCATTATTTTGTTGAGAATTAGTCTGAATTGCTGTTCCAGAATCCAGATTTTACATAAAATGCAACATGCGTACATGAATTAAGTATAAATTTTATGTAATTTACTCATCGGAAATAGATTTATAAATTTAACAACCTCTTCCTGTATACGTATCCCTTACAACACACGACCTCCTTCATATATTCTAATCTCTGTCTTTCTCTACAGTGCTTACCTTCAACTGTTCCCTCCACTAACAAATTAACCAATGTCTCAAAATATGACCTATCAGCCTGTCTCTTCTTTCTGTAAGCTTCTTCCCTCCCCCATCATTTCCAAAACTCGTTCATTTCGTACTTTGTCTGTCCACTTAATTTTCAGCATTCTTCTGTAGCACCACATTTGAAATTCTTCAATTTTCTTTCTTTCTGGTATTACTAAAGTGTATGTTTCGCTACCATAAAGTGCTGTGCTCCACACATAGAGTTTTAAAAAGTTCTTTCTAATTCCTAGATCAATGTTTGAAAATAAAAGTTTTCTCTATATCATGAAGGTTCTGGTTGCTAACATTTCATCACTCTTCTCTTGCTTTGATTTATATTCAGTCCAAAATCTTCCTTCAGTATTTTGTTCATGCCATCCAGTAACTTCTCAATATCATCAGCCCGTTCTGCTAACATGACAATGTGATCAGCAAAGCGTAGCATACTGATTTTGTTCTCCCTGAACACTTATGCCACATGGAAATTTCTCTTTCATTTCCTTCATTGCTTCTTCTACATACAAGTTGAATATTAACGGGGATAGACTACAACCTTGTCTCACACCCTTTTTAACTGATGTATGTCTCTCATGGTTCTCTACTTTTATTACAGCCACTTGATTCTTATATAGTTTATGGAGTATTCTTCTATCTCGATACTTTAGAGCTGACTTCTTTAAAGTTTTGAACATCTTGTCCCACCTAACATTATCAAAAGTTTTCTCTAAATCAACAAACGCCAAAAAGTATCTTTGTTTTTCTTGATCCGCCCTTCAAGTATTAATCTTAAAGCCAGAATTGATTCCCTCGTACCTTTTCTTAAACCCAAACTCATATTCACCTATTATCTCTTCTGCTACCCTTTCCATTCTTCTGTATATTATTCTGGTCAATAATTTTGAAGCATGTGATGTTAGACTAATGGTGCGGTATTTCTCACATTAGACGGCTTATCCTTTCTTCGGAATTTCTCCTGTTTACATTCTAATGACTCCTCCCTGAGAAGTTCCCACACGGATATCCGATTGGGGGACTATGTTACCTCAGGAATATTTTACCCAGGAAGAAGCCATCATGATATATGTAATTTGAGAGGATTATGTGTCTTCGGGTTACCCTTTGGGTCTTTAATGCAGTGGTTTCCCGTTGCCTTCTGCATCCCCATGCCGTTGATCATTACCGATTCATCCGCATTTAGGGGCCTTTCGGAGGCCGTTGGCAAGCAGTGGGTGACTCCTTATATCGGGATTCTTTCAGTCGTCACAGCCTCGTCCGTGCAAACAGGGTGCACCACGTAATTGGGAGGTTTACATTTGGTTGGAAAAGGCTAATATAGTCTCTCCCAAACCCTTACACCCCAACAATATCATATGACATGAATATTCGTAAACTGACGGCTGCTTCAAAAGTAAACATCAAATGCAAAAGTGGATTCTGTTATAAATACAGTCCTAACTAACAATCGTTCGCTTAACTGATAGTGTGTTATTCAATGTGGTAATTAATTGCTTAGTTTACACTGTTGACAGTCTTTCATCCTGAGATACTATCAAATGATATTCAAGTCACATGGTATGACTAATTTAAAAATATAGGAGTCAAATGACTTTAATTAATGTAAACGGATGCTGTGACAAACAATTTGTTCCTTTACTTGGGCCAAAGATATTTTTATTTTTTGTTTACGGTTTAAGCTTCGTCGACGTCGAGGTTATTATAGGCGGGAAAGAACTATGGGCAAGCTAACGGGAAGGAATTTGGCCACGGTTTTTTTAAATGAATCGTCTGGAGCGATTTGTCGAAACCATGGAAAACCCTAATCTGGATGGCCACATGGGGATTCGAACCCGCGTCCTCCCGAATGCGAGAGCAGAACGTTACCGCTCACACACAATGCTTGGTTGCCAGAAATATTTATGTTCTGGTTCGCAAATGTAAACTTCACCTACAGCAAAATAAAACCTTATTTAGATACTAAAATTAATTGCTTATTTGTTAGTTAAATGAGTTTTCTAAACTGGATTTTAAGTTTTTTCTAAAAAATAATTGATAAGTTTCATTCACAGGCTTCCAAAGATCATCGCGCTATACAGCAAAAATAAGGAGCTACCGATGCCTTCTTATGAATTCTTTTTTTTTTTTTTTTTTTTACCCTGATTTTCACAGGTTTCTGACTTGCTGACCTTAGCAGTATATTTTGGTTTGTAAAAACATTTAATGATATGAATTTTCAGAACTTGATAAAATGTAATATCATTTCTCACGTCAAATGAAACATAATTAGGACAGAAATGGTAGGAATACGATTCTCTTGTGCGTAGTGCAGGACTCTCTCTATTGTTTTACTTGGAAGTCGCTGTTCACTTGAATTCAGGCCTTGTGAACGCAATTAATAATTAATTCCCTCTGAAGCATTTCTCTGAAACGTTCCGCAGGAGGTTAATTTTACTCACCCGCGCGACAGCCTTTAGGCTACAGCACAGTGGAAGCAGGGATGAATGTGTCCAAACACAAGAAAATTAATTTGAAATACCTTGATTCTGCAGAAAAGATTCAGCGTGGCAGAATCCGGGACCCACTCACATTCAAGCAATGAGAATTTATTTCAGAGATTTTATTTTCTACTGTTACTTCTTGATCTTTCTTGATATATTAGTACTGTTTCTCTAATACACGTACTCCACATGCCACAGTAAACTAAGCGAAATAGTGTGAAAAAGTATAAACACATTTCAAGTAATTTATACTACTGGTATTTCGGAATAGTCTCTCTCGGAATATGTGGTAAAGTTTTGTTGAGAACAGCACATTTAATAATACTAATTAAAAAGATACAAGAAAAATGTGTGATGCAGCTAATATAAGTTTTGTTTTTCTCTGGTTAAAAAATTGTTAGTATATTTTCTCCTGCTGCTCCAAATTTAAATAAACGCAATTAATTCATGCTGAAGTTGCTGTGCATTCTTCCTCGGTAGTGGCTGAAGGTAGAATCCAAACCATGGAGCTTTCTGCCTTCTCACTTAGAGCAAAGCTTTGCCAGCTGTAAATTTCATGTTACGATCCGAAAAAAAAAAAGTTGAATGGTAATCCGAACTAATGACTGCTGGCGCTGAAATTTCGACTTGAAACTATTCACAAGTAAGCTACCTGACTTGTAAAACTTAAGATTTTCCGCGCATGCCACTCCTGTAATGACTGGAATCAGAGCCTCGGAGGGTCCTAGGGTACTCCTATGAGCAAAGAAAATTCATTACCCGGGATCATGAATTTCTAACAAATTCGAACTGACCTATGATTTAATTTTTAGTAAAACCTTATTGCTTAGACGCTCGCCAGATTTTATGAACCACAAATTTGATTTTTTATTGATAAAATAATTGCAAAAAAAAACCTTGCAACGAATTTTACTAACAATGAGTCCTCACTAAGTGTCGTCAATTTTTTTTCAGAGTTTTCAGTAATATAGTTGAAAAATTACATGATAGGTTGACATAGGAGCTAATATCTCTCGAAGTACACAATTAAATGAAAACTTTCGAAGGTAACACTGATGGAACCTTTGAGTACCCATCCAACGATGCGGTACACAAACAAATCATCTCTTTTAAAATATTTTTGGCTCTTTGTGCTTCCTCTTTTCCGCTAAACAGAATACATCTTTCTGAAATTTAATCAGAATCGATGCAGAATAGGAGACGATACTAGGCTGTGACGTAGTAAAAGACGGACAAGACGATATTGTAAGGGTTCAGATTTCTGCCATTTTGGCTACGTATTCCTAAAAATTGGCCAACTGTAGGAAATCAGCTGAAGTAACAGGTCAGTAGTAGATTTGCAGTTTTTTCTTGTTTACTATCAGTTTGCCAGTAATTCATTTGAAACTTATTTCTGAAATATGGTTGATATAAGTGATGTGACACAACAGGATGAAGCTTTGACGTGTTGCTTGTTAATGCCATTTGAACTCAAATAACTCTAGTTGCGAAGATTTTACGGCTATGATTTTGGTGGTTTTTGCCGTGATGATATAAGTGATTATGTCTTAAGAACCAGTCTTCTATTTTCGTTTCTAAATTACTGCATTAACATTAATTTTTTTTAAATCAAATTTGAATGCATTCTTCCTCATTCGTTATTAGCGTCTAACATTTTTTTTAATAACTAACACTTGGAAAACTGATGTTAATTACACGAAAACCCAATCAATATACATCAGATATTGAAATTTCATTTTGTTTTTGTTTCTCTCTCAATGAAGTATATCATTTTTAAACTAATTTAGTTCAAATTTAATTTTACAATTCAATTAATATTTCGTATTCTTCTAAATTGTAATGCGTATTTGCAATGTATTTCGTATAATAGTTACTTTTTCTTGTAAAACTGCTAACCAGGTTTGGTGGCCTCCTAACAAAAATTAACTGTACAAACTTCTGAAAAGTACACGTAATTCTTTGGCAGTTTGTAGAACATTATCCACATTGAAATTTCCCAGAAAGAACTTTTGTTACAGATGCTGAATGTGGATGGGGTGCACTTTTAATAAAAAATGGAGAAGAAAGATTTTTTTTTTTTTTTTTTGTAACAGTTTAACGTCCCTTTTTAACAACGTGGTCTTTTAGAGACGGGAAAGGATGGGGGCAAGGAATGGGAAGTTATTCGGCCATGGCCTTTTGAAGGAAGCATCCCGGCATTCGCCTGGAGTGATTTGGGGAAACCATGGAAAACCCAAATCTGGATGCCCGGACGGGGATTCGAACCGCCGTCCTCCCGAATGCGAGGCCAGAACGCTATCCGTTACACCACCACGCTCGGTGAGAAGAAAGAAATTCGTGCTGTGATTAAATAGTTTTGTGAGAAAATAATTTCGCCAAATGATACGTTGGCAACAATATGGAAGGATTTTCACAACCTGTTGCTCAACAGAAAAGTGAGAATTTAAATTTAAACGGAGAAGAACTAGCAAAAAAATAAATAATGATCCACGCGCAGCAGGAACAGACGATCATTAGCCAAACTACGGAAAGCGTGAAAGAGTTGGCGATGACAGACAGGAGATTAACAGCTCGGGAGAGTGACGAGATATCAGAGATTCCAGGAAGAACAATAGCTGAGTAGGCCCTACCTGGAAATCAGGAGAGTTTCCACTCGTTGTGTACAGAAACTTTTGACATCATATCAAAAAAAACAGTGGAGAGGCGGGCTGTTATGGAACCATTGACTTTGGGCTATTATTTATCAGACTTCGATTTAATATAGTTTACATATTGATTAACCCCGGACGCCAGATTATGGCCACTAAGGTATAAGATATCAGGTATCACATTACATAATGTTTTCGACAACTCGTGACTATGCTTTTAACTCGCCACTTAACTAATTTACTAGTTCGCCTACGTTAGTTAAACTGGCCACCAACCAAAAATAAAACTGCAAACGTCCAAAGTTTAATTCGAAAATATACAAGTTTTTAAGTAAAAACAAATCAACCACATAAGTTTACAAAATATATTTATCACAATAATGATCGCTTTTTTGTTGGTAGTTATACACATACACTTATCATAAACTTCTTCCATGTGGTTTGAATAACAGGCTCTTTAACTATTGAGGTAGCTAGATACGTTGCACGACATGATAACTATCACAAATTGTCATTTTGCTGCAAGCCCGGCCTCCATAAGATCACTGCTGCTACTGGCCTCTCGATCTGGTAAGGCCTACACTCCAAGAAACTGACACTACAAACCTGTTGGCCAAGAGGGTTCATAGCATTGAGGACGAGATTGCATAAATATGGCATAAATATGTCACATCAATAATCACAAATGAGAATTAGTTGCAGAATACACTACCAGCAGCCAAGACAACATAAATCAAATGATACTTGTTCATTTATAGAAGTTACCACATGTAGTCGACTTTGGTGGAGACAATCTTTTAATTTTTCTTACGCTGGACTAAACACTGAATATGGTTAGAGGCAATTAAGGACTGTGGTCTAGGAACTGGAAGGAATTAAACCATGGCCTTTTGAAGGAAATATCCCGGCATTCACGAGGAGTGATTTGTGGAAACCATGGAAAATTTAAATGTGGATGGCAGGATTCGACCCGGCCTCCCGACTGCGAGTCCAGAGCATTATCGCTCATCCACAACACTCCATTTGAATTTGGCGTTGAAAATATATTTTATGAGGTAATTTAGTTAAATATTCTTTGAAATAAAATTATTTCTCAAGTCTAGTAAAAGCTGTCTTGCGATGACGATCACTACAATTAATAATTCATCACTACAAAAATGCTTCAGTAGATAACCAAAATCGTAAGAAAAACACACATCTACATGCAATACTGCCCTATGCCTAAAGGCGTGTAAATTGGTTTAATTATTGGTTACTGGTTGTCTGCAAACGTTCTAGCCCTCTTTAACCCAGAACCAATAAATTCTGTTAAACGATTTGTGATTGAGGGTGAGACTTAAGTCCATCCATCTCTTTGACTATCGGTGAAACAGCAATCAGTGAAATGGAAGAACCCCAATAAATACCCTAAAAGGAATGCCAAAGTTGTTCCTTTCGCAAGGAATGGGTTCATTTCTATTTTTAGGTGTTCCGCGGATGTAATGCTAGCACATTTCCCGAAAAAAGACGAAACCATCACGGGGGCATATTATGCTAACCTTCTGAAGTAACCGCAAGCAACTATCAAGGAAAATTGAAGAGATAAGATTAAAATAAGGTATTGTTCATCAGGACAATATTCCTAATTACATGTCTCTCATCGCTACGGCTGCTATTAGCAAATGTAGGTTTATTTGGTACCGGAATCCTCCTTTCCCCTATTCACTCGACTTATCTCACTCACATTTCTCCTACTTAGGTACAAGCTTTAAGAAGTGTCTTTCTGACACCCGTTCCAACAAATTTTCCTTATTTGTTGGATCTGCTCATCAATTTTAGCACATGATTAAAATATAATGTTCTAGTCCTTATAACTTGGAGTCATCGGTCTGATTTTAATAATCAATGTTTTTTTTTTTTTGTTTTAAAAAAAGAAATATATAATCACGTTTTTTGGTATGATATGAGGTAATATCAATTTGTTAATATGTTTAAAAGGCAGGTAAGTCTATAGGGATATATACCAGTTTCAACAACACAATAATTACCTTGAATTGGTATTAAACTCACTATACACAAAATGGTACAAAGAAATATCTGGTCAAAGCCTTCAAAATACGTTATATGTTAACTCACAGCTAGACTATCAAAGCCTTGGTATTTAACCTAACGTTTGTTGGATCCTCTTAAAAAGATATACTTATCCGGGCATTGGAGGTAGGAAGACCAGTTCTTTTTCCTCCTTATCTAACCCGGTAATCCTACCGGGTAAATGAGACCTACAGTTTAACGTGGAATCGGAACGACGGAAGAATTCTGGCATGCTTCATATTACACAACAAGCTATGCCGAAGGTGAAGGTCGTGTTAAAAGCCTATGAAAATCTCCACCGAGACAGGATTTCGAACCACAGACCTTTCTACATCCAGTCAGACGCCTTAATCATTGAGCCATGTAAGATAATAACCATTGAGCCGTTAAATTGTAAAATGAGGTTGGCTACCCTGTGACAAATATCGCAGTAAAAAGATTATCGTTGAGTTTAGTACAAGAAATGTTATGTTGGTTGTTATGGAAAAAAATATTAATAAGTCGAGTCTGAGGACTGAAGATTTCTTTCTCAATCAATAAAAAGTGTTATTGTAAATGTTTTAGTGAAGTGAAGTGAAGTTAATAAATGTTTCTTTAAATTGAAAAATGTTGATTAATATGATGCAGGTAAATTATTAACAGCAAGGAACCTAACGTAAGTCATTTTGCTGTTGTGTCCAAATGCAATACGGGCTGATGGAAAGTATATCCTTGCAGCCACCAAGCCACTCAGAGCAGAACTATCAAAGAAATATTTCAAGGGTAGGTAAAAGCAAAGTAGTTCTGCTTTGTTTTCTGTTTCCTTGAATGTCCTCCCCTGCTGAATTTCCAATGGATGTAATTCTTTAATCACGTTTGAGTGTATCACTTATTTCTACCTCTATTTGAAACTACCTCTAATTGGAAACGTTTATGTTTTTTGATGAACCGCAGGCACCCTTCAGTATTGTTCACATGGCTTCTCTGAAAGCAGTATTTTAAATGGTGGAACCTCGCGAGTTGCTTATTTGTATGTATATCCATTTTTTTTTTTTTTTTTTTTTTTTTTGCTGTCCTCAGTTTTTCGACTGGTTTGATGCAATCCTCCATCTCTTCCTATGCTGTGCTAACCTCTTCATCTCTACATACCCCTTACAACCCACGTCCTCAATTATCTGCTTCATATATTCTAATCTCTGTCTTCCTCTACAGTTCTTACCTTCCACTGTTCCCTCCACTAACAAATTAACCAATCCAACATGTCTCAAAATATGACCTATCAGCCTGTCTCTTCTTTCTGTAAGCTTCTTCCACAAACTTCTTCCCTCGCCCATCATTCCTAAAAATTGTTCATTTCGTACTTTGTCTGTCCACTTAATTTTCAGCATTCTTCTGTAGCACCACATTTGTAATTCTTCAATTTTATTTCTTTCTGGTATTCCACGTTTCGCTATCATAAAAGTGCTGTGCTCAACACATAGAGTTTTAAAAATTCTTTCTAATTCTTAGATCAATGTTTGAAACTAAAAGTTTTCTCTTTATCATGAAGAATCTTTTTGCTAGGGCTACTCTGCTTTTAACATCATTCTTGTTCCGGCCATCGGATAGGTTGTTATTTTGCTTCCCAAGTAGCAGAAATCACTTACTTCTCCTATTGCATCCGATTCAATTTTTATATTTAATCTACTAGTGTTGGCATCATTTCTGCTTCATTTCATCACTTTTGTCTTGGTTAGAATTATATTCAATCCAAAATCTTCCTTCAGTGTTTTGTTCATGCCATTCAGTAACTTATATTCTCAGCCCGTTCTGCTAACACGACAATGTGATCAGCAAAGCGTAGCATACTGATTTTGTTCACCATGAACACTTATGCCACATGAAAATTTTTATTTTATTTCCTTTATTAGTTCTTCTACATACAAGTTGAATATTAACGGGGATCGACTACAACGTTGTCTCACACCCTTTTTAACTGATGTATGTCTTTCGTGATTATCTACTTTTATTATAGCCACTTGATTCTTATATATTTTATAAAGTATTCTTCTATCTCGATACTTTAGACCAGACATCTTTAAAATTTTGAACATCTTCTCCCACCTAACATTATCAAAAGCTTTTTCTAAATCAACAAATGCCATAAAAGTATCTTTGTTTATCTTGATCCGCCCTTCAAGTATTAATCTTAAAGACAGAATTGCTTCCCTTGTGCCGCGATTTTTCCAAAACCCAAACTGATCTTCACCTACTATCTCTTCTACTACCCTTTCCATTCTTCTGTATATTATTCTGGTCAGTATTTTTGAAGCATGTGATGTTAGACTAATGGTGCGATAATTCTCACATTTGTTGGCTTGTGCTTTCTTTGGAAGTGTAAAGATGATATTTTTATTAAAATCAGTTGGAATTTCTCCTGTTTCATAACTTTTTGATATCAGCTTGAATAATCTTTCGATTTCTTCTTCTCCTAGGGATTTAAGAAGTTCTGCAGGGATCTCATCAATTCCAATTGCCTTATTTGCTTTCAAGTCATTCAGAGCTTCATTAAATTCTATCCTCAAAACGGGATCTCCTAAGTCATCAATGTCGACATCGCCTTCCTTTTCCATTACACTATTGTTCAAGTCATCCCCAACATACAGTTTCTCAATGTATTCCTTCCATCGGTTAGCTCTATCTTCTGAGTTTAAAAGAGGTTTCCCATCGGCAGCTTTAATGTTCGTACGCCTTTTCTTCATTTCTCAAAAATTCTGTTTGATCTTTCTATATGCAACATCTGTTTTACCTACGACCATTTCCTTTTCTACTTCTTCACACTTCTCTTGTAGCCATTTTCTTTTTCTATTTTGCATTTCCTATCTATTTGATTTCTAAATTGCCTGTATTGCTCTCTTCCTGCTTCATCCTGAGCAGTTTTGTACCTTCTCCTCTGATCCATCAGCTCCAAAATTTCTTCTGTGATCCAAGGTTTTCGGGCAGCTTGTTCCCTAAAGCCTAATGTTTCTTTACCAGCTTTCATTATTTCGGTCTTTAATGTATTCCATTCGTCCTCGGCTGAGTTCCTTTCAGAGTTAATTCTTAGACCTAAGTCTACCATTTCTGCGAATTTTTTTCTCGTGCTAGATCGTTTGAGTTTATTCACTAACAGTCTTTTCTGCTGATACTGCTTCCTTATTCGTTTGAATTTCAGCCTGCACTTCATTATTATCAAATTATGGTCAGAGTCTATGCCTGCTCCTGGGTACGCTTTGTAGTCTAGAACTTGATTTCTGAATTCTGTTTGACCATGATATAATCTAACTGATATCTGCCTATATCCCCAGGACGTTTCCAGGTGTATATCTTCTTGCATGGTTCTTAAACAATGTGTTTGTCACTACTAGCTTATATCTTTCACAAAATTCTAACAACCAGCTTCCTCGCTCATTTCTTTCTCCTAGACCAAAACTTCCTACATTATTCCCCTCTTTTCCTTCTCCCACTATTGCATTCCAATCACCCATGATTATTAGATTTTCCTCCCCTTTCACATATTGGATTAATTCTTCAATTTCAGCATATATTTTTTTCTATTTCTTCGTCATCTTCCTGGGACGTTGGCATATACACTTGTACTAATGTGGTTGGGACGGGCTTAGTTTCTAACCTCATCAAAATAATCCTGTCACTAAACTGTTCATAACAACTCACCCGCTTCCCTACTTTCTTATTCATTACAAATCCTACACCAGTGACTCCATTGACAGCTTGTGTGCTAATTATCCTGTGTTCCCCAGACCAGAAATCCTGTGCGTCCTTCCATTTAATCTCACTAATCCCAACAACATCTAACTTAAGTTGTTCCATCTCCCTTTTTAAGTTTTCTAACCTATCTGCCCTAATCATGCTTCTAACATTCTACGCTCCGACTCGTAGAATGTTTCTATCCACTCTGATGACTCCTCCCTAAGCAGTCCCCAACCGGAGACCCGATTGGGGGACTATTTTACCGCCGGAATATTTTACCCAGGAAGAAGCCATCATGATATATGTAATTTGAGAGGATTACTTGTCCTCAGGATACCCTTTGGGTCTTTAATGCAGTAGTTTTCCCCTTCTGCATCCCCATGCCGTTGATCATTTCTGTTTAATCCGCCTTTAGGGGCCGTTTCCAATCCCAAGGGCAAGAGGGTGTCCTGAACCGCTCCCCGCTCCTCCGCCCTCTTTTCTCAGGACGTTGGCAAGTAGTGGGTGACTCCTTATACCGGTAATCTTTCAGTCACCAGAGCCTCGTCCGTGCAAACAGGGTGCACCACGTGAAGGAGAGGTTGACATTTGGTTGGAAAAGCTAGTATAGTCTCTCCCAAACCCTTACACCCATTTGTATGTATACAAACTGTAATACGAACTCTTGGTGACTGTAAAATAAGAACGAGGTAAGAAGGACTTGTTCTATTCGCTTGAAATTTGTGACACACATCCCTGTGATCATACTTTTTAAGAAAAAGGGTACATGAAAGCGAAATGAAAGATACCTCACACGTGGTGCCTCATGAAAGTTACGAAACGATGAATTTCAATAGTAAAAAAACCGCCATTTGCAGTAAAATTGTTCTTGCCAAAGATAGTATATGCAATCTACAGCAACGAATCTAAAATTAATTCCTCACATCTAATACTGTTGTAACAAAGTAAGTATTTTTTTCACTCTGATACAGGCTGCATTACAATCTAACCACCAAGCCAGTATACTGCCTCAAAAAAATCAGGCGACCTTAATTTATTAATGAAAACTAAATTCTTCGTTTCATTGTTGTAACAATTTTCGCATTTCTTCAATCTGGCCTAGTTGGTCTGTTATCACGAAAACGTGGCAGCGATTACATTCATTACAATAGAGTGTAGATACTATCTTTGGCGTGAACAACTTGAATGGAAATGGCGCTCTCTACTGTTTAAGTTGCATCTTTTCGTAACTTTCGTGTTGCACCACGTCTATGGTACGTTTCATTACGCTTTCGTGCACACTTTTTCTCAACAGATATGACCTGAGGAACATGTGTGACAAATTTCAAACGAATAGTACAATTCCTTCTTACCACGTTCTTATTTATACACTTTCGTGTGATCTCAAAGAACTGGTAACAGGATTTCTTAACGGACGCGCAAATCCTCTCTATCGTAGACACCTAAGCTAACCCTGATAATAGCACTAACAGTTTAATGAGGAATCCTAACCACGTAGGTACCTAGCATCTTCATAATAGCAAAGCAAAGTTTTGCCATAGCTGAAGATCAACTTATTGGTTAGCAATTCGGAGTAGTGCTTGGGAAAAGATGACCATGTTCACAAGTTGGCCCTCGATTTCAGACACGAAGATGTGGGAAGCTTTTCTTTCGTAGGTAAGGGTATCAGGATTTGTAATAAATTTCCATAATCGCTGAAAGAATTGAAGCTTGTAGAGGGCAAAAGTAGGCGGGTACAGAAAAGAGGAAGAATGGGTGTGTAGGGAAATTGCCACCGGAGCGTGCGCTACATCGCAATTAAATTAAACTGAATTAAAATTTTAAAGCACGTGAAAATTTCAACCGAGACAGAAACGGGAATCTAAACGTACCATGACTAACGGACCAACGGTCACCAGGATAGATATAAAATTAAAGGGGTATACAAATATTCCAAAATTTAAGGTTTAGAAACGAATACTAATCAACATAGAAAGTGTCCTGAACGTTAGCTGATGACATTAACTATCACTACAATAAATTTCTCGGAAAATTGTTCAGTACTTTAAATGAGAAATGCGCACAGATAAGAAAATTTACGGTTTCTCACGCTGTGTCATGGGGAAGCATGTTCTAATTAGGATTAGGATATAAAAGTTCCCTTTATTCGAATGTTACCTGATGCCACAAAATTTGTAACTGTGGCAAATTGTATTGAAATCCATTAATTAGGTTTTTCCGTGATGTTTGGACAGACAGAAAAAAATTAAAAAATTACTCTTTTCTCTGTACCATCGGGAAATTCTGATTTTTCTGGGATAAAAAGTAACATATATACTGACCTAACGACATAAGCCAACAATTTTGTTAAAATCCGTTCATTAGATTTTGTATGATTCGCGAACGTACAGATAGACAGGCAGACAAAAATGTTATGGTTTCGGCTTCTCTGTCGTCAATAGTTTACATTGCAATTTAATGTAAAGACACAACTTTTTACAATTTACAGAATAGATTTAAACACGGCTCCATACACTCTCAAACGATGACTAAGTCAGCCAACAGTAAAAAAATTGTAATGAGTAAACTAAACTTGTGGTTTTGTTGCTTGGTGGTAAATCTATTGTACAAATATCGAATTTATTTATTTTATCAATCCTGAAAAATTTAAGAATAAATTAGTAAAACATCTTAAAAATTTGGCATAAGAGGTTTAGATGGATATTAGCAGAATTTGGCAAAATACGAGTAATGCATAATTATAGCCCTAATGATTTTAGGGTAACCTTCTTAAGTATCAAATATCTGGTGCTTACTGAGTTTGAAATAACGCATAACCCTATAAAAGCTTGTTTGAAACAATGTCAAAGATAATTAAGAGATTCCCGAACATTAATCTTGATAAAACCTGAGAAACCTATCCACAGCACAGTTTTTTTCCCGTTCTTCAATTGGCTATTTTCTTTTGCTCTTGCCAGTTAAAAGTTCGAAGCCATTCTAATTAACTAAGACACCACATTCAGCCTTTCAGGCCTGAAGAAAATCTAAGTTATTATACTAACTTTCATGTTTTCACAGAGTTTCTTCACCTTTTACAGAACATGTCTATCGGAGATCGCTTTCTGTATTTAATTCACTTATGAGGTCTACCACTTCAATAGAAAGCGGAAAGGAATATCTTCTCCAGTAAAATAAACAATTATCTCAACCCAGATTTTTAGCTTTTTGTATTTACTCGAACAAATATACGCGAACAGTTTTCTGAGAAAAGCAGCTTATATCCCTTTCACTGAACAAACATTTTCAAGTTTCTATGAAGAGGGAGAACGAGAATTGCAGCTTCGTGCTACTACAAATCTGTACATTGTACAGTGCGGTTGAGTACAGTAATAGTGCGTTCTAGATATTAGAGCATGCGGAGGAGTATTTCAATATTCAGAATACTTTCTTCTTTGGTTTTTCCTACAGATATTTTGTTGAATCGACTCCTCTTTACTTCCTCTGAAGCTCCGTTAGATAACGTCATTTACCACCTTAACAGTTCTAAAAACATATTTTTAACAAAAATTATTTAAATTCAGTTTTACTAAAATTTTGCTACTCGTTATAGTTTATGAATTACCTATCTGCTTATTTTCTAAACTACAATGTTAAATGATTGCAAACATATAAAATGTCAGCAGCAGAAATGCAGTCATTTAAGTGCACAGAAAAATGTAAAAGATCTTGGTTATTTCCATTATTTAAAATCTATTCTGAAACCCGGAACAAAACTCGAGAGAGAATATCAATTGCATAATAACAAAGAAAAAGGTTTAATTATCCGCCAACATGGACCGAAATCAGCTTGTGGAAGCGTGCTAACTTATTGGCTTCCTACAAAAGACAGCGCTACCGTTAAAACCTCGGTAATGTTCGTTTTTAACATACCTCTAAACAAATTTCATCCACGCCTTTTGTCTTACCGTGACGTTGTAATTGCAGCAAATCTCGTAGAAGAAAAGACACCATGTAAATTCGGTGTCAGAAGTCTTGAGACAATTCGCATCTCGGTTATGCTAAGAGTTAAGTCATTATTACCTCAAGGGACAGCGTAACTGGTAGGAGGTACAGTACATTCATGATAAAAAACCTTCGATACCCAGAACTTTACACAAGGTGAGGAGGGGGGCGGGGAGGGGAATGATCCTTCGCTCAAGAGATTCGCAGACGCACAGAGGCATGATCCGAGTTCTACAGTTAAAACAACTACGAAATTTTATTATATTTATTTATAATAATTACTGATACAACGAAATCCACTGATTTCCGAGGAATGATAGCGCTTTTATCGTAAGTTTGATGGCCATCGTGTCTTCTTTATTTAAAAAAGAAAATACAGTGGACCCATCACTAGTGAATGCAATTATAAGACGAATGTTGAAAATATTAACTAAATTACGCACCGAAAAATATTTGTAGAAACAATAAAAGAGTTTGAATTGACTAAGCCAAATATTCTGGCACTTATAGAACTGCGTGTGAAAGATAGATTAAGGGTAAGTAGAAAGGGTATTGTGAAAGTGTGCAAATGGTGACTTAAGCAACAAAATTAATTAAAAATGATTGCAATTTTTCTCGGCATTGTTTATTTATAAACGTTTCTCGGGAAACAAACCGAGTAATATTATTATTGATGCACAATATTTCGGCGACATAAAACTCCGTCGCTATCTTCAGGTGTATTTTTTTAACTGCTTAACGTCTCTTAACAGCGAGGTCTTTAGAGACGGGAAAGGATGGGGAGCATGGAATGGGAAGGAATTCCGCCATGGCATTTTGAAGGAAGTATCCCGGCATTTGTCTGGAGTGCTTTGGGAAACCATGGAAAATCCAAATCTGGATGCCCGGACGGGGATTCGAACCGCCGTCCTCCCTAATGCGAGGCCAGAACGCTAACTGTTATACCACCACGCTCAGTTTTCAGGTGCAGTTGTAAGCCTTGAAGTCGGAGATTTATGTCGCCGAAATATTGTGCCTCAATAATAATATTACTCGGTTTGTTTCCCGAGAAACGTTTATAAAAAAAATAATTATGTCTTGACTCTTCAGTGGCTTAGAAAAATAACATTTAACATTTCTTCCACCTTAACATAGTAGAAAATAAGCTAATCTTGGTCGTGGTAGCAACAATTGTAATAGTAATAATTAAGGATAGTAGGTCCATCTTTGATGTGAATCAGCGTTTTTAGATTTTGAAGCAAAGAGAATACAAGTAGGAAATCTTTCGTATCTCCCTTTATTTTAAGCTGACACTGATACTACTTTTAAGTTTTGCGTCATACATTACTTCTCGTTTACCAAGGGCGATGGGTTACAGGTAAGGGTCTTGTTTGACATGGACGCGGATTCAAACCCAGTCGGACACTCAAATTCAGTTTTCCATGGTTTCTATAAACCGTTCCGGTGGAATACTGAAATAGTGATTTCGATTAACCATGCAAAACCAAAACATGAATGGCTGGACGAAGTTTTGCACCCGCGCCCTACCGAATGCGAGGTCACCAGAGCAAGTGGAGATGGGTGTTAAAGTAAGTGTTGAGCGTCTTCCACTTGTATTCGCAAAAAGCATGTGGAAATATTTCAGTACACAGAATGATCACATAAACCGCTTAGCTGGATAAATTGCTATCCGGATAAATGCCATTTAAAAAAAAATGTTATTAAACCAAAAGGCGATTGACCGTCTTTCAGAGTTTCTTACGGGTCTGGTGGAAATATTCTTCATTTTGTGTCAGCTAGTAACCTGACTGAATACTAAAAGGAGAATAAGGATATTAAGATAAAGAATTTTGAAAGTAGGCAGACTGTAGCGAAGTTCTTCAGCACACATGGAGGATTGCTTAATTTCAGCTGTGTGTATAGCACGTGTTCCCTTCAAGATGATGCGTAGTTATTAACGAAGAAGAAACCTCCGGCTGACTCGATGAAACTGCAGCTCATACGCAACGAGGGTCACGAAGTAACCGAACTGACAAACGTTTCCAGGAAGTGTTTATTTATGAATGTCTTTGAGGAAACGATTAACATTTGTTCAGCAGAATTAATAAGGTGTGTGAATATGATCCTCTGTACTCGAAATATGTCCCTTTTCGAATGACGAGCGCCTACAAATAAAATGACAGGAATTTGCCGAAAATAACAAAAATAACTTCATACGAAATATTATTAAAGCTACGTGGTCGTAGTTAGAGGAGCGATGAAAATGTTGATATAAAACACTGATATGCATTAGACATTAAAAAATGATTAAAATCACTCCTCGTTCATTTTGTCATCAGAATGCTCTGATAGAATCACGTAAACGTTCTACTCGTTCTATTTGATTACAAAGTGAATTAATTCATATTCTGTAATGATGGTGCAATTTTTTAAAAAACTGAAAGTACACGTCATGGAAAATTGATCTTTTTTTTATCTTATGATTTAAATATTTATGGCCTTCCTTCTCTGTGACCATTTAGCCTGCTCAGTTAATATGTTTCTAACTATTGTGTCTGGCTTGGCTGTGGTAATGCGGTTCAATACAGTGAATCAAACACAAGAGCAACACTACACTCAATTAAAACCACCCATATCTGAGATGCCAGCGGGCTAGCCCCTACACTGCTAGGACCAGCTTACGTATATTGGTCGGGACTCCAATCCTGCAACTATAATGATAGATACCGAGTTTTCTGATGCAACATATATTGAAACTATACTACCTGAAATTAAGGAATTTGTGAATGTACCTGTAGTCACAGTGGCTAACATGGATAACTACTTCAAAGTCTTACAGCACGAGGAATTTATCATACATTTCAGGCATAAATTTCGTCATTTGAATTCAATTAAAATGCGTATATTAAAACCGCGGGATATAAGGATGCCATCTGGCACAGTTCAACAGACGAAAGCGTTATGCAGGTGCAGAACCACCGAGAGTGGTGGTGTAACGTTTAGCGTTCTGGCCTCGTATTTGGGAGGACGGCGGTTTGAATCCCCGTCCGGGCGTCCAGATTTGGGTTTTCCATGGTTTCCCCAAATCCCTCCAGGTGATTGCCGGGATGCTTCCTTCAAAAAGGCCATGGCCGAATTTCTTCCCATTCCTTGCCCCCCATCCTTTCCGGTCTCTGAAGACCTCGCTGTTAAGAGACGTTAAGCAGTTGAAAAAAAAGGAGCAGAACTATACATTTGTGACGAACCGGGACTTTTTGAACTAAATATAACAAACAGATATCCAAGGACAATAATTAAAAATAGACTCGACCATTGATTTTATTTAAAATATTATTCCCACAGGATAGTAGTAGTCTCAGAAATAATTGATTCACTAGAGATTTCAGATCATAATCACATCACTTGCCATGTTTCCGGAATCAACCATAATGGACTCATTTTTTCAGGCACAAAGGAAAGTTCTCAGTTTTCCGAAGAAAATCATTTCCCTTTTACAAAGCCAGATTATTCTAGTTTTAAAAGTAATCGTCCATTTTCTTCAAGATACAGACATCACAATTTTAAAAGCTCAACTGCATATAAAGTTTAGCCAAAACCGTATGACTGACAACATTATTTTCCCAAGACCATCCTTTCTTAGCAGAAAATGTTATTGTAGCCCCTACCACGAGAAGAATTAGGACGTGGGTCCAAATTCCCGCCCGACTATCAGTTTTCGGTTTTCCATGTTTTCTCAAAAAATTCCCAGGTCAGTTATAAATATCCAAGTGGAGCGATTTACGGAAACCTAGGAAAACTGAAACTGGATGCCCAATGGGGTTTGAATTTGCGTCCGTGTCAGGCAAGAGCCCTCTCTCTAGCTTGTCGGACCTGGTAGGCAAGAAATGCATGACGCAAAACTTTAAAGGAGTATCACAGCTAGTTAAAAATAAAGGGAGACATAAAAGATATCGTATTTGCATTCTTACAGCTTCAAAATCTGAAACCACTAATTTACATTGGAGACGGATCTACTCTTCTTAATTATTATTATTATTATTATTGAAATTGTTGCTACCGCCATCAAAACGAGTTTATCATCCAAATATGTTATGGTGAAAAAAAGTGAAGATGTTATTTTCTGAGCCACTGAAGACATAATTAATTTAAATTTGGCTGCTTAAGTCATCGTTTGGGTACTTTCTCAAAATACCTTTCTACTTACGTTTAAACTTTGTGTTTATTTATCGCACACAGTTCTATAACGCTTCACTCCATTCAAACTTTCCTATTTGTTCTACCAATATTTTTCTGTGCTTAATTTAGCGAATCTTTACAACATTCGCTTTACAACTGTATTCACTGATGAAGTAAAAAATAAAATAAAACATGATGGCTATCAGTTTTATGAGAAAAGTGCCATCACAACCCGAAAATCAATCGATTTCATTGTTTAAATAATTATTAAAACTAAAAAGAAGATATTCGTAATTGTTTTACCTGTAGAACTCGGAAAATCGCCCCTGTGCGTCTGCGAGTCTCTTGATCGAGGGGTCTTTGTTTCCTTTTGTAAACAGCTGGGTATTGAAGGTATATTTTATCATGAATTTAGTGTACCTCCTACCAGTTATGCTGACCTTGATGTAGTCGTGTCTAGATCGAAGCATAACTGAAAGGTGAGGGGCCTCGCGAATTCTGTATCCGACTGTACATGGTAGATATTCTGTATGAATCTTTTTGTCCAGGAAGCGTATCCATTATCCATCTATACTCTGTTCAAATAAACCGTGCACATTTTCATATGATAAACGTCATATCCTTTAAACCTTTTTCTTTATTGACTACGCGGTAGAAAGTATTGTCGATGGTATCTGGAAAGTCAAACAACCAAAATTTCCAGGTTTGTGCATTAATCGCTGTGTGATCATTGATAATATTCCAATTATAAATAGGGAGGAACTAAATCCCAGCAGAAATAGATGCACCATGATAAAAACGCCAAATTAAAAGGTAGCCTACTTTAAGATTTGATTTTAAAAAGTATATATATTATGTTAAGCTCCAACGGACAAACAGTTAGTGCCAGTAGTGTGACTCTTACGTGGTATATATGACTGAGTTCCTTCAAGTAACTTCAAACAACATAACTGTTAATTAGAATCACTGATGACCGAGGCCTGGCTCAAACTGGTGAACCCCCGTTTAAACATTTTTTTAAAAGGTTGTGAATAATATGTGTACGTTGCGGCCGATATCAGGACAGTATTTGTAAAATCTAACGAGCTAAGAGAACGAACAAAAACTGCGATGCCTAAAGCATTTAACGATATTTGATTCAATTTGTTTTCTAGAAGATTAGCAATAAACCTTAAATTAATTTAAGTTTTCTAAGGAAAGTCAGTTATGACGCTAGGGCTGTACCAATATTAATAATAGCTGAAATAAGGTCAAAGTTGAAATGACAACAAAACTAAAAAATTTGCTTTGTTTAACAAATGTACTACACAGGAAATAAACAGTTATCCATAAAAACTTACAACTTTAAATCCAAACTGAAAGAGTTTTTACTATAGTGCACATTTTACTCTGTTAAAAAAATTCTTCTTCGAAATTGCTACTAAAACATTATAGACAAAACACTTTATGTCTTTGGAATACCGAAAGGCGAGGTGACTGAGTTCTTCACAATCACTTATTGGTAGGGTTGCCAACTTTTCAGATTTCCAGGACCGGACCAAATCCCATTGGAGGGAGGGGAGGGGGAGAGAGGAAGGGGTATGTATGTTAGAACAAGTAAAATTTATAGAGCAACTCGTTTTTTATTTTTACAATTAATTGTTATTTTAACAATTGCGAACTAAAAATAAGAAACATTATTGTTTGGAATAACAATCACAAATATTTAATAAAATTAATAATCCAGTAAAATAACTGTTATTCTATTATTACGTCAACAAAACCTCTGCAGAAGAAACAGTGTCTTCCTCAGCACAGCCACTAAAAAAAAGGGTTAAAACTGCTGTTTTAGATTTTTTTTTTTTTTTTTTTTTTTTTTTACGTGACCTTCTGTACTGGCATGACGTTTCATTGTTTTAATAACGTCAAATTTTACAGTAAAATTCATTTTACACACTTAACAAAATGCGGCAGAATCGTTTTCTTTACGTAACCACGTTTTGAATTCGTCATTTGAGAGCCACTCTTCTCTGAAACAACATTAACGTTTCCGTAGTTTCTTCGGCAAATGTATATGTAACGTATTGGATAGGTTACTGAGTCAATAAACCTATCCCTTCACGACAATCAGATACGCGACCAACTGTTGTCAATTTTTGAAAACAGAGTGAAACAATTGAATTACGTTCAGTGGGAGGGAAATAAGGAGCGAGACGACCTTGTTTATTTCCATAATTTTTTTAATTTCTTAATAACCGGACATTTTGCGTCCGGCCGCATGTAGTGAAGCGGACACGGACAAATCCCGTTAGAACCGGACAGTCCGGCCGAAAACCGGACGGTTGGCAATCCTACTTATTGGTGTACGGTTTTACTGTTGAAATTATTTACAAACGTGACACTTAATAAGATTTTCCGGGATGTAATGTATTTATAGTTAACACCGGAAATTAATTATACTTACCTGATATTTGTTTGACGTGGGTATCTTCTTGCCGACGTAGAGGTCATCCACCTCCTATTCTTCGGGTAGCAGTGCCTGTGGTTCGCAATGTTCCCCATGCACGTGAAACAATGCTGTGCGCAATATCAAAATCCTGGGCTGTCCTAGACACAGTTTATTCTTCTTTCAGTTTACCGATGATTATTCCCAGTATGAAGTCATCCGGATGTTGTCTCCGGGCCGTGATGTAATGAATAACAGCATCACAGTGCACCGCGACAGCTCGCTGATTTTTTTTTTTTTTTTTTTTTTTTTTTTTTACTTATGACTTTACGTCTCGTCGAAGTCGAGGTCATTATAGGCGGGACGGGACGTGGGACAAGGAACTGGAAGGAATTCGGCCATGGCCTTTTTGAAGGAAGCATCCCGTTATTCACTTGTAGCGATTTGGGGAAACCATGGAAAATCCAAATCATGATGCCCGGACGGGGATTCGAACCGGTGTCCTCCCGAATGCGATGCCAGAGCGTTTCGCTGATTGACACACAGTCTTGTCTTATTCCCCTAACTGCCTCGTGTTGTAGGGCCAGACACATTTGGTGCTGACCTCACATTACGTGACGTCCAGCTTCCTATGGACGTGTGGGAGACCTGTGGGAACATGCTTTTGCACTTTCATTCATTTCCGCCAAGTAATGTTACTTTATCAATCTCGTCCTTAAGTTTTGCAGACCAGTATAGTTAATGTTACGCTATTTGGATACTTTAGTCTTCTTTGCTAACCGAACCATTCTTTCTGGAACGATAAAGAACTATTTAAACCAGTGTGAAAGCTCTACTGAATCGCATCTCTTCAATGACAAAGTGAATTGGCCCTGAACACCACATTGCAACTCGTCCACAATTTTTATGAAAAATAAGTAACACCGGATCACAGACAATATTCTGAGATCCTAACAGACATTCCGACTCAAGAAATTAATACGTGGCCGCAATTCACCTATTTCTGGCTCAATACCATTCAGTAAGACAAAAGACTAGATTTATGGGTCGACACATGATTTAGGCTGCCTCCAAGTACGATCTTCACCTACAATAAAGACATCGGTCCGTTCCTTCAAAATACTTCTGAAAAGACATCACGCGCTCACAGACTGCTAAATGAGGAGAGGCCTCCATTTTACCTGCACCCCTGTTTATACGTTTCCTCAAATTTCACGATCTGGTGTGTAGGCAGTGGCGGATCTAGTAATTTTCAGAGTCGGGGCAAACCTGTGAGATTGCCACCCCACCACACCGAGTGGAGCTAAAACAAACAAACAAAACAAAGGTCACCGCAAATTAAATGTGCCATTTTCCGCCCCCTGTGGTTGCCGCCCGGTATGTCTCCCTCACCCCTAGATCTGGCACTGGTAACTGGTACAACATTTACGACGTGGCTACTGGAAGCGGATCTGCGCTGAAGTCTATTAGTACAACACTTTTTCCTAACGATATATTCAGATCTTGAGACACGCGCTAATGCTCCTGAAGCGATTGAGAACTCCTGAAATAATGTCCTAAAATAAGCTAAAGTGACCTTCATACAAACAAGTAAAAAGTTCTGCTATTGCCTTAGAGATTCGATTAACAATTACGTTTAAATGACGTAATTGTAAGAAAACCACAAAATAAACTGCCATTTACTTTAATCAATTGTAAAGATTGCAACGTAATAAGCATAAAAAAACGTCAAGAAACCTTTTTTTTCGCTGGATGGCTCTAGCCTTCCAGTTCAGTATAAAACAGAAGTTGGAGGTCTATCCGTTTCCTTACTGTTGTAACATACTTTTTGAAGCAAAATTTTTAATTGCGATGGGACATAAGTTACTGAGCTTGCTTCCAATTGGAGGTTATGAACTGAAAGCTGAGGAGGTAAGTGTAGTTTTTGGTGAAAAGAGTCATGTGCCACGAACACGATAATCATGTAAATGTGGAATTTCTAATTGCAATATTTGAACTTTTACCATCGAAAGAAACAAATTTTATATAATAATCCACTAGAGACCAGACGGTTTTGACCACTTTTTATTTTATCTTAAAGCTGTCAATATTGAGCTGAAGGACAAAGGACTGAAATATTATGCAGACTTTTGGTTTGCAGAATTATTTCGATTAACAAATTTCTATCAATTCCTATGACTCACGGCGTAGTTTCCAACGTGAGAGTAGATTGGGTGCCTATTTCACCTACAGAATATTTTGTCCAGGAAGAAGTCACCAGTCTATACGTAATTTGAGAAGATTCCAAGATCTTTGAAGAACCTTTCGCTCATTAATGCAATGGGTTCCCGTTATCTTCTGCATCTGCATGCCTATTCATCCACCCTTGGTGGACGTTTCCAAACATAAGAAGAAGAAGTTGTCCTAGTCCAGTCTCCGCTCGTCTGTCCTCCTACAGTGAGGTCGTAGGAAAACAGTGGGTGATTTCGGATTAGTTCAGTCGCCAGTGACTCTTCCGTGAAGGATAGGTCTCTCCCAAACGCCCACACCCGTTGGCAAGATGAGGAATGCTAAGTAAGAGTTTATATTCCTATCTTATCCACGTCGTTAAATACTCTTAGGAAGATAGCCGGCTATAGTCAATCAAATAAGGGATAGTGTGTTTGATTCTACTCTACTATTAAGTCACACGTGTTAAATATAATACTTGTTTAGTCAAGTGATGATTCTTTTTATACTAGTATCAAGCTGACCTTTCTTATGGCTTGACGCCTCGTCGAGCTCATTAGAGGCGAGATAGAATTGAGGACTATAACAGGAAGGAACTCATTTAGAGCATTCACCTGGATGAATTTCGGGAAACTATGTTAAATCGAAATAAGTATGGCTGGGCTGCGATCTGAATCCGCGTCTTCTCGAATGCGAGGTCAGAGCGTTACAGATTACGCATGGGCTCGGTATGACTGAAAAGTTATTTTAAGCTCATGGGGAATCAGTTCAAAACAAATGCGAAGAAACTAATTTGGTTTTTGGACGTTGATTAATGGTGCAACCTAGTATCCATATTTATCTACAAATAAACGGTCTGAACTGAATGCAGTAAATCTAAGAAAATGAAGTTGTATTTAGTATGAAACTTCAAGGAATTCAAACTTGGATGCTGACACCTGCTACGCTGTCGAGGTCCCGGAACGCGGCGACATTTGTGTCTTCCGAGAAGCGTAGAGACGCCCAGCTGCGCGCACATGGCACTGCAATCAGAGGTTCATACCGAGCGTTTCAATCAATTCGTCCCACGCGGCTGTCGTTATTCAGCGCGGCCCCGGGGGATCGGTAATGCGCGATATCAACTGCGGAGTACAATAGGACGCACCTCGCTGTAAATGTGAATCAAGAACAAAGAGACGCACTTATGATTACAGCACAGCTTCAACTAATGAGTCGATACCGTTAGCAATCTGTTGCGAGACTCTTTTCATTGAACTTCATTACAAGCGAACTTCAAAGAAACAGTTCCCATTTCTGCAGAAGATTAAATTATTTTATTTGCCTCCTTTTGTCCAGAATTTGATCTTTTTATATTTATTTCCGCGCTTGGGGGATATTGACTTAGATTTCGCCTCTTTGCTTTTGTTGCTATAGTTGAAATCTAGAGGATATTGAAATCAGCATTTTGAAAGTGACGTGCTCTGTGCAGTATACTTCTCATCGGGAAACTGATTTCTACTGTCGTGTTACCAATAATTTAATAGTAATAATAGTAAGTACCAATACATAATTTACTACACCTTGCTAGTAAGTGAGGAAAAGAAAAAACAGAATTCGTAAATGTTTGAACGAACATAATAGAACGCTTCAAACATGACAATTCCAACATTCAGTCCCCACTGAAGTCGCAATGATATCCACTACAGTATGGTATAGTGCCTGGAGACTAGACTCACCTCATTGGCTCGGCAATCTTCGGCAAGGTTTTTTTTTTTTTTTTTTTTTTTTTTTTTTTTTTTTTTTTTTTTTTGGCTTTACCCTTAGGCTAATTTAACCAGTTACATGGAGTAATGGTGCTCTTGTATTTATATTATGCCTTTAGTTTTCGCCACATACATGTAGATTAAGCTAATCGCTTTCTTGTTAGGCGCGGCGAGAGTTATGATCACATCTGCGATGTTTTCTATGTGAAGAGCGTCTTTTAATAAGGTTCTTCTAAATTCTCGGTGGCGCCTACATCTTAGAAGGAAGTGGTAGATGTCCTCCACTTCGCCACAGGATTCGCAGTTCGGAGAATCCGAGACCTTGATTAGAAATTTTTTATCATTTAACCAAGTGTGCCCCGTTCTTAATCTACTAATCAGCGTGATTGCCTTTCTATGCAGATCCACTTCCTGGAACCATGGTTTCATCGTAACTTTACTGGCGATGGCGCGGTACCATAGCCCTTTCCCTTGGGCCTTTTCGTTCCACTTTCTTTCCCATGCGTTGAGAGCTCTTGCTGAGACGATCGTTCTGAAATCGGTATAAGGCACTGGTATGTTCTCAGTATCGGGAACCTGGAGATGTCGTCGAGCTATTTTGTCCGCTAGCTCGTTCCCTGTCACTCCCACGTGACCCGGGATCCATTGTAGGCACACTTCTATGCCTCTGTGTATGGCTTTCCAAAGTTCTCTGCCAACTTCATATGTCAGGTAGTTTCTGCACTGGCCTTTAGGAATGCCTATGATAGCCTGTAAGGCACTTTGGGAATCCGAACATATCACTGCTTTTGTCTGTACTGACCGTTGTATATATTGTATGGCCCTCAGGATTGCGTACATCTCGGATGAGAAGATTGAGAATTCTGCCGGCAATCTACAAGCTTCATAAACGCCACAGTCTGCATCGACCCAAGCAGCCGCGCTGGTGGATTGCATTACCCTTGATCCATCGGTAAATACTTTCCGCCATTCCTTCCATCGTGTGTTCAAGGTTTCTAATGCCCATTGCTTCAATTCTAACTGAAGGGTGGTTTTTTTGTCTACCGAGCCCTTGATCAAGGACAGGTGGATTCGCGACGAGATCTCCGCCCTTTGCCACGTATCTTCTTCGCTGAACATCTCGTTGATCTCCTGTCTGTGTATATTCCACAGGGCCGTTGTCTGAAAATACTGTATCAGGCTGGGTTTTTTCTGTTGTTGACGTGATTTGGCTGAACTTTCATGGGCAAGGAGCTGCACCTTCCTCTGTAGGGGATGTGACATCATGGACCACACCTTTAGCCAGAAGTTCAACCCCAATTTACTTCTTCTTGTACTCAACGGTGGAATGGCTAATTCTGCCTCCATCACGGCGATGGGGGTGGATTTCACAAAGCCTCCGATTACTCGCAGAGCTGCTGATTGAATGCAGTCCAATTTTGTTAGAAGAGACTTGGCGGCAGTTTGATACAGGAACCCCCCGTATTCCATTCGGCTCCTCAGTAGAGAGCAGAATACATGCCGGAGTAGTCGAGGGTCCGCACCCCAGGTCGGGGCGGCGAGGGCTTTGAAACAGTTCAGGCGTTGCATACATGATTGCTGCAGTTCCATGATATGCTTTCTCCATGTTAATTTTGAATCTAACCAAATTCCCAGGAATTTGATCTCTTTAACTAACTCCAGTGTGTGTCCATTTAGTGTAATTGCACAGTCTTTTCCTTGTAGCTGTCTTTGCGTAAACACACAAATTTTGCTTTTTTCGATTGATATTTCTAGCCCTTTGTCCAGCAATCTCTTTTGTATCAGCTTCAATTGCTCCTCTAGTATTCTGCGGGCCGTTTCTATGTCCGGGTGAGATATATATACAACAAAATCATCCGCATATTGGAGGAAGGATACTAGGCCCTTTAGGATGTTACATAGGTCTGCCATGTAGATATTGAATAGTAAGGGGCTCATTGGATCGCCCTGCGGTAAACCTTGGAAGACTAGCCGACTGATTCTGTCTCCCTCCGCTGTAAACACTGAATTCACTCTTCGGGCGAGGTATCGGCCACACCATGAGCATAACTTGCTAGGTATGCCCATCTTTTTCATAATGCCCACAAGTATATCTATCTGCACATTGTTATAAGCATCCTTAATATCCAGGAAAGCAGCCACTAAATAGTTTCTTCTTGTGAATGACAGCTGAATATCTGTCACCAGCGTGCTGATATTGTCTAAGGTGCTGAAGCGTTTTCGAAAGCCCATAGTTCTCGTATCAAGTAACCTATGATGCTCCAGGTGCCACTCGATCCTGTTTTTGATCATTGCACTCATCAGTTTTGTCGGGCACGGCAGGAGAGAAATGGGGCGATATGACGAGATGATGTTCTTCTTCCTGTGGGGTTTACACACGGGAATAACGATTACCTCCCGCCACTGTTCAGGAATATAGGAGAGGTCAATCATAGTATTGTAGAGATTCAGCATGGCTTCCTTCGCTTTAAGAGGGAGTTTGTCGATCATTGTGTAGGTAATGGCGTCCATCCCCGGAGCAGTATCTTTCTTCCGTAGGGCGAGCAATAGTTCTGATAGGTGAAAACAGGGTTCCGTCGATCCTGTTGGGACGTCGTCTACTTCCCTACTCTTGTGATATTCCTCCTGTTTTGGTACATATGGAGGAGTGAACGAGGCTAGGAACTCCTCTGCTGCTTGTCTGTCTGACGATATCCAACTGGTAGCCGGCCTCTCACCCTTAAACCACTTCAGTTTCCGCCAAGTCTCTTGGGTCGTCACACCATATTTTAAATTGGAGCAAAAACTCTTCCAGCCTTCTCGTTTGGCCTTTCTAATGGTATCTCGTGCTTCAGCCGTTCTTTTCTTGAGTTCTACCAAATTCTCCTGAGTGGCGGCGTGCAAATATGTTCTGGTAGCCAAGCGCCGCCTGGCGACAGCTCGTGAGCAGTCACTGTTCCACCAAGGTTTTCTAGTGAGCTCTCTTCTAGTGTGAGTTTTAACCTCTGGTATAGCCTCTTCTGCAGCAGCCTCCACTATTCTTTGAAATTCGTTGTACCGACATTGGATATCGTCGGTTGCACCTTCCCACTGCTCCAACAGCGTGCTGATCTTTCCTTCGTAGCGAGCCCAGTTAGCCCTGTTACACAACCACCGTCTGCTTGAGTGCCGGCGGACCGATGGGAGATTCCAATCTAATGATAATTTGAGGACGCAGTGATCACTTCCGATAGTCTCTGGTAGCAGATCCCATTTCGCTCTATGCATTAGGTTCATCGATATGAGAGTAATATCTGGAGAAGAATTTCTCTGACTAGGAGCACCAAGTCTAGTTCCGTGTTTGTTAAGAACGGCAAATGAAGAGGCTGATATGGCATGGGCGAGCTCGATTCCCTGCGTGTCTACATAACTATCTTGCCATAACGAATGGTGAGCGTTGAAGTCGCCTCCAACCACACTACTTGCCGGCAGCTGATGGAATACAGCCGACCAATCTTCTTCCTTTAGGTTGACTTGAGGTGGTTTATACATGACGGTGGCCGCTTTGATAGGTCCATCGTACGAGAGATCGACAGAGAGCATTTCTACATTGGCAATTGGCGCCGCTAATCTGCGCACGGAGCAATTAATGTGGCTTCTCACCAAGATGGCAACTCCCCCGTGCCCATCATCTCTGTCTTTCCGAAACACACTAAAATTCTTGATGTTTATGTTCGACGAGCTGCGCAGCCATGTTTCCGATATAAGGACTAGGTCGGCCTTATGTTCTGTTATGGTTCTTTGAAATTCGTCCCATTTTGGTAATAGGCTACGTGCGTTCCACTGTAACACTGTCAATTTAGTCATTCTAGCCATTTTTAATTAACAGATTTGCAGCCTCCGGTGTGGTTCCACTTGGCCCCATTTCTTTAATTTCTTGAAGCACTTGTCGACACGCTTCGTCCTGAATTTTCTTCACTGTGGTGGCTGCCAGCTTGCCTTTCATCTGTTGTGCCAGCAGTTTGACCACTATTTTGACTATTATATTAACCATGTCTTCTCCTGCCTCTCTACTAGTTTGTTCTTTGCTGGTTACTTCTTCGGTTTGGGTGGCTATAGATTCCTTGGGAGTACTGACGGTACTTTGGCAGTGCTCCCTGATTTGCTTCATTCCCTGTGGCGTCGTCACCGCGCTGTACCTTTTACTCTGTATAGGTGGGAATTCTGCTGCCTTGTATTGGTAACTTTGTTGTATACTCCTCTTGTTTTCCGTCGCCATTTTTGCTTTGTCCTCTTCTTGTCGCTTCCGTTCGGGGCATTTCCTATCGTTCGCTTTGTGGTCACCTCCACAGTTTACGCATTTTTGGACCTCATTTGAGCAGCTGGATATGTTGTGTTCTTCACCACACTTCATACATCTTTCTTTTCCTTTACAGAATTTGGCCGTATGACCAAATCTATAGCATTTGAAGCACTGCGTTACTGGAAATATGTAGGGAGCCACCTTGAATCTCAGGTAGAAGATCTCGATTTCCTCTGGCAGGAATTGGCTATCAAAGGTTATGAGCACAGTTTGCAGGGGAACTGTTTCCACCTTGCCGTCATTGAATACTTTCTTGGTAAATCGCCGTACATCGATAATCGGTGCCGACGAAACAGCGTTAATCCTTAATTCTTCTTCTGCTAGGTCCGTAGGCACAAACTTGATTATCCCTTTCCGTTCTACTCGGTTAGCCGGTATATAAGCCTGCAGACCCAAGGATTGAAGAAACATCTTGTTTTCAACGAAGCCATTAGCAGTGTTGGCATTCAAAAATTCCATAGACATTCTGTTTTTCCCAAGTTGATTGAGTCGTTTCAGCCCAGTGACCTTGTTATAAAAAATTTTCCCCAGCTGAATTGGGTGTAGAGGAGCACTGTCTGATGCGTTCTCGATTATAGCCATATATGGACCCTCTGCATGGTCATTATAAAGACTCTTCCGCATTGCCGTCTCGGGGGGATTCCGCTTGACTGCTTCTTCTCTTACTTGGCTTGCCTGACTAGTTGTCTGATGGTTACATAAGGTGTTCAACTGATGGCCTCCATCTCCTGACGCTCTACTGGGATTTGTTTGAGGTGGGGTCGCTAGGCTGCACGCTACCTCCTTACCTCTGCTAGGAATCGACTCAATGATCATCGGTTCTTCAATTTTCTCTTTCGTGACGTTTCTCCTGTCTGCAGCTTTACGTTTCTTCCTCAGATTGTACTTTTCTTCTTCGTCGGTGTCGTTTAGGTTTGCCTCCTTTGTCTTCCTCGCTGTCTCCATCATCTCTTGGTCACTCTGGTACACGGTATACCCCTCTTCTTTTCTCGGGTCGATTCCATCACTTGCTTCCGCCATTTCCTCTCGCCCTCCGGCAGAAGGGTCCGACGAGATGAGCTCAGCCAAGGATGTATTAACACAGTTAGGTTGTCTTCTCTAGATGAAAAATACTATAACTGCCCGCTGATTCACCAAAAGTTATGTGAATATAACACGACCGCAGTTAGCACTGTTGATAGTCGCCGGGAGATGAGTCCGCTTCGCTGCCACTAACACTCGCGCAGGTAAACACGTCTCACTTCCTCTTCGGCAAGTTTCGATAATGCCCGAAGTGTTAGTTGCACTGACTGCCACGACAGCTCTCCACTGCTAACCAGAAAATTTCAAATAACTGCATTTGGTTTTATTTGCACTTATACTGTTCAAAGGCAGTTTAGCTGCCTCGCCAGCTAAAAGACAAAGACAATTCTGTCTGTTGAGGAGGTCACTGCACACAAATACGAAGGGCAAAGATAAAAAATCATAATGCCACGTTCGTTTAAATTTAAATCTTGCTGTTTATTTATTTACGACGGTTAAACGCATACATCCACATAAGGAGAAGAGCGTCTGATGTTTACGATCTATTCTCTACAGCAGATACCAGCGCCAGTTCATAATATATCGATTTTCGACAGAAGATAACAAACAGAGAATATTACTGAAACTGAGAGGAATATTACGCGAAACTTAGTTAATCACGAAATATATCAGTCAAATAAATAATAGTTAATTGTTTTTGAAATTATAATTTATTTAGAAACTTTTTCATTAGCTACAATGAAAACTTCCGTTATTCAAAGTCAAATGCAGTTATTTATAAAGATTCTAGCCAAATAATCCGAGAATCAAATCAGGGAAAGTTTACTCTCATCACGAAAATATCAATTAAAATATAATGATTAATCGTCATTGGTTTTTCGTTAGAAACTTTTGCTAATTCTTACTACCACTATAGGTGATACCCGTCATTTTTGACGAGCGTTTAAACTATATGTACATACTGAATTCAGTCGATCGTGAATCTATATTCCTTTTTTCTTTCAAGCGATAAAGAAAACAGTGTGTGCAATTGGCTGTTTTGAAGACTATTAAACACTTCTTTTCTAGCGTTTCCAAAATTAACGAAGTTAAAAACAGCCTTTAAATTTTTAAAAAAATAAACGAGATTACATAATCCTTCTTCTTTATATGAAGCTATTAATATTCGAATACTAACTTACACCCAAGAATCTGTCTTTTGCTGGAAATGCGATTTATACGAAATGGCCATACGCAACGGGTGGATCGTAAATGACTCCATCTGGCTATGAACCAAGAGCGCTATGGTTTGTGTGTTAATTTGCTTGTCAGACGCAAAGCGTTTGACGCGGTAATTGGGAAACATCCCAGCATTCACCAAGACGATTACAGTGAATTGCAATCAGGATGAACGGTACATGGTGTTTATAACATATGCTACCACCCCAATTATGTAATTATTTATCATTTAAATATTATTTTGTTAATTGTATTTAAATTGTCATTTAAATATTGATTGTAATGATGTACATGATATAATTTCTAAGGTCGAGGGAGTCCACAGATTAACAAACATTGTCAGTGGGTAGTAGGCCTATATCTTTGAAAAGAATGAGACAGAAAATCTTTGGTCTGATATGAGAGATTCTTAATGAAAAAGAAGAAGGAAGGTGTGTGTAAAAAGCTGTAGGTTTTAGACTGAGTGTCGCAGTAGAATTATATGAATATTTTAGTAGTTCGAGAAGTTATGTACTATAATTGTGTTTTGTTTTGTCTGCGAGCTTTGGATTGATTTGTATTAAAAACAGCTGAGAATATACGCTAACGACTTGGAGTTGTAACTTCTGTCGGACAATTTGATGAGCTATTTTATTACCATTGAATATCTTTAAATATTTTTTAAAAAAGGTGACCTCTACTCTGTGTGCGTGGATCAAAAGACAACATATTTAGGGCCACGTCGTCGTAAGCAAATTAATTAATGGGATTTGATCGACTTCAATTGGATGAATTTTAAATGTTTGGAAGTTACAGGTTGCAGCTTTAAACTATTGTGCCAGATTGGCAAGGGAAATTTCCTTACATGTTTTTAACTATCTTTAACAACATATGATCAGTTAAAACCTTCAGTAGGTAATAACACAGATTTTATCTTAAAATTGCAAATACTTACATTCTGTTGCACTGTTCAAGAATTTTAACATAAGTATATGGAAGTTATTGTAGAGTTTATGTATACCGTAAAACTGTTCTTGTAGGTAGCACAATGTTGTATGAGTTCTGTATATACTTTGGAAAATTATTCCCAGTTGACCCTTTTCCCCATTTGTCACTGGCTCTCTACAAACGCATTCTTCTCGGCAAAGTAATAGTATTAAAGTAACAATTTCTTTAATTTTTGCTTGTGTTAAGCACATCTGCTAATGTAAAAAGAAGCTTTAAAAAATCCATGTCAAGGTTTTGTGTTTCAAGCTTCATATAGGAATATGATCAATGTGTAGAGCGAAACCCGTTGCTTTTTTTTTACGCCTCGTCGATGTAAAGGTCACTAGAAGAGGGTAAGGATTGGGGGCAAGGAATGGGAAGGAATTCGGCCATGAACTTTTGAAGGAACCATCCCACATTTCGCCTGGAATGATTCTGGGAAACTATGGAAAACATACATCTGTATGGTCGGACGGGGATTCGAACCCGCGTTGTGCCGAATGCGAGGCCAGAGCTTTACCGCTCACCCACCACGCTCGTTGCCCTTTGTATCGCTGCCGAACATCCCGTTTTCGAGAGTCACCAAGAGAACAGTCTATTAATTAGGGTCTTCGCAGCACTAATTCCACTGACTCATAATTTCAGGAGGGCACAATGGTCCGACAAGCGATTTTGTAAACTCGGCCTCTGCAACATGAGCAAGTATCGGCATTGTAATTTAATAGAATTCATCAAACACTACTAAATTTAATCTCTTATTACCTTGAAGGTCATATTTGCTAAAGGTTAAGTTCTGTGAAAGGTTTGCGAACAATATTCACAGCATGCCATTCGTCTGACTTATATTGTCAGGCTCTGCGCATTGCCTACACTCGCATATGGCTTTAAACAAAGCGATAAAATAAAACAGATTGGGGGATTTAACGCAACTCAGTGACGAAACTGAAGTATTTCGTTAAAACTAAGTAGGAGGAACATTCTCATCATCCCTCCTCTGTTGTCATCATATTGTCACTGATTTTATCCTATGGTGTACATAATTAACAGAAATTTTTCATGATATCATTTATACACAGTCCAGTCACATTAATGTGACCACCTCTCAAAAACCAGAATAACCACCTTTGGCAGAGCGGACCGCTGCGAGGCGTGCAGGAAGAGAGTCAATTAGGTTTTTGAAGGTGTTCACTGGGATGTTGAGCCATGCCGACTCCAGTGCCGTGGCCAGCTGCGCTAGATTACACGGCTGAGGATCCATGGCGCGAACAACCAGATCGAGGTGGTCCCACAGATTCTCGATTGGGTTTAAATCTGGTGAATTTGCTGGCCAGAGTAAACTCATCCTGGCGCTCTTCGAACCACGCACATACACTGCGAGGTGTATGACATCTCGCATTGTCCTGCTCGTAGATGCCATCATTCTGAGGAAAAATTATTCGCTTATAAGGTTGAACATGGTCTTGTGATCCATCGTGCCTTCCACAATGATGAAGTTCACCCAGAGAATGCCAGGAAAACATTCCCCAAACCATAATGCTCCCTCCTCCACCATGGATCCTTCCGGCAATTGTTGCA
This sequence comes from Vandiemenella viatica, assembly GCA_031002005.1. Taxonomy (NCBI): domain Eukaryota; kingdom Metazoa; phylum Arthropoda; class Insecta; order Orthoptera; family Morabidae; genus Vandiemenella; species Vandiemenella viatica. The sequence goes on from JARYHS010008074.1 coordinate 289,613,675, forward strand.
GGGTGTTTGCTTTCAGACTTTTCACGCAAAAAACGTGATTCATCGGAAAAAGCCACCTGTCGCCACTCTGTGGACGTCCAGTTGCGATACTGGCGTGCAAATTCCAGCCTTCGTCGCCGGTGAACAGCAGTCAGCATTGGTGCATTAACCAGGTGTCTGCTGCGGAGGCCCATGTGCAGCAACGTTCGCTGAACCGTTGTTGAGGATACACTCTTGGTAGCCCCTTGGTTCATCTGAGCGGTCAGTTGCTCAACAGTTGCACGTCTATTTGCCCGAACGCATCTCCGTAGCCTTCGTTCGCCTCTGTCATCTATAGCCTGTGGTGCACAACATGTTCCACGCCGCTGATTTTGAATAGTGCCATTTTGTCATGCACGGTATACTTTCAACACGGCGGCACGTGAACAGTTCATAAAATAAACCGTTTCCGAAATGCTTCCACCCTTGGCTCGAAAGCCAATAATCATGCCCTTTGGGACGTCGGATAAATCGCTACGTTTCTGCATTACGCCAACGACTGAAATGCTTTCCGATGCCCTAGGACATCCTTTATATACACTCCACTGTAATGTGATTGGTTATTTCACGTTGACGTCGAAAGTAGGTGGTGGTCACATTAATGTGACTGGACTGTATAATTATATGAAAATAATCACAATATGTTTATAAAGTATAAAATACCAATAAAATATATTCGGGACTTCTAGGTGAAACACGGATAATTGATTGACGCGAAAACATCACGGAAGTTTATAATTAAACTCTTTAGCCATCCTTAATACGCAGTTTATTAACAATCTGATAAGGAATATGCAGCGGATTTTGCATATGATCAATAGCAGCAAGCTCCTGAATCTTGCAGTTTTTACCGGAGTATAAAAAATTCACACTTGCGTTAGATGTTACGATTGCGATTGATCTACGTATCTACTACCACTCCCGCCTAGGAAAGTTGAACCCACGGATATCCTCTGCAGGGTAAGTAATAAAACAACTATTTATGGGAGACCTGATATTCCAGTGCTGCAGCCGTGTGTCATGGGTTTTTTCATTCTACTGTTTTCGGAAACTGACTCGGAGCTAAAGAGATATTGTAAAATGTTCGTACCAGGTAGGTTGTTCCTGGCCAAGTATTGCCAGAACTCTTTTCCAATGATTTTTCTCTTCTTATCTGTGGAGGTGATATATTATTGATAACTGCCGGCCAAATAACTGGAACTGCTTGAACTGTTCGAGTTACCAACACCATTACCCGATAAGCTGAACATCTACCCTCCTTGTATGAACCACGTGCCTCGGTAATCTTTTGCAGATAAATTGGGATGTGAGTACCTTGTTCTCATTTTAGTAATGCTAACCGATAAGCTGATTTTCATTGAAATAATTATCTCGTTGTTGACGGGCCATTAAATACGAAGCAAAAAAAAAAAATCTGTAATAATCTTAAGACATTAGGGCTTTTGAATAAAAAAATTATTAACTTTTGTGTAAGTATAAACGACCAAGGTACCGAATTTTCGCAATCTTAAACTTTGTTAATTAGTCACTCCACGAGATAATTCTAGCCATCGGCCACTAGTCATCAAATGGCCACCGGAGGTAGTATTATTAACTGTTTGCCAAAGGTTCCCGTTTGTACATTATGCCCTCAGAATCTTCGGTTGCTTAAGATGTTAACAATAAGCTTATACATTTTGCAAGATGGAATAACGTCAACAGATTTTGATCATTCTCTCGATACCATATCAAAGGTGCAGTTAGGCTTGCAAATAAGACGTCCCTATTTAAAAACTATTATGTATGAAAGTGGGATGAAATGGAACTTGTTGCATGATCGAAAGTAGGGACTATTCTATTACATGTTAGTCGTTCCAACAGTCTGTATGGAACTCTTAGAACAGATATTTTGCCATTTTTTCCACTGGATTTAAGGGCAATGATTTAAATGTTTGCTTTCCAGGTTGTTGTTACATGGTTTCAAGAGTTATTCTTTCATCTACGACCACAGTTTGAAAGATCTGGATATGTACCATTACATCTTGCAGCATTGAGTTTCTTAATAGTACCGACATACCGTCGGGAAAACAAAACGACCCTAGAAAGATCTAACGAGTTGTCCGTATTCTAGAACTTAAAGAATGCAGAAGAGTCGATATTTCTCAAAATTCTATCCAGGATACTGTAATTTTTTTATGCTGGTTGAGGAGATGGATTACTTAACGTCGGATCATTGCGTAACAGGAGTATAATGACCTTAGCTTGGACGAAAAGCAAGCACGAGAAACAATATTCTTTGGAATTGCAGTTATATTTGTTTCGCCTCCTGAACAAATTTCAAGGAAATTATAATTAGCAGAAAAATATTTTGAAAAAGATATCTTTGACTACAGATTCCGCCCTAATGTAAATCTTTAATCGTAAAATTAGGTCATGACCATTTGAATTTTGCTGTCCACGAATCGCATTGTAGTGTTATAGTTTAATCTTCCTTGCTGCGGCGGTCAGAAGTGGCTAACATTTCCGTTTCGGAAATGCCTGTCAGTTCTTGCTGATGAGAATTCTCAGAAGTCAGACCCTATCGGCCGCAACCGCCACACTGCTCGATCACGAGCGATTTACTCAGAATGGTTTCCACTTACAATTCATTTATGAGGTTTAAAATAGAAGGAAAAGATTATAGAAATTGCGTTGCAGGCTTTACTCGTTAAGTGTCACAAATTATGATTACAGTAATATATGAGCTTCAAACTGTCTGTCTCATCTTGAAGTGCAACGTCTGCGTTTCTTTTCTTTTGAAAAAAAAAAATAGAAGAATGCTTGGGATTTATATAACAAAATAAACGAAATTCTACATAAGAATGTCATAAAATGGTTCGATTGTCATAGAAATGGGAAACTATTGATAAAATTATAAATTAATTTTTTATCCAGTAAACCTCTGTTCATGTTTTGTCTTGAACTTAGCTAATAAAGCCGGTATAAAAAAATTTATGTAGTAGAAATAAAGGCGTAGACCAGAGTAGAGCAAATATAAGCAACACCTTTATTTTTTTTTAAAGGAAAAAAGGACTCTTCATTGTATTAATATATAGCAAAAGAAAAAAAAAAGTAAAAGCATTTATACACATCCTCAGCTGTTTTCTGTACATTTTCTCTGTCGCACTGGCAGTTTTTCAATTCCTTGTTCATAAAACATTGCTGGAAAAGTTCATAAACAATTACCCTTGAAGTCAAGAAAGGAAAATAAAGAAAGTTTCATCTTTCTATAAATAAAATATTAACACAAACTGTTTTAAAGCTGGTTACGTTTCACTGGTCGTTATAAACAAACTAAAATTATTGCTGTTCTACAGCATACACTTTTGAGTCAGAAACGTGCAGGAAGCGTCAGCTGAAAAATTGTTAAAGGCACAACAAGGCTGTGGAGCCTTGAATATTTACTGCCACCTACGATGGAAATATCACAAACTTCTACGAGTTGAGAAATGTCAGTTTTTAATTAACTGTGTTCTAAACTAAAGCTGTAGCGTGATTCTATAACAGTTCTGGGAACAAATTTAAAGTGAGTATATGTTCTTAGAAAACTATTAGGTACAGTATGGGCGTTTCTTAAGATGGTTGCAATGAAGCAATACAGAATCGTGTGAATCTTGTGATTAGTACTGAGACAATTATCAAAGCCTTTAAAAGTAATGATCTTTTTCAACTCGCGAATTACGCAAGAAAATGCTTCTTCTGTGTAAACGTGTTATCGAAACTACCAAGCAATAAAATTTCGAAGTTAGTGCACACCTCTCAAAGAGTAAAAAACTTGTCATCGTATAGAGCAAAATTAGCACACAGGTGGTGTTTAGATTTTCGCACTGAAAACACAAAAACGACCACAGTTGATCTTGAATTTTTGTTTCACATAATAACTGCTAAGATTTCTAAATACAATTGCACAATCTCCGATCAAAGAAAATCCAATTAGATGTTCCAAAATCCATGAAAAACAAAATTTATAAAGAATTTTTATTTAATTTAGCAAATAAAGTTATAATTGAGATGTCAAATTACCCAGACATTTCTTTTCGCTTCTGCTAGTCTAAATCGGGGATACGCCACAAGTCCCCGGTGTTTCATATTAACATAGGAGAAAAAAATATGTAAGACCAGATTTAACCAACACATTATGGATTATCAACATAAATATCTCCCTCAAAACTATAGTAATACGACAGAAGTACTAACCAACCATTAATCTCACATCTATCTAGACAATTATAAAGCTATGAGCGCGCTACGTCTGTCCATTTGTCTACGAATAACGCGTAAGCTATCTAACCTATACGAATAAAGTTTGAACACTTATGGTCTAGATCAGTGATTCTCAAAGTGATGTACGCGAACCGCTAGGGGTTCATCCAGTTAATCGCAAGAGGTTCGCGACAAGATTTACGTGATGGCGGACAGGCTGTCTCAAGCGTATAACACGCACAATGGTGAATATCACTCAATGTTGCCAATAGTGGAGCTAAAAAGAAAAAAAGGCTCTAGTTTTTTGTTACGGGGGTACGCCATAGCCTGGGATATTTTATAGGGGTACGTGGAGCTAAAAGTTTGAGAAACTATTGTCTAGGTTAATATCTGCGTTATAGCTTATCACTCTACATTACCGAGCAAAGAAACAATAAATTAAATTCTCTTTGTAACTAGAAGATACAGTCACTACAGATCACACGGAATCTCAGAAAATACTATTTTTTACGAGATACCCAGCAAATATTACTCTACAGTACAGATAGACAGTCCACCTTTGGATTCTGTTAACATTGTTTTCTGAATACGCAACTCTGGTTATTTATTTCTTCAGTTTTATGAAATACAGTACGTTATAATACACGGAAAAAGTCAATGAAAACAAAAAGCTTAACAAAATTGTAGAATTTAATTTACTTTAAATTTTACAAAGATATTTCATTACAAACATTTAGCCTTGCTAATAAAAGAAAATCCTACATTCACCAAGGGAGGCATGGGCGAAGCAGCGGGAAAATACTAGTTACATAAGAACATACTTCAGCTCTGCATTCTGGGAGACGCATGCCGGTAGTAAAGAAAGATTGAGAACTAACCTTCAAGCGAAACGCGGGAAAGTCTGGTTGTTAGGAACCGTCTTTCAGTTTCAGTGACATAATTAGTGTGTTATACGTAACGGATACAAATTTAAACTACCTCACTGGCTGGCTACAGTTTTTCCGTCATGACGTATTGCTGATGTATGTTCTACGAATCAGCTGTCCGAGTTTGTTCGCCTACGTTTGAAAGTTGCTAGGAACTGAGATTGGTATTTCCGCTTTTCATTGAACTTCACAGTAAATTTGCCAGATTAGTATAAGAGGGGCGTTTTAGTCTGTCTATAGCCGTACATAGTCCTTCTTTGACTACATTTCAATTCTTTTCCAGTACTGCCAGGATACCCCGAATGGTAATCCGGCAGTCTCTGTTGGGACTGGATCTATAGTTGAACGTGAGATCCGAAACCCGGACGTGCTGCCGTATCTCACATAAATAAATCAAAGTACAAAAAAATCTTGGTCACATGGGGCTTTGTACACGATACCCTCAAAACCCTAGGTAAGCGATTTAACCATTGAGTTACCACATGGGTTGGTCTATAATACTAACCTATTAGCCTAGTTTCAAATTCATGGGTGATGCAGTGGTTGTTCATGTCATTTTACTTAATGTTTATTGGAACAGCCAGTATTTTGGGGCCGTATTGAAGTGTGGTGCCTTAATACCTTTTCACAGAGTGCTTTTCCGTACTTCATGAGGAAATGATGAAGCGAATGCTTTTGCATAAACTACAGATATAAACCGGTGAATTCTGAATTACTTACCCATGCAACACGAGCGATTAATTATTCTATGAAGACGACAACAAGATCTTTAGAACGTTTACTGAATGTGTTAAACCTTACCCACAGAAAAGTTCTCTCAACTTGATAAACTGACAGAATCACATACGAAACATTTAGAACTTACTAAAACAAAATCCTGAGATTTGTTGGTGGAACTGAGCAGATAATTATTTTATTAGAAACCGATTTCCAGATACCTACAGTCGTGTAGTAGAAGATAAAAATCGGTAAATAGGAATACTGAGGTTATGCTGGGTTGTACGTTCTTATAGCAGTTGGTTCGGTATTGCCCGGCGATTCTTGTTCCAATACAGGAGCAGCTCAATGTAGCAACCACGAAATTCTTTGTAACTTCAAATCATGTTGCTGTAGACATCTGACAAGCACGAATTAGTCGTTAAGGAACTAAGAATTCGCCTATTTTCAGCCCTACAACACACATAAAAGTGAAACATTTATTTTAGAGCGAGAGATTTAAACACTTGATTATTATTTTATTTTGCTTGTCGCATAGAATCTGTTCTTTTACGTACATGAGATCCTCATCAAAACTTAATTTAAATTGATTGCAATAAAGCGCACGCTCCGGTGGCAAATTTCCTACAAACCTTTTCCCCTTTCCTGTACCCACCTGCTTTTACACTCTACAAATTTCAGCTTCGAATTCTTTCAACGTTTTTGGTAAATTTTTCATCATTTATCTTGGTAACTCATTCCAATTCCCGACCTCCTTACCAACGAAAGAAAATCTTCCCATACCCTTGTGCCTGAAATCGAGTGGTAGTTTGTGGTTATGGTCATCTATTCCCTTCCATGCATTACTCTTAATTCTTACACCAGCATCTTCCCACCAGTACACGCCTGTGCACTCCCATGACTCTCTTCACACTCCCCCTGTCTTCCAATTAATCCCATTCCATCACTTTTATCTTATCAATTACTGATTGCGTTTTGCAGTAATTTCCAGAGACAAATCTGGCAGCCCTTCTTTACACCGCTTCCAATTCCTGTATTTGATAAACAAAATGTGGGTCCCATACTACACTACCATATTCATGCAATGAACTGATCAAAGTTTTGTAACCCAATACCTTTACTTCTATCGTACATCCCCTCATCATTTTCTCCAACAAGTGCCAGATTTTGAAACCTTTTCCTATTACCTGTACAATGGTTTTTGCCCAGTGGAGCTTGTTATTAAATGTTATGCCAAGATATTTACATTTCAAACAATTATTTCCGCACCTTATAATCACAATCAACCTTCAGTTTTTTATCTGTGTAACTAATAAGTTATTTTTTCTTTTCATTTATCTCCATCCCATGTTTACCAGCCCGGCTAGATATCCTGTCCAGATCAACCTGCAGGCTGTTCGCAGTCCTCCACCGTTTTGATCATTTTATATAGCATTATGCTATCTGCAAATAACCTAACGGTCCTCACATACATTTCTCATGTGGTTGTATATCAATCTCTCCATTAATTTTACCTACCACTGTTGTCAAACAGATTAGTCTATAATTATAGACTCTATTTGTTACCTCTCCTTTATGTACCGGCACTACTATCGCACATTTCCTGTCCTCTGGTAAGCAGCAAGTACCCAGACTCAGTTTAAATAATGTTTCAAGATAAGGTACCATGGCTATATTTAAGACATCCATAGTATATCTACACCAGCACCTTCATATTTTTTCATATTTCTTAGTACCTTCACGATATACTCGAATTTCAAATTGTTTAGTCTGCTGATTTCTAATTGTGTGATTAAGCTCATTCTCCGATTTGCACCCACCCATTTCTGAATCCTATTGGTCTCACTAAACCAGTTAATTAAAATCTCTGCCTTTTTCAAATCCTCAGTAACTTCTTCTCCACCCCTGTCTGTTGCGCTTCATACACCACTTTCCTCAGGTTACTTCTATACTATAACTCGTGTTTATGTCAATACTATTCCCCGCACCTCCCACTATCACTACTCTAATGCCCTTCGTGAAACTATCACAGTGTGAGCCTATATCATCTATTACTTAACCTAATGTTACATGAGATTGGAAAAAATTTGTGATCTGGTAGCCTGTGCGTAACTGATCCTTCAGAAGAGCGTCTACACCTCTCCAATGGCTACTACCCAGAAACAGAATCCTTTTCCTCCTATTCTTCCTCTGCACGCCCCTATTTGTAAAGGCCTGCTGCATCTTACCTCCTACTACATCTACAAGTAGCTCTTCCCCTCCTGACTTTTGGCAATGTGTGCGCAATAAGTGTCCTGTAGTGATCCGAAATAATCTCTGAACAAAGAAGGGTTTGTTGAACGGACCACTTGGGAAGGTATATTGACCAGGCGAATCATATTCGTATTAATGGTTCAGTTTAACGCCGTATCGGTGATCAACGGTTTAGTTCCAGTTCTGCAGGTGGAAGCTACATTTCTGTCTGGATCACAGTCATTCACTAGGATGTAATTTCCGATTCAAGATGCATTTGTAACCAGTTTAAGGGACGCATTTTATTATATTAAAACCTTCTATTTTATTTGTTGACTCTGAGCGAGTCGTACGTGCTGCAAACGCTGAGCGGAAATACTGGCATTGCTCAGCAGGAAATATTACGCGCGGGCGGAATAGCACGCGTGGCGAAGGTCACATTGCAGAAAACGACTTGTAACTTTCCCCATTCGTGTCTGATCTCTAGGAGCGACAAGCTCGGCCGCGGGCGATACCGATCGGACGCGATTCCCACCAAGATTCTCGTTTTCCACATGTCGTAAGATATTTCCTGCAACATACCTAGTTTGCTGGCACTATGTTCGCGTGAAGTCGCAGATGTATTTCCTTGTAACCAAGTATCCAGTGTTGCAATAAACATCGGGTTAACGACTTCAGTATTTAATTCAACGAATGCAAGTCGTATGTTCTCCGTTCCCATGCAGCCCACAGTCAATATTTTTAGGTTTCAGACAAGCACAAAATAACAGCGTGGCGGAAGAAGAATACGTCACAAGTCTTAGATATTGTGACTGAGTACAGACTATACACACAGCCATCCGACAAATCAGTCACTACAAATTTTTGGCGACAGAAGTGAGATTATGTGGAACCATACGGCAGCTAGGTAACGAGATATTGGCGGGGAAATCGATCGTCGATCTACGAGAACTTCTAGTGTTCGGCGGGCCAGGCGGTGAGGCGAGCGAGTAGCGAGGGCGTATCTACAGCGACGTAGCCACATTCCAGTGTAGCTGATAACACCTATAGTGCATCCAGCAGTCTAGGGCGTGGTAGCAGCAGCACGACAACGCAGCACAACTTATCGCAGTTTGGCAGCTTTTCGCAGTTTTACAAAAGGTGAGTTGCTGGCATCATGCCGACTAATCCAGAAGGGCGTGAAGGAAATTTGCAAGATGTAATTGATGCATTAACGCGTAAAATTGCGGCGCTAGAGGCCAAAGTCGCACAGCCTGCGCAAGCAACTAACAATTCTCAAGCTTCTAATAACAGAGCTTACATTGCAGTGATGATGAGTTCAGTTTCTTTTGGGGGAAAACCTAATGAATCAATAAATGAGTTCCTAATCAAGCTAGATGATCTCTTTAAATTAGGAGAATTAAGTAGTAGCGAGAAATTCACTCTTTTAAGAACAAAGTTGACTGACGAGACTTTGAAATTCGTGATCTATGACGAGGATTGCAAAAAGGCTGAAACATATGAATTATTACGCGGTGAACTTGAAAAACGTTTTTCCAAGAAACACTCAGCCAGGTTTTACCGCGAACAATTAAGAAATATTAAGAGAAAGCCAGGGGAGGAACTTGATCAATTCGCAGATAGGATTAGGATGATTAATAATAATACATATGTGCTTGGGGAAAATGCAGAAGAGAATATTGTGAACTGCTATGAGGCTGATATGCGAGCATTAGACGCATTTTTAGGGGGATTATGGTGATATAGCAAAACACGTAGGTCTTCAGAAACCAAGAACATTTTCCGAAGGATTAGAACATGCGCAGACTTTCGAACAGGTAATGAATATGACTAGAAGTGACCGAAGAGATAGGCTTGAAAAACGGGTCTTTCATACGAAAAGAAAATTAAAGTGTGGAATTTGCAAAAAATTAGGTCATGCTTCTGAAAACTGTTGGTTGAAATTTGCTAATAATGCATGCTGTAAACATAAGACTGACAATGCATGTTATGATTCTAATGTTGACGTCGCATGTCGTCAAGATAATGATTTTCGTGATGTTCATGGTGCTAATAAAAGGCATACTTCTCATGGAGGAAATAGTGCAAGATTTTATTCTGACAGTGATAGTAGATTCCAAGGGAATGATGGAAAAACCTACTGTAGAAGGGAATTTAGGAGAAATAGTAGAGAAAGATTATCTGCAGATGATGATAAAGATAATGATAACAATAAAGATAGTAAAGATAATTATAAAAATAAGGGTGATAGATCATTTATGGGAAATAAGCAAGGTTTTCAAGGAAATAATGGTAGGAATTATGGTTCAAAAAAATACAGAGGTTTCAATAAATCAAATGGTGGGCAGCGTGGAAGTAATGATTCACAGAATAAGTTATACGAATAAGGGGTATGCAAGGCCACGTTGTCACGCCCCAAATTAAAACGGTACCTGTAAGTATTTGTCAGAGCAACCCCGAAGTGGCTAGATTTCATTGTAACAGTAAATATTGAGGGAAAACAAAGTCAAGCTGTTGGCTGATACGGGCTCTGAAGCTACATTATTATCTAAAGATATTTGTGGTAATCAATGATTTAAGAGAATCTGATTGCAGAATTACGGGATTAGATAGAAATACTATTATTCATACTTTTGGGATGAAAGATGTGAATATAACTATAGATGATTGTGTTTATAATGCAACTGTTTACATTGTTTCTGAACTGAACCTAAAATATAGTTGAATTTTAGGGTTGGACTTTCTAAATAAATATAACGCAATACTTGACGTGGCGAAACGTACAATTGTTTTGAGGAAACGCGAAAGCGTAGGCCCCAGATTTGTCGTATCCAGATTCAAATAAAAGTCTTTGTGTAAATGAAGGAGTCATGAACCGACATTTACCAGCTACACGGACTTATAAATCTGTCGTCAGTTTAAGTAACGCGGAAACCCTTCCAAAAGCTTCAGGGAAAATTGTAAACTTACCCCATTAAAGATAACGTAGAGTGTGATGAAAATTCAGTAGTTTTAGTAGACCTTCCAGAAGAATCCAGTTGGTTAGATTCTAATCAGTGTTATGTGAAAGAAGTATTTGTAAAGTGCGGGTAATTAATGGAATAAAACATATACCTGTGTCAATTGAAAATTTTGGAGAAAGTGATGTTGTCGTACCCCGTGGACATAAAGTTGCAAAAATAGGAATTTTAAGAGAGCAGGAAATAACAAGTAGTATTTTCTGTAATTATGCTGATATGATAGGGAACTATTAACGGACAAAACATTGTGTACTGTTCAAAGGGAGGAAGATATTGATTTTAAAGAAAAAATTAAACATTTGCCACCTAAGGAAAGGGAGAGAATGGAATGTTTGTTAAATGAATTTAGGGAATTATTTATACCAAACAGTAAATTACCTGCTACAGACTTAGTGAAACACAGGATCTTAACGGGCGATGCCGCTCCCATTTATAAGAAAGCATATAGGCTTCCATTTCATAAGAGGCAACTTGTAGATGAATACATTGACCAACAACTAAAAGATGGAATTATTAGGCCTAGTAATAGCCCGTGGTCATCGCCGATTGTACTTGTACCTCGCAAAAGTCGAAATGGAGAGACAAAATTCCGGTTTTGTGTTGATTATAGAGCTTTAAATGCAGTAACGGTCAGTGACGTGTATCCATTACCTTCAATTGCAGAAACGGTAGACTACTTAGGAAATTGCAATACTTTTCAAACCTAGATTTACGCAGTGGTTATCATCAAGTAAAAGTACATGAAAATGACATCGAAAAAACTGCGTTCACTAACCTCAATGGCCATTACGAATGGCTGCATTTACCATTGTGTTTAAAAAATGGTCCAGCAACGTTTCAGAGGCTCCTTGATGGGGTCTTAAGGGGATTAAAGCCTTTTTCAGTTCTTGTATATTTAGATGATGTCATCATATTCTCAAAAAACATGGAAGAGCATCTCCAAAGGCTCAGAGCGTTGGTTGAACGTTTGAAACTAGCTCATTTAACTTTTATCACTTGAAAAATGCAATTTTACAATGTCAGAACTATACTATTTAGGTTTTTCACATCACCAAAGATGGGGTTTAAACCATATCCCAAGGCTTGTGGAGGCAGTAAAAAATTTCCCAACACCCACCCGAGTGAAAGAATTGCAATCATTCTTAGGCTTTCAAATTACTATAGAAAGTTTATTCAGGATTTGCCCTTAAGGCCAAACCATTGACGAAATTATTGAGGAAAGGAATTAAGTTCTAATGGAAAAATGAGTGTGATGAAGCCATGAATATTCTGAAAACAGCCCTTACCAGTTATCCCATTTTAATATTTCCTGATTTTAGTAAACCTTTTGTCCTTGCGACTGACGCATCAAATTATTGCATTGAACCCTGTTTTATCGCAGATAATCAATGGAGAAGAAAAACCTGTAGGATACGCATCTCGTCAATTAACCAAACCAGAAATCAATTACACAACCACGGAAAAGGAATTATTATCAGTAATTTGGAGTGTAAAACTGTCCGTTGTTATCTTTACGGGAGGAAATTCACTATCGTAACCGATCATTCTGCGTTGAAATGGATGCTTAGTCTCAAAGATCCATCGAGCAGGTTAATGCGATGGACCCTAAAACTTTCAGAGTACGAATATGACGTAGTTCATAAACCAGGAGTTTTGCACAAAAATGCCGATGGCTTAAGTAGAAAAATCAGAGTAGTTAACAGTGAAGAACCACCCTCATTAACTGAGTTACCTATTGAGCAGGCTAAGGACAAAGAATGCAGCAAATGGAGGAAGCAGAAATGGTTTGCGTTTCGCGATAACATTCTATATCGTGTTACCAAGCGTGGTGATAGAGTGGCGGTACCAAAATCACTGAGAGAACCTATTATGTATTTGTATCACGCCGCGATCTTATCAGGTCATTGTGGTTTCAAAACAACTAACCAACGAATAGCGACCGAATATTGGTGGCCACACAGAGAGAAGATGCACGAAAATATGTAAAAAATTGTCCCAAATGTAATGAAAGATATGGTTTAGGAAAAGCGTGAGAACCTTTGCAGTCATTACCTGAAACAACAGAACCTTTTCAAAGAATCGGTCTTGACGTTATGGGCCCATTTTGGCACAGTCAAGAAGGCAGTAATTATATACTCACCATTTCTGATGCCTTTTCCAGATATTTAGTTATTGTACCTTTATCTGATCAAACAGCTCAATCAATAGCTAAAGACTTTGTAGTTAATTGGATATTACTTTACGGGGTCCCGGAATCGATTATTACGGACCAAGGTTCATCATTTATGTCTTCATTGTTTGCAAGTTTTTAGATATCGAAAAATTACGGACAAGCAGTTACCATCCGGCTGGGAATGGCAGGACAGAGATAATACATAAAACTATAGGTAGAATTCTTAGTTACTATGTCAACAAATATTTAGTTATGGTACCTTTATTTGTCACATTTAAAATAAGGTACATAACCATAACAGCATGTGCATATGTAAGAACACCTCTAGCCGCCGGGCGCGGGCGTCGGATAGAGCCGTTGGCCTATATAAGGAGGTGCTGCACGAGCACCACCGGAACGAGATATTCTCGACGCACTGGCCACTGGAGATCAGTCCGCACTGCACAATGGCGGCGGCGCGACTGTCCTCGACCACTCATCGAAGGAGGGCTTCCACCAGGGCGCACCAAGTGAAGGTTGCTGGAGCATTTCGTCCATCACTTCTTCTAGCCGCTATGAAGGCACTCTGAAGGGACAGAATGTATCCCCAGGCGGATACATTGGCAATGCTCCTGCCAAGTCTACGCCAGGGAGGGGAAGCGGACGGTTGAGGCTGGTCATTCTTCAGCTGGAGGAGAACACCAAGGGCATACACCTGATGCTGAGGAGCGCCGCCATTGCGCACTGTCAGCGCTTCCTGAACCCCCGGGAGCACGCAGCACCCCTGTGCGTGAAACCAAGACCAAAAGCTTATCCAGCTGCACCGGCTCATCGACATTTTCACCAAGAAACTGCAGCTACAAGAGCTCTTCCTTTGAGTCATGCTCCACAAACGAACCGGACAGAGAATACTGGCCTATATACTTTTGGTGCTCTTCTGGTAAGATGGAGTACGAAGTACGATTCGATCACTACTTGCCAGGTAGCTGGAGGAGTCGGATCGAGGACAAGGAGCTGATGATGGAGCTGCGAGTGGAGGTGTACAAAAACAGCTACAGATGGATGCTTCCCTGTGGTATCATCGACGAATTCTACTTAGCGCTTAGTGACCCCACCCAAGCGCACCTAGCCCATCCAGTATGCGAAAAGGTCAAGGAAGGAGATGACGGACGGGCCTGGGCGAAGTTGGTTCCTCAGCCATGCGTTTTTTCTCCCGACTTCAAGGAAGAAGAGTACATGTAAGATCTAAAATGCAGGCTCGCCTATCTACAAACGTCAGCCTTACCAACTCCAACCTCACCATTAACTCCATCAACACCGGAAAAATCTCCTGCAGTCGCCCAGAAGAAACCATCACCAAGTACTACAACCTCACCAAGAATATATGAAAACGCTTCGCCATGTGACGAGCTGCTGCTGTCTACCAACTCGGAAGCAACCATTGCACAGGAAACATCTGCCAACCAGGATATGTGCAAGTGGGGCGCCCTATATATCCGAAGGGGTGACATGGAAGCTGCCATCAAAGTGCTGCAAGACGCGTGGATCCTGTACCAAGAAAAACAGCCAGAGGCACCACGGCCACAGGCGCTACAGCGACCTAACACTTTAATATCGACAGCCTCGAAAACTGCCGAGACTACAAGCCAGCACAAGAAAAGAAGAAAGAAAAACATAGGCATACAGCAGGGCTACAGGTGCCAGAAGTTTCTTCACGTTGCCAAAGACTGCCATGCTCAGGAATGCTGTGTCCGCTGCGGAGAGAAGCACAACGTCAAGGAATGTAGCCGACCGCGAGACGCAGAACCAACATGTGCCAACTGCCGCGGTACGCACGCAGCGTCATACGAAGGCTGTCCTGTAAGGCGTAATCTGTGGAAAGCAACTGCCAAGAACCCGCCTCACCCTAGGGCCAAGACTGTCCAAGTACCGAAAGTTAGTGCACTTTACCAGCAGAGCCACACGGGCCCCAGGCAGCCTGCCCCTCACGAGGTACACAGACGCCGCTGGCCGACAGATAGGGATAGTCAAAAACAAGCAACATCGACAAGGAGCCGCCAAGATATCAAACGCCAACACCACGATCAAGACAACGGCTGTGCGAGGTGCTCCAGCCAACCACTCCCAGACGAAAGGGTCAGAAACCAAGACCAGCTGACCCTGACCAAGATATTGCAGCTGCTAACGCAACTTATTTCTACCCCGATCAAATGAAACGATCAAAAATAATAACAAGGACGTAAAGTCCAAAGGTCCCCTTCAAACATTAAAAATTTTGCAACCCCAAATTAAGAATTTAAGTTTTTAGTTTTAAGTTAGTGGTAAGGAAATGTTTCAAATAAAGGATATAAAAATAAAATGTAACCCATTTGGCTGAAAAGAACTCACGTTCTACACCGGCCCGCCCTCTGCCTTCAGCAGAGGGAATGAAACATAATAATAATAATAAAATGGGCTGTCTGAGTATCCGACGGTCAGCCGATCTGTGCAGATGTCTCGACGTCTGCACAGGTCGGTGCAGATGTCTCGACACCTGATGAAGACGACGGAGCTAGTCGTCGAAATATCGTGTTTTCATAACACTATCCGGCGGTACACCCGTGAAGACTTCATTTCAAGCATGTGAATATTTATTTCCGTCATTTAATTATCTCCGTATGTAATTTACGATAGTCTGATAAGAGAAAACTGTATAAAATGTCATCTGGAATCAGTCAGGAAATAAGCTACATTCCACGCGGGCAGGGGGGAGGGGGGGAGGAGAGAGAGGCAAAAGCCACGTGGGGGAGTGGAGGGTTTCACAGAAGGCCAAAACGGATCTACATAGTTTATGGACGCCGTCTTAGGAACGGTCTTTGTTTTCTATGATATAATGTTTTAATTGTAAGGGATAAAAGTTTGAACTAACTCACTGTCTCGCTACAGTTTTCCCAATCATGACGCATTTCTAATGTAATTTCCAGGAATCAGCTGTCCGCGTTGGTTCGCTTACTATTGAAAGTTGCCATTAATCGAAGTTAGGTATTTATTTAACAAGGATCAACTCCGGGAGAATATAGTCCCACCTAAAGTTAATGTCTCTGTTTACGATCGATCTGTAAAGAGGTCATTTTAAGCACATTCTAACTTCTCATAACACTCTTGCGTCAATTACTTCCAGTTCCTCACCTACACCAAATTACGGCTGTACTTACGTTGCCACTAACAAGTCCTAAAGTCTTAACAAATAAATAGAAAGAAATCACAAATCTGAACTCAGAGATTTTAAGTGTGTGATAATCACCGAAAGTGTACTTCAAGGTAGAGCGTATAAAAGAGTATAAAACCGAACAGCACGAATACTAGTTTCGATTCGTTACTAGTATGAGTACGTGATCCTGATATCGGTTATAACACTGACGTCACCGACAAATCAAACAAAACACTGAGTGGTCTATGTCTTTTTGTTATTTTAGTTTCTATTGATGCAGTTTCATCTATTTTTTTTTATGCAAACAAGAGGTGTACTGAACAAAAATAGTACTTTTTGTTTGACTATAACTGTTATTGATGACTAAAACGCTAAACATAATGTCCTTTACCACCATTCAGGCACTGTTGTTGCTTAATACTGCGTCATAATTGTATCTTGTACTCAGTGAGTTGGTTAGCCACTTCATTAAAAAAAATATATTAAAAAGGAAGTTATGAAATAATGACACGTCAATATTTTTAATACCAGGAGAAATCGTGCAACTTAATTCAGCTAAAACCCGAAAATGAATTACTTTCACAGCTGAACAAAAATCTACAAACGATTTCTGTTCCACACCGGGCACTTATGATTAACAGTAACCTTAACAGTTACTTGATAAGATGTACAATTTTCTCTGTCTGGATGTAACAGTTCGAAAATGGTTATATTACTTGAAATATTGCAATTCCTAGTTGAAAAACGTACCAATAGAATTTAAAAAGTGCTTGAAGTTAAATGAAATTACTTGGAAGCCAGTGTTCGTGTTCAAAGATTCTAATAAAAGAAAATAGAAAGAAAAAAACACAGTAATTAAACTTCGAACTTTTGTCTTACACACAACCTTTCTACTTCGGGAATCATTAAGAGTGTCTGGCTTTTAGCGTCACTGGTTTCCAGTGAAACAAGGCGACTTAGGCGACTCTCCGAGAAGCGAAGGCGATCATGTTGAAGACAGAGCGGAGTGTGCAGGCGCTATTGGTCTCGCTCAAAGCAGTTTCCCAGAAGTGGCAAATTGCTAACAGGAACTGCGGACACCTCTTAATGGGACCTCACAGCCTCCACGGGCAGTCTGCGGAGGCGGTCCCGTAATTGGAGGACGGTCTCTGAAAGACAGTCGACTCAACACCACTGGGATTTGTTCCACTTTGTGCTACACCACGTCCATCGATTCCTACACACAATACAACAATTTTCTTTAACTATATGGTCATTCACAAGCTACAAAGGCCCCTTTCATTTAACCATAAACGAAAGTAAAAGAAAAGCTTAGCTGTCACATAAGCCGACAGAAAATGCTATTTGTTGCCTGTTAGCTAATGTGCAATCAACTTTATCGACATCCACTCTCTAACTTCTTTAGGTTTTAAAATTATTCAAATCTTACTTAGTTCGTTAATTTCCTAAGCCCACCAGCATCTTTATACCACAAAAAACATTGTTGGCTCCACAGGAAGTATCTTTTTCTATTGATTTGGTAGATTCCCAAAAATGTTCGTAATATGACCATAATACGACACGTAAACCCAATTTTTTTGATAGTCTGGTCAATGTTAAAAGAATGTTATTAGAATTCTATATTAAAAATTGTAAACATGTAACATTAAAACGAATTTATAAGATTCTGTGAAGGGCCAAAGTTTAGCCGAGGGCGATACGAGAGGAAGCAAGGAATAATGTACGAGGCAAGAATGGAAAAAAGGGAGAGTCGTCAACGTGATGTAGGCCGGACAAGACTGAAACTCGTAGCTGGCGAGAAGAAGCTGCGAATATCTAACATAAGTTAATAAAATTGTCACAGGAAGAATGTACTGTATAAAGTAGGCCTATATTCAATTGGCGGAGATAAGAAGTTTGTGAAGTGATAAGAAAGTGAAGGAATAAATGTTGAATGAGTTTAATTTGTGAAAATCATTTTAAAAGAAGTGTATTGATTAATTATTATTGCTGAGAGGATAAGTAGTGAAGTTGAGAGGTATACAGGTTTATTTCAAATGAAGAAGAAGAAGGATTATTCAAAGATTTATCTTTGAAATATAACATAAGAACAATCACCGGAAAACGGCTAAGAGGAAAGCTGATGTAGGATGTTCTCGACTCTCTTGCGTGCAGAATACGAGATATAACAAGATAAAGACTGTATTATACTAACTGAATTAGGACACGTCGACAAAGATAAAGACTTAGTACTGAAGCTGTATAAAGTGTAACTGGTTCTGCTTTTCATGATTGAATAACTGTAATTCAAGAATGGTAGTACAATTAAATGAGATTATTGACACACGTATCGTTTTGTATACTGTGAATAGGTTATAGTTAATGGAGCAATATCACCGTAACATATCATCAAACAGCTGGTTTCTAAACCTCTCATTCTTCTTCCCGACTTTTTTCTGAGACTTTTCACCTCCGTATATCTTTACTAGAATTCCGTTATAATGGCGTAGAAAATAGAGAAGTATCATTAAAACATGACCTTGAAGTATATGCTTTAAAATTACCTCTTTTGAACAAAGAAAGTTACTTTTGATAAATACGCAGTCAACTTTTTCTTATTATTTATGTGCTGCTTACCGAGCGCCAGATTTCGAAATTAAAAATACTTTTCATAACAATAAAAAAACCTAACTGACTTATACAGGGTTTCTAGAGGGGACAAAACGAATGCAATTCTGATTAAAGACCCATGTTTTACACAAATAAAACAAAATTAAGTGCTTATATCCCTCGCTCTAAACCACGCGTTTAATGTTGAAGTGAATGGTAGGCAACCAGACATGACAGAAGACGGATGCTTACGTCATTGAACGATGATCACGTGACGTCGCGTCAGTGTGGTGGTTCAATTGGTTAACGCGCGGCTGGGGTGCGGAACCGGAATTTTTCGCGTCTTAAAACCGACCTGTACCTCTGTGTAAGGCTTCGCTTGGTTAGTGTGAAGACGCAAGGACGTTCCATGGTTCGAATTCCACGTTAAACTATTGGTCTTCTATACATGGTAGGCTTACCAGGTAACGTAAACCGAGCGTGGTGGGTGAACGGTTAACGTTCTGGCCTCGCATTCGGGAGGACGCCGGTTCGAATCCCCGTCCAGACATCCAGATTTGGGTTATCCATGGTTTCTCCAGATCACTCCAGGAGAATGCCGGAATGCATCCTTCAAAAAGGCCATTGCCGAATTCCTTCCAATTCCTCGTCCCCCATCCCACCCCGTCTCTAATGACCACGTTGTCGACGAGGCGTAAAGCCCAAGCAAATAAAAAAGGGTAACGTAAAGCGGATTCAACAGAAGCGCAATGCGCAGAGTGGTAAAAAAAAATTGTGTCTCCAGGTCTTTCAAGCCACACGAAATTATTATTATTATTATTACTACTACTATTAGATACAATCTGCCTGTCAAGTACTTGATGTTCCAAACTTAAAATCACTTGTCATTTAATATTCGATGAACATGGTCTCCTAATAAAAAATTTATCTTCTTAGTTATATATATATATATATATATATATATATATATATATATAAGTGTCTTTTATGAACTTCGAGTGGGTTCTAGATATAATTACTCGACGCCTTTACTAAACAATATGTGACCAGTAACTACGCATCACAACATTTTCTATCCTGAAGAAATAGAGATTGGTTCAGGGTGGAGAAATGTGGAACATTTCATCTAATCAGTAAAGAAACTGATAAACAAAAAAAGCAAAGCTGCCCACTGTTTTCAGACCATTCCAAAAATATCCCAAAGTACTGGACGCTTCGTTTCTTCTTTTTCTGGTCCCTATCCGTTCCGGATGTCGGCAACCATCTTGACTGTCTTATCTTTGTTCGTTACACTTGGAATACCTCAGTAATCGTCTTGTAGGTCCAGGTTCTAAGATTTTTTATTTTTTTTTTATTTTTTTTTTACCACTGATGCTGCCTCTGTCGGGTACTGGATGCAGGGACCAAAAATTAATTGACCGGTGTACATTAATCTTACACAGTTCGCAAAATAACAGCAATTTGAAATATTTCACCAAATTGTTTCACAAAACTTTTGTAGTTCAGCTCTTAATATCAGAACTTTCGATAAGCTTAAAACCCGGAGGCACATCATTACAGTTACGAATTTTGTAATGATAACACAGTAGCTGATAAACAATCAAACTGACTCATTTAAAAGCCGGAATTCCCCACTTCCTCTATGCTCACCAGCCCGGCGACTGCGCCGTACTGAGGCGGCCGCACATCACATCAAAGACCGGGATTTTCCTTCCCGTCCCCCCATCCCTCCCACCACGCACCCTTGTCTGGACGATCAAGCTACCCCGAGGTTGAGGTAATTGAATGGTCCAACTAATTTACCTAATTAAATGACCCAATTAAAAGACCCTATAAATGCTAAAAAAATTACCCAATTATTTGTCCCAGATATGTGACTTAATTATATAACCCAGTCGTTTGATCAAATTAACTGATATAGGCCAATTAACTATACCATTTAATTGGGTCTGATGTCACACCAAACGTTAGTCTGTTCTGTTAAAGATTTTCTTATTTAACCAAACCAATGAAGTTCTCCTCCAGTTTTAGAGTTAGCCGGTTTGGAGAAAAGTGTCCTGTGGTCTCAAACATTTGCAAACATACATGCGTGCCGTCAGACGCGCGTGAGTTGCAAGCAAGAACACGAACATAAGTACACGTACACTTTCACAAACTCGAGTATCCACTCACATAACTAATTCAACATCTAAGCCCCCATCATCCATCTACACTAACACACATGTACCCTGGCCTGTGCTCACACTCAAAATGCACGAACAGGTACTAAATCATAACAGTGTGACTAAAAAAATGTTCAGATTTTAAGGGAGAAAAATTTACTGTATTTGAAGTTCTTGGTGAAGTAGTCCTCTTTATAGCTTTACGTCTCGTAGACGTCGGTCATTAGGGCTAGAAAGGACTGCGGGATTGGAACAGAAGGAATTCAACAAGGGCGTTTTTTGAAGCAACCATCCCGGCCTCGCCTGGGGTGTTTTCCGAAAAGCATGGAAAACCGAAATTAGGGTGGCCGGACGGAGATTCGAACCTGTGTGCTCCCGGTTGCAATGCCACAGCGTTGCCGCTCAGCCCACGCGCTCGGTCATAGTCAAACAAGGACGAATAGCGCTACATGTTCTGTTATAATATGCAGAATACGTGAATATTCCAATTTCATTGTTGTCATGCATACCCATAATACTAGTTATAATGACAATATCTACTACACAAAGATGACCTTACCTTCTATATAAATGCAACAAGTTCTGTTTCATGAAATAATGATGAGTAAGTAAAAACTAAGAAAAGAAGGTCAAGTTGTGAATTACGTTCATTGGTGCCCATATGAACTAACTACAATGTGTGAATTCAGTCATTTCCAGTATATCCTGCTAACTCTTAGCTATCCGATGTATATTCAACCCACAGCTCTTCTTGGTTTTTGCGTTATGCAGTGTTAGTTCCAAAGGCTTGAAGCGATTTTGAGTAATCCAATTGGAGTTTGTAAACAACTAGCTGATACCCGCGACTTAGTACGCGTGGATTAAGAATTTCTTTGGCATAATTGAATATAGAAAGTTGTTGGTAGCGAAGGATTGGTACCAAACAACACCGAGTCGGCATAATATGACCGGAAAGCCATCACTATATCACTATACCATCGAACCTGTCTCTTGAAGAGAATCAATTTCCAACATATTTACAGACAGAAAAACAAACGAATGTGAGGGGATTGTGGGGGGGGGGATTTTAACTAAGGGCAGCTTTATTTCAGCTTAGACTTATCTTATTTCTTCAGCATGAGCATCCGATTCTTGGGTTCTAATAACTTTAGCTGCTCGTGCTCTGCTAAAGCTACAACTTAGGCCAGTTTACGCCCGCAAGGCATGTCAAAAAAGAAGTAAAAATAAACTGGTGCGAGAAACATTTAAGCCAGACACAAAGTAAAAGGACAGAGAAAATCGACATCTATACTAAATAATACGTTTTTTTCTCTAAACGAAATTTACTAACAAATTATACACTAACATAATGCGTGAGAAGCATAGCTTGAGCAACCGACCTAACATTACAGACTACTGTAATACACTCACCCGTCTCTGTCACCATTCGATAAGTTCTCTCACCGAGCGGGTGGTGTAACGGCATTCGGGAGGATGGTGGTTCGAATCCCCGTCTGGGCATCCAGATTTGGGTTTTCCATGGTTTCCCAAATCACTCCAGGCAAATGCCGGGATGCTTCCTTCAAAAGGCCATGATCGAATTCCTTCCCATTCCTTGCCCCCCGTCCTATTCCGTCTCTAAAGACCTCGCTGTTAGAGAGAAGTTAAGCAGATAAAAAAAAAGATATTTCTCAAAATTTCGTGACTACAACTGTTAATCATATCGAAAGAAAGTCCCGTGTCCTCCCTAAACGTAACAAAAGATAGAGACTTACTTCCGCATTTATAATATTATTACTGCAGATCATACACACAATGACTGCGAATCACCCCTCAGGAATCAATATAACGTAAAAAAGTGTAAACCTACAGCATTGCAAGACTACCTACGATTTGCCTCGCATTGCACCCTTACCTTTGTGATATCTACAGTTTAACATTCAATCCGAATAACCGACGGCGCATGCGTGATTCTTACAATCAAAAACAATTTTTAAAAATCTTAGCCTCCACGGAGATTTGAAACGGTTACCGCGACCCAAACATTAGTAAGCCAGCGCTTTAACCACTGAGCTACCTGATCTCTACACGGAAAAACAGTACAGAGACCTCCATATCCAACGCGTCTGTCTATCGCCGTTCATTAATTTTTCGAAATTATAAGACAACATGTATTATTTATACAAATAATTTTTCGACCAAATGTAGACAGTATTTTCTCCTTGTTTCAAATGATAAGTGTGCAAAGTTTCATCGAGATCGGATGAAAAATGTGGATTTGTATGAAGAACAAACAAACAAACATACATATAGATTCACACTCGCAGCTTTCCTATTTGTAATTAAATCTCTCAAAACAAGAAAATTTATATTTTTGCGTATTTTCACTCCCTAACTCAGTTATAACATGTAAATTAATTAAAGACTTTATTCTCAATGTAGTGGATGGAAGAGATTGGAAAGGGTTATTTTCTAACAAATACATTATTATTAAATACTCTATGTCACCATACCAAGACACAATGCCAGGAGTAAACATAACGCACATATTGCTACCAGTATTACAAAGGGTGATACATTTTCCTGATTTTAAATAAACTGAGGTGCAAATCTAAGTTTGTTTGTCCACTTAAAAAAGTAGTAACCTATCCCATAATTTGCTAAATCCATAGATCAGGCTGTAGAGGCAATAATCATGTACGTTCCGAGTTTGTTTATCTTATGATATCCGTAATTTACATTATGGGAAATAAAGTTTAATAAGATTGCGGATGGGTCCATTTCTTCTTAGCTGCAAAAAGAGCTATAAAAACAGGAGCTTACTGTCGCTAAAAATTTCCAGATGTCTATACCTGAAGCGCCAGATGCGAGTTTTGCTAATTAATATAGGTCTTAAGTAGAGACTAACAAGTAAAGTACCTGAATTAAAATCCCAGCCCTCTTTGTGCCCGCCCCGCGGCTGCTGCGTCACGTCAGGTACGAACTACCAATGCAGCCGCACACGGATGATGATGGACGAGTATTTGCAGCGCGAGGACATCACAATTCTAGAGTGGCCAGATCGCTCTCTGGATTTAAATCCTGCCATCACGGACCATTTGTTAACCTCCCAAGGAATCTTGTACAGCAATTGCGTGCGTTACAAGCCATGCTGTACGGCCTGATCCACGGTATGGGAAGCAGTTGCGTCGTCATGCGAAGTCGTCACTTACAGTGTAGATGTTCTGCATGCCAACGGCGGAGGGACACTACACACGGTTATCCCACCCATTGTCCAAGTCTGGTTTTCCTGTATAGTTTGTGTCAGTAGCATTGCGTATCGAGTCAAATTGTTTTCACGACTTCTTTTGGTGCACATATTACCATCAAGTCCCATGTTGTTCCGCAAATATCGAAAGGACCTAACTTTTTGACATTAGTGTACAATCAAGCCTTCACTCGACTTTATATGTAATTGGATATTGACAGCCATATCTAACTTATCCTTCTTTTTTAATAAATAAATAAAAATGAGACAAAAAAGAAAAATGAATACAACACCTAATGTACCACGGCAGTGGGTATTAATATTTTGTTCTTTCAACACTGCAGTGTTGAAAATTTTGCAAATCCTTGGATTTCTTGTTGTTTCTGCTCGCGATGGTACTGAGACAGCACTCAATTTGAGCAAGATTTCTTTCTAGTAAGACATTTCTAGTAACTGCCAGCTGTTGACGGTTTTCTCCATATCTTTCTTTTTCCACGATTTTGTCTTCAAAACAATTTTCTGTTAACATAGTATCTCTATTAAAATTGGTCAAACTCGCATAAAATTTCAGCCAAGAAGTCAGTCGTCCTGAAAATCTTAAATTTCCGACATGTTAATGCCACCTCGCTTGAAATAAATAAATTACTCCAGAGTGACGTATGCTTCATAATTATCACGGAATAATTAGTTGTTAATTAATAACGCCAATTTAACTTTTATATTTGTTTAATGCCGTATCCGTTTAACCTCTCATCGTGGTATCATCGCTGACGAATTATTTGCAATGGTGTTGTTATGATTGGTGGCTGCAAAGCTGTATTTTCCCTGTAGTATTCTTCGACTAGAGTCCCGTGTCTAAATATTGCTAGCTAGCAATTCGTCAATGGGGGTTACAAGTCGATCGTAAGAGCTCTAATAAGCAGTCGCAAAACAAGCAGCTGTTCTCAACAATTTGTCGATACTGGTAATCAATCCTTTGTGATAAAAATCCCTCACAGAACAACAGTATTCTAGATAAGGACGCACGAGAGTTTTATGTGCTATCTTCTTTAAAGGCCTAAATATATTACAGTTTTCCAAAATTCGACCTATGAATCGCAGTCTTCAAATCGTTTTACTTAAGCCGAACTTACGTGCAGGTTGCATTTGATGTTACTGTCTACTGTTATACACAAATACTTTAGGAATTCAACCTTATCAAAAGGACCGAGCGTGGTGAATGGCATCGCATTCGTGAGTAAGCAAGTTCAAATTCCCGCCCAGCCATCCAGAGTTCGGTTTTCCATTGTTTCCTGAAATCACTCCAGGTAAATGCCGGGATTGTTCCTTCAAAAAAGCCATGAACGAATTTCTTCCCCTTTCTTGCCCCGATTTCTCTTGGCTGCAATGATCTCGACGTCGACGACGCGTAAAGCTCTAAAATAAAAATAAAATATTTTGTATCAAAAGTTATACAGCCAGCATTGTACTCAAGCACAAAACATTTCGTTCGATATTATGATATTGTATTATTGTTTTGCCAAAATTTGAATTCTTGAGGTTACTGGAGGATCAATCTACCAACGATGTACAGTACATTACAGCCTAGGACCACTTAAGAAACAGTAACTCCAATAGCCATTTTGCTGTCCGACATTGAAGTGCACCTGTTGCGCTTCATTTTGTTTTACACCACTGTTTAAGAAAATTTGTTATTGAAATAACTTTGCAGTGGAACGTGACGTCACCGCACAGCACTGAGTTGCCACAGTGCATCGGATCGAGTCGTCAAAAAAGAATCTTAATGCAAGAAACCAAGTCCCTTGCAATGATCGTCCGTTCTTCCAGACCTCTTCTTCTGCACACAAAGCCGGCTTAGCTGTAAATTACCATTCACCAGTACAACTTTCTCAATGAGATGGTGAGCATTTTTTTTTATTTTTATGTTAGTTTTGCAATACCCGCTACCTTTGGCAGCTCTGCTGCTTTGCGCTTAGTTTGTGTTTACTTTTTTGTGCAGTTTAGAGGGAAAACCCCTTTTTTAGCGGAAAATCTCCTTAGGTATGTGCACAGTATTTGGGATTTTAATTGCTTTGCTTTATTTTATTTTAATTTTTTAATTTTGGTTGTAAGATTATTCCTAACGGATCTTATGTGTTTAGCACTCAATATTTGTTCATGTTCGAATTCATCTATGAATGAAAGTGAGAGAAAGACAATATTATATCAGCTGAGATGTTTTAATTTCTGTTTTTAACACTAGATATAACACAGCCTCACATGCTAAAGAATGAAATGAAGTGTGGTAACTCCATGATGAAGTAAGTCAAGTCTACTTGATAGTATCCCCTAAATCCAAAGACCTTTCAGCCCTTTTCGGAAGCGTCTCCTCCACGCATTAGCCATCTAACCCCGCTATCTGCCCTCTCCTCTTCCAGTAATTTATTATTTACTTTATTGGTTTATCCTGACGGAAGTGACTCTGCTGCCTTTGACCCAGCAAGATTCAAAGATTAGCCTCCAATGTATAAACTCAATGCGCACCTTTCGGATTATTCAGTTACGCCAATATTTCTGCACAAATTTGGTGTTTCTGTGGCTAACGCTTATGTATAGAGTCTGGCGGTAAACTATAGTGTCTACTCTGGCTGTGTTAACCGCTATCACTCTGGCCTCTCGATATAACAGTCGCCGCTTCGAGTCTGGCCTTGGCCAGCAATGATTTTAATGAAATGTGGTTTCCGTCCTGTGGTGTCTATACCCATTGGAAACAATACTTCCCAGAAACTGGATTAGCGTGCCATTACCAGACTGAGCTTGGCAACAATGCTGGTAGGGCGCATATGATAATTAATAACAATACGTTCATTAAAAGGTTGATATCAATAGAACTTCTATCTGCGAAAATGTTTTATAAACGTATCTCCTTTCGGGGTGTAAGGGTTTGGGAGAGACTATACTAGTCTTTTCTAACCAAATGTCAACCTCTCCTTCACGTGGTGCACCCTGTTTGCACGGACGAGGCTCTGGCGACTGAAAGATTCCCGGTATAAGGAGTCACCCACTGCTTGCCAACGGCCTCCGAAAGGAGGGCGGAAGAGCGGGGAGCGGTTCAGGGCACCCTCTTGCCCTTGGGGTTGGAAACGGCCCCTAAAGGCAGATGAATCAGAAATGATCAACGGCATGGGGATGCAGAAGGCAACGGGAAACCACTGCATTAAAGACCCAAAGGGTATCCCGAGGACATGTAATCCTCTCAAATTACATATATCATGATGGCTTCTTCCTGGGTAAAATATTCCGGAGGTAAAACAGTCCCCCAATCGGATCTCCGGGTGGGGACTACTCAGGGAGGAGTCATCAGAATGGATAGAAACATTCTACGAGTCGGAGCGTGGAATGTTAGAAGTCTGAATAGGGCAGGTAGGTTAGAAAACTTAAAAAGGGAGATGGAACAACTTAAGTTAGATGTTGTTGGGATTAGTGAGATTAATATGGAAGGACGCACAGGATTTCTGGTCTGGAGAACACAGGATAATTAGCACACAAGCTGTCAATAGAGTCACTGGTGTAGGATTTGTAATGAACAAGAAAGTAGGGAAACGGGTGAGTTATTATGAACAGTTTAGTGACAGGATTATTTTGATGAGGTTAGAAACTAAGCCTATCCCAACCACATTAGTACAAGTATATATGCCAACGTCTCAGGAGATGACGAAGAAATAGAAAAAATATATACGATGAAATTGAAGAATTAATCCAATATGTGAAAGGGGAGGAAAATCTAATAATCATGGGTGATTGGAATGCAATAGTGGGAGAAGGAAAAGAGGGGAATACTGTAGGAATGTTTTGGTCTAGGAGAAAGAAATGAGCGAGGAAGCAGGTTGCTAGGAATTTTAGTGAAAGATATAAGCTAGTAGCTGGCAAACACACTGTTTAAGAACCATGCAAGAAGAATATACACCTGGAAACTGTCCTGGGTATACAGGCAGATATCAGCTAGATTATATCATGGTCAAACAGAAATTCAGGAATCAAGTTCTAGACTGTAAAGCGTACCCAGGAGCAGACTATAGAATCCGAACCATAATTTGATAATAATGGAAGTGCAGGCTGAAATTTAAGCGAATAAGGAAGCAGTATAAGCAGAACAGACTGGAAGTGAATAAACTTGAAACAATCTAGCACAAGAGAAAAATTTGCAGAAATGGTAGACTTAGGTCTAAGAATTAACTGTGAAAGGAGCTCAACCGAAGACGAATGGAATGCATTAAAGACCGAAATAATTAAAGCTGGCAAAGAAGCATTAGGCTTTAGGGAACAAGCTGCCCGAAAACCTTGGATCACAGAAGAAATTTTGCAGCTGTTGGATCAGAGGAGAAGGTACAAACATGCTCAGGATGAAGCAGGAAGAGAGCAGTACAGGCAATATAGAAACCAAATAAATAGGAAATGCAAATTAGCAAAAGAAAAATGGCTACAAGAAAAGTGTGAAGAAATAGAAAAGGAAATGGTCGTACGAAAAGTAGATGTTGCATATAGAAAGATCAAACAAAATTTTGGAGAAATGAAGAAAAGAGGTATGAACATTAAAACTGCCGATGGGAAACCTCTTTTAAGCTCAGAAGATAGAGCTAACCGATGGAAGGAATATATTGAGAAACTGTATGATGGGGACGACTTGAACAATAGTGTAATTGGAAAAGGAAGGCTGATGTCGACATTGATGACTTAGGAGATCCTGTTTTGAGGACAGAATTTAATAAAGCTCTGAATGACTTGAAAGCAAATAAGGCAGTTGGAATTGATGAGATCCCTGCAGAACTTCTTAAATCTCTAGGAGAGGAAGGAATCGAAAGATTATTCAAGCTGATATCAAAAAGTTATGAAACAGGAGAAATTCCAACTGATTTTAATAAAAATATCATCTTCACACTTCCAAAGAAAGCACAAGCCGATAAATGTGAGAATTATCGCACCATTAGTCTAACATCACATGCTTCAAAATTACTGACCAGAATAAAATACAGAAGGATGGAAAGGGTAGTAGAAGAGATAGTAGGTGAAGATCAGTTTGGGTTTAGGAAAAATCGCGGTACAAGGGAAGCAATTCTGTCTTTAAGATTAATACTTGAAGGGCGGATCAAGATAAACAAAGATACTTTTATGGCATTTGTGGATTTAGAAAAAGCTTTTGATAATGTTAGGTGGGACAAGATGTTCAAAATTTTAAAGAAGTCAGGTCTAAAGTATCGAGATAGAAGAATACTCTATAAACTATATAAGAATCAAGTGGCTGTAATAAAAGTAGAGAATCACGAGATACATGCATCAGTTAAAAAGGGTGTGAGACAACGTTGTAGTCTATCTCCGTTAATATTCAACTTGTATGTAGAAGAAGCCATGAAGAAAGTAAAAAAAAAAAATTTCCATTGTGGCATAAGTTTTCAGGGAGAAAAAATCAGTATGCTACGATTTGCGGATGATATTATCTTATTAGCAGAGAGGGCTGAGGATATTGAGAAGTTATTGAATGGCATGAACAAAATACTGAAGGAAGAATTTGGACTGAATATAAATCAAAGTAAAACAAAAGTGATGAAATGTAGCAGAAAATGATACCAATACTAGCAGATTAAATATAAAAATAGGATCGGATGCAATAGGAGAAGTGAGTGAGTTCTGTTACTTGGGAAGCAAAATTACAACCGATGGCCGAAGCAGGAATGATGTTAAAAGTAGAATAGCACTAGCAAAAAGAGCCTTCATGAAAAAGAGAAACCTTTTAGTTTCAAATATTGATCTGGGAATTAGAAAGAACTTTTTTAAAACTCTACGTGTGGAGCACAGCACTTTACGGTAGCGAAACGTGGACTTCAGGAATACCGGAAAGAAAGAAACTTGAAGCATTTGAAATGTGGTGCTACAGAAGAATGCTGAAAATTAGGTGGACAGACAAAGTAAGAAATGAACGAGTTTTGGAAATGATGGGTGAGAAAAGAAGTTTATGGAAGAAGCTTACAGGAAGAAGAGACAGGCTGGTAGGTCATATTTTGAGACATGCTAGATTGGTTAATATTTTGTTAGTGGAGGGAACAGTCGAAGGTAAGAACTGTAGTCGAAGACAGAGATTAGAATATATGAAGCAGATAATTGAGGACGTGGGTTGTAAGGGGTATGTAGAAATGAAGAAGTTAGTACAGGATAGGAAGGGATGGAGGATTGCATCAAACCAGTCTAAAGACTGACGACAGCAAAAAAAAAAAAAAAAAAAACTCTCCTTTCTTCTTCGCTGAGAAAAAAAGAAAGAGTAATTTAATGTCTATGAGAATTAAGTCCTTTTATTATTTTATTACACTGTGTTCTGACGTAAATCTGAAAAAAAAAACCGGAATAAAAAAATTAGATTGCTCTACTAATCCAGTTACGTAATTCAATTTGATGCCACTTTTGAGGTTAAACTCTTAATAGCATAATTGCCCAAGGAGTTCCTCTGGAACCATTATCGCGTGGAGTGATGGCGGTGCCGCGACCTCTTGTAATTGGTAACGCAAGTGAAGCGGCTCGTTGACAGTCTCCGCTACTACGAAGCCACAGTTTTCTCCTGTCGGTTATAACGAACAAAATACTAATAATACAACATTACATAGTGTCCTGTTAATCGATTTCCATAAGATAAATTTGAAAAAAGTATTTCGAAACGGCTCGCCAGCAAAGCAAATATATAGATGATACGAATATGTTTGTTGGGCTCAAGCAGTGCAGTCCATTTAATTACAATTTTCCGTAAACACTGAGCACAAACTATGTAGAAGTAAACAGTGATTATGCAAAATTTAGGTCATAAACATAAGAGAAAACCTGTCGTCCTGTTCGCAAGTACCGTATATGCCGTCGCAATACCTAACTATTTGGGAGTTTTAATTTAATTGCAATGGAGCGCTAGCTCCGGTGGCAATTTACCTGCACACCCATTATTCCCCTTCTCTTTTCCCACTTACTTTGCCCATCTAGTAATTTCAATTCAAATTCTTATAGCGGTTATATTCATCATTTCTCTTGCTAATTTATTCCAATTCTTGACCCCAATACTCAAGAAAGAAAAATCTTCCTACTGTTATACACATTACCTTACACATACTATAAGAATATTAAACATTTTTTTTGATCCGATTCTGCAATTATTCGATCAAAACAACGAAACAGGGTATGGTAATAAGTTTTTTGGTTCGCCAAAAGTGAGGTCTTTAGAGACAACAGTTTCTCTGTTTTATCTGATACGGAGAAAACTGAAATTCACTGAAGGCAAGAAGAAGCCTTCACCACGAACTTATTGGTGCTTCAAAAACCAGAAGTTCAACTACTATGAACGGTAATGCACAGGCATGTTGAGGTGCGTTCCCTGTGGCGAAAGCACTCCTCATCATCCTCATCAGACTGTCCTCGACCGAAAGAAAACGCGAGATGTTAAAACTGCGGGGGATCCCACGCAGCCTGCTTCCGTGGATGTTCAGCACGCAAGCAACAGAGAAGCAAAGGACATGCACGAGATCGAGTCACGGGGACCGCAAGGGCAGCACCAGAAGACTCCACAGATCGATCAGTCAACACTCACCCAGCACCACAAGGGAAACGTCGCCAGACATCCAAGCAAGTCGTGGAGCCAGGTAGCAATCATCAAACCGGGAGCCTCGTTCAACCTCGTCAGGAAATGAGGAAAACTGCTCACGAACCCTCCAGAGCCCCGCAAGCAACATCACAAGGCCAAACATCTAGCAACATCATCCGTTACCGGCACTGCTGCGAACATGACGTAGCAGAATCTCGTTGGGGCTCCATGCTAACATCGATTATAGAAATGTTAACATAACTGGTTACAAGACTCTCCATCAAGTCTGCCATCTTCCTCCAACATCCAGGATCATTAAATGATGCCCGCAATTAATTCAGCAAAAAGAACTATGAGAGATGACAAATAAAAAGAAAAGTGTCAAAGTTTAAAGCTAATGTCAACAGACAACAACCCTCACGATACTGCTCGCCTAAGAGACGAGTATCAAATTCAGTGTTTGCCAGTGACACACTGATGCGTTCAACTTGTCCTGAAGTTTAACGTGGTACCAATTTTGCACTCAAGTAGGAATAATGATGCAACTAGTCTTAAATTTGGAGTTTAGAAAATTTTTAGGTTTCTGGCTGGGAATAGAACAGTTTCCAGTTTGAATCCCTGTCTCATTCGGAATTTTTAATGCAATTTAGCTTGAATTTTAGTCTCACCAAAACTTTCTTTGTCTGTGTCTACATCTACACTCTTCAATTCACGTAATAATTGGTGATAGAGGCACCTTTACATCAAAACTAATCTCTGTTCCGTCCTTTCAGCTTCCAAATGACATGAGGGAAGAAATAATTCGTGGAAGCATCAGATCGGAATGTTATTTTTCTAATCTTATCTCTTCTATCATTGTGGCCCAAGTGGATGAAGTATTTCATTTCAAATTGAAATTATATGTTCACATATTTGTCAGTAAACACCTTTGTGGGACCTAGTATGGTTCAGATTGCAAGTTAGGCAGCACGTAAAACCATGATTGAGCTGGTATCATAGAAACATTAAACTCTGTCTTCCGGTCTCAAAGACCCGCGAAATTGCTTTATCTTTAATATTGTTTTGAGGTTAGGAAAAGAATTTTCCTAATGACGAAGTAACATAAGGACAATAATGTCTGAAACGAAATAATAGGCCTACTATCGCTATAGTTCCCTCCATTCAATAGTGCAAGGAGGCTCTGTATTCGGCCAAAACAGAGTACGATATCTTATTAATTCTGCTACACAAAAATCTTTACTTACGTTAGTGCTGCTATCAGTCAATAGATAGCTTCATCAGTGACCTCATGTAATATACTTCTTGTCTGGAGAGTACTGAAAACTAAACAATTTTTCTGCTGTTGCCGAATACTTCAGCAAGGAAGTAATATTTCATGCTAAAATAGCAATTTTTTTGGAATACCTAGTTTACAGATTTTGAATAGATTAATCTTATTGATTCATATTAATCTATGTTCATTTGCAGCATCCTACCAGCGATAAATACTTGAGGGGTGATGCATACTACATTTGTTGTTAGCTCAATTGATTTTGGATGTTATTGTGATTTTTCTGGCTATAGAGGTTTTATACACATTTCCTTCTGCTTTATACAAATTTTTACATAACATGCTACAGAATTTCCTTTTTTAATTTGTTCCTGTAAATTACCTACAAATGAAACTTTGCCATTCGCTTCTGCCTAAAATCAAGTGATTGTTTATGGTCGTTGAGCTCTTTTTCTTTTCAAATAATATTCCTTTCCCAATACTGGAAGCTTCTACAGTGACATGAAAATTTTTTAATTTTTTTTTCTCGTTTCATTCATAAAAAATAACATTTTGCGGATTAAGTCATAAAACTTACTTCATTTATTTTGATAACACTATTATAATTTGTCCTTTGTTCATGTGAAAATGTTTGCCACAAGCACAGAGAAGACATCGCATAATAGATACAACATTTTATAGCATACCACAGTGCTCTCGAGTCTAGACAGGTTCTGAAAAAGGAAATCATTCCCTTTTTCAGCAGCAAACGAAGGCAAGCTGCTCAGTTGAATGAGACACTTCCGTTCGGTAACCAAACATCTTTACCACGCAATGCAATTTTAAGAAGCTAAAATTTTTACCTCTCATGAAAATTTTATCCATTAGTGTTTTCTTTAATCTATTATCCAGTATTCAGATTTTGTCGTTCTGATGTCATGTCTAAGACATGCGAAGATAATTATCGGTGCTAGACGCTGTTTCTATGTTAATAGTCACGCAGGTGGTATTCCTTATGTTATGTTATATATATTTCTTTCTTGGTACTTCCATAAAGTTTTTAAACTATCGCGTAAAGTTTTTCTTCCACATTGAAGGGAAGATACTTCAAAAGTCAGCTGTTCGAGTTGTAACAACATTCCGCGTTCACGCTGTAACACGTAAATTGAACTGCAAATTGTACACAGAACTAGCAAATATTACAACTCGCTTATGGAGACTCTCATTTCTTACCAAAACTGTTTGCTCAGTTATTCATTAGCTTTAATTTCCAACAGAGGAAAAGATGTTGAGAAAATTAGAACCAAGTATATTGATTCTCTAAGTTCCCACATGTCATTCCGGTGACACCTTTGAAGGCATATAGTTTAGTGTCGGGAGACTGAATTCACTTTTCTTATACAGTCACAGATGGCCCATTCATAAAAATTCAACAAGGCAAAAAGATAGGGTGGAGTCTGAAGTGAAAGGTGTAGACTCTTTGCAACTGTGACACTGCACGAAGTACTTGTGCTTGCCTCTCACTCCGGCAAATAAAAAAAAAAATTGAAAAGAATCGGTTTCCGCTGTGTTGCTTGAAGAGCCATTTGGAGCGTAGAATGAAACTCTACGAAGACAGTGTGTCCAGACCAGCGACCGAAGTATTACAATAGGAACACATAATCCAATGAACTATGTCTCTCATCATTATTAGCTCCAACTTTACAATTATCTGAGAGTTACATTTACACAAAGTCCTTGATCCGACTTTTCGTTACAATAAATAAGGGCTCGAATTCACGTCAACCAAGCTTGCTTCTGATTGATCAGATTTACCAAAAACGCTGAAGGAATTTAAAATTAAAATTCGTAAATCGCAAAAGTAGATTGGGGAAGTCTTTAACACTCAAATTATATAAGATAATTTAAAAATAAAAATGTGGGTAATTGGATGACTAAGGTAATTGCCACCAGAGAGTGTGCGCCACCGCAATTAAATTAATTTTTTTTTTTTTTTTTTTTTTTTTTTTAAATCATTGAGTCGTGGACTAAGTCACGTGTTCGTAGCATTTGGCAGATGTATTCATACCAGCGCAGCGGCTCTTATTATTCAGCTTATTTCATTACTAGGCATTTTCCCATTTAAGAAACGTTTGGAAACCAAAATATGATCACAAAAGCCAATTTAGAAGACTCATGTCTGCACTCAACTCAAATCAACTTGCCTCTATCACAAATTCAGCTTCCTAGCCACTATGATGAGGA
>JARYHS010008074.1:289650211-289681001 GCA_031002005.1 Vandiemenella viatica
CCGTCTTAAAATGTTACCCACCATTTGCTCTTTTAATTTTGTAAGAATATTCTACTACCTGCTTTCTGCATCAATAGCTGCAGGAAAGGTGTCGTGGCAATCGCGCACAGTGACAATCGCGCTCAGTTAAAAGGTCGGGCCACACTCTCCCCTCTCCCGTGTACTTCATAATTACGGAACGCAGTATTGACAAATCATCACACTAAAGCTTTGCCAGAGGTGAACGTGAATTTTAATGCCTGTATAATTACATACAACGGAGCCCGGGATTTGGACCGAGGACCTCCATACCCAAATCATGCGCCGTAACACTGTGAGTCACCAGCCGAAAATACAGGAAATGAAAAATAAATATTCAAACACAAAAAAACAAACGTACTCTTTTTCTCTACAATTTATTTTTGCTATCGTAAAACACAAATGTAATCTTAGATTTGTCTGCTTACTGCATTCAAGAAAATCTGATGAACCTTAAAGTGAGGTTGAAGAGAAGAAAGACACTTTTGTAAGTCAATCGGTAACATCAAAATAAAATTTGGTCCTAAAGGAAAAGAAATTTCCGCAATCTACCTATCGTTTCTCCATATTCACCAGCCCGACAGCGGCACGCACTATCAAAAAGTAAACCAAACTATATATTTACAACTTATGTACATTTATTTACAGTAATGAAATTATCCAAATCAACCAGGGAGATTCGTCATAACTGATTATTATTTACAGTAGACCAACATTTATTCAGCTTGTGAATGTAGAACATCGCCTTAGACATGATCAGATGTCGCCGCTCTTTTCATATCTGTCAACAGTTTTACAATTGTTTCGTCCAACTTCTGGTATGTGGTTTTTCTTCTTTTTCCTTGAAGAATCAATTCAGATCTCATATATATGCCTAAAGACTCGGCTTCCCTCTTCAAACAATAACACATCTCTAAGCTTCGGGTTTGGTCTAGCAAGTACGTTGTTAATCCTATTATTCCATCCTTCAACAGCATTCGTGGTGACGGTCTTTTGTGACAATTCCACATGAATTGGGATTTGTTCATTCTCAAGCCACTGTCTACGAAGTAGTTGAAAAACTCCATTAGTTTTGAATTATTAGGAGCCTGTGATTGGATCTCCAACCAACCATCTGTCACATATTCTGGTTTAGGAAAGCCAAACCTGGGCGCATACGAATATGGAGGCGAAGTTCCTCTTTTTAACCGACTTCAAAAAAAAGGAGGGTTCTCAATTCGTCTGTATTTTTTTTTTTTTTTTTTTTTTGTATGTATGTTCAGCCATATCTTCGACAATTTTGAACCGATTTAAATGAAATTTTTTTAGTGGATAGGGTATACCTCCAAAGTGGTCCCATATGAATTTCATTGAGAAACCACCCCATCTACCCCCTTCAACCCCATAATTTTTATACAAATCCATATTTTTTATTCGATCTCGTTGAAACTTTGACATATATAGCCAAAAATAAAGAGAAAAATACTGTCAACTTTTGGTTTAAAAAACTGAACCCCCTCTCCCCCTATCCACCCCCCTTGATTTTTGCCATTTTTCTTTATTTTAAAGCTACAGTCGACACCATTTGACTGATCTCCATTAAAGTGGCAATTGCGTGTAGTTTTTCATGAAGAAAGTTTCTGTCCAAAAAACCAAAAATAAAAACCATACCTCTCCCCTTTACACCCCTTAATTTTATAGAAAACCTACATTTATTTTCTGACTTTTATTGAATTTTTGCCCGTGTTATACTTTAAAACAAAGAGAAAAATCCTGTCGAGATTTGGTCTGCCAAAACTCAACCCCCCTCCCTCCTTCCACCCCTTTAATCATTGTCAATGTTCTTCATAAAAAGCTACACTCGACACCGTTTGACCGATTTATCATCAAAGTTGGCATATACATGTAATTTTTTATGGAGCATCTGACCAAAAATAAGTAAATAAAAACCACCCCTCTCCCCTTTATACCCTTAATTTTTATGCAAACCCACATTTTTTACCCGATTTCAATGAAACTTTGGACATGTGTAGTAAAAAATAAAGAGAAAATACTGTCAACTTTTGGTTTGAAAAACTGAAGCCCTCTCCCCCAATCCACCCCCTAAATTTTTACCAATGTTCTTTATACAAAGCTACAGTCGACACCATTTAACTGATCACCATTTAACTGATCACCATTAACGTTGGCATATACATGTAATTTTTCATGGAGAAGGTTTCTGACCAATAAATAAATAAACCACCCCATGTCTCCCTTTACACCCCTTAATTTTATAGAAATATATATTTCTTATCTGATTTTTATTGAACTTTGCCCATGTATACTTTAAAACAAAGAGAAAAATCCTGTCAACATTTGGTTTGCCAATGCTCAACACCGTTTCCTCCTTCAACCACATTAACTTTTGTCAACGTTCTTTATAAAAGCTACAGTCGCGATCGTTTGACCGATTACCATGAAAGTTTGTGCTTATATGTAATTTTTCACGAAGAAGGTTTCTGACCAAAAGATCTAAAAACCACCCCCTCTCCCATTAAACGGCTTAATTTTTATACACAACCACCGTTTTTATCCAGTTTAGACGGAACTTAGCAAATTTTTAATATCAAACAAGAGAAAAATGATGACAACTCTTGGTTTGCAAAAACTGAACCCCTCTCCCCGTTTCCACCCCTTTGATTTTTGTCAACTTCTTTTTAGAAAGCTACAGTCGACACCATTTGACCGATCTATATGAAAGTTGGCACATATATATGTAATTTTTTATGGATAAGATTTCTGACCGAAGAACCAAAAAAACTACCCTAGCTCCCCTTCCCTTAAAAATTGTGCAAATCCCACATTTTTAATTCGATTCAGTGGAACTTCGCATGCATATACTTTAAAACAAATAGAAAAAGAAAATACTGTCCACATAACTTTCACAAAAACGCAACCCCTATCCCCCTTTCTACCCCTATAATTACTGTCAATGTTCTTCACCGTCTCTTTCTGATTTTGAAGGAAACATGCACATCTATACTGCAAAACAAATGGAAAATACTGTATACATTTGGTTTCGAGAGTCAAAACTCCGCTCCTTTCTTTCCATCCTTTAATCTACAGTTTCTATTCGATTCTGCAGGAAATTTGCACACGTATACTTTAAAACATACAGAACAATTGTGTTTATATTAGGCTGTAGAAGCCCAACCCCTCCCAATTTCCAATGTTCTTTATAGATACCCACAGTTTTATCAGATTTCCATGGAACACTGCCCATGTTTACTTAAAAACAAAGAGAAACATAGTGTCTACATTCTGTTTACAAATCCCTACCACTCACTCCCTTAGCCCATTTAATTTTTGCAAATGTTCTTTAGACAAAGCTACAGTTTTTGTCTGGGTTCGATAGAAATTTGCGCATGTATACTTTAAAACAAAGAGAAAAATACTGCCCGCACTAGCTTTACAAAAACCAAACTACTCTTCGTCTCCATACCCCTTAATTGTTTTTTATTCATACCTACAGTTTTCATCTGATATAAATAGAAATTTACACTTGTATACTTCAAATTAATCAGAAAAGGCAGTCTACATTTGGTATACAAAAGCCCAATCCCTCTTCCCCTTTACCCTCACCCCTTTCAATTTCCAATGTTCTTTATAAAAATCCACAGTTTTAAATCCCGTCAAAATCAATTAAGCTATTTTTAAGTCAAGGCATAATATTTATAAAATAAATGTGTCCTAACGTCTCAATACGTACCTCAGATTTCTACTTGGATCCCAAGCTTCCACGTTGTGAAAACCAATTAAAAATCTATATTTTCTGTGTGATGCCGGAGCAAACAGATATATTCCAGAGACAGATTTCTGTATGTGGTATGTATTAATGCCCAGATGTTACATGTTTCGGTTATCGACTAGCAGCTTTAACAGATGTTATGATAAGATAGCCTGGACCAAAATTTAAACTGACTTTCCTTAACGCAACACCCAATTCACCCCGTTCTGGAAGTTGTTGTGGTATATAAAGACAGAATTCTTCTTTGAAAGCAAGCTCTTTAATCTCTGAGCTACCAGGAAGTTCGCAAAATGGGAACTGCTGCGGCATATTTAAAATACAAAACAGAACTATAATACCACTAAAAATTTAAAAATAAAATAATTGTTTAAAAAAACATAAAAACCGCCTTCAAAAAAAACACTAAAAATTTTAAAATAACTTTATATCTTGCTTAGGAAAAAGTAAATCTAAATTGACAAAATTTTACATTACTGTCATTGAAATTTTTACATTAATTAGTTATTTTTGGAGTCGGTGCCAGCGAAAGCAAGAAAAACAAAAAGATAAAAACAATGAGGAATAACAATAATACATAAAAAATCATGTTACTGCTTAACAAAATTAATGCTAGAAACATGTTTCAACAAATCTGAAAGATACAGATGATACGCCGATATTATACCAACTGTAAATCGTTTACTGCGTGATGCAACCTACCAGCTGACACTGTAACGCCAGAGATATGCCTCGATGACCAATAAGGTCGAGCCACAGATTAAAATACTATTAATTTGTTTCCCTATGCTGTCTCCCGCAAAACACTATCTACCTCACGACATGCTGTAAAATATTGTGAATTTTTGTTCGTACTCCCCGTTTCGCCTCTAACACCAGTAATTCGATCTTCGCGATGTGACAGCTGGCACCGACTCCAAAAATAACTAATTAATGTAAAAATTTCAATGACAGTAATGTAAAATTTTGTCAATTTAGATTTACTTTTTCCTAAGCAAGATGTAAAGTTATTTTAAAATTTTTAGTTCTTTTTTTTTGAAGGCGGTTTTTATGTTTTTTAAACACTTATATTTTCTTTGTACTCACGCGCTAGTCCAAGCTCCTGAACTTTTCTCCATATACATTTTTTCATGTGAAAAAAAAAACATCCTTTTAATTCCGTTGAGGGAAACACTTCCTTGAGGGCAGATACTGCAGCACTTTCAAAATCTACAGTCGCCGTCTTAGGAGTCCATTCTCGTACAGCCTTGATAATTTCAAGAAACATACGTACATTAGTAGTCTTTTTTTTTCAGGTAAAAGTGTAAACACCACAGGATGTATGTTTGTTTCTTCGTCAGTGCTACCGTAATCCGCATGTGTCGTGTAGATTTGGGAGAACTATTTACTCGCACTTTTGAAAGTACCATCCATAAAAAAATTTTCATGTAATTTTAAACTTTGTTTACCTCTTTCACCGCTCAGAACAATTATCCTTTCACCTTCCATATCATCAGTAAGAAGGAAACTACCTCCATCTCCCATCTTCGACAATTCATCATCCAAGATCACTTCGTCACGATTATTTGGCTCCTTTTGGTTTCCTTGTGATATACTCCTCTGACGGTACAAGTTTCTCTTGACGGTTGATTGGGCTGGCATTCGTAGCTTTTATTGTGGAGATCTCCTAGTTCCTCAGCGTAGATTTTTGGAACTGAACTATCTTCCGCTCGAGCTCTCTTCTATACCGCATGAAGTTTCCGATGTACTTCAACGCGAGCGTCGTCTGGGGGTCCACATATATGCTCTGTAACATTCAGTATGGCAGCATCCTTACTCTTCAAAATTCCACGACATTGTTTTAATCTTTCTTTGAGGCAGTGCTAGATAATCGTTCCAGCTTCTTTCTTTTTAAACTCTGTACCCGTCATAATGCGCACACGGCTTTCCATGTGTAGTTGAAGTAACTTCCATGATTAAAACTGTGATACTCAAGGCAGCAATGAATGCGAATAGTGGTTTGCGGTCCGGTTAGGATGGGATGGTGGTTATCATTCCCAGAATTCGCAGAATCCAGCATGCTGTTGTAGTGGTGACTAATTGG
Organism: Vandiemenella viatica; assembly: GCA_031002005.1. Taxonomy (NCBI): domain Eukaryota; kingdom Metazoa; phylum Arthropoda; class Insecta; order Orthoptera; family Morabidae; genus Vandiemenella; species Vandiemenella viatica. The sequence continues at coordinate 289,656,079 of JARYHS010008074.1, forward strand.
TAGCTAAAAGCAGGTAGCAACAGACGACCCAGTTGTGCGCTATTGTCACTTATCTGCAGGAAATCCATTCACATATCATCCTTCTCTTTAATTATACAAATCATTCCTCCATGTTTGTAAGAAATGTTTTCGAGCTAAAAATGAAAGAAGAATTCATAATTTCAAAATTATGTTTATTTTCAACGTCTCCTTTAAAATTCTACGATGTTCCATCGTCGTTGTCACGTCTAAGGCTCTGGGCGACAAGTATTTGCAATTGTCCGTTGAGTCTACGAAAAAAAAATGAGAAGCGACAATGACTCTGAGCTTTCGAAAAGCAACAAGCTTCGGATCTATCAAATATAATTACCACCAATTGTTGTTTCAAATCAATTTTTTTTTCTTTTTTTTACGTGCTAACATTGTGCAGATTAACCGGAGTCTCTTAAAAAACAATGGATACAATTACATACCGTATTGATATTGGTTAATACGATACACATTCAAAGTTTGCGTCGGATCTAAATTTTTTTTGGTGATAATCGCTTTGTTTGTTATACTTACCTTACCAAACATAATTGTTTATAGGGATTCTTGAAGCAAGGAGGAGAATATTGTTTCACGTACCAATAATCTTGCATTTGGTTTGTTTCGTAATAATGTACCCTAGATTAATATCTGGAGCAAAGCTCTGACTGTTTCCAAAGTGTAGTAAAATAGTTTCGTTACCGTTCATTCCATATGTATTTGAAATGTAGAATCGTTTTTATTTATTTTTAGGAAAATTCCTGTTATAATGAAAGTACTATGGCATTGTACGAGCAGTTTCTATATAGTTTTTAAAATTAACATATCGGTTACTAATCCGCTTTCTCCATTACGGAAATAGTATGGACAAGTTTTAAAAATTATGATACTCGTTTGTTTTTTCGTTTTGAGATCCTCTGTCGCGTTTTTAATACTAGTACGAGGATAGAAGGAACTGCTGGAGTGGCATCCACTGTGTAATCAGCGTTTGTGGAAGGTAGTATGAAAAACTGCCTCTACGACAGCTCTAAGGATCTCCGGACGATGTTTCTAATCGGTTTCTAACCATTGTAACTAGTCATCTATGCATGAATTTGATGGGATTGTGAACGAGGAACTGGAAGGGATTCAGCCATGGCCGTTTGAAGGAAGCACCCCAGATGTATGCATGAAATCTCACGTGCTTCAAAAAAATCATTGTCTCGTAAAATCAACTCACTCTCCTACAGGTTGGTGGATCTTATCATGACAGTGGCGTAAAATCGAATTAACACGCGCATACAGTCAACAATATTCTGTGATACAATTGTTTTGGCACTTTCGGTCGCCGCTAGGCCTTTATGTTCCTTCGGCAATCCACTGCCATGGCCGAATGCCTATTTTTGTGTCATGCCGACGTAAACGTGACGAAAGGAAGCGTGCTTCATAATTTATAAGAATTGTTGTTACGTCATATATCATATTGAAGTATCCTGCGTTTTGGTTTCATTTTTTTTTAATTGCAATGGAGCGCCTGCTCCGGTGGCAAATTCACTGCACGACCATTTTCTATCCCCCTCCCCTTCCCTTTTACGCTCCACTTATGCCCGCTTTTCATTTCATTTTTAAATTCTTTTAGCGATTTTGGTAAATTATTCACAATTTCGTGTGGTAATTTATTCCAGCAAATAGGTTAATGTTGAGGGCCAATTATCGTCACCCTTCGGGAAGTTCTTACTTAATGTGAAGAAAACTATCAACGTCAACTTGCATATAATTCCATACCCTTAGCAAGTAATATATTATGGTACATACATGGTAGTGCTCAAAATGTTCCCTACTGCACCTTATTAACGTAAGACAACGGCGGCAGGGGCAGGTAGGAGACGGCTGGTGGCTGATAATTGGTTTGGCAGGAAAGGGGGTGGGAGGGGTGGAAAGTGACGTCACAGGCAAGTCTCGGCCTGCTCGGCGGCGAGTTTAAATTTCAGAGAACGTGGCAACTTCTGCGCGCGGGTGGCGGACGTAGTTGACAGAAAAAGGTTGACTTGCTCGGACCTGTGGTGGGTGGTAGACAAGTTTAGATCTGTCGAAGCCTTGGTGGCACGGGGGTTGCGATTCATGACGTCACGGAAAAATTCCAGTCATAGTTTAACCAGTACGGGTTCTTCGCCCGACACAACACATGTTAAAATTAATAACTATTTTTCTGGTGAGAGCAAACAAAAATTGATCGCTATAAATGCATAATCAGAATTCACTGCATTTAGTCTTCGATTTCATTTCGAGAGGAAACTTCGGGGCACGTCACTGGTTCAATACCAGATAATGGAATTAAAATTAGAAGTTGTTACCCCCCGACGCTGTTGTAGCCCTTGCTCGGCTCTGTGACTTCACTGCTTCAATTCCTGATGATGGTAATTCAAATAATTTTTAACGTTTCCCCACAGGGCTGTATTATTCGAAGATATTATCACGTAATCAAGTCAATATTGCAAGTAAAAATGGCTGTTGGAACTAATATTCTATGTTCCAAAGTTTTAGCCATAATTGGTTCCAGCTTGGACAGCTATGTGGTAGGAACCACACATTGAATGCGAGGACTGTGTACTTGATATAATACTTCTATTTTCTTCACCGAAAACTCTGATTACTCCAGTCACGTTCAAATTTAGGATAATAATATTTCACATACAGCCTGGTCATGGCGACCACAATTGATCCGCACAATTTCGCACCAGCACACGAAATGAAGTGTGATGGTGAATTCTACTGAGTATCAGTTCCAATAAAAAAAAAAAAACTAATTCCATTTACCGTTTAACAAAACGAAGAAATAATCATGTAACAGTAAAAACAATCACACTGAAGCAATGAGCTTGTAAGTAGTACCCAACTGAGCATCTTGGCAGGCATGTCCAGAATTGTTCTTTCTTTATCAGACATGTTACTATTAGCAATTACATATATATCTCTTAACGACCAATTATTAATTATCGTCTCTGGGTCAGGACCTGCAATTAGTCGTCTCTTTATCTGGGGAACAACTTGTAAAAAAAATCATCTCTTATCGGGATCAAGACCTGAAATTAATCATCTCCTATCTGGGTCACAACCTGCAATTAATGATGATTTTTTATCAAAGTCGAGACCAGGAATTATTAATTTCTTATTGTCTTGCTAAGGTCGAGACATGCAACTAATTATCTCTCGTCTGTGTCACGATCTGCAATCAATCATTTCTAATCGAAGTCAAAACCTCCAATTAATCACCTCTTATCAGACTCATGACTCACAGTTAATCATCTCTTATGTGTGTCACGACCTTCAATTAAACATCTCTTGCCGGGGACGAGACCTACAATTAATCGTCTTTTATCGTGGTCGAGACCTACAATTAGTTATATCGGAGTCAACACCTGCTTTCAATCATCTCTTATTCTCTTATTTGGTTCGAGACATGCAATTAACCATCTCTTATCTGGGTCATGCTGCAATTAATCATCTTTTGTGTGAATAACCACCTGTAAATAATAATCTCTTTTCTGGCTCACGACCTAGAATTAATCATCTCTTGTCTGGGTAACGACCTGCAATTAATCTTCTCTCATCGGCGTCGAAACCTGCAATTAATATTCTCTTATCGGGTCAAAACTTACAATTAATCAATGTTTTTTTATCGAAGTCTAGACCTGCAATTAACAATTTCCTATATGGGCACAGGATCGGCAGTTAATCATCTCTTATCGGGATAATCACCTACAATCAATCACCTCTAATCGGAACCAAGACCAATTTAACTATGTCTTATCTGGGTCAAGGCCGGCAAATAATAATCTCTTATCGGGGTGAAAAGCTCCAATTAATTTATCTCTTATCAAGGCAGAGACCTGCAATTAATCATCTCATATCGAGATTAAGTACTGCAATTAATCATCTCCTATCTGGGTCAAAGCCTCCAGTTAATCATTTCTGATCGGTGCCATGACCCGCAATTAATCATATCTTACTGTCTTATTTGGGTCGAGACATGCAATTAATCATCTCTTATCTGGATCGCTACCTGCAATTAATCACTCCCTTGTTTGGATCGTGGCCTACAATTAATCATTTATTATCTATAATCATCTCTTATCTGGGTCACGATTTCAAATTAATCATCTCTTGTCTGTGTGAAGACCTGTAATTGATTATTTATTGTCTAGGTCAATACCTGCAATTAATCGTGACTCGTCTGTGTCACTACCTGAAACTAATCATCTCTTGTCTGGGAGACGACCTACAATTATTCATCGCTTGGCTTGGTCACGACATGCAATTAATCATCTTGTCTGGGTCATGACCTGCAATCCTTCAATTAATCGTCTCTTGTCTGGGTCAAGACCTGCAATTAATATGTCTGGGTGACTAACTGTACTTAATCATCATCTCTTGTCTGGATCACGACATGCAATTATACTCTTCTTATTGGGGTCGAAACCTGCTATCAATCTTCTCTTATCAGGATTTAAATGTCCAATTAATCTTTTCTTATTGGGGTCGAAACCTGCGATTGATCATCTCTAATCGGGGTCATGACCTGGAATTATCATCTCTTATTGTCTTATTTGGGTCGAGACATGCGATTAATCAATTTTATCTGGGTTATGTCCTGCGATTAATCACCTATAATCTGTGTCACTACCTGCAATTAATCATCTCTTGTCTGGGTCACGACCTGCAAAAATCATGTCTTCTCTGGATCACTAACTGTAATTAATCATCTCTTGTCTCGGTCATGACCTGCAATTAATTTCCTCTTATCGGGGTAAAAACCTGCAATTAATCATCTCTTATCGTGATAGAAACATGCAATTAATCAATTTTATCTGGGTTATGTCCTGCGATTAATCACCTATAATCTGTGTCACCACCTGCAATTAATCATCTCTGGTCTGGGCCACGACCTGCAAAAATCATGTCTTCTCTGGGTCACTAACTGTAATTAATCATCTCTTGTCTGGGTCATGACCTGCAATTAATTTCCTCTTATCGGGGTAAAAACCTGCAATTAATCATCTCTTATCGTGATAGAAACATGCAATTAATCTTTTGTTATCGTGGTCGAAACATGAAATTAATAATCTCAAGACCTGCAATTAATCATCTCTTTACCGACTTAAGTTTAGATAACTTAAGTCGGTAAAGAGGTTAAAGCCACAAAAGTTACCGGCCTGTGATGGACATTTGAAGCCATGAAAGCGATGCCGGCAAGCAGGTAGAATAGAACGCATTTTTCAGTGTTAATTATCATATGTAACCTAATAAATGTATTTTCATTCCGATAATTATTTCTTTAACTATGCTTCATTTCGGTTTCGAATATCAGTCAAGCCTGGCCACCATAAATTGCAAAGAAGAGTATAATCAATGTCATTATAAGCTGGACACGGTTTCGAATCCTGGTGTGGTTATTTACACCTCCTTATGGCAAAGGTCCTTTTTTCCAGTGTAGAATTTCTCAGACGACTCCGGAGGAATACGATCGACGTTCTTTCAAAGCAACGGGACTACTGTTGAGTATGAAGAACTTGGTTTCAGTGCTCGGTTGATGTACTACCATGCTCATATGTATCCGAACGATCTGAATAGCAAATAAATAAGTGAAAGGATTGGAGACAGAGGCAGCCGCAAACAAACAAACAACAGCTCTCAAGGGACCAGATACGCGGAAACCTTGAAGAGACGGACAGCAACAGTTATGCTCACCCCCAGCTTGGATACAACGGAGGTCGGACACAAGCCATCTTTGGCGATATAATCGTGTGTTTCCGTACAAACTCGTGATGCTCCGAAAATGGCGGGATAAACTGTGGAGTGACTGACTAAAGAACACCGAATATCTATATCTGTTACTAACAGAAGGTACTATTTTGCATGGTCTCGAGGGAAATTTCTACGAGAAGAAAACGATGATTGAAGACTAGGAAAAAGGAGTGGGGAGCAGAGTTCTGCACGTCGAGGAGAGGACATCTTGTGCCTGGGACCTGGAAAGCACAGAGCGACCCGCTCTGACAAGTGGTTGTGAAGGTTGCGGGTAGTGACTGTACTGTGTATCGGAAATGGTAGTATTCTCAAGACCACGTGGACCGTCTGGTAAGCATAACCGTTAGTTACTTTCATTCTTTGGTTCCAGATTTCCGTTTCGCGATTCTATAAATTCTTTAATTGGGTGCCATTGTAATAGAAATGGCTTACCTGGGTCATCAGGGGTTGATTCCATTACTTTTAATTAATTTTGGGGGCCTTTTATAATTAATTTTGATAAACAGGATTAACTTTCTTTTTAAATATCGATAACAGATTTATAATATAACATCTGCAAAACAATTTGTTACATTATTAATAGTAGAACAAAAGACAATTACTGCTGAATATATCTGGCACATGTAAGTTTACAAGAAAAAAAAACAATCGTATGGAAATTCCTGAATTAACAAATTGTTCAACTGAATAAAATTTCTGCTTGCTTGAAAAGTCTTACCACATTAGTCCCTATCTCTCTCTGCAGATCACTCTGCGGGTCTTTTTCCGGGTGTCTATGGAATTTATTGGATGTGGACAAAACATGTGGCAGCGTATATCTTACAAAACCGCCCAGGGAAGTACTAAGTACAATTCTAGCAAAGCCGGATTTCAAGATTACCCTTCCAGAAAAACACAATTGTTTATTATGGATCCTAAGCCATTCAATGCAGGATATATTGCAGAAGACATCCCAGAATTTGGAAGAATACCTATCAATGCTCAAAATAAAACAATGGTGTCTAAACAAAACTGCGAAATATAAAATAAAATTCGGAGGCTATCTGGATGAGATACTCAAAGACAGAAAGAACACCAGCTAAAGTAACAAGACAATAAAAAAAGAAATAAAATAAAAAAACTCAGAATCGATACATCTGGTTACATAATTAATTACTTAAAAATTATCCTTCATAAATGAATGACACTAATATATTTTCATGTTTTCGACCAATGAATGACAAGAAAAGGGCTACATGTTGTGGATTCGCCACGACATCGGAAGAGGGAGAGAAAAAAAGAGCTGACCATCGGATGAAGGTATCTTTTGACTGGGACTTCATTCTATTCGGTCTCCGCAACAACTTCGCCGTCAGTCTCGCAGAAGGTAAGAGTGGACTTCAACTTCAGTCAGTCTCGTAAACAGTCAAGTGAACTTACAGCCATCAGTGCAGTGAAGTGTGTATAAAATTTGAATTGCCTGAAGATATACTAAACTAGGCTTCAATTCTTAGCATCTACTGAAAGCCTGGGCCGTGCCCTAACATGGAAGAGCCCCCAGACACGGGGCAAATAATCAACGCGGCACTGCAGCCGTGTTATTTTCCAGAGACTGCCACTACTGCCCCGACGATGATGAACTTCCAACAAGGAATCCAGCCACAGCCATCTCATTTTCATCCGCTCAACTACCCAGGTAACGACGCTGCTTCTGCAAGCTGCCCCTCGATCGCAGTGTTGAACAATGTAAATTCGGAAGAAAAAACTGTTAAACGGTCTCGCATAAAGCGAAACCCTACTGAGCTACCGAACGAGGAAATGACCACTGAAACGTTAAACAATCCAGTGAGTGTGCCCCAGGAGTTAGCTTCCATGTCTTCAGCGGTGTTCTACCCAATTACTTCAGTCACAGAATTAGATCATCAATATGATAGCCGTGATCCAACCCAAAAAACACTAAACGAGGGTACGGGTATGGATATCACAAGCATTCCCGCGGATCGTGAAGGAGTTCAAAGTATATTATCGATCAATCGGACCCCTACTTACCAAAATACTATACCCCAAGTGCCAAGCCCCAACTTAAATTCCAATAAAGACAGAAGTAAGAATAACCGATACAGCCGCACAGACACGGGTCCATACTTAGTCTTTGTAGAAAGTGTGGATAAAAATATTGGTAGACTTCATCCCATGTCAATATGGAAACTTCTTTATACACACAGCCCAGCACATAAGCATGACATCATCAATATCATTGCGGCCGGGAGGAATAGGTTAAAAATCGAAACCAATTCAGCAGCCTTTGCTAACTTGTTGGTTCAATCTACAGTTTTCAAGGACAGAAACCTAGAAGCATTCATTCCAAATTTTTTGATAAACAAACAAGGTATTATCAGGGTCGTAGACACCTCCCTGTCAGAAGAAGAAATCCTACAGGCGATAGAAAGCCCCTATCCAGTTATCGCAGTTAAACGGTTTACCAAGAAGAACTCATACCAAAATAATGATAGCAGAATACCGATACCAATATGCATGATCACCTTTAAATCACAATCCCTTCCGGACCACATAGCAATCTTTGGAGCACGTTGCCCAGTCGAACCTCATGTCCCACAAATTCTCGTCTGTGATAATTGTTTACGTTTTGGCCATCGTATAACTCAATGCCGCAGCTCTCCCCGTTGCAATAAGTGCAGAGGCCCACATACTATGGAGACGTGTGCCAGCACAGCTGATCCACAATCAGGGCCGGCGCTAGGAATTTCGGGCCCGGGGTAAAATGGGCTTTTTTTTTAGCTCTACCAAATGGCCAGGCGACAATGGGCGTATTCTTGGCTTCATGGCCTGAGGGGCCCTATAGTCGGTGATCGGGCCCTCCATCAGCCGGCGGGGCCCGGGTACTTTTGACCCGCTTACCCTCCCCTAACGCCGGCCCTGTCCACAATGTGTGCATTGTCACGGTCCTCATTTATCCAATGACAGAATATGTCCCGTAATTGTGCAACAACAAAAAGCACGTGAGGCAGCGACCCATAATAAAGCCTCTCCCACGCCGAACTGGTATCCCACCCATCGTCATACATATTCGCAGGCAGCCAGCGCCGCTCCGCTGTATTACGACGAAAAGCAATTCCCCCCGCTCTCTCCAATGGCAGTGCAGCCACCCAGTTTAGCCTCAACAAATGCATTCCAAAACTATCCTATAATCCCTTTCCAACAATATCAAGAGTCACGTCATCAAAGTAAAGCGCTCTCTCCAAACCAACCGATATATACTACTACTACCGTAGGCTGCAACAAGCAAAGGCCAGCAACCTCAAAAGTACAAAAGTCCCATTACCCTCCTGTTTATCAAAGAATGTATGTACCCCAGCATATACCAATAACACCTATCACACAGAATCCCTACCCTCCTCAACCTTTTTTTTTTTTTTTTAATTTCTTTATTTCAATCGTTCAGCGTATTTGCGCTTTACAGATTGGATTGAAATCAATTATGTATTGAAAATGACATAAATTAACGGTGCTGCACTTTGAGTGAGGTTAACTCATCGAGTCCCTCAATAACATTAAACATAATATTGTTAAACATAATAACCTTAAACATAATAACCTTAAACATAGTAACATTAAACATAATAGGTTTTTTTTTAAGAACATTATCAAATGTCTGAATAGATGTAATTCTAAGCGTTTATCTGGAAGAGAAGATCCTGGGGTAAGCGGCTGGTGATTCTGGTTGGTCTGTCGGATCTGGTGCCCAGGGAGTAATATGCGGCTCCTGGCACTCTGGGAAGGTGTTGGTAGAATCGTCGTGCTTGCTCTTGTATAAACTGCGTGATGGTAGGCAGTGCGAGTTCGCGGTGCAGCTGGGAGTTGCGGACGAACCATGGAGCATCGACGGCGATCCGCAAGATTTTGTTTTGGAGCGACTGTATCTTCTTGATTTTGCTGGCAGCGGCACCTCCCCAGACTGGACAGGCGTAGGTCAGTAGAGGTCGGATTAAGGAGGTGTATAGTAGGGTAGTGATGTTGCTTTTGAGTGAAGACTTCCGGTTGATAATGGGATATAATTTAGTGAGCCGGGAGTATGCTAGGTTGAGTTTGGAGTTTATGTGGGCGTTCCAAGTCAGTCGGCGGTCCAGATGCACTCCCAGGTATTTGACGGTCTCGTCAGGACGTTTCCAAGGTACAGGTGTGCCATTGATAACAATCGGAGTTGGTTGAGCCGGGCGTCGGAGAGTGAAGATCATTGCTTCGCACTTAGTTGGATTCAGTGCGATGCGCCACATGTTCAACCAGTTGGTTAAGTCAGTAAGGGCCGCTTGAAGGTTGCGAACAGCTGTTTGAATATCTTCATGGGAGGTGAACAGTGCTGTGTCGTCGGCGTACATTCCTATGGCTGAAGTGGTCAGATCGGGGCAATCAGAGACATAAATATTGAAGAGTGTTGGTCCGAGAACAGAGCCTTGAGGAACACCAGCTAGGACAGGACGGGGAGTGGATTTGACTGAATCGATTTTTACTGAGAATGTGCGTCGGAGTAGGAAGCTGTGGAGGATTCTGTACAAGTAATCGGGGACTCCAATGTTGCGCAGTTTATACAACAGCCCTGCGTGCCACACTCTGTCGAAAGCTTGAGTAAAATCTAGAAAGGCGGCGGCCGTGTGCTGTTTAGTTTCATAAGCTCGTGCTATTATTTCGGTGATGCGGAGGAGTTGGTGGGTGGTGGAGTGATGTGTTTGAAATCCAAACTGATACATGGGTATGACTGAGGCTTGTCTGAGGAATTTGCATATGCGTTTCTTGATGATTTTTTCGAATATTTTAGATAGAGCCGGAAGTAAACTTATTGGTCGGTAACTGGATGGTTGGTTGGTAGGTTTGCCGGGTTTGGAGAAAACAATTATTTCCGCGTGTTTCCAGGAAGATGGGAAATAACCAAGGCGGGGTAGTGCGTTGAATATGGATGCAAGGTAGGCTATAGCTTTGTCAGGTAAATGTTTGAGGTCCACGTTAGGAATTTGGTCGTGGCCGGGGGCTTTTTTGGAAACAAGCGAGTGTAGAAAGAATCGAATTTCTCGGGGTGAAGTAAACGAGATTGGTAGAGGAGCGGTGGGGTAAAAATGAGGAAGATTCTCTATTTCAGTTGCCGATTGGTCGTCGTGCGCTGTATTTGGTGTGAAGGATGATTGGAAGTAATCAGCAAGCATTTTTCTTCATGGCTGGTGAAGTAGCTGGCTCCTTGTCGGAGCGGGGGTATAGCGAGGGGTTCGCGAAGGATTCTTTTAGTCTCCTTCCACAGAGTGCCGTCGTGAGGGGAGATACTTGAGAGATGGCGCTGATAAGTATGGAAACGGTATGAGTCCAGAGCTTGCTTGACTTGGCGGTTTAGTTGGTTGAGACGAGTACGTTGCCACTGTAGTCGTTGGTTTTGCCACAGCCTTCTCATGCGATGCTTAGCCTGGAGCAGGTTCACGATTTCCAACGGTAGGGTTTTGTGGTAAGAAATTGGTCTAGCTGGCCGTGGAGGGGTTGAGGAGGCTGCCTTTAGAGAGAATATTATACTTGCGGTGAACTGTGAAATTGCCGTGTCAACGTCGGTTGTATTTCGTAGAGGAGTATTAGGTCGAAGATCTTCTCCGAGATGACGTTGGAATTTAGCCCAGTCAATGCGCCCCATTAGAAGTGAGGGTCTATGTGAATAGGTGGGGGTATTTATTTCGAAGGTGGCTACTACTGGGCAATGATCAGAATCAAGTTCAGGTAGCACTTGCGTATAAATAGGATGGGAAATTTGTTTCACTAGTATTAGGTCGAGAATGTCTGGGAGTACATGAGGATTATAGGAATAATAGGTTGGCTGGTCTGGGCTGAGGATATGGAATGCGAAGTCATTTGCTGCCTGTAAAAGGCGACGGCCATTAGGTGTGGTAACTCTACATCCCCATAGGGCGTGTTTACTATTCAGATCTCCCATTAGTATAGTGGGAGACGTCGTTGTGAATAATGTACTGAAGTCTTGGTGTTGGAGACGTTTCGATGGCGGTTTGTACGCTGCTATGATAGTTAGGGATTGGCCGTTGCGCGTAGAGAGCTTGACTGCGCAAGCTTCTAAGTTTGTCAATGTTGCCAGAAAGATGGGATGGTGGGAGATGTTCCATTTGATAAATAGTGCGACTCCGCCGGAGGCGGTAGCAGCAATACGATCTTCTCTATAGACAGAATATCCTGGCATGGTGAAGCGCTCTTGTGAAAGTAGATGTGTTTCGGAAATACAAGCAATGTCTATATTGTGCCTGGACAGAAACTCAAGAAGACCCTGTCGCTTAGATTTAATTCCGTTGGCATTCCAGTTTAAGAATTTGAGAGAAGAAAACGCTGGAGGCACATTATTAGTCATTACGCAGTAGCTCCGTGACGAAGTTAAATAGTAATGATTTAAAGCGAGGAAAAAATGGTTGAATAATGTGAAGGATGGAGTGCAAGAGCGAGGTTAGCAGTCCTTCCAGTGTTGCAGAAGAGGAAGGCTAACGGCGTTAGTGGATTCTTTGCGGTGATAGGAATGTTTGGGAGGCCATTGTGGTACAGTCTGTTGGTTGCGGGAGCTGCCTGGGATTGCAGGAAAATTGCGTTCGTCGAGGAGCGGTGCCTGAGATAGTTGTGAAGGTGATGGGGCAGTGGAAGATGTGTTGTTCAAAGGTGGCAGGGTGAGGTAATAGTCACAGCCTCGGTAATTAGCAGAATGCTTACCGCCACAGTTGACACATTGTGGGTCGGTTTGTTTAGATTTTGGACATTCTGAGTAGTGGTGGTTTTCCGGACATTTTACACATCTGGGTGGAAGATGACAGAAATTTTTTGTATGTCCGAAACGTTGACATTTAGTACATTGTGGGATTGTGGGAGATTTTCTACGGTATTCTACTGAGATGATAGCATGGAAAAGACTAGTTAATTGGAAAATTTCTTTTGCTTGCTGGTTGTCGTCTAATTCAACGACGCACAAGGGCATTGGCATTTTATTTTTATAGAGGAGTCTTGTCACTTTTGTAGCTGGTAACTGTCGAGCTTGAAGCTCTTCTAATATTTCAGCATCAGTTAATGAGAATGGGACGTTGCGCAGGACTACCTCTAGCTTCTTGTTTTGAGGATCTTTGAAGGTGTGGTAAGGGAGCTGGGCTTCATCTAGGAATTTCGTGACAGCGCGATAGTCAGTGGTAGAACTAGTATTAATTTTGATCATCGATCCACGTTGTTGAGTCGTGAAGTCATCCTTCGCTAAGGTGGACAGATCTTTCAGAATTTGCTGGTAATTGTTAACATCATGTAGAAAGATTGGGGGGATCACTACATTGACTGCCGCGTCAGATGCGGCATCAGTGGCATCACACTGATCTCCCGTGGAGTCTAACACTGAGAACTTGTTATGCACAGCCGTAAGGTTAACTTGGTATTTACGATTAACAGAGAAGGCAGGAACAATATGCTTTTTGCGGGGTTGTCGGAATTCGAGATGATTGGGATCGGAGTCTATGGGAGCAGCTGTTCGTTTGGCGTTTACCTTGGAAAATGATGCTGAAGGAGGAGTGGTGGTTTCCATCGGGATGTCTGATGTAGTTGGCATGGTGAATTGTGCCCAGGATGCAGTAGCTGGCGCCGGTGAGATAGTTGATTGAAGCGTAGGTTGTTGTGAAGGTGGCTCTTGTATTTCGTTCACGTTGTGAACAAGATTCAGTGCAGAGCGAACTAATTACCCTGTGTCGGGCTCCTCGAGAACCATGAGTGATGAGAAACTTGAAAGATAAAGATTTGATATGCGGTTTTGATTAACACTCCGTAGTATAGAAACGACTTTAACTGTAGCGATGCACGGAAGTAAACACTTGCTAGCACAGGCGAGCTGGTAGGGTAGAGCGCTCCAGGAAGTGCACACGACCGTAGCTATCAGCGAACTGCCCTCCTCAAACCTAAGGATAAGGAAAAGTCCCCCTCACCCGAACAAGTAGCACTCATAGAGAAGATATTGCAAATGATTCTGAAGATGATTCAAGAATGTCAAGCAGCTCCATCTGATACTTCCCAACTCGACCCACTTCGTCACTTTCTTACCAACCTAGTAGGAACCAATTAAAGAACCGAATATTCTCCCTAAAACTAGTTAATTGTAAGGATTCTACACATTGTAATGTCGAAAAAAAAACAACTATAAGGAACTAACAATAATGTATATTTCACTGTATCATTTGTAATTATGTCTGAGCAATTGTATTTAAACATAATGTATCAAACCCCTTTAGGCGATAAACAAAAATGTTCTTTTCTGATTATTCAGTTTACCTTGTACTATCCTTAATATTTTACTAATCATGTCAAGTCTTGCTCTCTTACCTATATGTAAAATGTTTATATATGTATGTACAATTGGATGATGATTGTATAGTGCCTAGGCGCTTAAAGCCAAATAAAAAAAATAAGAAAAGTGGACTTCAACTTCGACCTTGCGTAAGGCAAGATCACGTCTTCTGTAGCCCGCTTAGGGTCCTGCGCTGCATAATCCTTTAAGAGTTCTGCTAATATGTTTGGGAATTGTTTCTGCTCTTATGAAATTTATTGCTTGTACCCTGAATAAATTTAAGTTTTTTTTTATTTTTAATGTTTTCTCCTTATAGTTCTCTCAGAGGTCGCTAGCTTGTTGCCATCATATATATATATATATATGGTAATTTTGGATTTTCTTATATTTTTGATTTAATTTTCCACGTACATAATCATGTAGTGAGTAAAAAAATATTTTCAGATGTTTCAAAATTCATTTATTTTTTAAGTTAGACATATATTTGAATATACATTTCAGCTCCTCTCACTATAGAGAACCACATATTAGTAGGGCAAAATATATCAAAATTTTTGGATTTACTATAACTCATTTATGATTGAGTTAAGGTCCTTTTACTTTGGAGGACAAAATACTTAAATTTGAATATTTTGTAATTTTTTGGATTGTTGATAGCATCTTTATTTTTAAGTTTAGATCATAACATATAGCGTGTTTATGAATGTTCTCTTGAAGATCTTTCATATAATGTTTGTTGCACTCAAAATTAAGCAATTTATTATAAATATTTCCATTTTATTATGACAGACTAATTTTTAAATTATTATCACTATTTTATGGACTTTTTGTTCCATCCAATACAGTATTTTATCCGCTGCTCCACCTACACTCTCACCCATGATATTTTGACCTGCTAGTTAGTCTAGTCGCGCTTAACCCCACCATTCTGCACTAGATGAGGATACAGAGTAAACTGGCGTGTTTGATATTACCACATTAAACCCAAGTTTTAAAGTACCATTAAAATGTCTTGCTCTTGCTTATGGCTTTTCGACTCGTCCACGTCGAGGTCATTAGAGGCGGGAAAGAACTGTGATAAGGAAGGAATTTGGGTATGGCATTTTGAAGGAAGTATTCGCCTGGAGTGACCTGGGAAAACCATGAAAAATCCAAATCTAGATGGCCGGACGGGGATTCGAACCCGTGTCCTCCTGCATGCGAGGCCAGAGCGTTATCGCTCACCTACTACGTTCGATAACCTGAAATGTCCTTATACCCAGAGTGATTCGAGTTACAAAATCCTTATCATTTTTATCCGTAAAGATAACTGCAACGCTTAACGTATGAGTTAATCTGTCAAAACTGATCGTGGTGGGTAAACGGTTAACGTTCTGGACTCGCATTCGGTAGGACGCCGGCTCGAATCCCCGTCCGAGCATCCAGATTTGGGTTTTCCATGGTTTCCCCAATTCACTCCAGGCGAATGCCGGGATGCTTCATTCAAAAGGCCACGGCCGATTTCCTTCCCGTTCCTTGTCTCCAATCCCATCCCACCTCTAATGACCTCGAAGTCGACGAGGCGTAAAATAATAATAAAAATAATCTGTCAAACGGAATTAAAAATTACACCATAGGCCCATATCAGATTTATAAAGCACTTTCTTAATTATGTTGAGATACTTTATAAAGCCGTTATACTACCCCATTCCGTCGTAAATGAGAATGCTAGGGTTTTGCGAGAGAGACATTGCTCCCTTAACGCATTACGTCATTAACATAATTCATAAATTTCGTATGTAAACACATTACTCTTACAGCACGTTACGTTAGACATACAATTCATGATCTTTCACAGTTAACCAAATCAGCTGCCACATTGCCATACATAAAAATTTAATTTCCTTCAGCGTTTCTGAAGATTATAATGTTTATTTTGTTAATCTACACTGCCTATTCTTGATAATTACGTTCAAAGTACTATTACTCATGCGATCTTGGGTGCAAACTGTGAAGGCTTTGTCATAATATGTCTTGCGTTATCTGTCTGTTAAATTTATATAGCACATGAAAGTCGTAATTGAGGAATTATGTAGGGAATCACAGTGCATCAGCGACTAACACACTGATTATATGATTATATTCGTCACGTTAAGCATGGTGAGGTAAGCTGTACAACTAGCACTGCGATCGAATCCCTAAAGTATTTAGGTATTAAAATAAAAAGCAACATGAAGTGGGGTACAAGTGTAATTTGAAATACAATCCACGCAATGAATTTCTAGTTACGTGATACATCTTCTAGTAACCAAACGGAAGCGAGGAAATTTTATTGAAGATGTCATGTGTTGGAGAAAATGCGATTTTTATAAAAAATAAAGCAAAATGAAGTTTATTATATAAATTTTTGGTTTTGTATAAATCCCAAAATACATCTGTTGACTTGGAGAAAGATTTGCACACAACTGCCACGACATCGCTTGCAAACATATAGATTCACCAAACCAGTCGCGTGACAATTTCCGACAAAAACTTTATTGATCTGGAGATTCGGATGAGTGCGTTTATACATTACATGTGACAGTATGAGGGTTGAATATCACTCCAGAAATATGGATCATCCATGAGTAGTAATGTAGGTTATTTGCTCTATACATGACTGGCGGATTGATCAACATTCTTTCGCATATTACATTAATCTGTCGACTACATGAGAAACTTGTTGCACTACAATCCCCCGAGTCAATTACCACCCCGCCTCCCACGCCCATCCCCCTCCCCCCCCCCCCCCCCACTCATTGCAAGTTCCTACCCTTGATTCATGTTCATCTGCTCAACACACTACAGTCAAGTCAAAAATCAAATGTGTTACTGAGCTTGGTGGGTGAGCGGTATGGCCTCGTATTGGGGGAGGATGCGGGTTCGAATTCCCGTCAGGCGATCCAGGTTTGGGTTTTTCATGGTTTTCCCAAATCACTTCAGGAAAATTCGGGCATGGTTTCTACAAAAGGCTATGACCGAATTCCTTCCCGTTTCTTGTTCTCCGTCATTTTCCGCATCTACGTCGATGACGCGTAAAACCATAAGCAAAAAAAAAAAAATGTAACTTGATATGTAAGCAAGGTCTTATAAAATTATTTTTCAGATATGGGATTCGAACCCGCAATCTCTCTTAGGAACCAAAACTTAAATTTGGGTCCCTTAACAACTTCTACCCGAATTTCCAATTTCACTCTGTAGCATGAGGATTCGTCTCATTTCGCACAACACGATTCTTGATGATTCCCTGTCAGACGGTAACGTTAAAGTTGATGGATCCTTTTTAGTTACTAGGAATAGTAAGCCTCATTGATGGGATACTAGTATGCATATGTCTATTGTAACGATTTAAAGCGTACATGTACAGGGATTGAATATTGTATCAGGGTGTAAGTTACTAATGTTGGAACAAACTGCAATGTTAGTTGATGATGAAGTAATGCGAATGGCATAGTACTGATCTATGACAAAACATTCTGTAGTGATGTTCCAAAACTTTCTATCCGAATTTCCAACTGCACTCTGTAGCAAGAGGATTCGTCTCTTTTGTACATTTCCTGTTGAGCGCAGGAGAAGGAAACCTCACATGTATACTAAAATAAACGAGAATCCAGTTTAATATAAACAGAAAACAAAATAATTCAAATAGATTCATTGCAACTGTAATCAATTATTCGATCATTGAAGAATAACTGATGGGTGCTTACGGAGCAGATACTACATTATAGCCTTAAAGTATAGTAACATCAGCTTACAACTACCGAAACACTGGCTGAATGCAATTCAATGCGGAACACACTTTGGATCATGGTGAATGACAATGTCATCATCACGTTGCATACTCCGAAAGAGAAGCAATAAGGAATCAACAAGATGAAACTCACTTCATAATCATAGATGATCTGTGCTCTATATGGCCCAAATTTTCTGCGTGTCTCAAATTTGTAAATTATTTGTACTGTTGATAACAAGTTTACTAATCAGTTGTTGAAGAATCTGTGTTTTTTTTGCTCTCCACATTCTTGCCATAATTTTTATCTCTAGTCATTCCCGGCAACTGTACAGATCTTGAATGAAAAATTTGATAAGTTTTGCAGGATAAATGAAGGATCGAGGAGTCTACATAAAATGTTCCAAACAGTTAAGATATGGAAAATAATTGCCTGCACTATTATAGAAGTAGATACTATGTTAGTTGAAGGAAAGACTCATATTTTGTAACACTTTCGTGATGTTCCGCTGTTCAGAGATGCGAAACAACGAGATTAAGCGACAGCTGGAAAGAAACCCTGCACGTTTTATCCGACATTCATTATTATTTTTTATTTTAAACACATTTTAGAAAATGAAGTTAACATTTAAAATATCCCTTAATGAATATATCCTTGAGTATTCTGTTGGATACATAACATGGCACCCTAGAGAAACAAATATATTTAAAGTTTTAGTGTCAGCAACTCCAGTCAATCACAATAAACCACTGAATGGTTTGCTGGCAAACACATCATAAAATTCGAGTTTCACAGCCATTTTGTATTGTCCTGTCTGAAAAATAAATCTGTATGTAACTTTCAGATTAGAAAATTTATTCCTGTTCTGTTCTGGTTTTAGCATCCAGTTTCTTCCTGGTGAAGGTATTCCAATAGAGGATAATTCTTTCATTCCTTGAAGAACTTGCTAATTATACTGTATACAACAGCAAACATCTTCTCGCCGATTGGCTTGGTCGCGGTAGTCGTACAGTAGATCAACTCTATTGCCAATCACGTCACCCAAAGGTTCTCGGAAACTAAGCATGGCCTACGTGACAGACAATACTACACGCCTCTCCATCGACCAGAACTGCACTTAACATATTGTTCATTCCAGTACTTCCCCCACTCCCCTCTCCTGTCGTCAATGTTTCCACTGGTTTGATGAAATCCTTCATCTGTACCTATCTTGAGCTAAACTCTCCATCTCAACATACCAATTACTACCCACATTCTGATTTATCTACCTCATATATTGTAATCTTTGTCGTCCTTTTCAACTTTTCCCTCCACTTACAAATTAACCAATCCCACATGTCTTAAAATTTTACCCGTCGCCCTATGTCTTCTTTCTGTGAGACTCCTCGTCCAACATTTCCAAAGCACGTTAATTTCGTACTTTATCTGTCCATCCTTCTATGTCACCACATTTCAAATGCTTCAAGTTTTTTACTCTTCTGGTATGTCCAAAATCCATGTTTCACTTCCATAAAGTGCTAAGCTCCAAACTTCAGTAATACAAAATTCTTCCTGAATCTTAGATCAATGTTTGACAGCAAAACATTTTATTTTAATTTATTTCTTTAAAAGGCTCTTTTCTCTAGTGCAGTTCTGCTTTTAACACTTCCTACTTTGGTCATCAGTTGTAATTTTACTTCCTAAGTAACAGAATTCACTTCCCCAATTATATAATATACTACTTTTATACTCAATCCTCTGTTATTGCTACCATTTCATGACTTTCATTTTACATTTAGTTAATTACCTTCCTTCAGTATTCAGTAATTTCTCAGTATCCTAACTCTGTTCTGTTAGCAGAAAATGTCATCAACAAGTCGCAGCGTACTGATTGTTTTTCCTGAAACACTTACGCCCAGATAACCTTTACATCATTAATTGCTTCCTCTATAAACAAGCTGAATATTTGTAATGGTTGGTTACAACCTAGCCTCACGCCCTTTTTGATATAAGCATGTCTCTCGTAATTCTGTATTACATGTTCCCATTTCTGTCAGCATAATGCAAATTAAAACCGGTTCTTGTGAGGTGACGTGAAGAACCGTACGTGAATTAGGACTATGGTAGGCAAGAAGTGTTCGTACAATGGGAAAACTGGGTGTAGCATGAAACTTATATACGGTCATTATGACAGCCTTCCCCTGCCTGTAGGATACCACCGAACATATAACGCTTCATTATTGCCACTACTCCTCGCAGGATATATATTTTTTTATTATATATATATATATATATATATATATATATATATCCCCATGGGCTTGACGCCTTGTCGACGACGAGGTCATTAGAGGTGGGTGCTCCTAGGATCAGTTGTAGATTCCCCAAAAAAAGGTGTAATTGTTAAAATGCATTGCCTTTAATCATCAGTCATAGCTTTCTTTTCTTGGAAGCTGTATGTAGATTTTTTTGAATTACAAAGTGATGTTGGTACAGAGAAGCAAAATATCCAAGATACCAACTTTTTTAAAACAAATTCTTTCTTCTTCAGCATTGCCCCTAAGCTCAGTTGCTTGTAATTTTTCGGGAGTTGTGATATTGTTTATATTTCAATGTTTGAGTAGCCGCTTCGTTTTTGAATGGACTGCATTAAAATTCTACAACTCACTGCATACCTGGAATCACCAATGCCGGTGGAAGTCAAAAAATATAACGGTACGCTCGACTTCTAACCTTCCGAAACGTGTGTGTGAATGTGTTTACAGCTCCCACGTCTCTGTGGCATGTGCCCATTATGAAGCTTTGCACTTGGTGAATGCAAGCTCGACGCACCCTGCACTGAAGCGTCCTGTACAGGAGAGCGGCCAACTGAAAACGTTTCAACTATTCATATCTTTTATTGCTGCTGAGAATTTTATCACGGTACTGTGCCTGAGGATGTTTTAAATGTTAATTGGTTTCCAGCTTCCTTTCATCACAACCCCTACTGGAGGCCATTTTTCTTCACAACCTAATTGCGTCTCCTGCTAGTTGCATTGCACTGCCATTCGTTGATATTGTAACAGCCCTCATACCTGAACTTTACATAGAATTGTATTTTATAAAGTATTTGTAGTGAGCTAACGTTGGCTTGAATATGATATGGTATGTTTGTTTTGCAATTTCTTGTAAACCAGTGTACATAGAATTTATTTTATGAAAAGAAATTATTTAAAGGCCATTTAGTATGTTTCAGAACCGAATTGTGCAAGAGAATTGTTTAAATGTTTGTAATTCCAAGTATTAATGCAAGTTACGATGTCTACAGGACAATTTTCTACAGTTTAAAATGATTTCTGTAAATAATTTTGTGTTTAAGTATCTTTAATTTCCATTTCTGACCATTTTGTAATGATGTTAAGTGATTATGTATTAATTCTGATTGTTTTTAATATGTTTAATTGTTTGAGTAATTGTTAATGTTCGAGAAATATATCGCGGAAGCTTTTGAAGTGTTCGGGAAATTTCGGTAGAGCCTATATAAAGAAATCAGCAGAAGGACAGTTAGTTAGTTTATACCAGGTGTGGCCAACCCGTCGATCGCGATCGACCGGTCGATCGCGGCTATTAATCCAGTCGATCGTGGCAAGGTAGCTCCCTCGTGGTTTTGATATATTCACGGAATTCAAAGCATATATTAGTAAGATTAAGCTACCTTTGCATAAACTCGTATCAATAACAATTGATGGGCCTTCTGCAATGACAGGTATTCATAATGGTTTTATTTTCTTTGTCACAAATACGAAGACTTTCCAGACTAGTCAGAGACTAAACACAAAACATGTAATGCATATTTCTTTCAAGATTATAAATTCCATAAAAGGAAAATCTCTCCAAAGGCGGCTATTTAAACAGCAATTAGATGAGAAGGAACCAGATCCAGATCAGCAAAGATTTCTAGATCTATAGGACGAAATAATATAATTTCTTGAAGATGGGGGTGATGCAACTGTGTGATTTAGACCGGAAATATGATTTAACATTTTTATTAGATTTTACCGGAAAACTGGCCCTATTAAATCTGGAACTACAAGCCAAGAATGAAACATTAATAGATTATGAGTTCTAATGCAGGATTCCAAAGTCAAATAACGTATCTAATAGTTGACATCGAAAAGAAAAAATTAGTACAATTTGTAAACATCAAGGATCATATGGAAGAACATCCTACCTACAATTCCATTCCTGACAAGTACATGACAGAAATTAAGGCAGTGGTATCAGACTTCGAAACTCACTTTAGTGATTTCAAAAAAATTGAGAAGTTGGTGGAATCCATCTGTTACCCGTTTAATAATTCCTTTGATCAATGATCATAGTGATATCTATGAAATGGCTAAAAAAATTGAAGATAAGTTTAAAATGGACCACATCATATTTTAAAACGAAAATATTACTCTGCGCAGCTACATATTTCCAAAAGCAAGGTCATCCTCAGGGCTAGATTTCTGGGCATTGGTTTCCACGAGAAATATCCAAATTTGAAGAAATGTGTTGAACAACTTCATTCGTGTTTTGGTTCAACATATTTGTGTGAATCAGCATTTGCCTTCTTAAACAAACAAAAAATAAACACTGTTCTACCTTGACAGAAGCTCATACATTGGATTCTGTAAAGGTGGCAATTTCCAACTACAAACCTGATTTTGCTAATCTAGCGGAAGACGCAAAGACGCAATGCTCACACTAATGTAAATAAGTAGTTACTAAGAATAATATTCAGTATCATGTTTTCCCGCTTAATAAAATAAAAATAGAACAAAATAGAGTACTGAACTATGCTGTTTCGTTCAAAATTTCAAGCAGTATGTCATTGGTCGATCGCACAGGGTTTCGTCAGCAAACAGTAGATCTTGTGTCTAATAAAGTTGGCCACCCCTGGTTTATACAGATTCACTTTGCAACTGCCAAGGACTGCGTTAGTAGTATCTTTGGATTGTATCTATGCATGTATGCAGTATCGTTGACATTGTGTTTGGTGAAAATAAACAGAAATCTAAACTGAAATACCTTGTGGACTACTTAATTTATGTATTAATTAAACCACGAGGAACCTGACAATACGCTTCCCTTTTTGCGTCCTGCCGACTACCAGGGTCAATGTATAAGACTAGGGTGGGTAGGAGGAGTGTTCAATTATCTTAATAGTGTTGGTAAAATGAGTTTGTATGTGAATCTGATGGCGTACCGGTACCTCGATGTTTTTGACCTGCTAACTGGGGCAATAAGTAATGTACTCGCAATCTTCTCGGCTTCGGTTGTAGTTTGCGGTCCCCAATAAGAGACAAGGACTATGAATGACTAAAGATTTAAAAACGCTAAATACGATTTATTTAAAGAAAAATTCCGGACTTTCCTGTTTTCTGATTACGTTTTTGCACGTGATAATCTTAATTTTCAATATCCATTATTTGTTCAATTGAACAAGGTATTAACATCTGGTATAGTGTACTTACATCCACGTTTGGGTGCTTAAAAAATGAGAAGATATTAGGGCTTCAATGTACTAAGCTGTCAGCACATTTTACTCAGTATAAAAAGTTTCTTTTTTTAATAATAATAAATCTGAACGATTTTTTCAGAAAAGTTTAGAGCTGAAATTTTGACAGCAAAAATAGTATCTCTTCTGTAATCTTATGCCCTACACTGCGAAGCTACAGCAATAGCACAGGCTACTTGGCTGGCAGCTGTCAGGGGTGTAAATGAACAATAAATAAATTATTAATTTAAATGGAATATGGCATAAGGCGTTGGCTGATGCGGGCTTGCATCACGACGCGGCTTGGGAAACCAGGTCGCTAGAATTGCTGAGGAGAATCGCTGACCGAGCGGGAGCGACGCTGCAGGAGAATGAGGGCAGCGAGGTTTCTTAATAGCTAATCGCCAGTTGCTAGTGACTTGAACTTGTGATTCGATACCGACACATTCGCCTCGGGCACGGCCACCGACCACGCGCTACGCCGCTATCCTGCCGATACTACCGATAGTCAGAAACAGCAGTAGTTCCTGCCGCGGTGTGGACCGTACCTTCCGGGCGTAACTTACTTGTAGCTTCTACGAATAAACTCACAGTACATCACAGTACGTCTTATTCTTGTAGTAGCGCTAGGACCCTCTCATGCCGTCGAGACGGCTGGTGTCAGACCTGATCATTCACGAGAGCGGCCTGTGCAAGTAAGTTCCACTCTCACCACTCGCCTTCCTGACCACTACCGGGACCTGCACGTATACTGCAGAAGCGTCCCGTACAGATTGGTGTCAGAGTGGCTTCGAACCCGGTAATCTACGAGATTCATTCCAAGAATTGGGAGAGACGATTCGACGTGCGGATTCGAGACGGGACAACTGCTGGAGCCAACGGAGGGTCGACGTCAAGGCATCACGACTCCACGGCTACACGACTTCGGAAAAGGCAGCGGCGGCAGCGGCAGCGGCGGCGGGCATCGAAGCGGCGAGCAGCGGGTGGAGCGGCAGCAGCGCGCGTAGCGGCCAGCGGGTGACAACGGGTGACAGCGGCGAGGCAGTTGCAGTTCCAGGCTTCACATTCCGCTCCAGGCGGTACAACAAGGCGGGTCTCTACGCGGGCTGCGAGCGAGGTGTCGTGCGGGTAGCAGTCTCCAGGCGCGCGAGCGGCGTCGGCATTCATAGCAGTTTGGTGAGTAAATTCCAACTCTATTTATTATGGCAGAGTCTCAGCAAACAGTCCAGGATGTTGTCACGGATTTGGCCAAGAAAGTAGCTACTTTAGCAGCAGAAAAGGGTAATAGTAGTAATGCTACGGACGCAAACGCGAACGGAAAAAAGCAATGTTTGTAATGTTAAAGACGGGAACGGGAGTAGTAAATTGCAGTTCCTAGGTTCATTCTTGGGACAGGATGTGGTGTTTGGTGGTAGTCCTGGGGAAGATGTTCAAGAATTCATCCTAAGAATCGAAAATCTCCTAGATTTATTGCAATTGTCACCTGAGGAGAGATTAAGAATTTTGAAGTGTCGTTTAAAGGGAGACGCGTTTCGACAATTGGTGCACG
>JARYHS010008074.1:289682001-289733959 GCA_031002005.1 Vandiemenella viatica
TTTTGGCATTTTCGGTCGCCGCTAGGCCTTTATGTTCCTTCGGCAATCCACTGCCATGGCCGACTGCCTATTTTTGTGTCATGCCGACGTAAACGTAACGAAAGGAAGCGTTCTTCATAATTTGTAAGAATTGTTGTTACGTCATATATCATATTGAAGTATCCTGCGTTTTGGTTTCATTTTTTTTTTTTTTTAATTGCAATGGAGTGCCTGCTCCGGTGGCAAATTCACTGCCCGACCATTTTCTATCCCCCTCCCCTTCCCTTTTACGCTCCACTTATGCCCGCTTTTCATTTCATTTTTAAATTCTTTTAGCGATTTTGGTAAATTATTCACAATTTCGCGTGGTAATTTATTCCAATCCCTGACCCCCCCCCCCCCCCCCCACCTATGACAGAAAATGTTATGCCTGAAATCGAGGGCCAGTTTGAGATCATTGTTCCATGTACTACTCCTAATTCTAACACCAATTTCATTCCAGGCCTCATCACCAATATACGCCTTGTACATTCCAATCACTCATTTCACCCTCCACCTGTCTTCCAATGAATCCCATTCCAGATCCTTTACCATATCAGTTACTGATTGTGTTCTGCAATAATTTCCAGACATAAATCTAGCACACCTACTTTGTACCCCATCCAACTTTTGTATCTGACACCCAAAATGTCAGTTCCATAGTACACTACCATATTCAGACAACGGTCTGACCAACGTTTTGTCGTCCAATTCCCTAACTTGTCTGGTACATCCCCTCAACACTTTCTTCAACAAGTGAAGGATTTTTAAACCTTTTCCTATACCTTACCAATGTGTCCTACCCAGTTGAGTTTTTTTATCAAATGTTATGCCAATATATTTACATTTTAAGTCTTGAACGAGCAATTCATTGTCCATCTTATAACCAAAATTAATCCTTAGTTTTTTATGTGTCCCTAATAAACTGTCTCCTCTATGTATTTATCTTCATGTTAACCAAACCAGCTAGATATCCTGTCGAGACCAGCCTGCAGCTATTCACAATTTTCTACCATTTTGAACCTAGTATATAGCATAATGTCAGCTGCAAACAACCTAACTTCTAATAGTAATCTGTCAACACAGTCATTTATTAGAATGATGAATAACAACGTTCCCAATACGCTACCCTGTGGCGCTGCCATTTTCACTTCCACTTTTTTTGATACTGCATTTCCTACCATAACATTTTGCTTTCTACCTTTTAAGAAACCTTCTACACAGCATATGACTTTTTCATGCACTCCAGTAGATTTTACCTTATTTTGAACCATTTTTTGGCTTACTTTATCATAAGCCTTTGAGAGTGAGTTAAATGATACTTTCAGCAGCAAATAGGTTAATGTTGAGGGTCAATTATAGTCACCCTTCGGGAAGTTTTTACTTAATGTGAAGAAAACTATCAACGTCAACTTGCATATAATTCCACACCCTTAGAAAGTAATATATTATGGTACATACATGGTAGTGTTCAAAATGTTCCCTAATGCACCTTATTAACGTAAGACAACGGCGGCAGGGGCAGGTAGGAGACGGCTGGTGGCTGATAATTGGTTTGGCAGGAAAGGGGGTGGGAGGGGTGGTAAGTGACGTCACAGGCAAGTCTCGGCCTGCTCGGCGGCGAGTTTAAATTTCAGAGAACGTGGCAACTTCTGCGCGCGGGTGGCGGACGTAGTTGACAGAAAAAGGTTGACTTGCTCGGACCTGTGGTGGGTGGTAGACAAGTTTAGATCTGTCGAAGCCTTGGTGGCACGGGGGTTGCGATTCATGACGTCACGGAAAAATTCCAGTCATACTTTAACCAGTACGGGTTCTTCGCCCGACACAACACATGTTGAAATTAATAACTGTTTTTCTGGCTAGAGCACACAACAATTGATCGCTATAAATGCATAATCAGAATTCACTGCATTTAGTCTTCGAGAGGAAACTTCGGGGCACGTCACTGGTTCGATACCAGATAATGGAATTAAAATTAGTTGTTACCCCCCGACGCTGTTACAGCCCTTGCTCGGCTCTGTGACTTCACTGCTTCAATTCCTGATGATGGTAATTCAAATAATTTTTAACGTTTCCCCACAGGGCTGTATTATTCGAAGATATTATCACGTAATCAAGTCAATATTGCAAGTAAAAATGGCTGTATTTGGAACTAATATTCTATGTTCCAAAGTTTTATCCATAATTGGTTCCAGCTTGGACAGCTATGTGGTAGGAACCACACATTGAATGCGACGACTGTGTACTTGATATAATACTTCTATTTTCTTCACCGAAAACTCTGATTACTCCAGTCACGTTCAAATTTAGGATAATAATATTTCACATACAGCGACCACAACTGATCCGCACAATTTCGCACCAGCACACGAAATGAAGTGTGATGGTGCATTCTTACTGAGTATCAGTTCCAATAAAAAAAATTAAACTAATTCCATTTACCGTTTAACAAAATGAAGAAATAATCCTGTAACAGTAAAAACAATCACACTGAAGCAATGAGCTTGTAAGTAGTACCCAACTGAGCATCTTGGCAGGCATGTCCAGAATTGTTCTTTCTTTATCAGACATGTTACTATTCGCAATTACATATATATCTCTTAACGACCAATGATTAATTATCGTCTCTGGGTCAGGACCTGCAATTAATCCTCTCTTTATCTGGGGAACAACTTGTAAAAAAATCATCAAGACCTGAAATTAATCATCTCCTATCTGGGTCACAACCTGCAATTAATGATGATTTTTTATCAAAATCGAGACCAGGAATTATTAATTTCTTATTGTCTTGCTAAGGTCGAGACATGCAACTAATTATCTCTCGTCTGTGTCATGGTCTGCAATTAATCATTTCTAATCGAAGTCAAAACCTCCGGTTAATCACCTCTTATCAGGCTCATGACTCACAGTTAATCATCTCTTATGTGTGTCACGACCTTCAATTAAACATCTCTTACCGGGTACGAGACCTACAATTAATCGTCTTTTATCGTGATCGAGACCTACAATTAGTTATATCGGAGTCAACACCTGCTTTCAATCATCTCTTATTCTCTTATTTGGTTCGAGACATGCAATTAACCATCTCTTATCTGGGTCATGCTGCAATTAATCATCTTTTGTGTGAATAACCACTTGTAAATAATAATCTCTTTTCTGGCTCACGACCTAGAATTAATCATCTCTTGTCTGGGTAACGACCTGCAATTAATCTTCTCTCATCAGCGTCGAAACCTGCAATTAATATTCTCTTATCGGGTCAAAACTTACAATTAATCAATGTTTTTATCGAAGTCTAGACCTGCAATTAACAATTTCCTATATGGGCACAGGATCGGCAGTTAATCATCTCTTATCGGGATAATCACCTACAATCAATCACCTCTAATCGGAACCAAGACCAATTTAATTATCTCTTATACTGGTCAAGGCCGGCAAATAATAATCTCTTATCGGGGTGAAAAGCTCCAATTAATTTATCTCTTATCAAGGCAGACGCCTGCAATTAATCATCTCATATCGAGATTAAGTACTGCAATTAATCATCTCCTATCTGGATCAAGGCCTCCAGTTAATCATTTCTGATCGGTGCCATGACCCGCAATTAATCATATCTTACTGTCTTATTTGGGTCGAGACATGCAATTAATCATCTCTTATCTGGGCCGCTAACTGCAATTAATCACTCCTTTGTTTGGATCGTGGCCTACAATTAATCATTTCTTATCTATAATCATCTCTTATCTGGGTCACGATTTCAAATTAATCATCTCTTGTCTGTGTGAAGACCTGCAATTGATTATGTATTGCCTGGGTCAATACCTGCAAATTAATCGTGACTCGTCTGTGTCACTACCTGAAACTAATCATCTCTTGTCTGGGAGACGACCTACAATTATTCATCGCTTGGCTTGGTCACGACATGCAATTAATCATCTTGTCTGGGTCATGACCTGCAATCCTTCAATTAATCATCTCTTGTCTGGGTCAAGACCTGCAATTAATATGTATGGGTGACTAACTGCACTTAATCATCATCTCTTGTCTGGATCACGACATGCAATTATACTTTTCTTATTGGGGTCGAAACCTGCTATTAATCTTCTCTTATCAGGATTTAAATGTCCAATTAATCTTTTCTGATTGGGGTCGAAACCTGCGATTAATCATCTCTAATCGGGGTCATGACCTGGAATTAATCATCTCTTATTGTCTTATTTGGGTCGAGACATGCGATTAATAAATTTTATCTGGGTTATGTCCTGCGATTAATTACCTATAATCTGTGTCACTACCTGCAATTAATCATCTCTTGTCTGGGTCACGACCTGCAAAAATCATGTCTTCTCTGGGTCACTAACTGTAATTAATCATTTCTTGTCTCGATCATGACCTGCAATTAATTTCCTCTTATCGGGGTAAAAACCTGCAATTAATCATCTCTTATCGTGATAGAAACATGCAATTAATCTTTTGTTATCGCGGTCGAAACATGAAATTAATAATCTCAAGACCTGCAATTAATCATCTCTTTACCGACTTAAGTTATCTAAGACCTAAGGTTAAGGCCACAAAAGTTACCGGCCTGTGATGGACATTTGAAGCCATGAAAGCGATGCCGGCAAGCAGGTCGAATAGAACGCATTTTTCAGTGTTAATTATCATATGTAACCTAATAAATGTATTTTCATTCCGATAATTATTTCTTTAACTATGTTTCATTTCGGTTTCGAATATCAGTCAAGCCTGGCCACCATAAATTGCAAAGCAGAGTATAATCAATGTCATTATAAGCTGGACACGGTTTCGAATCCTGGTGTGGTTATTTACATCTCCTTATGGCAAAGGTCCTTTTTTCCAGTGTAGAATTTCTCAGACGACTCCGGAGGAATACGATCGACGTTCTTTCAAAGTAACGGGACTACTGTTGAGTATGAAGAACTTGGTTTCAGTGCTCGGTTGATGTACTACCATGCTCATATGTATCCGAACGATCAGAATCGCAAATAAATAAGTGAAAGGATTGGAGACTGAGGCAGCCGCAAACAAACAAACAAAAGCTCTCAAGGGGCTTCATTTGCGTCCAATACCGTTAGGGGACCAGATACGCGGAAACCTTGAAGAGACGGACAGCAACAGTTATGCTCACCCCCAGCTTGGATACAACGGAGGTCGGACACAAGCCATCTTTGGCGAAATATTCGTGTGTTTCCGTACAAACTCGTGATGCTCCGAAAATGGCGGGATAAGCTGTGGAGTGACTGACTAAAGAACACCTAATAAATATCTATATCTGTTACTAACAGAAGGTTCTATTTTGCATGGTCTCGAGGGAAATTTCTACGAGAAGAAAACGATGATTGGTGACTAGGAAAAAGGAGTGGGGAGCAGAGTTCTGCACGCCGAGGAGAGGACATCTTGTGCCTGGGACCTGGAAAGCACAGAGCGACCCGCTCTGACAAGTGGTTGTGAAGGTTGCGAGTAGTGACCGTACCGTGTAGCGGCAATGGTCCACGTGGACCGTCTGGTAAGCATAACCTTTAGTTACTTTCATTCTTTGGTTCCAGATTTCCGTTTCGCGATTCTATAAATTCTACAAATTCTTTATTGGGTGCCATTGTAATAGAAATGGCTTACCAGGCTCATCAGGGGTTGATTCCATTACTTTTAATTAATTTTGGGGGCCTTTTATAATTAATTTTGATAAACAGGATTAACTTTCTTTTTAAATATCGATAACAGATTTATAATATAACATCTGCAAACCTAAAAATTTGTTACATTATTAATAGTAGAACAAAAGACAATTACTGCTGAATATATCTGGCACATGTAAGTTTACAAGAAACCAATCTTATGGAAATTCCTGAATTAACAAATTATCCATTTGAAAAAAATTCTGCTAGCTTGAAAAGTCTTATCACATTAGTCCCTATCTCTCTCTGCAGATCACTCTGCGGGTCTTTTTCCGGGTGTCTGTGGAATTTATTGGATGTGGACAAAACATGTGGCAGCGTATATCTTACAAAAACCGCCCAGGGAAGTACTAAGTACAATTCTAGCAAAGCCGGATTTCAAGATTACCCTTCCAGAAAAACACAATTGTTTATTATGAATACTAAGCCACTCAATGCAGGATATATTGCAGAAGACATCCCAGAATTTGGAAGAATACCTATCAATGCTCAAAATAAAACAATGGTGTCTAAACAAAACTGCGAAATATAAAATAAAATTCAGAGGCTATCTGGATGAGATACTCAAAGACAGAAAGAACACCAGCTAAAGTAACAAGACAATAAAAAATAAATAAAATAAAAACTCAGAGTCGATACATCTGGTTACATAATTAATTACTGAAAAAATAATCTTTCATAAATGAATGACACTGATATATTTTCATGTTTTCGACCAATGAATGACAAGAAAAGAGCTACATATTGTGGATTCGCCACGACATCGGAAGAGGGAATATCTGGCCATCGGATGAAGGTATGTTTTGACTGGGACTTTATTCTATTCGGTCTCCGCAACTACTTCGCCGTCAGTCTCGCAGAAGGTAAGAGTGGACTTCAACTTCGACCTTGCAGGCTTGCGTAAGGCAAGATCACGTCTTCTGTAGCCCGCTTAGGGTCCTGCGCTGCATAATCCTTTAAGAGTTCTGCTAATATGTTTGGGAGTTGTTTCTGCTCTTATGAAATTTATTGTTTGTACCCTGAATGAATTCAAGTTTTTTTTTTTTTAATGTTTTCTCCTTATAGTTCTCTCAGAGGTCGCTAGCTTGTTGCCATCATATATATATGGTAATTTTTTATTTTCTTATATTTTTGATTTAATTTTCCACGTACATAATCATGTAGTGAGTAAAAAAATATTTTCAGATGTTTCAAAATTCATTTATTTTTTAAGTTAGACATATATTTGAATATACATTTCAGCTCCTCTCACTCTAGAGAACCACATATTAGTAGGGCAAAATATATCAAAATTTTTGGATTTACTATAACTCATTTATGATTGAGTTTAGGTCCTTTTACTTTGGAGGACAAAATACTTAAATTTGAATATTTTCTAATTTTTTGGATTGTTGATAGCATCTTTATTTTTAAGTTTAGATCATAACATATAGCGTGTTTATGAATGTTCTCTTGAAGATCTTTCATATAATGTTTGTTGCATTCAAAATTAAGCAATTTATTATAAATATTTCCATTTTATTATGACAGACTAATTTTTAAATTATTATCACTATTTTATGGACTTTTTGTTCCATCCAATATTTTATCCGCTGCTCCACCTACACTCTCACCCATGATATTTTGACCTGCTAGTTAGTCTAGTCGCGCTTAAACCCCACCATTCTGCACTAGATGAGGATACAGAGTAAACTGGCGTGTTTGATATTACCACATTAAACCCAAGTTTTAAAGTATCATTAAAATGTCTTGCTCTTGCTTATGGCTTTTCGACTCGTCCACGTCGAGGTCATTAGAGGCGGGAAAGAACTGTGGTAAGGAAGGAATTTGGGTATGGCATTTTGAAGGAAGCATTCGCCTGGAGTGACCTGGGAAAACCATGAAAAATCCAAATCTAGATGGCCGGATGGGGATTCGAACCCGTGTCTTCCTGCATGCGAGGCCAGAGCGTTATCGCTCACCTACTACGTTCGATAACCTGAAATGTCCTTATACCCAGAGTGATTCGAGTTACAAAATCCTTATCATTTTGTCCGTAAAGATAACTGCAACGCTTAACGTATGAGTTAATCTGTCAGAACTGAGCGTGGTGGGTAAACGGTTAACGTTCTGGACTCGCATTCGGTAGGACGCCGGCTCGAATCCCCGTCCGGGCA
Organism: Vandiemenella viatica; assembly: GCA_031002005.1. Classification (NCBI taxonomy): domain Eukaryota; kingdom Metazoa; phylum Arthropoda; class Insecta; order Orthoptera; family Morabidae; genus Vandiemenella; species Vandiemenella viatica. The sequence goes on from JARYHS010008074.1 coordinate 289,689,872, forward strand.
TCCAGATTTGGGTTTTCCATGGTTTCCCCAATTCACTCCAGGCGAATGGCAGGATGCTTCATTCAAAAGGCCACGGCCGATTTCCTTCCCGTTCCTTGTCTCCAGTCCCATCCCACCTCTAATGACCTCGAAGTCGACGAGGCGTAAGATAATAATAAAAATAATCTGTCAAACGGAAGTAAAAATTACACCACAGGCCCATATCAGATTTATAAAACACTTTCTTAATTATGTCGAGATACTTTATAAAGCCGTTATACTACCCCATTCCGTCGTAAATGAGAATGCTAGGGTTTTGCGAGAGAGACATTGCTCCCTTAACGCATTACGTCATTAACATAATTCATAAATTTCGTGTGTAAACACATTACTCTTACAGCACGTTACGTTAGACATACAATTCATGATCTTTCACAGTTAACCAAATCAGCTGCCACATTGCCATACATAAAAATTTAATTTCCTTCAGCGTTTCTGAAGATTATAATGTTTATTTTGTTAATCTACACTGCCTATTCTTGATAATTACGTTCAAAGTACTATTACTCATGCGATCTTGGGTGCAAACTGTGAAGGCTTTGTCATAATATGTCTTGCGTTATCTGTCTGTTAAATTTATGTAGCACATGAAAGTCGTAATTGAGGAATTATGTAGGGAATCACAGTGTATCAGCGACTAACACACTGATTATATGATTATATTCGTCACGTTAAGCATGGTGAGGTAAGCTGTACAACTAGCACTGCGATCGAATCCCTAAAGTATTTAGGTATTAAAATAAAAAGCAACACGAAGTGGGGTACAAGTGTAATTTGAAATACAATCCACGCAATGAATTTCTAGTTACGTGATACATCTTCTGGTAACCAAAAGGAAGCGAGGAAATTTTATTGAAGATGTCATGTGTTGGAGAAAATGCGATTTAAAAAAAAAAAAAAGCAAAATGAAGTTTATTATATAAATTTTTGGTTTTGTATAAATCCCAAAATACATCTGTTGACATGGAGAAAGATTTGTACACAACTGCCACGACACCACTTGCAAACATATAGATTCACCAAACCAGTCGCGTGACAATTTCAGACAAAAACTTTATTGATCTGGAGATTCGGATGAGTGCGTTTAGACATTACATGTGACAGTATGAGGGTTAAATATCACTCCGGAAATATGGATCATCCATGAGTAGTAATGTAGGTTATTTGCTCTATACATGACTGGCGGATTGATCAACATTCTTTGTCATATTACATTAATCTGTCGACTACATGAGAAACTTGTTGCACTACAATCCCCCGAGTCAATTACCACCCCGCCTCCCACGCCCATCCCCCTCCGCCCCCCCCCCCCCTCCGCCCCCCCCCCCACTCATTGCACGTTCCTACCCTTGATTCATGTTCATCTGCTCAACACAATACAGTCAAGTCAAAAATCAAATGTGTTACTGAGCTTGGTGGGTGAGCGGTATGGCCTCGTATTGGGGGAGGAATTCCCGTCAGGCGATCCAGGTTTGGGTTTTTCATGGTTTTCCCAAATCACTTCAGGCAAATTCGGGCATGGTTTCTACAAAAGACTATGACCGAATTCCTTCCCGTTTCTTGTTCTCCGTTATTTTCCGCATCTACGTCGATGGCGCGTAAAACCATAAGCAAAAAAAAAAAAAAAAAAAAATGTAACTTGATATGTAAGCAAGGTCTTATAAAATTATTTTTCAGATATGGGATTCGAACCCGCAATCTCTCTTAGGAACCAAAACTTAAATCTGGGTCCTTTAACAACTTCTACCCGAATTTCCAATTTCACTCTGTAGCATGATGATTCGTCTCATTTCGCACAACACGATTCTTGATGATTCCCTGTCAGACGGTAACGTTAAAGTTGATGGATCCTTTTTAGTTATTAGGAATAGTAAGCCTCATTTATGGGATACTAGTATGCATATGTCTATTGTACTGGGATTGAATATTGCATCTGGGTGTAAGTTACTAATGTTGGAACAAACTGCAATGTTAGTTGATGATGAAGTAATGCGAATGGCATAGTACTGATCTATGACAAAGCATTCTGTAGTGATGTTACAAAACTTTCTATCCGAATTTCCAACTGCACTTTGTAGCAAGAGGATTCGTCTCATTTTGTACATTTCCTATTGAGTGCAGGAGAAGGAAACCTCACATGTATACTAAAATAAACGAGAATCCAGTTTAATATAAACAGAAAACAAAATCAAAAGAATCAAACAAAATAATTCAAATAGATTCATTGCAACTGGAATCAATTATTCGATCATTGAAGAATAACTGATGGGTTCTTACGGAGCAGATACTACATTATAGCCTCTATGTATAACATGAGCTTACAACTACCGAAACACTGGCTGAATGCAATTCAATGCGGAACACACTTTGGGTCATGGTGAATGACAATGTCATCATCACGTTGCATACTCCGAAACAGAAGCAATAAGGAATCAACAAGATGAAACTCACTTCATAATCATAGATGATCTGTGCTCTATATGGCCCAAATTTTCTGCGTGTCTCAAATTTGTAAATTATTTGTACTGTTGATAACAAGTTTACTAATCAGTTGTTGAAGAATCTGTGTTTTGTTGCTCTCCACATTCTTGCCATAATTTTGATCTCTGGTCAGTCCCGGCAACTGTACAGATCTTGAATGAAAAATTTGATAAGTTTTGCAGGAAAAATGAAGGCTCGAGGAGTCTACATAAAATGTTCCAAACAGTTAAGATATTGAAAATAATGTCCTGCACTATTATAGAAGTAGATACTATGTTAGTTGAAGGAAAGACTCATATTTTGTAGCACTTTCGTGATGTTCCGCTGTTCAGAGATGTGAAGCAACGAGATTAAGCGACAGCTGGAAAGAAACCCTGCACGTTTTATCCGACATTCATTATTATTTTTTATTTTAAACACATTTTAGAAAATGAAGTTAACATTTAAAATATCCCTTAACGAATATATCCTTGAGTATTCTGTTGGATATATAACATGGCACCCTAGAGAAACAAATATATTTAAAGTTTTAATGTCAGCAACTCCAATCAATCACAATAAACCACTGAATGGTTTGCTGGCAAACACATCATAAAATTCGAGTTTCACAGCCATTTTGTATTGTCCTGTCTGAAAAATAAATCTGTATGTAACTTTCAGATTAGAAAATTTATTCCTGTTCTGTTCTGGTTTTAGCATCCAGTTTCTTCCTGGTGAAGGTATTCCAATAGAGGATAATTCTTTCATTCCTTGAAGAACTTGCTAATTATACTGTATACAACAGCAAACATCTTCTCGCCGATTGGCTTGGTCGTGGTTATCGTACAGTAGATCAACTCTATTGCCAATCACATCACCCAAAGGTTCTCGGAAACTGAGCATGGCCTACGTGACAGACAACACTACACGCCTCTGCATCGACCAGAACTGCACTTAACATACTGTTCATTCCAGTACTTCCCCCACTCCCCTCTCCTGTCGTCAATGTTTCTACTGGTTTGATGAAATCCTACATCTGTACCTATCTTGAGCTAAACTCTCCATCTCAACATACCAATTACTACCCACATTCTGATTTATCTACCTCATATATTGTAATCTTTGTCGTCCTTTTCAACTTTTCCCTCCACTTACAAATTAACCAATCCCACATGTCTTAAAATTTTACCCGTCGCCCTATCTCTTCTTTCTGTGAGACTCCTCGTCCAACATTTCCAAAGCACGTTAATTTCGTACTTTATCTGTCCATCCTTCTATGTCACCACATTTCAAATGCTTCAAGTTTTTTACTCTTCTGGTATGTCCAAAATCCTTGTTTCACTTCCATAAAGTGCTAAGCTCCAAACTTCAGTTAAACAAAGTTCTTCCTGAATCTTAGATCAATGTTTGACAGCAAAACATTTTATTTTAATTTATTTCTTTAAAAGGCTCTTTTCTCTAGTGCAGTTCTGCTTTTAACACTTCCTACTTTGGTCATCAGTTGTAATTTTACTTCCTAAGTAACAGAATTCACTTCCCCAATTATATAATATACTACTTTTATACTCAATCCTCTGTTATTGCTACCATTTCATGACTTTCATTTTACATTTAGTTAATTACCTTCCTTCAGTATTCAGTAATTTCTCAGTATCCTAACTCTGTTCTGTTAGCAGGAAATGTCATCAACAAGTCGCAGCGTACTGATTGTTTTTCCTGAAACACTTACGCCCAGATAACCTTTACATCATTAATTGCTTCCTCTATAAACAAGCTGAATATTTGTAATGGTTGGTTACAACCTAGCCTCACGCCGTTTTTGATATAAGCATGTCTCTCGTAATTCTGTATTACATGTCCCCATTTCTGTCAGCATAATGCAAATTAAAACCGGTTCTTGTGAGGTGACGTGAAGAACCGTACGTGAATTAGGACTATGGTAGGCAAGAAGTGTTCGTACAATGGGAAAACTGGGTGTAGCATGACACTTATATACGGTCATTATGACAGCCTTCCCCTGCCTGTAGGATACCACCGAACATATAACGCTTCATTATTGCCACTACTCCTCGCAGGATATATATTTTTTTATTATATATATATATCCCCATGGGCTTGACGCCTTGTCGACGACGAGGTCATTAGAGGTGGGTGCTCCTAGGATCAGTTGTAGATTCCCCAAAAAAAGGTGTAATTGTTAAAATGCATTGCCTTTAATCATCAGTCATAGCTTTCTTTGCTTGGAAGCTTTATGTAGATTTTTTTGAATTACAAAGTGATGTTGATACAGAGAAGCAAAATATCCAAGATACCAACTTTTTTTAAACAAATTCTTTCTTCTTCAGCATTGCCCCTAAGCTCAGTTGCTTGTAATTTTTCGGGAGTTGTGATATTGTTTATATTTCAATGTTTGAGTAGCCGCTTCGTTTTTGAATGGACTGCATTAAAATTCTACAACTCACTGCATACCTGGAATCATCAATGCCGGTGGAAGTCAAAAAATATAACGGTACGCTCGACTTCTAACCTTCCGAAACGTGTGTGTGAATGTGTTTACAGCTCCCACGTCTCTGTGGCATGTGCCCATTATGAAGCTTTGCACTTGGTGAATGCAAGCTCGACGTACCCTGCACTGAAGCGTCCTGTACAGGAGAGCGGCCAACTGAGAAACGTTTCAACTATTCATATCTTTTATTGCTGCTGAGAATTTTATCACGGTACTGTGCCTGAGGATGTTTTAAATGTTAATTGGTTTCCAGCTTACTTTCATCACAACCCCTACTGGAGGCCATTTTTCTTCAAAACCTAATTGCGTCTCCTGTTAGTTGCATTACACTGCCATTCGTTGATATTGTAACCGCCCTCATACCTGAACTTTACATAGAATTGTATTTTATAAAGTATTTGTAGTGAGCTAAAGTTTGCTTGAATATGATATGGTATGTTTGTTTTGCAATTTCTTGTAAACCAGTGTACATAGAATTTATTTTATGAAAAGAAATTATTTAAAGGCCATTTAGTATATTTCAGAACCGAATTGTGCAAGAGAATTGTTTAAATGTTTGTAATTCCAAGTATTAATGCAAGTTACGATGTCTACAGGACAATTTTCTACAGTTTAAAATGATTTCTGTAAATAATTTTGTGTTTAAGTATCTTTAATTTCCGTTTCTGACCATTTTGTAATGATGTTAAGTGATTATGTATTAATTCTGATTGTTTTTAATATGTTTAATTGTTTGAGTAATTGTTAATGTTCGAGAAATATATCGCGGAAGCTTTTGAAGTGTTCGGGAAATTTCGGTAGAGCCTATATAAAGAAATCAGCAGAAGGACAGTTAGTTAGTTTATACAGATTCACTTTGCAACTGCCAAGGACTGCGTTAGTAGTATCTTTGGATTGTATCTATGCATGTATGCAGTATCGTTGACATTGTGTTTGGTGAAAATAAACAGAAATCTAAACTGAAATACCTTGTGGACTACTTAATTTATGTATTAATTAAACCACGAGGAACCTGACAATAAGCTTCCCTTTTTGCGTCCTACCGACTACCAGGGTCAATGTATAAGACTAGGGTGGGTAGGAGGAGTGTTCAATTATCCTAATAGTGTTGGTAAAATGAGTTTGTATGTGAATCTGATGGCGTACCGGTACCTCGATGTTTTTGACCTGCTAACTGGGGCAATAAGTAATGTACTCGCAATCTTCTCGGCTTCGGTTGTAGTTTGCGGTCCCCAATAAGAGACAAGGACTATGAATGACTAAAGATTTAAAAACGCTAAAATACGATTTATTTAAAGAAAAATTCCGGACTTTCCTGTTTTCTGATTACGTTTTTGCACGTGATAATCTTAATTTTCAATATCCATTATTTGTTCAATTGAACAAGGTATTAACATCTGGTATAGTGTACTTACATCCACGTTTGGGTGCTTAAAAAATGAGAAGATATTAGGGCTTCAATGTACTAAGCTGTCAGCACATTTTACTCAGTATAAAACGTTTCTTTTTTTAATAATAATAAATCTGAACGATTTTTTTCAGAAAAGTTTAGAGCTGAAATTTTGACAGCAAAAATAGTATCTCTTCTGTAATCTTATGCCCTACACTGCGAAGCTACAGCAATAGCACAGGCTACTTGGCTGGCAGCTGTTACGTAGGAAGTTACTTAGATTACCACTGCTGTAAAAATGTTACTGTTAATGTTTCCGCGCATATTAGACCACTTTAAATGAATCCTGGATAAAATATTTTTTGCCTGAAAAACGAGTATGTTTTCGAGCTAAAAAAAATGTACAGTTTCAAAATAGCAATGTTACATGAATAAAATTCATAATTTGAATTTTTTATAAAATGCAGAAATTTTTTACACCAATGTGATAAATTACTTTGCCTAATTTCAGAAAATAATAATCTAATCAGTGTTGATTAATCGGAGACGTTTCCGAGCATAACGTTAAGCTATGTGGATAACGTTATTACACTTGCCTGATTTCAATGTTGACCTGGTTTCGACAGTAGATAGCACTGGTGTTAGGAATAATTTATTTTAGGACTTGGCCTGAACACAGAATTATGACCAGTTTTTGATAGTATTAATGAATAAATAAAAATTAAAGATATATCTACCCAGATATATCAACGAAAGGTAAATATTGAGTCAAGCATACCATATGTGATCCAGATGACAGAAAACTTCCAGAGAAGTGTACATAAAGGGGGAAACTTTCAAGAACCACACCGATGTCGAAATATTGTAATATTACATAGTCCGCATCAATCATTTCTTATATTGCAGTAATGTTATATTAGTTAGCCGTGTTTCTTTCGTTTAACACGCTCCAGACGCTGTGTTAACAGTCTGGTGGGCGCGGTTAATACAGGGCCGCAATGAAATATAGTTCTGGCCGCAGACGCCGGCGGCCCGTTCACGTCGCAGATCCCATTAGTCAACACGGACGATGAAAAAGCCGCTCAAACAGTTCTCGGAACAGCAGCCTCTGCATTAGGCAGCCCACAATAGAACGGTTTTACCGCATAATGATGATTAATTATATCGGAGAAAATGTTTCATTCGAAACCTATTGCTCGTGGTAACTCGTGACCGTTCGATAGATCTGCTCTGTTTGAACGCTGTGTCAAAAATAAATTGTAGGAACGCGGCTATATACTTCGTCGAAGACTGCAGGATTCTCTACTGTTAAGAAATTAGTAGACGAAATGGTAAGCTTTCTGTCCATATCATTAACAAAAAATAATAAAATTGGGCAGAGTTATGTTCGATGATATTTTCTCCTGTCGGAAGTGCTTTAACACACTCCTTGTAGGTACCCTCTCTTTACGCCGAGTTCTTTGTTCTATCCGTAGATTCTAAAGACATCGATTTTGACTTTATTCTTGGGCAGTATGAGGTGACATTCTCAAAAACAAGGTTCCTGCTAGGCGTCTCGAAGTTAATGATAAATATTTATTCTTCCGTTTGATATCACTTAGGATTGAAACTATAGAACCTTGACTATTGACTGACTTTTGATTCACGATGATCTGATAACATATCGGCGCTCAGTGAAGACTCACCAACTTACAATAACTCTTGGAGAAGTTGCTTCGTTTAATTATGTCGCCAAAATGATGCTCAAACCACAAAGATCTCGTATTTATAAGTTGAAATATTGAGATAGGACTCAACTACGGTTGTCAACCATACTTTATTATTATGCGAAAATATTGTTTTTCTGGTGAAATATAAAAACAAAGGAACGGAATGTAGAGTTAGGATGAAGTAACCTCTATAACATTTTGAAAGGAAACTAAAAATAAGTAGTTAATTCCATTAGCAAGAAAAATATCTAAAAAATACTTTTTTTCTTTCATATACTTTTCATTTTCCTGTTCCAAAGGTAAATATTCTTTATTTTCCACCAAATAAGTTAGAAACACTACTCAACACCTACCTGGAGGGACGCAGACACAATGTAAAGATTCGATGATATTTTTTTATTTAATTATTTTGGTTCTGGCTTTACGCGTCGTCGACGTCGGAGGTAATTCAACTCGGGAAAGGATGGGGTCTAGGTACGGGTAGGAACCATCCCGGCATTCGCCTGGAGTAATTTGGGGAAACCATGAAAAATCCAAATCTCGATGGCCGGATGGGGATTCGAACCCGCGTCCTCCTGTATGCGAGTCCGGAGTGTTAACCGCAAACCCACCACTCCCGGTGGGGACCTGAATTAAATGTAAGATGATAATTAGTGAGGGTTATACAATATAACGCAACGGTCAGCAGACGATCGGCCGTCATTGGGTGGTACAGCTGCGTACGCTATGCGTGAGGTCTTAGTGAACCTGCGTAAATAAAATAGCTCTTAATTATGGAACCCCGTAATACGCGAAACGCTTTATAAAACATACTATACTACTAGTTGACCTTTTTTTTTTTTTTTCGCCTTTTCATGTTGTATGGGGACAAATGTAAACTTTTTTGGTGTGGTCAGTTAACACGCAAATATATCCGTTACGGGACGGTTCCAATCGTCTGCTTAAGTCTCGTGATAAACGTTCCGTGCCCGGCTGAAGTTACTCTCAGGGTTGTACTTCTGGCTTCTGTAGTGTAGCCGAAGGTCACCGGTTCGAGTCATAGAGAAGTCATCAGAATGGATAGAAACATTCTACGAATCCGAGCGTGGAACGTTAGAAGTCTGAATAGTGCAGGTAGACTATAAAACTTAAAAAAGGAGATGTAACGACTTGAGTTAGATGCTGTTCGGTTTAATGAGATTAAAATGAAGGATGCACAGGATTTATGGTCTGGAGAACACAGAATAATTAACACGAAAGCATTAGTGGAGGTCCTAATATAGGATATGTAATGAACCAGATAGTAGGTAAACGGTTGAGTAATTATGAACAGTATAGTGACAGGATTATTTTGATGAGGTTAGAAACTAAGCCCGTCACAACCACATTATAAGTTTACATGCCAACGTCACAGGAAGATGATGAAGAAATTGAGAAAATATACGCTGAAAATGAAGAATTAATCCACCTTGTGTAGAGGAAAATCTAATAATCGTGGGTTATTGGAATGTGGTTGTTGGAGAAGGGAAAGAGGGGAATACTGTAGGAAGTTTTGGACTAGGAGAAAGAAATGAGCCAGGAAGCAGGTTGTTAGAATTTTGTGAAATATATAAACTGGTCTTAGCAAACACACTATTTAAGAAACATGCACGAAGACTATATACCTGGAAACATCTATGGGATATAGGCAGATATCAGCTAGATTATATCATGGTCAAACAGAGATTCTGGAATCAAGTTCTAGACTGTAAAGCATACCCAGGTGCAGACACAGACTCTGATAATAATCTCATGGTTACGAAGTGCAAGCTGAAATTCAAGAGAATAAAGAAGAAAAACAAGAAGACAAAAAATTGAAGCAATATAATACCAGAAAGAAAAAATTGCGGATATGGTAGAAGTTGGTCTAAGATGTAACTCGGAAAGTAACTTAATTGCGGACGAATGGAATGCACTGAAGAGAGAAATAATGAAAGCTGCTATAAACACATTAGGCTTTAGGGAACAAGCAATCCGAAAATGTTGGATCACAGAAGAAATTTTGGATCTGATGGATCAGAGAAGGAAAAAAAGAATCAGAATGGAGCACAAAGAGAGCAATACAAACAATTTAGAAATCAAATAAATATTAAATGCAAAAAAAGCAAAAGAAACGTGGCTGCAAGAAAAATGTGAGGAAGTATAAAAGGAAATGGTTGTAGGTAAATTAGATATGTAATATATGAAGTTAACACCAAGTTTGAAGAAATGAAGATTAGATGAAAAACATTAGAGATGCCGATGGGAACCTCATTTAAACTCAGAAGACAAAGCTAACCGATGGAAGGAATATATTCAGAAACTGTATGATGTGGATGACTTGAACAATAGCGTAAGAGGAAGGAGATGTCGACATTGATGACTTAGGAGATCCTGTTTTGATGACAGAATTTGTTAGACCTTTGAATGACTTGAAATCAAATAAAGCAGTTGGAATCGATGAGATCCCTGCAGAAATTCTGAAATCACTAGCAGAAGAATGAATCAAGAGATTATTCAATCTGATATCAACGAATTACGAAACAGGATAAATTCCACTGATTTTAACAAAAGTATCATCTTCACACTTCCGAAAAAGCACAAGTCAACAAATGAGAGAAATATTGCATCATTAGTCTGACATCACATGCTTCAAAATTACTGACCAGAATCATATACAGATGAATGGAAAGGGTAGCAGAAGAGATAGCAGGTGAAGATCAGTTTGGGTTCAGGAAAACCCGCGGTACAAGGAAAGAAATTCTGGATTTAAGATTAATACTTGGGAGGCGGATTAAAAAAAACGAAGATCCTTTCATGCCTTTTGTTGACTTAGAAAAAGCTTTTGATAATTTTAGGTGTGTCAAAATGGTCGAAATTTTAAGGAAGTGTAGTCTAAAATATCGAGATAAAAGAATATAAACTATGCATAAGAATCAAGTGGCTGTAATAAAAGTCGAGAATAATGAAAGACATGCATCAGTTAAAAAAAGGGCGTGAGACCAGGATGTTTTCGATCCCCATTAATATTCAACTTGTATGTAGAAGAAGCAATGAAGAAAGTCAAAGAAAAATAAAGGAAGAGAAAGAAAATTTTTATCGTGGCATAAGCGTTCAAGGTGTGACGGGATGTCATTTATTATAATATTGTAGTATCGAAATCATGTAAGTTTTCTGAGTTTCACTGCAGCCAGACGTCGAGTAAGCACGTCCTGTTGTTCGATTTTCTGCCCATCGACAGTTCGGGTTGCAAGCTACACGTGCGGTGCTGAGCCGATACTTTTCCAGCAAGCTAGAATACATTGATCGCTCTCACTTCTTGAGTGACGATCGACAAGATAACACCTAGGCCTCGGAGATAGATATTCGCTGCACCAACCTTACCATACTCTGTTAGTTGTGAACTGTAGGGCTAAGTTTCATCTATAGGGTCAGTATTACGAGTTGCGGAATACCTCTTATTATGTACAACATCGACTGTAGATAATTTATGGTCCAGTGCAATTAAATGGGGTTTTCAGAAACATTGTTTTATTTCAAGTAGCTCGTAGCTGCCCGCTCCCTCTCCTAGTTACAAGTTACCCTCGATGTTTATGTTTATTTACTAGCGCAAGAGAAGAAGATGATAGATTCAAGAGAGAAGAATTCAAGAGCAGAAGATACGAAGAAATTCGGCGCAAGTCATAGGGCATCGTAGTTTAACCATTTAGAACCCACGTGTCAGTCATCCTGGCACACCCAATTAATAGTCATAGCACGATCTTATACATATAGGACAGCCACAAAGGATACAAAATCGTTATGTTACGATTTGCTATTAACGTTGCTTGTTAGCAGAACAGGCTGAAGATATTGAGAAGTTACTGAATGGCTGAATAAAATATTGAAAGAAGATTTTGGTTTAAATATAAATCAAAGCAAGACAAAAGTGATTAAATGTAGCATAAACGATACAAATAATACTGGATTAAAGATAAAAATAGGATCGATACGATAGGAGAAGTAAAATATTTGTGCTGCTTGGGAAGTAAAATTACAACTTATGACCGAAAGAGGAATGATGTTATAGGCAGAATAGCACTAGTAAAAAGAGCCTTCATGAAAAAGAGAAATGATTAATGTTAAATATTGAAAAATTAAAAACAAAAACTTTTCAAAACATTGTTTGTGGAGCACAACAGTTTATGGTAGCGAAGGATTGCCATCTGGAATACCATAAAGAAGGAAAATTGAAACATTTGAAATGTGGTGCAATAGAAGGATGCTGAAAATTAAGTGGAAGGATAATGTACGAAATGAATGAGTTTTGGAGGAAAGAAGTTTGTAGAAGAGGCTTCGAGAAAGAGGAGACAGGATGGTATATCATATTTTGAGACATGCAGGATTGGTTAACTTGTTAGTGGATGGAACAGTCGATGGTAAGAACTATGTTTTCTGGTTCAGGCAGCATGTCAACCTAGCCACCTCAATTTTGAGATACGATGTCTCAAGAACTAAGAGAGGTATCAAAAAATGGTATCCTTTATATTAAACTTATCTCGTCGAGTTACAGAAGAATTCATGACCAAATATGGCATTTGCGACAATTTTTCCTGGTTGCTTTTCAACCTAACCACCTCAGTTTTGACATACGATATCTCGAGACCTAAGTTTAAAAAAAAATATTCACAGATATATAGGAAACGACCATAAAATTTATCAAATTTCAGTTGCTCTGATATTGTAGAATCCACCAGATTTTTAATGAATTTGAAAACTGAGGTCGAAGTTAAAATTTAAGGTGTATCTTAAGACGTTACGACATATTTATTTTACAAATACTCTAGCACTACCTGAAAATTTCTGAGTCGATTTTGACTGAGTTTTCACAGTATTAACGTGAATAATAAATTGCGTCAGCATGGTTAAGTAACTTCATTACTACATTACTATAAATTGCTAGATTGTGTTAGAAACAAACTTTTGATTCAATTGCGAAGTGAATGAATATACGTTTTGCTCGAAACGCCAGATAATTTAACTCCGCGGATTCAATCTTTTATACAAATATCAAAAGTGAATCCAGGATAATACTATCGTAAATAATGCTGATGGTCAGAGATCTAGTTTTGCTGGTTAAAGAAAATCTCTGTTGCTTTTTCGTTATTAATTTCTCGTATTCAATACCACCATCTATGTCGTTTAAAACCTAAATCTCCCCCATTAAAGGAAAGAATATTTCAAGTTTTGTTTAGCGTGGAGTATGCAACATAGGTGTTACTATTAACTGCTTTTGATACTTTCATTATAGGCAATGGTCAGAGATGTTGTAGTTGCATTTTAAATGCAGATTATGTCACATCTAGTGATTCTATCTTTGGTATCTGTCACGACACGTTAAGAATTTCATTTAATGCTCCAGCGTTATGTAACGTAGAAACATAAGACATACCAAACAACTGAGTTGAGATTCTAAGCTTTAAAACGGTGAAAACCCCGTCGAATCTGCTCAGTAGTTTCTGAGTTTTTATTTTTCAAATTTATCCGGTTTTCGTTTTTTGAAGCATTAGTATACAGTATACCAACATATTATGTGTATCAAATAATTAGCAGTCCTTGATAGGCTATGGTTATAACATCATAATTAAATTTGATAAAATTACTGGATACGGATTTTTGGTAAAAATAATAAAGTAAAGCTACAAATTACTATTGTATTGTTATTGTATACTGTGTTTTCTCTACTTCCCCATTCACAACCTTTAATTCATGATAAACACACACCTAAATAGTATCCTTAAGGTCTATATAAATTCACTGGCAATTGCATTTAATAAATTATCATGAAACTTACCTCCTGCAGAGAAATTTCTCTCAAAGACATTTTCGAGAGACTTTATGTTAATGGCATTGTATACGAATGGTGCAATGAAATTAGTTCAGTAAAATTATTTATCTCATAGATAAGCAACCAGACGTGAGATCGGCGCTGTTTTAATTTTTTTCTTTCAGTTACCAGTACTCTCACTCCTAGAGATCTACAAGGTAAACCTGAAAATTCAAACTTTAAGAATATTATTTCTTTAAGCCAGAGAAGAGTATCGGATAGGAAGGAGGAATTGATTTCGTTTTAACGTTTTCTTGTTTTCAAAGTCAACATAATGATTAATTCATTTACGTATATCACTGACCACCTCTTACTACGGTCTGATGGCTCAGTGGTTAAGGCGCCTGACGCGATCGAAAGGTCCCAGATTCGAATAGTTTACTATGCTGGGATTTTTAAAACCGTTTACCCGACCTTCATATCTGCAAAACTTGATGTGTGTGTGTGAGTACGCCAGAACGCTTCTGTGGTTCAGATTCCACGTTAAAATCGAGGACTCTTACATTAGCAGAATTATTGGGTTAGGATAGGCAATTATGACGTAGATGGATTGTGCCGGTGATAAGAAACTCTTTCAACAAGGTCCTGGAAAGACCACACGGAATTATTATTATATTTCTACTAAAAGCCTCATGATGTTTAAATTTGTTCTTTATTACTTTGTTATTTTATGTGCAACTGAAAATTTAGATGCGGCAGTGTGTATTCTGGGCTGAAGGTCTGCACTCATCGCGGGTAATCTTAACCTAGCCGGTGGACCGCAATAAAACTTCACGAACAACAATTTTTGTTCGATATAAATTTTAGTTACGTCGCGTGCAAAATACGTCACTCCCACAGCTGTCCATCTGCCGTTCCCAATCAATACGCATAATATGATGAACAGAACTGCTGTAGTTTCCGGGAAAAATTACCAACAACAAAGTAAGGGCTATTACTCATTCAGCGTAACTGATATTAACCATATCAATCTTTGCTGGAGATATCAGGCCCGCTTCTCAGAACTCTGAATAACAGATGTGAAAACAAATTATCTCGAAATCGAACGAAGGACGACGAGCAAGGTGATAAATAGTATATTCCTGCTAATCTGTATGTATTTCAACGAAAGTCTAATTCCTTCATTGAATTCAGATATCTCTCCCATTTATTAAATTTATTCACTGCAATGCAATGCGGAACGGCTTATATTATTGACTGAAAAATTACGCTGAGGAAATAACTGAAGAGAATCAATCGAAGTAGGACGAACTTAGGGTCAGGTTCTTAAGAACAAAGAAAGTTGTTTCAGGCTAATTTGCATCTTTATACTCGCTTGACTATTCCAGCCAGTAGCTTCATACTAAAACAGAAAGACTGGCTAGACAGTTACGAGAAATGATGATCATAATAACTTAGCAGGAGATGAAAATCGTAACTCCCTGAGTCAGAATTCGATCCGTAAAAAAAGGATGATTCCGGACAATGGACGGACCAACAGGGTCAGCAATAGAGCGCATGCCAATTGCCATTTCCCTGTACACCTAATTTTCAATTTCATTACCTCCGAGTTTAATGTTAAACTCTTTCAAAAGAATTTAGGCACACTCTTACTATCTTCAGTTACGAATTTGAACCTTTTCACAGTTTCTGGTAAATTCTTGTTAGTTTATATCAACGCTCAGTTGTTGTGTTGATGACTGCAATTATCTCTTACCTGGGTCCATAGGTTACAGGCGACTCAAGTGCAAGAAGCAGTTGTATTCATCGAAGGCGACACACACGCGCCTCGTCAACCTTATCTAGGATGAAATTGAATATAGAAACAACTCATTATTCGAATCAATCGCCAAATATGGTTTACACGTTTGCGTCCAGTCGCTATTAACAATGGAATTACTACAAATCAAGTGTTAACATCGAATGAACCGGTGATTTCACTGTTATCGCTAGGACATACAACTAAGTTACGTATTCAATGACATCATGTTATAAGCAATGTCAAATATTGTGACTGAGAGATTTACTCTATTAATCAGTTTTAAAAGTTATGTCGCGTATATTAATCTAACAGGTCACATTCTAAACTTTAACGACATGAATAACTCTATCCTTGAGATTTTCGATCTCATTTACTGTAATAACTTAACATGAACGGTCAAATTTAAACTGTGAAAGACAGTACCGGATTAACCACGTAGCAGGAGGTAGCAAATGCTACGGGCCTCGCGCCTCCTAGGGGAGCCCCGCACCTAGGCTAGATGGGCGACCTTTTTTTTAGCTCTACAATTTTCCCCGGAACGTCAAAAATCAAGGGCCTCTTGTTCACATTTGCTACGGGCCCCGCGCTGTCTTAATCCGCCCCTGGTGAAAGATTACTATGAGCAGCAGTTGGTAAACACGTTTGCAGCAAAGCTGATCAATAGATGTGCAAATCGATTGAGACCCACAACTGTGCATTGGGACATTTGTTACGGAAGAGTATCGGTACAGATATTTAACAGAGGAGGCAACAGCCGCACATATTTTGTCATGCAAAATCGTTAGAGAGAGAAAGAAGTGGTTAATTAAATCAGTCACTAAATCTGAATACAGGAGAGAGTTTCTGGAAAAATCTCTTGAAATATGTGACGAAGAATTTTATTTACGACGACAGGGTAACTATGCAGTTCATTACAACATTATAGCGACAGTTTACGATGCAAGTTTCGTAACTAATGCGTCTAATACGTATGAAGTCAATTTGAGAAAAATAGTTTATTAAATTTACAAAATACTTACGCTGAACTGTAAGGGCAGTGAAAAATCTGCATTGTGGCTCGAGAATTGTCTATTCTGGAATTTAAATAAACTAAAAATGGTCTTACGTCGTTTGATGACGGTGAACCCCGGTTAGCCCCGCTTTTAAAGTTTAAGTGATCTTACCGCAAGAAACTGACTTCAGCCAGAAACCTGACAATATCAGATGTTTAGATGAGGTGGTGTCTTTACTGGAAGCAAAAGACTTTTAAAAAAATAGCGTGTTATGTTAGAGCCAAACGCAAATAGAATGATCTACGCAACCCGCTGGTAAATAATAGCCCAAATCCAGTCTCCCCTGGTTGCATGTATTGACTCCAAGTCTATCGAATCTTCGTAGCGATACGTTTCAATCGGGCGCCTTCACTATAATAGGTCTACGTTGCTGTCCACTGTTTATTTCATTTGGTCAGGATGCTCTGTGGTTCTAACTACGTATTCGTTTCAGGTGAAAAATCATCACATTGAAGTTTTATTACTACGGTGCCTTTGAAATAGTTCTCGGAAGTACTTTCCGCAAATCCTCTGACTAGTTTATTGGTTCAGGGTAAGGTAGGATAAAATTAGCCTGTGATTTGTCTCTCGGGGCAATAAACAGTCTGCTCAGTTGAGTCTCTGTTTCGGAGAAGTGACTTCAATCTATCTAAAAGCCAACATCCATTTTCATCTTCGCATAATAAGAGCTTCGGTATTTATTCTGTTATGTGCCACTGAGAGACGAGTGTTATTACAAGGGAAAGCGGTGACATTTTGAGCTCAACGGGTGAATGCGTACACAAAGACGACTCACATCCGTTCACATATTTCTGAGAAAGCTGCATTACGATGACCAACAAATAATTGCGCCACTAAGCAAAAGAGATGGAATCCAGATGAAATTAACTCCTGGTCTGAAAGATATGTGCAAAAACTGGGACTAACTGCAGTGAAAATACGGCATCATATTTTTTTTAAAGGATAATTAATTTGTTTACTCAGCGAAGTAAAATTATTCAGAAAAACTTAAATTAGAATACTTCAAGTAAATGTAATAACGTTTGGGCTTATGATACAATTCAAGAAATTTAACAGATTCAAAGACAATTACAAGAAATTTTCCACTGTTAGACGAACCCAATATTCTGTAGGGCAAGACAGTATAAAAGCACTGAGAATCTCTCCTTTCTGAGAGGTAATTATTGTATATCGCACTTGGAGCATCACAAGAAAAACTTTTCATTCAATGTACAAAATGGTTACGCCGTAAAGCGGACTCGAACCGTCCCTCTTGTCAGTGCTGATCCCTAAGTTAGGGTAAACAGAATTTTTTTACCGAATCAGGGGACGCTTTCGACATTTTTTTCTAACGACGCTTTGCAATGCTGTAATTTATATGATTAAAGGTTGGGTTAAGTAAAAAAAAAATAACATTGTTATATATTTTGTATTTTCAATGATATCGTACCTAATTTTACATACACGTTATGGAAAAGTTTATTAATATAGTCAACATAGCTTGAACTATTTCTGTAGTACTCATTCTGGATATCGTCAGTATTGAACTTTCTACTAATTCCAAAGAAGATCACACACAGAGTAGCTGTACACAGCAAGAAGACATGATTATCCAAAGATGTTAAGAACACAGACAGAATAGCTGTACACAGCAAAAAGACATGATTATCAAAAGATGTTGTGTCCAAGATGCAGCATTTTTGCAATTTTCTTTTATTCCTAGGTATGGATATGGAAAGAAGTCGGCTTCGTATTTCTTTCTTTGTAGGAATGCGTAAGCCAATCGGGGCTCGCGTGATTAAAAACGTATCAGGGGACAATGATAAAAATTCGGGAACATTGCGGCGACAAAATCTGTTCGAGGATAGAAAGCAGGTAACCCTACTCTAAGTTCATATCAGTGGAGATAATATGTGTACCCTACGGAGGAATGTAAGGGCATCAATTCGGGATGTTTAATGCCACTGACGTGCTGACAGCTTGCGAATTCTTTTGCGCCTGATCATGATAATATAGCACATGCCAGCGTCTCATACATCGTTACTCCAAATGTGCGCTTTTAACTCAAGTCACAAATAAAATAATCCTCTAGAAAATAAAAAGTTTCCATTAACCATCGCTTCGATATGAAGGAGTTTTGCATTTCTTATGGTGAAATTTTCCTCAGTACGTCTGGGTCATAGTTTAAAGATAACTGAAAAGGGAACAGATAAATTTCATTGCGTTTAGACCATTTTGTATCACTGTTTAACATCGTGCAATCCTCTTTCTTCACCTTTTCTTTATTTCTCTAATCTAATTTCCATACATCTTCAACAAGCCTTTACATTATTAAACATTTGGAATTTTATCCTTCTTTTCAAACACTTTTCTTTAACAAACTCTACGCGTAGTATGATTACACAAAACTTGCTTAAGTTCTGCGCGAACAGGCTTATCAGTTTTCGGTTTGATAGAACTTCGTTTGATCACTAGCATCTCTCCCGTTTATTAATTATAGACGTAAAGTAAATAGTCTGAATACTGAACTCCGTTTCGTTTGACTTATTTGTTAAAATCATTGCGAAAATAAAATGCACTCATATAAACCATTGTTCAAGTGGTTGCGGCACCATGAAGGGGTTCGGTTAGCTGGTATGAGTCCTCGCGATGGAAGAAATGTTCACCATCTGGACTTGGCTGGCAGGGTAAAAGAGGTGACGGTGCACAATCTCTCCTAATCACCAAGATTGCGCACCAACATTCGAACTTAATCCAAAACCTCTACACAGTGCATATGCAGCGACAGCATAGACAGTGTTGAAGGTGATTTGTTATGGAGACTTCAAGCTTGGCCGCCTTCTTGGTGTCTTTCTGAAGAATAAGCATTAATGGATCGGCACCCTCTCCCTTCCTTCGCCTTTCATTCATTCACAATAAAAGCAACACACTGACATTACAGCCATCCACACAAGACAGTAACACCTACATACACTTCCATCAGGGGGAAGACTAGAGGAAACCAATCCAGCTGAATTTTCAAGAAAGCTGTATTCCCTCCAGGGCAGCCACCAGGCCTGTGTAAATGGGGATACGCAACTGGGACAAACGAGCAAAGATCAATGATAACAAATGGAAGATTAAAAAAAAATAAAAAAAAAGAACGTTCTTATACAATTTGTACATATAATTTCTCTCAATTCTTACTGCAATATTAACTCATAACTTGTAATGGGTGTTAACTTGTTTTGTATTGACAGTTCTGGGCATAAATAACTAATGATATCCAAAGTAGTAGGAAATAACTAGTAATAATTTCTAGTTACTGTTTATTAAATGAAAAAATGTCTCATAACAGAAACTGAAAGTTGAACTATTAACATTGGTAATAATCAAGTAGGAACAAGTTTGCGAAGGAGTCTTACAGAAAGATAAGGCAGGATAGTAGGACATGTTTTTGAGACATGCAGGATTGGTTAATTTGTTAGTGGAGAGAACAGTAGAAGGTAAGAACTGTAGAGGAAGACAGAGATTAGAATATATGAAGCAGATAGTTGAGGACGTTAGGTGTAAGGGGTATGTTGAGTTAAGAGGTTAGCACAGAATAGGAAAAGGCTGAGGATTGTATCAAACCAGTCGAAAGACTGATGACAGCAAAAAAAAAAAAAAAAAAAAAAAGTAGATTTTAATTAGGAATAATGATTTGACTAAAATCATATACTAGTTTACATAGATTTTTAGCAAAGCGTAAAAGTTGATTGGAGAAATAAATTGAATTTTGCCGTGGTGCATTTGCAACTGTAAATAGAATCAGGTCAAGTAAAAAGTATCAAATCTATTTCCAATATCGTATGAGTCAAACTAAAACACATGGGACGAAGGTTGTAACAGATTTCCTCTACAATCTACTCAATGCGACTGGAAACATTGAAAAGACTTGATAAGACCTTTACACGATGAAGTACATAGTTTTCCCGAAAAGAATAAATATTTAGACTGTATTAAAGCTTTTTCATTAAATAATTAGGTAATTTTTGTGTATTATAAAATAAATAATTTAATAATATAATATAATAAATACTAGCGAGAACTATTCCACGTATCTTCACTTAACTTCGGCGAGTAAAGTCGTTTACGGAAGATTCTCGCTCAGTGTGGAGTGAGGAAAGTAGATAACATTTTAAAGCAAGTGGGATTTATAGATTTGTTAGTGGATGAAACAAATGGAAAAACTGTAGAAGAGTACAAAGAACAAAGTACGTTAGGTATGGCCTTCATTGTTATGGGTATGTTGAGACTACGGGATCAGCCCACGACTGGTGGCGATGAAGGATTCCATCAAGTCCAGAGATTGACGACATGGGCATATAAAAAAATTACGTAACGAAAAACTGAGATCTGCTGTCTCCGGTCACGGAGACTGTGATGACGCAGCTTCAGCTAGCCGACGTCAACACTGGTGTGGATTAATGACTGCGTGTCGAACAGCCGAAATATTTTTTGTAGGTTTCAAAAAATGAAAATGCATTCTAGATGTTTAATCAGGTAGGTGGCCCTCCTTACATTCGTTCCAGTAGACAGAGAAACTGAATATATTTCTTTCGCTTCCCCCCCCCTCCTGTTATAAATGATGTGGTTGATAGTTGAGTGTATTAAAATTTGGTTCTGAGATGACAATAATCTGATTTTATTACTGGTATAGAAAATCGGCAAAGCAATACCATTTGGACTTAATGGACGAGGATACAACAAATTAAAGGGACGAAGCAGTACTGAAAAGAAAGATGCAAACGTATTAACGCAGAGAGTTATTTTGCGGTATAAACTAATAACATGTAGATATATTAAAAAAAAAAAAAAAAAAATTACGGTGACGTCTTCGTCAATAGAGACGAAGAAAGATAGGTATAAGGAACACGAAGGAATTCGCCACGGGTTTTGAAGAAACCATGGGAAGGCGAATGGCTGGACCCGTGCCCTTCAGAATACCAGGTCTCAACATTATCTATATAACAAACGGTCCATACAACTATGGGTGCAGCTGATTTGATCGAACTGTACTGTCATATTTGTAGCCCCAATTAGGCTTTTAGATTTGTAAATGTGCTACCAATACCCCTTAATTTTCACTCTGTTTTTAAAAAAATTTAAAGAAGAAAAAGAGGCACAAATAATTTTTAATACGTGTTTAGTTTATTGTTGCAGAATTATGGAAAGATGTGCAATTTGAAAACTTCCAATTTCCGAAAAAGTTCCAAGTTCAACAAATTTAAAGTCTTCCCTTTAACAGCTAAATGTCAATTCAGATCAAAAACAAATTTCGAAAATACTAGATGAGCTTTTAATATGAGCACAATCTTACTTTTTAGGGAAACATGCACCACGCCTAATGCAATATTTTTCCTGCTATGGTAGTCCT
Source organism: Vandiemenella viatica (assembly GCA_031002005.1). NCBI lineage: Eukaryota > Metazoa > Arthropoda > Insecta > Orthoptera > Morabidae > Vandiemenella > Vandiemenella viatica. Next base: position 289,712,009 of record JARYHS010008074.1, read on the forward strand.
CCTTTCTGGTCAGATATTTGCTACAAATATTTTCACCACCAAATTATTTAACACTGAGGAGTTACGTTGAAGGGACATGGTCGATATTTTAAAAAAGAATACCAAAACGCTGCCCGTATCCTGGTACAAAATAGACTTTATTAAATTCTCGAAACCTGGAAGTGCAAAATATAGTTTACCACGAATAGTATATTTCTTAGATTATAAATCAAAATTTTGTCTGGAAACAACTGTTGATGTTACTGTTTACTTTATTCCCATACGCGTTTCGCCCTTATGGTGTGGGGCATCGTCAGTGGAGCTAGGGTGGTGGTACTTACAAGGCGATCTCCCTAGTTCCACTGACGATGCCCCACACCATAATGGCGAAACGCGTATGAGAATAAAGTAAGCAGTAACCTCAACAGTTGTTCCCAGACGGAATTTTGATTTATAATCTATTAACCAACATCTGCGGAAGGTGGCCTACAACCAGATTTCCAGTATATTTCTTCTTTATTTCCTGTCTTGATCAACTCATCAACGGCAGTATTATGTTGCATTTGTGTTTACAAACAGTTACTCAGTTAATTCATAGACCTCACTTCTTGAAATGAGTTTTTCGACAATCGTAGTAAAGAATTACCAGCAACGTAGGAAATTATAGTTTTATACAGAGAAGTCTGTCACCAAATCTCTTATAAGGTATTACTTTACTCATGAATTCCTCTGTCCCATATTCGCGAAACGCTGCTGTAGAAACTATAGAAACTAGAGCACTTACCCTTCTGAATCAGATTTATATTCAAGGAGAAATAATTAGAGTTTTGCTCTTGAATTCAATTCTGAATGGCGACATTTACGAGAAAACATTCTTTGCAAATGGCGTTTTTCGTTTTCGGCACCGTACCCCCTTAATACAGTTTCAGAAAAAAGCAAATCAGCTAAAATTGTCAAAAGAATTTTTGTGAATGGCGTTGGTAGGCATACAGAGCTTGCTTGAGAATTATTTGCAATGTTTTCATTGAAGACTCTTTCGCCAACGGCAATGCCTTTCAGTAATCTCTCTCCAACATTAAAAAGCGCCTTTAGTTTTCAGTTTTGTAACATATTCTTAAATATTTACCGTCTTCTTGTATTCAAAAGACCATTCCCGACCGCTTAGCCAGCGGCCCTCGGTTCCAAACTGTCTCAGAGCGTGAATGGTTTTAATTAAGTGAGATGTTTGTGTTCTGTTATACTCAGTTTTGCAGCCGTTAATGTGAAACCACAAACGTTGTTTTGAATGGAATTAAACCATTTACAGCAGGCTGCATAGGCAAAAAGCAAACCTTTTTTTTTTTTCATGGAAAATAAATGGTATTAGAAAGATAGAAGAACCTTATTCTCATGTGTTTTTTTAACGGCTAACATGACTTTAAAGGAAATAATAGTTGCTACAGTTAACCATGTCCCCGAGTTCTAAACAATTGTTTAATATGTTACAGTTCCGGAGCTTGATCGTAATTTGGTTTTATAAAGTTTAAGATGTCATGAATATGCTATTTACTACATTGAAGTAAAAATTAATTGGTGAGAGGTGCTGATGAACGGTTTTCGAGATTCAAAATAACAAGGCACCTATAAAATTTAATTTTCCCCGGCACAGAAGTTTATCAAATGGCTCGGTAGCAGCGGAGCGATTAGTGTTTCTGTCGTCACTTCCCGAGTGATTACCTTGGACTTTATAACTTCAAAAAGGTACAAAAATCCTTATGATGTTTTGAAGGCAACGGAACAAATGGAAATGGAGCACAACACCACAGTCTCCCTCCTGCTCTTTGAAGTTGATGTGGTTAGCATCACTCTCCGGCCGCTTAACATAGTGAGAAAGCCACGGCATTCTGCGTGGTCGGGACAACAGCTATGCTCCAGTTTCCAGGAAAAACTTTCGACTTAAAACCGAATTTCAACACCGACAGTCGAGTGTTTAATCAGTTTTTCTGCAGTCTTAGATATGATGCAATCTGTTACACAGTTTCAAAGAAAATGTTAATTTAATTCTATACCCCTTTCGCCCAGTTCTATTTCCAGAGAAGTAACGTCCGGTAACGTTGATCAGTAACACAGGAGCTACCTATAATGGTTTAAGACGAAACGAAGGTCTACTGTCTCTAGGTTATAATGCCCCGAAAAGTTTAATAAATAAAATTCGAATAAATTTACTGTAAAGAACGTAGTAAATTACATTGCGACCCATTTTTATGATGCCCTGGGAGAGGACAAACCTAATACGAAATATAAAATTCTCAGTAGCTGTGTACAGAGATGAAAGGAGCAAAACAATGATGCAGAAATTCATGTCTGCCTAGGTTCCCACTCATTTTCACACACGATAGACCCCTCAACCATTTTTGACGATGACTAGCTGAACATTGCGGATTTCTGAATAGAGTTCCCGCTGGATGACAAGTGATGCCCGGGACGAATTGACAATGCGTGACTTAAGTGAAGTTTGGTGAATCGTCGAAGATAACGTCATAAGTGCAGAAAAAAAAAAAACCATTTTAGGCAAGGATCGGGGAGGAAATCATCTATTACCCGTATGAAGGAATTATTCCAACATTCACCTGGAACGATTTCCGAAAATCGATTAATAAATTTCTCTATCCAATGATACAGATTTTTTTCTCTCCCCCCCCCCCTCCCTCTCTTGAAAAAATTATCTGCTGGCGTATCAAATTTGCTAAAATTGCTAATTTAGTTTTGGAAGGCCAAAACTTCAGAACGATTGCCACAGTATCTTGTAATCTAAACAACACATTCTATCACCGTAAATTATCAAAGAATTTCTCAGAATAGTAGTTTCGGAAATTAAAGAAAGTTGGTTTTTTTATGGTTTTTCTTCCAAAGATAATGCAAATATTGGAGTAAAAAAAAAAATCCAAACTTTTCAGAGTCGTCATGTTCGAGATTTCGTTTGATATCTGTGAAGCGTATCAAAAAACATTATTTACTTTCAACCCCCTAATAAACTCACTATATTTATTTTCGACTTCATGATTTATCCAAATTTTATATTATAATAGTCCCTGGGGCAGTAAGAGCAAAAAGGTTCGCAGACAAAATTATTTTTCACGGGGTCCAGAAGTTGGAATGCAGTAACATCCGGCAGACAAACTGATAAATGACTGGTTTTTTAAGCGATTCATCTTTCACTCGGAAAAGCTTTACACACTGTTAACGCGAAGCAGGCAAACAAGTTTGCGTGTCAGAGGATGAACGGAAGATCATTTCCTTTGCTTTGAGAACTACGGTGGTAACTGGAATCCGAACCACGAAGCGATTTCAGTATATTTAATATCCGAAAAGCAAGCTTAGACAGAGATAAAGAGACGTTAACGATCTTTAAAAAACTTTGGACAGTACTGGGAACTGAACTGAAAAATTTTCTGCTTTAAGAGTTCTGTAGTGAGCAAGGAATAGGTCCTGATTTACTTTCAATACTCTCTAACAGTAGTAAAAATGATATTTTTGGTGGTTTCTCCTCGTTGAAAGCACTAAAGTTATCGGAATGTGATTTGAAAATGGGTTGGTCCCGTGCCTAGTGTCATACTGAAATCTTAAAGACAATTGATGGAAATGTATTGGAACCAAACCAATACTGCTGAGACAAATTAAATAAAATTTACTATCCGTTTTCAGATACAGATGAAGCGCTCTTCAGTTTGTGGTGGGATAGTTTTTGAGCCGTCTTTATAACCATATTTTCACAATATTAATTTAATAATTAATTAATTCTAATAAACTACTCTTAAAAATCAGTATTAAAAAATGAAAACGACAAAAACATGAAAATTACATACCACTAACTGACAATTTATTAAACAATCAAAAAAGTAAATAACTTTGAAGATTAATCTCAATAAATCGCAAACAATTTGTTATCCGTTTGAAATGATTAGTTGAAAAGCAAAATACAATGACATGACTAAATTAGCATTTCGGTCAGTATTACAAGTTATTACAAAGGTTGGAATTCCTTATGAAACGCGCCGTAAATAGCATCACAACAATTGAATTATTAGCTCCGGCAAAATTAATTGAATGGATAGAACATGAATTTTAATCTTGCGAATCGTTTCGTTAATGTCGGTAACTGGGCATTTGAAACGGAAATTTGTTTTAGTGTTGCTACAGTGCAGTAGTTAGTGATTTACCTCATGTCGTAAGGAGCGTAGTGCAGTCACCAAGAATTATAATCACTATCATCTGGGCGTCAGGTTCACGAAGACGTCTCATCATTTTCAAACACAAAAATAAATGGGATTACTCAAGTTAATATAAAACTAAAAATCGTTCCCAGCTGGTTTAGGCAGAGCTTAACACCACTCTTTCCCCAGAGTTTCATCTCCAGCAGTCTTGACGTCCGAGAACACCTTCTCTTCCACCATATCAATTTGTTCGGCGAATCAGGCACTGCATGTCCTCCGCTCCACGATTCGATTGGGTGCACTAGTGGAAAAGAGAATAGCGATTAATTTATTGTTATAGCATCAAGCTTCTTACTTGCTAACTCATCCTGACCGCCATTCATCACAGTTTTTACACTCCACATTGGCGACTTATTCTCCTTCCACCAGACTTAATCGTAGAAGTTATTTGATCTACCATCTCTCTCGCGCAACACTGTTGTGGTAAAGTTCATTTCTTTTTACTCTTTGTTTTATCCTTGTGGTGTGAGGCATCGTCAGTGATTATTAAAGTACATAGTGTTGTTCAGGAAAATTACTAATTGCTAACTATAAAAAATCTACTTACAAATTTGATGGTGGATGTCAAATGTGTCAAAAGGGCGGTTCCCGAACGACATTTACAGAGAACCAAGTTCGTAAGAAGAATGTTTTTAGATGTTAACGAATACAAATTTTACAATTTTCGTCAGCAACACTATGTACATTTGCAGTAACTGAAGAAACCCTACAAGACAATTCGTCTGAAAATAACTAATTCATCAAAATCGTTTCTTACAGACATTATTTCACTGAAGTGCAGAAAGCTAAAATCTGTATGTGTTACAAATACATTAAATTAAGTAAAATAAAACATTCGTTGGTTGCATTCAGTTATTTTTTTAGTGGCAACGACACTTAGCGATTCTGCCAATGTCTGTGGTCTTTGGTCAACAGTAAAGAAAAGAAATATAATAAGCATAGTTAATACATGTTACAAATACATTATTAAACAAAAAATAAATTCGCGAACGTGTGTATATGGTACGTGAAATTGGATCGGAGCCAACCATATGACGTGTGTTCCCAGCATTGAGATACTATGTGGTCTTTGGTGAAACAAAAGAGTCGCATCTTTGAAGTCATAAAAGGAACATTTCGAAAAGGAATGTAGTGATTCTGCCAGATACTATATGGTCTTTTGTATTATTTAAAAGGTTGAACTTTGTCTAAGTGTCTTTTGATTTTTGAATTTCAGTAATTTCATCACGGATTTTTTTTTCTCCATATATTTGCACCTACTTCCATTATGCCTCGATATAGAAAATTGACAGGTCGGAGAGAGAGATAAAAAAGAAGGAATACCTATTTGCGTGAAATTCAAAATGATAATAGACCAAATTTAAATAGTGTACACTCAAAATGATGAAATTATTTTGATGGATACATTTAAATCCGCACTAAATGTCAATCCAAGAAATTTTTATAGTTTCCAGTGTATCACTTTAATTTTAGAGGTGTTGCAGGGAATTAAGGCAAACAACACAAGCTAATAACGTACTTCTCGCAGCCGACATCAATGTATACGATATATAATATATCCTCGCTCGCAGCAAACGCAATAGAACTAATTAAAATAATGATTATTACTCTTTCACCAAAGAAACTAAATAACTTAATAAGTTACGGTCGAATTTCGAGCCCTGGGCGATCACTGGTATATATATATATATATATATTACTTTTGGTTAGTGTTCGTCGAGGAGATGAAAGACTAAAATTAGAACACACAACTTGGATTCGTCAATCGGCTGAACAGATATCGACCATGGCTCTCGCGCTGGCGCTGTGAAGCCGGTCGTGTACAGCCGGCAGTTTGCAGGATGGGACTCGCTCGCCGCTGTCAGGTTTCCGAGAAATTTCGCACTCGCGCCGAACGGCGGACATTACCGACTTCAGCCGAAGTGTAGCGGCAGCTGGAAGCGATCGCCTGCCGGCTCAGTCTCGCCTTGGCGCTGAGGGAGTAGAGTTGTTTGACGTTGTGGACAGATCGGAGGACCATAAAACGCGTCTCTCATTCTGTTTAGCAATACGAACCGGGTTGACAGAATAGCTCAAAGAATCTAACAATTTATTCGCTTTCTCACGGCAAGGCTAGTTGAAAAACACAGTTGTTCCAATAACTTTGTGAAAGATGTATTTGGCAGTTGCGTTTGTCATCGCGTGTATTGGGATGTCGGTGCCGGCGGAGTCCAAAGTAGATTACTGCCGGTCTGACACGTATAATATTTCGGGTTCTTCCTTGATGTTCACCAAGGAGATCAGCAGCTACGAATACGGCATAGAGACCAAGTTCAAGAGCCTGCATTGCTGCGCGTCCGGCTACAACAGCATTGAATGGTAAGTCTTATTTACTAATTGACACATCTGTATCATAGAGACTATGCTAAAGCGAAGTCTGTTCTTTAATGCGATGATATGTTCCAGTGAATATGTCTATTTAACTTAGAAAATTATCTCTATTTGCAAAAGTATTTAGGAGCGAAGCCCAAGACCCGTACTTTGATTTACGTTAAAGTCAGATTAGCATTCCCTCGAAAATCGTCCACGATTTTGTGTCGGAGATATTTTATATACTACCTTAAGACGAGGAATCAATTATTCCTTTTCTATCGTTCAAGGCGTCCTGAGTTTGATCGCGGGTAGAGATCTGAATACTACGTTATTTTATAAAAAGCAATACTTAATTGTATCATTTACTACTTTCAATTATATTTTACCAAATCACGAAGCATTTTGTGCTACGTGATATTTTTTCAAGTGTCACTGTAAATTGTGCCTTATTCCCAGAGAATGTTGAGCGCCACCTACATTTTCCTTTGCGATTTATTCTAATTCATATAAATTTTTCATTAGAGTGCCGAAGGTCGCCGGTTCGAGTCTGACCGCGGGCATGGGTGTGTGAATGTCATGTCCGTCCTGTGGTGTGTCTAATTAGCAGGAAAAAATTAATCAGGCTGGCTGTATGGCCTTAGATGTCGAAAGCCATTAAAAACAATTTTTCATCACAATTTTCTCGGAATCCGAACAACCTTATAATGTAAACTGCTTATGGTCTCGACTACAGCAACTCATTTCAGCACTGTTTGTCTTTCATTTCCGGAAAGTAATTATATTTCCGTACTGCCATAGCCTTCCCGAGAATATTAATTCACAGTTATAACGCGAATTTTTTGTCGCTCGCAGTTCTTTACCGAGGGAGTTTACAAAGATCCATTCGTTCCGCTATTCTGTTGTTTTTTTTTTTTTTTAAATATGTATTTAAGTCTTGTTTGACTAGCTTTATTCACATATTATTGTATTTTCTAGAATGTTTTCGGATAAAGTTGCCGCGGAAACTAAATATTATTAATCACTACTAAGTTGCTAAAACTTTGTCATCGTTTTAATTCTTTGGTACGTGCAGTTGTATCCAATGACAAAGTACCTGATTATCTCTAATTACTCATGTTATGCAAATCCTGCACACATCATTGTGATTCTCTGAGATCGAAATTGCAGCTTCCAGTCTTCGGAGAATTACGAACATACAAAACCGCTCGAACTACTTAACAGTTAATTTTTATAATTCGACAAGACAGTCAATCTCGTAACTGGAAATGAATTACGATGTACTAAAAATTATATACAATTTTTCTTATGGTCTATGTATCAGTTCAACCTTACCACAGCAGCCACCAGTTTCAAACCAAGAAAGATCCACAAATTTTAATACTTAATGTTTTTTTGTGATACGATTGTGTTGTGAGAAACCATATTTTACAACATCTTCTGGTGAAAGGTTTGCAGTTTTGTGAAATTACGAATATTACGGTATTCTGTACAGGTGGCAGAGTAGTCGTACCGAATGCCCGGATTGAATTAAGCCTCATTATAATTAATTGTATCTATTGCTCACACCTGCTTATTTTCACTATCATATGCTGTTTAACGTGATACACCTCTTGTGTGTCATCCTAATCAAAATAAATAAATTTTAACCAAGATTGAATCTATGACACTTATCAGGGACAGCAAATAGTTGTGAACCCTTACCTCCATTTTTAATATTATCTACTGGAAAGCAAGCAAACCAAGTATAGGAGGAGAATATGACTTATTTTTCATACCCTGATTCGAAGCTTACGTTTACGTTTGATATACAGAAAAATGTTGGAAGAATAACGTAAGCGCTCTAGTAGCCTACACGTTAAGAATTTATTTTTCCATTTTCGAATCGTCTCACCATGCTATTAAATAAATATGAAATCTCAAGTCATTTTTTGCATCAAAAATTTATCTATTCCTTTATACAGGGCGTTCGTCGGAAAAACGCTACCCTCCCAGTCTGTTGCCGTCGGCAACTTGCTCGGTCAGTGGAGCCAGCAGTTTCCGCCAACCGCCACCGTGAATCACCGCACTGTTTAACACCTCCGCTGCCCCAACAGTGCATTGCAGTGACCCTTACATTGTTAAGAACGGTTTCTTTGCATTGTAGATAGTTTGTGACTTCAGTCTCTTATTAATCAGTGTTGTGAATAAACGTTTCTTTGCGGTTTGGCTGGTTTGGGGCTTCATACTCTTATTAATCTGTACCGTGTTTGAGTGTGAGTATAATTATGGTACGTTACAGTTTGCAACAAAGAATATTTCTCTACGATACATACGTGAAGAAGAAGTCGTTTAAAAAGTGTCGCAGTAAATTTCGTCGCGAATTTCCTGGCGCTTTACTGCCAGCTAAATCAACAATTCTGCGTCTGGTTAAAAAAGTAAGAGAAACGGGTTCATTTTTAACAAAAAGAGACTGTCGGTCAACCGTATTCTCACAGAGGAGAAAATTAACGATATCGCTTTTCGACTAGAACAGTCACCCAAAAAATCATTAAGTCAGTTAGGGCAGCGTGTGTCTCGAAATATGTTCAGAAGATGTGAAATGTGCATTACACAAGAGGGTCAACACTTCCAGCATCTTTTATAAGGTAAGCTAATGAATTACGCCACATTTAAATGCTTAGCACACAAGTTTATGAAGTTTATGAAGCGTAATTATTATGAAATAGTCCGCGGCCGACGGTCGAACAATGCCGGAAACTGAGCGCTCGCTCGCCGGGAACAGTTTCTTCCTTGTAGCGCTAACTGGGTTGCGTTTCCCGGCGAACGCCCTGTATATAATAGTTGCTGGTAAATTTTATGTGCACATATATATATTTTAAATTGAATCTCAGCATTTGCTTCTATAGTTGACACCCTGCGTTAGACAAACTCCTAAAGTCGACACACTTTATACCTGCAACAGACACCCTTTCCAAAATCAGAAAAGAGCAAGAGTTGACCCAGGAAGATCGAGAAGAAAATTAACAGAACGGTTCTGTTCCTTCTGGAAGCAATTCCAGTCCCAGATGGGGCCGCATGGGTGTCAGTCAACCCAGATTCCATAAGTCATTAGACCCTGGAGTTGAAAAAGAAAAGAAAAAGAAGTTGGCAGTGACTGATGATTGCCGACAGAAGTGAAAACTTGAAACTATCACTATCATACGCGCAACACGTCATCCTTATAGAGACAGGTATACTAAATAATAATAATAATTCCGTGTGGTTGTAATATACTGGTGACAAGGCTTCTATTGGCTTCGCATTCCGCTCCTGTCTTAGCAGCCTTAACCTAACCCGGTACTTCTACTAGATACAGAAGACCTACAACTTAATGTGGAACCCGAACAACGGAAGCATTCTGGCGCACTTCACATTACACGGCAAGCTGTGCCAGAGGTGAAAATCGGGTCTATGAAAATCCCCGCCGAGACGGGGACTCGAACCAGTGACCTTTCGTTTCGCCGTCAGACACCTTAACCTCTGAGCCATCAAGCAGCTACAGATATATAAATTAACATTAGCATGTCACTGACGCCATCTCATAAGATTTTACACATCCAAAAATTTCCCAAAGCGCCTAAAGAAGTTTTCACTTCAAAAACTAAAACTTAGTCCACAACCCGAATGTTAGTCTAATGTTTCAGAAAGAGATATACCAAGCTATTGTGCCAGAGGCAGGAAGGCCAATTCCTTTCGGCAGGGGTCTACAATTTAACGTGGAATCAGAACCGCTGAAGATCTCGGCCTAGCTCATATAACCAAATAGAGCTCTTAAAAATTTCTGCTGACCATGGAATTTGAACCCGCTACCGCAGAAAGAAACTTTCGAAAGCGCGTTAACCGATGAGCTACGAGACCGTCTCCGTCTTGTTTTGTAGTGTGTGCTAAGACTATCAAAATCGGATTAAAAACTGTGAGTTCATATGAACAAGGTTGAAACAAATTAATGAGAGGGTTTAGTTTTTTGTAAATCAAACGTAAACAGTATTCCTCTATTTCTTTTAAAGTATACATACACAAAGTTTCATCAAAATCGGATAAAACGTGTGTTCCAAGAAGTGCCTAACTTAGTCCACAATCCGAAAATTGGTCGAATCTTCTCGAAGTAGATGAACAGTACCAAACCGAGCGTGATGGGTGAACGGTTAACGTTCTGGTCTCGCATCCGGGAGGGCGCGGGTTCGAATCCCCGTTCCGGCATCCAGATTTTGGTTTTCCATGGTTTCTCCAAATCACTCCAGGCGAATGCGGGGATGCTTCCTTCAAAAAGGCCATGGCCGAATTCCTTCCCGTTCGTTGTCCCCAGTCCCATCAAAAAGAAAACAGTACCAAGCTATTGTGCCATAGGCAGGAAAACTAATTCCTTTCCTCAGGGGACTGCAGAATCACGGAACGTCCTGGCGTAGCTCATATAATCAATTGCAGCTACTAAAAAAAAATTCCCGCTCACTACGGGATTTGAACCCGCAAGCGGAGAGAGAAACTTTCGGAAGTAAACGCTTTAACCTCTGAGTTACCAGACCGCCTTTATTTTGCAGTATAGTATATCAAAATCGGATAAAAATTGTGTGTTTGTATTAACAACGTTGACAGAAATTAAGTGAGGGAGAAAGGAGGAGAGGGTTTAGGCTTTTTTAAATCAACGTAAACAGTATTTTTCTATTTGTTTTAAAGTATACTTATACAAAGTTCCATCAAAATTTGATAAAAACTATGTGTTTATTGGAAGAACATTATTTTTAAAAAATATATTAATCTTTGTATACTATACTTTTATGGCTGCCCAAACGCAATATGTCATACTTATAACTACAGAAATACTGTTAACATTAGCATGTTGGCTATACGAACTCATAATATTTTATCCATCTATAAGGCATCAAACGCGCATATCATACGCGCAACACGTCATAGCGTGACTGTGACGGCACGTCATAGCATGTCGGTGACGAGAAGTTCCGAACTCACATTACCCCAATCCAAACATCGCGTAACGCGCCTGTAGAAGTTTTCACTCAGAAAAGTCAGTGTAGCAATACCGCTCTGCACAACCTGCCAACTTGGCATGAAGCACTTAGGAAGTGATGAATTTCACTATCTGCGTATGACATAATATACATAACATTCAATAATAGGGGGCGTCCATAAATTACGTGTGGTGAAATAGGGGGGTCCGGCGAAATCTCACCAATTGGGGGGGGGGTCTACGGAAATCTCACGTGATATTTTTGAAATATTATTTGACTGTAGAACTAAAAAAGAAAGAGTTAAAAATCACGCGAAAGTCGATTTTAGGGGGGTATTTCATCGAAAAGTGAGGGTGTAACCGGCTTTTGGAAGGGTGAGACCAAAAAAAAAAGTTCTCAGAAAGTTGCGAGATCGATTTCTAGGGGGGGGGGGTCTCATGGACGAGATCTCACCAGGGGGGGATGGGGGGTCCAGAAATCCGGAAAAACACCTCACGTAATTTATGGATGCCCCCGTATGACATATTTACCGAAGATCGACATCAATTAACGATTTTAGCTTCCAATCGCCGCACTGTAGCAAGTCAAAAACCTTGTTGTTGTGGAAGGCACTTAAAGTAGTTTTTGAAGCTCAATTTTTTGTAAGGAGCTTAAATTCAGCACTTCAGTTGTTTTTTAGAACACAAAATAATCGGGGTACCCATATTCGACAAAAAAAACTATCCATAATAGAAATATTCTTCTCATTTAAACTACGAAAGCATTCGCTTATTTATTTCATCGTAATCACATTTGCATATTCACTACCAGTAGAAAATGAAGTTAAACTAACTGAGACCTAAAGTATTTCCCGACGTTACGTATTGGCTAATAGTAGTAAGCTGACGCTCTACGGCAGCTGTTTTCTATCGCCATCAGAGAACACGTGGACCTGTTTGGACTGACGCGTAAAGCTGGCAGTGTTGCTGGTTATACGTACGGTTTTTCTAGATCTTCGTATTTCCTTACTCTCGAACTGGATACAGTTTCATGTCGACTACTGTGCACTGTCGACACACCTATCTTAATTTCCCTTCAGTAGTTCTAAGTACAATTTACAGGCGTGTGACCCGGTTAGTCTAATAATTATCATGAAGAGTAAGACACGCTACAACGTAATTTCAATCCATATTTATAGCCCTTATAGACTTCTGTATACAGAGATACGCTTGTAATCACGTCTAGTCCATCGAACAAAAGACGAAAGTGTCGAAATGTAGCAGAAATGATATCAATGACAGTAGTTTAAATATAAAAATGGGATCGGATGCGACAGAAGAAATAAATTAATTCTCCTACCTATGAAGTAAAATTACAACTGATGTCCGAAGTAGGAATAATGTTAAAGCAGAATAGCACTAGCAAACAGAGCCTTCGTTAAAAAGAGAAATCTTTTAGTTTCAAATATAGACCTAGGATTCAGAAAGAACTTTATAAAACTCTATGTTCGGAGCACAACAGTTTATGGTAGCATGGACTTTAGGAAACCCAGAAAAAATAAAATTTAAGTATTTGAAATTTGGTGCTAGAGAAGGATGCTGAAAATTGTGTGGGCAGATAAAGTACAAAATGGACGTGTTCTGGAAATGATAGGTGAGAAAAGAAGTTTGGGGACGAGTCTAACAGAAAGGAGAGACAGGATTGTGGGTCATATTTTGAGACATGCTGGATTGGTTAATTTTTAGTGGAGGGAACAGTCGAAGGGAAGAATTATAGAGAAACACAGAGATTTGAATGTAAAAAGCAGATTATTGAACCCGTTGGTTGTAAAAGGCATGTGGAGATGAAGAGATTAGCGCAAGATAGGAATGGATGGAGGATTACATCAAACCAGTCGAGATATAAGACGGTAAAAAAAAACGTCCTCTAGCTTCGATGGCACACACGGTTGTAACTTAAGAAGGTGCAACGGATGCAGGATAATTCCTGTCTGTAGCGCCCGACGCATTCTGATGGCCTGCCCTATTTTAAAGAGATACTCTTCGCTCACACCATAAGCAGAGTAGTGACACTGATTCGGTCCGGTAACAATATAATCGTGCGCATTAACCAAATAATCATGCAGCTCTACTATAGACATGTGTGGATTTTGGTACACGTTATGTTAAATCAAACTTGATACCGAATTTTTATCTAAGGACAGCGAAAAGCCTAGTCACATTTCACCAAACAGAGCACTATAAATACACTCATTTTCTTCTTGCCTAGTATGAATTGACTGGGTTCCAATGCTTTCTTCTTGAAACGTATTATTAAAAGCCAAATTCAGCGCTGAAAACACTAAATTAGGTACAAGAGTCTGTGTGGAACACCACCATTTGTTTGTATAAATCATGAGTTTCACGCTGCGTCGAAATGCTTCTCCTTTTTCTCGACTTTTCGACCAGACCTTAGGTCTCCCCCGGGGGCTCAGATGCCTGCTGACTCTGCTATAGACTTATACGGTTGCCTCCATATCCGTGAACGTTCTTCATACTTCACTATTTTTTATATTGTTAAAGACTTTTGAGTACGTAACGAGAGCAATAGCCTGCGGAAAGTACGGTATACAACCGCAAATAAAGAAACTGAAATAGGGGTAGGCGACATGAATGGTTGATATGTAATGCTTGCAGTATAGTCAAATACCAACGAATGTGAAAATTGTGAAGATAAGAGCTTGAAGGTCTACAGATCATGCTTAATACCAAGGTTTTTGGAACAGCTCATCATAGCTGTAACATTTCGCTGAAAGAAATATAGGTAGGCCTACCCCTATTCCAGAGAGGGGTGTGTTGTAGCTGATTGTTTGGAGTGATCAGCTAGTGTTTGTTTCCGGCAGCCAGGTGTCGTCCTGCTTACCATTCCCCACGCAGGTGGACCCCTGGCGTTCTACTGCCGGTCGCGTCGCCAACAGGTGTTCGTTCTTTGCTCGGTCGCACCATTGTCTTGCCGTACACGCGCCACAACGTCGCCCATAAAGAGAACTAAAAGGAGACGCCTGCTGCTTCCATACACGACCAGTCGTAAATTTATGCTTCCTTCCCGTCAGGATTTTGAACAAACTGAGCATAGATGGGAAATTATCAGCTGATTTGCACCGAATTACATGTTTAGTATAACCAGAATTTGGCGTCAGTGTTTGCAGCCTTTTTCAACCCGATGGCTAGTAAAATGTCAAATAATTCTTCGGACCACTAATTTATTTTGTTCTAATTTCTTTGCGTATGTGTATATTATTAACCAACCCTATTGTCATTTACGAGACGACCCTCGTATAAAGGTCGTTAGCTTAATCCTTACTCTCTTAGATGCGAGCTGGAAACATATTTTACTATAGTCATGATATAGTCTTATCCTCATATATACCAGATTTTGGCCTGGTCGTTGAAATACTCGGTTTTTTTTTTTTTTTTTTTTTTTTTTTTTTTTTTTTTTTTTTTTTTTTTTTTTTACAAAATTTGATTTATAGCTTATACCCGCCTATATTCTTACACAGTATAAATTGTGTATTAATTTCATGTGAACAATTCTCAATAATTTAGTTTTTGCTATGATATCTTTAATTCAACCACAACTAATGTTTTTAATTCTGCCTCCGAACCACCTCTCCCGTATTCGAGGACTTAAATATGAGAAACAGTGTGTTACACAATCGGAACTACAGGCCTTCGAAGAACTTGAGGCGGTGTAGAGAAATAATGAACGAGTTAAAATTAGTTCCATTCCTTTCCCATTGCGTTCTGGCCCCCTTTGAAAAATCACGGTCCTGGAACTAATCGCTACGCACTCTTGAATTTTTGAGGACACTTAAAATGATCTTTTGGTTTAGTGAAATTTGATTTAAGTTTTCGAGGTACGCTTTGAACACTGCACAGTTTGAATTACACTTTAAAGTTATTTTAAAAATGTGTACCTTTTTGTTTTATCCCTCGCCGACGTCGTTGGAGGCAGGAGAGGATTCAGGCAAAGAATGGGAAGGAATTCGGCAATGGCATTTTGAAGGAATCAACCCGACATTAGCCTGTAGTGCTTTTGGGAAACCGTGGAAAATCGAAATCTGGTTGGCTGCATGCGCAGGTCCAAAGAGCTAACGCTCAGACGCCGGACTCGGCGACTGAACTGCCCTGGTGGGGTCATATGCACTTACTGTGCCTATTGGATAGAACTATACAGGGTCATCATAAAAGAATTATTGAGTTTAGAACTTGCATTAAATGAAATCAGAAATCCTTATCAGGACTTCTGATTGCAAGTTGTATAATGAGGTCGGCTCAACCGTTTCGTCAGATACTCGTGGTCTGGCAGTTGTTTTCTGCTGGATAACTGATCCAGGATCCAGTTTCTTTGAGTGATTGTACTTCCAACATTGTATATTATTCTCATGTTGTTGATCCACTTCCTACTGTCTTCGTGTGAATTTCTGAAACTCCACCATTCTTTTATGATGACCCTGAATATCCTGTAAAGATTACGTGAGTATTTAAATTAATATTGCTTCTTTTACAGCATTTATTATAAAATTTGTTTGAACGGAATCGCTGCTTAGTATTAATAATAAAGAAGTTCTTTCCAGTTCGTCTAAAGGGGCGATCTGCTGTTCAATCACTTTTGATGAAACATGTTGAATTTTCTGTGCTTGGAAGGTGCGATGCCCACACGCGACAGGAAGCATCTGTTTGTGTTCAGCAGAAGATACCGTTGCTTGGATGGGGCTGCCTGGCGTTTCGCGTGTCTCCAGAGGTAATGACTCTCGTCAGGGAATTCCAGCTTGCGCAAGTCAGAGTTCGTCGCAGTCCGTGACCATATGGCTAGGAGACAAAACATTCTCAAACAGCGCTTTGTTCTTCCTCGTACGCGGCATTAGAGCTCAGTCACCTAAGGGAGCGTGCACAAACTACGTGGCTTGGTCCAGAGGGAGGGGCAGGAGTTGGCTGGAAGGCTACGCTAGGCTGCGAAGGAGGGGGGGGGGGGTTCCGAGCCAGGCCACGTAGTTTTCCTTTAATAACATTTTTCACAGTTAAAATGAGGAACAGAACACACAACAGCATGTAAATATTTATTTCCCTCAGTTAATTAACTCCGAATGAAATTTACAATAGTCTGACTGGAGAAAACGGTACAAAATGTCTTCTGGAATCAAAAGGGTAAAAAAGCTACGTGCTACGTGGTGGTGTTGGGGGGGGGGGGTAGAGGCAAAAGCCACGTAGGGCTACGTGGGGAGAGGGGGTTCACAGGAGGCCAAAATGGAACTACGTGGTTTATGAACGCTCCATAACGAGAAATTGAGGCAAAAAACGTCGGACCTCTTTCCCAGAAATCAGCACAGTTTTTATTTTTTTTATTTTGTCCGGCAACTTGTTAATCGTGGACATCATAGTCATGGTTAGTGAAATACTAATTCTTCTTCGCAATTCTAAAATCCATTTTAAAATAAATTCTGTGTAAGATTCTCCCATGTTAACTAAATCCATGTTTGATACATCTGTTAACTTTGTTAGTACTCTCCGCACATGGCTTAATGCGTCATCATACTGTCATCGTCTAATAGACTACGTTTTAAGTTAATCCGTATTTCAAAGTTTCCATATCATTTCTTGATTTTCTTTCCATTATTTTTATAATTTGTTTTAACGCTCTGTTGAAAGTAACAAATGTTTGATGCTATGCTAATGAACGTAATCTGTATACGATTCATGCTACAGATTTTTTGCGATAGTAGGTAAATTCATCCAACATCAGAAATGAATACTGCCGGTACACCATCGCGGAAACCTCTTTCCTTCCTAACACATCTATACACTATCCTAAACTGGCTTGTTTAGGAAAATCACTTTGATCCTTTCGTTTCTTCTGATGTAATATTACCTAAGACCTCGCAATACCATAGACAATGGAGTAGTATTTGTTTGTAAAGTATTAATTTGTAGATGTAAGACGCCTGTTTCTATAACAATGATGCTGACTCAACTAATATCTTTTTTATTTTTCCGTTGTGGCTTTTAACTAATCCATTTGCATCACAATAGTAACAAATTTCTGCTTTATCTCTCAAAAAATTATAGAAGGGTTTCTTAGTGATAAAATCGGTTACGTTGAGTGCCAGTTGGACATAGTAATGATAAAAGACCATCTTAGTGGTACAGTCAGAAAATTTCAGAGCAACCGTGTGTTCTAAGATAGGTCAGGTAATCGCCAAAGAATAGGATATCGATAATGATTTATTATCACCAACAGGTTAATGACCTTTTGTTGTGAAATTTGATCAGTTTAACTGTGTAATATTTCTAAAGATGATAGACAGGAAGTTCACATCGTACAGACTTCTGACATTCATCGGCTGCTGGTTCAACTACCATTTCATTCGTATTTGTTATTTGCATCACACACCCAAGGATCATTGATTTGGATAGCTCATTACCTGACGGTGATAACTGGAAGTTAAGTAGAAGCTCTGGTGCTAAGCTTCGGACTACCCTCAACTTGGTTATTCTAGCCTGCTGTTAATGCTGTTGAATCCACTGCCCACTCCATTGAGCATGCAGTTCACGTAAACTGCCGCAGTTCCCATGCCGACGGGCCACGCGGAAAGAAGAAAAACGAATTCCTGCAACCTGCGCCACATACAGCGCTGCTTGAATATCCGTAGATGGCCGCTAAAATTTCAGTATATTTCGTACAAAAATCCGGAGACTCGCTAACTGAAAGATTGAAACTATAGTTATTGAAGAGAGAGTCAAAATTAAGAATACTTTTTATTTCCAGGTTTTAAAAATTATAAAAATAATATTCTACATTGAAAGTAAGAAATATCTCTGAATGTATTTTATACATCGTCACTTTCATCACTGCTGCTGCTATGCCTAGTAGTTTTATTTTATTTTACCTTAGTGACCATACATTTTCTTTGTTGACATAAAATTTAGCATATCTTCTGTAACAGGAAATGTTAAAAACTGAGACCCCTTTGATTCTCAGATATTGGTTAAGCCTTCTCGGAAGCCACTGCTTTGTAAGCCGTGACAACGACTGTTTCACCGTGCATAAAGAGTGCGCCGATAGTTTTGTGTTACGGTCTTTTAATATCTATAACAGATTTGGGTTTTCCATGGTTTCCCCAAATCACCCAGGCGTATATGATACGAGGCTCATGAATTATAATTTTTTGTATGCAACAAATGGGATAATTCAGAAACTAGCTTTCAATTCGCCTTATGACTTCTAGTGTTGGTAAGTTACAGATAGCGGGGACAAGTCTACTGAAGAAATTTTTCTTTTTCTCAACTGGTGTGTTGCAATCCTCCATCTCTTCCTATCTTGCGCTAACTTCATCTCAACACACCTTTACAACCTACGTCCTCAATTATGTTACATTTACAGACCTATTAATCTTTATCTACCTCCTCAGTTCTTTCCTGCGACTGTTCCCTCCTCTGACAAATTAATCAATCCCGCATGTCTTAAAATGGGAGCCACCATCTGGTCTCTTCTTTCTGTAAGACTCTTCCAGAAGCTTGTTTTCTCGCCCAATGTTTCCCAAACACGTTCATTTCGTACTTTCTCTGTCCACTTAATTTTCAGAATCTTTCTACAGCACAACATTTCAAATACTGCAATTTTCCTTTCTTCTGATATTCCTTAAGGCCACGCCTCACTGCGATAAAGTGCTGAGCTCCATATATACAGTTTGTAAACATTTTCTTAGTTCTAGACCAATACCTGACTCTAAAAAAATTCTCATTTTCAAGAAGCCTAATATCACTAATGCTATTCTGTTTTTAAAGTTATTCCTGCTTCGACCATCAGTTTTAATTTTACTTCGTAACAGAATTGATTTACTTCTTGTATTGCATCCGATCCTATTTTTGTATTTAATATTTAATGTACTGTTGCTGCTACATTTCATCACGTTTGTCTTGCTTTGGTTTATGATTAGTCCAAAACTTTAATTCAGTACTTTGTTTATGCCACGTAGTATCTTCTCAAGATAGTTCTGTCATCAAAATAATGTCACCAAAAAATCGTTACATACTGATTCTTTCTCCTTGGACACTTGTACCACAGTCAAATTTTTCTTTGAATTCCTTATTGCTTCCTCTACATGCATGTTGATTATAGGCTACAACCTTATCTCACACCGTCTTTAACTGATTACAGCCACTTGATTCTTATGTAAAGTATCCTCCTGTCTCGTTATTTTATACCCTATTTCTTTAAAATTTTGAACATTTTATCCCACCTAATATTATAAAAAGCTTTTTCTAAATCGAGAAATACCATCAAAGTATCTTTGTTTCTCCTTATTCGCCCTTCAAGTATTAAGCTTGAAGCCAGAGAATTGCATCTCTTGTCCTAAATCCATTCTGATCTTCACTTACTATCTCGTCTACTACCCTTTCTAATCTTCTGTAAATTGCGATAATTCTCACATTTGTGCTTTCTTCATAAGTGTGAAAACGATACATTTATTATAATCACTGGAATCTGCTCTGTTTCATTACTTTTTGATATCAGTTTGAATAATCTTACCGAGAGTGGTGGGTGAACGGTTAACGTTCTGGCCTCGCATTCGGGAGGACGCGGGTTCGAATCCCCATCCGGGCATCCAGATTTGGGTTTTACATGGTTTCCCTAATCACTCCAGGCGAATGCCGGGATGCTTCCTTCAAAAAGGCCATGTCCGAATTCCTTCCCGTTCCTTGTCCCCAGTCCCATCCCGCCTCTAATGACCTTAGCCGTCGACGAGGCGTAAAGCCGTAAGGGGAAAAAAGAATAATCTTTGTATTCCATTTTCTCCTAAGGATTTCAGAAGTTCTGCAGGAATATTATTAATTCCAACCGCATTATTTCAGTTCAAATCTTTCAATATTATGTCAAATTCTGTCCTTAAAACAGGATCTCCTAAATAGTTAATTAGTCGAAATAGTTTGCTGTTTCACTTGACCTAGCAGGTGGCAAGTCAAATCTATGTTAATTTCTGGTGTCGCGCGAGACTTATTTGCACAGATGATTACTGAATACCGCCGTAATAGGACGCTGTGGCAGTGTTGTTGCGTGTGTGAGATGTGAAGCATGTGATAGCTAGGCCTCCTGGCTGGTCGCCGCGCCTGCTGAATTAGATCGACAGGCTGAAATAACAGGCGCCGCTTCTCGGAACACTCCGTTTAGATCACGTGTTTCACAACCTGCGCACATTTCTGCAGCCAAGCTTTGTTTGCTCATCTAATCCTTGATCAAATTACCAGAACTGTATTTATACCCTGCATCCAGTGCGTTATCCACAATAATAAATAGGCGTCGAATTCAGGAAACTCTCACAACTTACACAATTCGTCTTTGATGCATATTCCGTTTAATACAAACCGATACATTTCCAAAAAAAAAGACGGAGCTGCACCAACTTAAAAACGGTTTCTTTCCATTTGCATCAGAATAGCAGAATTAAAATGTTTCAGTTCTTTTGGTTAGTTAATTCGAAAGGTTCTTGATTAATTATGAATGTGCTACAGTTTTTACAAATGCTTAATCTAAAGGTGGCCATACACGATCGCTCCATTTGGATGTCATCCGGATGACATCCAAAAGCGTAGCGCATACACCATCATTCCATCACTCCAGTCAGCCACGACAATGAAAAACTAAGCAAAGCAAACAACAGTAGGTTGTCAATTTGCTATACAACAATCTAGTTATGCCAAGTACTAAATAAAATGAGCCCGAATTAATTTTAAAGGATATTCAAACTATCGAATACTGAATATAAATGCTGAGAATCAAATAAACTTCAAAAAAGTACGAAATTATGAAAAATAAGCTCTGTGATATTACGCAAACTTTTGAAAATACAACAAAATTATTATAAAACAGATTTATTAAATTTAAGTAGTTTAGCAGGCCGAAAATAGTTACAGGTACGTCCCATGTTGTAAAACAGCATATCTAAACAAGTAGGCTCATATAAAATTAATCTTATCATACGACGATCTTTTTAAAATGAAGACCGTGTTTTTTTCAACACAGTTTCTCTGTTGGCGTTTATGTCTTTATTTTTAAATAATATTAGCAATTGACCTATTGCCACATTTATTTATATTTTGTCACGGTAGTCAGGATTAGAGATGCTATAAGCATGGTAAGTCCTTATAGTTCTCAATAATCTCCAGCACAATTATAGAGACGACATTATTTTTTTTAAATAATAATAATATCGTTCTAATTGTTACTTAATAATATTTAAAACTATATTATTTTCAATTCTACATTCAAAATAATATTTAACTAGTAGCAAAACAAATATTTCTATAGCAGATTCAAAGCAAAAAAGAAATGGTACAATGTTTGCATAGTCCACTCAAGGCACTGAT
>JARYHS010008074.1:289734959-289758171 GCA_031002005.1 Vandiemenella viatica
TTAATACGTGTTTAGTTTATTGTTGCAGAATTATGGAAAGATGTGCAATTTGAAAATTTCCAATGTCCAAAAAAGTTCCAAGTTCAACAAATTTAAAGTCTTCCCTTTAACAGCTTAAATGTCAATTCAGATCAATAATAAATTTCGAAAATACTAGATGAGCTTTTAATATGGGCACAATCTTACTTTTTACGGAAACATGCACCACGCCTAATGCAATATTTTTCCTGCTATAGTAGTCCTCCTTTCTGGTCAGATATTTGCTACAAATATTTTCACCACCAAATTATTTAACACTGAGGAGTTACGTTGAAGGGACATGGTCGATATTTTAAAAAAGAATACCAAAACGCTGCCCGTATCCTGGTACAAAATAGACTTTATTAAATTCTCTAAACCTGGAAGTGCAAAATATAGTTTACCACGAATAGTATATTCTTAGATTATAAATCAAAATTTTGTCTGGAAACAACTGTTGATGTTACTGTTTACTTTATTCCCATACGCGTTTTCGCCCTTATGGTGTGGGGCATCGTCAGTGGAGCTAGGGTGGTGGGTATTTACAAGGCGATCTCCCTAGTTCCACTGACGATGCCCCACACCATAATGGCGAAACGCGTATGAGAATAAAGTAAACAGTAACCTCAACAGTTGTTCCCAGACGGAATTTTGATTTATAATCTATTAACCAACATCTGCGGAAGGTGGCCTACAACCAGATTTCCAGTATATTTCTTCTTTATTTCCTGTCTTGATCAACTCATCAACGGCAGTATTATGTTGCATTTGTGTTTACAAACAGTTACTCAGTTAATTCATAGACCTCACTTCTTGAAATGAGTTTTTCGACAATCGTAGTAAAGAATTACCAGCAACGTAGGAAATTATAGTTTTATACAGAGAAGTCTGTCACCAAATCTCTTATAAGGTATTACTTTACTCATGAATTCCTCTGTCCCATATTCGCGAAACGCTGCTGTAGAAACTATAGAAACTAGAGCACTTACCCTTCTGAATCAGATTTATATTCAAGGAGAAATAATTAGAGTTTTGCTCTTGAATTCAATTCTGAATGGCGACATTTACGAGAAAACATTCTTTGCAAATGGCGTTTTTTCGTTTTCGGCACCGTATCCCCTTAATACAGTTTCAGAAAAAAGCAAATCAGCTAAAATTGTCAAAAGAATTTTTGTGAATGGCGTTGGTAGGCATACAGAGCTTGCTTGAGAATTATTTGCAATGTTTTCATTGAAGACTCTTTCGCCAACGGCAATGCCTTTCAGTAATCTCTCTCCAACATTAAAAAGCGCCTTTAGTTTTCAGTTTTGTAACATATTCTTAAACATTTACCGTCTTCTTGTATTCAAAAGACCATTCCCGACCGCTTAGCCAGCGGCCCTCGGTTCCAAACTGTCTCAGAGCGTGAATGGTTTAATTAAGTGAGATGTTTGTGTTCTGTTATACTCAGTTTTGCAGCCGTTAATGTGAAACCACAAACGTTGTTTTGAATGAAATTAAACCATTTACAGCAGGCTGCATAGGCAAAAAAGCAAACCTTTTTTTTTTTTTCATGGAAAATAAATGGTATTAGAAAGATAGAAGAACCTTATTCTCATGTGTTTTTTTAACGGCTAACATGACTTTAAAGGAAATAATAGTTGCTACAGTTAACCATGTCCCCGAGTTCTAAACAATTGTTTAATATGTTACAGTTCCGGAGCTTGATCGTAATTTGGTTTTATAAAGTTTAAGATGTCATGAATATGCTATTTACTACATTGAAGTAAAAATTAATTGGTGAGAGGTGCTGATGAACGGTTTTCGAGATTCAAAATAACAAGGCACCTATAAAATTTAATTTTCCCCGGCACAGACGTTTATCAAATGGCTCGGTAGCAGCGGAGCGATTAGTGTTTCTGTCGTCACTTCCCGAGTGATTACCTTGGACTTTATAACTTCAAAAAGGTACAAAAATCCTTATGATGTTTTGAAGGCAACGGAACAAATGGAAATGGAGCACAACACCACAGTCTCCCTCCTGCTCTTTGAAGTTGATGTGGTTAGCATCACTCTCCGGCCGCTTAACATAGTGAGAAAGCCACGGCATTCTGCGTGGTCGGGACAACAGCTATGCTCCAGTTTCCAGGAAAAACTTTCGACTTAAAACCGAATTTCAACACCGACAGTCGAGTGTTTAATCAGTTTTTCTGCAGTCTTAGATATGATGCAATCTGTTACACAGTTTCAAAGAAAATGTTAATTTAATTCTATACCCCTTTCGCCCAGTTCTATTTCCAGAGAAGTAACGTCCGGTAACGTTGATCAGTAACACAGGAGCTACCTATAATGGTTTAAGACGAAACGAAGGTCTACTGTCTCTAGGTTATAATGCCCCGAAAAGTTTAATAAATAAAATTCGAATAAATTTACTGTAAAGAACGTAGTAAATTACATTGCGACCCATTTTTATGATGCCCTGGGAGAGGACAAACCTAATACGAAATATAAAATTCTCAGTAGCTGTGTACAGAGATGAAAGGAGCAAAACAATGATGCAGAAATTCATGTCTGCCTAGGTTCCCACTCATTTTCACACACGATAGACCCCTCAACCATTTTTGACGATGACTAGCTGAACATTGCGGATTTCTGAATAGAGTTCCCGCTGGATGACAAGTGATGCCCGGGACGAATTGACAATGCGTGACTTAAGTGAAGTTTGGTGAATCGTCGAAGATAACGTCATAAGTGCAGGAAAAAAAAACCATTTTAGGCAAGGATCGGGGAGGAAATCATCTATTACCCGTATGAAGGAATTATTCCAACATTCACCTGGAACGATTTCCGAAAATCGATTAATAAATTTCTCTATCCAATGATACAGATTTTTTTCTCCCTCCCCCCCCCCCCCCCCCCTCCCTCTCTTGAAAAAATTATCTGCTGGCGTATCAAATTTGCTAAAATTGCTAATTTAGTTTTGGAAGGCCAAAACTTCAGAACGATTGCCACAGTATCTTGTAATCTAAACAACACATTCTATCACCGTAAATTATCAAAGAATTTCTCAGAATAGTAGTTTCGGAAATTAAAGAAAGTTGGTTTTTTTATGGTTTTTCTTCCAAAGATAATGCAAATATTGGAGTAAAAAAAAAATCCAAACTTTTCAGAGTCGTCATGTTCGAGATTTCGTTTGATATCTGTGAAGCGTATCAAAAAACATTATTTACTTTCAACCCCCTAATAAACTCACTATATTTATTTTCGACTTCATGATTTATCCAAATTTTATATTATAATAGTCCCTGGGGCAGTAAGAGCAAAAAGGTTCGCAGACAAAATTATTTTTCACGGGGTCCAGAAGTTGGAATGCAGTAACGGCCGGCAGACAAACTGATAAATGACTGGTTTTTTAAGCGATTCATCTTTCACTCGGAAAAGCTTTACACACTGTTAACGCGAAGCAGGCAAACAAGTTTGCGTGTCAGAGGATGAACGGAAGATCATTTCCTTTGCTCTGAGAACTACGGTGGTAACTGGAATCCGAACCACGAAGCGATTTCAGTATATTTAATATCCGAAAAGCAAGCTTAGACAGAGATAAAGAGACGTTAACGATCTTTAAAAACTTTGGACAGTACTGGGAACTGAACTGAAAAATTTTCTGCTTTAAGAGTTCTGTAGTGAGCAAGGAATAGGTCCTGCTTTACTTTCAATACTCTCTAACAGTAGTAAAAATGATATTTTTGGTGGTTTCTCCTCGTTTGAAAGCACTAAAGTTATCGGAATGTGATTTGAAAATGGGTTGGTCCCGTGCCTAGTGTCATACTGAAATCTTAAAGACAATTGATGGAAATGTATTGGAACCAAACCAATACTGCTGAGACAAATTAAATAAAATTTACTATCCGTTTTCAGATACAGATGAAGCGCTCTTCAGTTTGTGGTGGGATAGTTTTTGAGCCGTCTTTATAACCATATTTTCACAATATTAATTTAATAATTAATTAATTCTAATAAACTACTCTTAAAAATCAGTATTAAATGAAAACGACAAAAACATGAAAATTACATACCACTAACTGACAATTTATTAAACAATCAAAAAAGTAAATAACTTTGAAGATTAATCTCAATAAATCGCAAACAATTTGTTATCCGTTTGAAATGATTAGTTGAAAAGCAAAATACAATGACATGACTAAATTAGCATTTCGGTCAGTATTACAAGTTATTACAAAGGTTGGAATTCCTTATGAAACGCGCCGTAAATAGCATCACAACAATTGAATTATTAGCTCCGGCAAAATTAATTGAATGGATAGAACATGAATTTTAATCTTGCGAATCGTTTCGTTAATGTCGGTAACTGGGCATTTGAAACGGAAATTTGTTTTAGTGTTGCTACAGTGCAGTAGTTAGTGATTTACCTCATGTCGTAAGGAGCGTAGTGCAGTCACCAAGAATTATAATCACTATCATCTGGGCGTCAGGTTCACGAAGACGTCTCATCATTTTCAAACACAAAAATAAATGGGATTACTCAAGTTAATATAAAACTAAAAATCGTTCCCAGCTGGTTTAGGCAGAGCTTAACACCACTCTTTCCCCAGAGTTTCATCTCCAGCAGTCTTGACGTCCGAGAACACCTTCTCTTCCACCATATCAATTTGTTCGGCGAATCAGGCACTGCATGTCCTCCGCTCCACGATTCGATTGGGTGCACTAGTGGAAAAGAGAATAGCGATTAATTTATTGTTATAGCATCAAGCTTCTTACTTGCTAACTCATCCTGACCGCCATTCATCACAGTTTTTACACTCCACATTGGCGACTTATTCTCCTTCCACCAGTCTTAATCGTAGAAGTTATTTGATCTACCATCTCTCTCGCGCAACACTGTTGTGGTAAAGTTCATTTCTTTTTACTCTTTGTTTTATCCTTGTGGTGTGAGGCATCGTCAGTGATTATTAAAGTACATAGTGTTGTTCAGGAAAATTACTAATTGCTAACTATAAAAAATCTACTTACAAATTTGATGGTGGATGTCAAATGTGTCAAAAGGGCGGTTCCCGAACGACATTTACAGAGAACCAAGTTCGTAAGAAGAATGTTTTTAGATGTTAACGAATACAAATTTTACAATTTTCGTCAGCAACACTATGTACATTTGCAGTAACTGAAGAAACCCTACAAGACAATTCGTCTGAAAATAACTAATTCATCAAAATCGTTTCTTACAGACATTATTTCACTGAAGTGCAGAAAGCTAAAATCTGTATGTGTTACAAATACATTAAATTAAGTAAAATAAAACATTCGTTGGTTGCATTCAGTTATTTTTTTAGTGGCAACGACACTTAGCGATTCTGCCAATGTCTGTGGTCTTTGGTCAACAGTAAAGAAAAGAAATATAATAAGCATAGTTAATACATGTTACAAATACATTATTAAACAAAAAATAAATTCGCGAACGTGTGTATATGGTACGTGAAATTGGATCGGAGCCAACCATATGACGTGTGTTCCCAGCATTGAGATACTATGTGGTCTTTGGTGAAACAAAAGAGTCGCATCTTTGAAGTCATAAAAGGAACATTTCGAAAAGGAATGTAGTGATTCTGCCAGATACTATATGGTCTTTTGTATTATTTAAAAGGTTGAACTTTGTCTAAGTGTCTTTTGATTTTTGAATTTCAGTAATTTCATCACGGATTTTTTTTTTCTCCATATATTTGCACCTACTTCCATTATGCCTCGATATAGAAAATTGACAGGTCGGAGAGAGAGATAAAAAAGAAGGAATACCTATTTGCGTGAAATTCAAAATGATAATAGACCAAATTTAAATAGTGTACACTCAAAATGATGAAATTATTTTGATGGATACATTTAAATCCGCACTAAATGTCAATCCAAGAAATTTTTATAGTTTCCAGTGTATCACTTTAATTTTAGAGGTGTTGCAGGGAATTAAGGCAAACAACACAAGCTAATAACGTAATTGGTTCTCACTCGCAGCCAACGACATCAATGTATACGATATATAATATATCCTCGCTCGCAGCAAACGCAATAGAACTAATTAAAATAATGATTATTACTCTTTCACCAAAGAAACTAAATAACTTAATAAGTTACGGTCGAATTTCGAGCCCTGGGCGATCACTGGTATATATATATATATATATATATTACTTTTGGTTAGTGTTCGTCGAGGAGATGAAAGACTAAAATTAGAACACACAACTTGGATTCGTCAATCGGCTGAACAGATATCGACCATGGCTCTCGCGCTGGCGCTGTGAAGCCGGTCGTGTACAGCCGGCAGTTTGCAGGATGGGACTCGCTCGCCGCTGTCAGGTTTCCGAGAAATTTCGCACTCGCGCCGAACGGCGGACATTACCGACTTCAGCCGAAGTGTAGCGGCAGCTGGAAGCGATCGCCTGCCGGCTCAGTCTCGCCTTGGCGCTGAGGGAGTAGAGTTGTTTGACGTTGTGGACAGATCGGAGGACCATAAAACGCGTCTCTCATTCTGTTTAGCAATACGAACCGGGTTGACAGAATAGCTCAAAGCATCTAACAATTTATTCGCTTTCTCACGGCAAGGCTAGTTGAAAAACACAGTTGTTCCAATAACTTTGTGAAAGATGTATTTGGCAGTTGCGTTTGTCATCGCGTGTATTGGGATGTCGGTGCCGGCGGAGTCCAAAGTAGATTACTGCCGGTCTGACACGTATAATATTTCGGGTTCTTCCTTGATGTTCACCAAGGAGATCAGCAGCTACGAATACGGCATAGAGACCAAGTTCAAGAGCCTGCATTGCTGCGCGTCAGGCTACAACAGCATTGAATGGTAAGTCTTATTTACTAATTGACACATCTGTATCATAGAGACTATGCTAAAGCGAAGTCTGTTCTTTAATGCGATGATATGTTCCAGTGAATATGTCTGTTTAACTTAGAAAATTATCTCTATTTGCAAAAGTATTTAGGAGCGAAGCCCAAGACCCGTACTTTGATTTACGTTAAAGTCAGATTAGCATTCCCTCGAAAATCGCTCACGATTTTGTGTCGGAGATATTTTATATACTACCTTAAGACGAGGAATCAATTAATTCCTTTTCTATCGTTCAAGGCGTCCTGAGTTTGATCGCGGGTAGAGATCTGAATACTACGTTATTTTATAAAAAGCAGTACTTAATTGTATCATTTACTACTTTCAATTATATTTTACCAAATCACGAAGCATTTTGTGCTACGTGATATTTTTTCAAGTGTCACTGTAAATTGTGCCTTATTCCCAGAGAATGTTGAGCGCCACCTATATTTTCCTTTGCGATTTATTCTAATTCATATAAATTTTTCATTAGAGTGCCGAGGGTCGCCGGTTCGAGTCTGACCGCGGGCATGGGTGTGTGAATGTCATGTCCGTCCTGTGGTGTGTCTAATTAGCAGGAAAAAATTAATCAGGCTGGCTGTATGGCCTTAGATGTCGAAAGCCATTAAAAACAATTTTTCATCACAATTTTCTCGGAATCCGAACAACCTTATAATGTAAACTGCTTATGGTCTCGACTACAGCAACTCATTTCAGCACTGTTTGTCTTTCATTTCCGGAAAGTAATTATATTTCTGTACTGCCATAACCTTTCCGAGAATATTAATTCACAGTTATAACGCGAATTTTTTGTCGCTCGCAGTTCTTTACCGAGGGAGTTTACAAAGATCCATTCGTTCCGCTATTCTGTTGTTGTTGTTTTTTTTTTTAAATATGTATTTAAGTCTTGTTTGACTAGCTTTATTCACATATTATTGTATTTTCTAGAATGTTTTCGGATAAAGTTGCCGCGGAAACTAAATATTATTAATCACTACTAAGTTGCTAAAACTTTGTCATCGTGTTAATTCTTTGGTACGTGCAGTTGTATCCAATGACAAAGTACCTGATTATCTCTAATTACTCATGTTATGCAAATCCTGCACACATCATTGTGATTCTCTGAGATCGAAATTGCAGCTTCCAGTCTTCGGAGAATTACGAACATACAAAACCGCTCGAACTACTTAACAGTTAATTTTTATAATTCGACAAGACAGTCAATCTCGTAACTGGAAATGAATTACGATGTACTAAAAATAATATACAATTTTTCTTATGGTCTATGTATCAGTTCAACCTTACCACAGCAGCCACCAGTTTCAAACCAAGAAAGATCCACAAATTTTAATACTTAATGTTTTTTTGTGATACGATTGTGTTGTGAGAAACCATATTTTACAACATCTTCTGGTGAAAGGTTTGCAGTTTTGTGAAATTACGAATATTACGGTATTCTGTACAGGTGGCAGAGTAGTCGTACCGAAAGTCCGGATTGAATTAAGCCTCATTATAATTAATTGTATCTATTGCTCACACCTGCTTATTTTCACTTTCATATGCTGTTTAACGTGATACACCTCTTGTGTGTCATCATAATCAAAATAAATAAATTTTAACCAAGATTGAAACTATGACTCCAGTTAGTGAGGACATTCTGTTAATATTACACTTATCAGGGACAGCAAATAGTTGGGAACCCTTACCTCCATTTTTAATATTACCTCCTGGAAAGCAAGCAAACCAAGTATAGGAGGAGAATATGATTTATTTTTCATACCCTGATTCGAAGCTTACATTTACGTTTGATATACAGAAAAATGTTGGAAGAATAACGTAAGCGCACTAGTAGCCTACACGTTAAGAATTTATTTTTTCATTTTCGAATCGTCTCACCATGCTATTAAATAAATATGAAATCTCAAGTCATTTTTTGCATCAAAAATTTATCTATTCCTTTATATATAATAGTTGCTGGTAATTTTTATGTGCACATATATATATTTTAAATTGAATCTCAGCATTTGCTTCTATAGTTGACACCCTGCGTTAGACAAACTCCTAAAGTCGACACACTTTATACCTGCAACAGACACCCTTTCCAAAATCAGAAAAGAGCAAGAGTTGACCCAGGAAGATCGAGAAGAAAATTAACAGAACGGTTCTGTTCCTTCTGGAAGCAATTCCAGGCCCAGATGGGGACGCATGGGTGTCAGTTAACCCAGATTCCATAAGTCATTAGACCCTGGAGTTGAAAAAGAAAAGAAAAAGAAGTTGGCAGTGGTTGGGGACTGCCGACAGAAGTGAAAACTTGAAACTATCACTATCATACGCGCAACACGTCATGCTTATAGAGACAGGTATACTAAATAATAATAATTCCGTGTGGTTGTAATATACTGGTGACAAGGCTTCTATTGGCTGCGCATTCCGCCCCTGTCTCAGCAGTCTTAACCTAACCCGGTACTTCTACTAGACACAGAAGACCTACAACTTAATGTGGAACCCGAACAACGGAAGCATTCTGGCGCACTTCACATTACACGGCAAGCTGTGCCAGAGGTGAAAATCGGGTCTATGAAAATCCCCGCCGAGACGGGGACTCGAACCAGTGACCTTTCGTTTCGCCGTCAGACACCTTAACCTCTGAGCCATCAAGCAGCTACAGATATATAAATTAACATTAGCATGTCACTGACGCCACCTCATAAGATTTTACACATCCAAAAATTGCCCAAAGCGCCTAAAGAAGTTTCCACTTCAAAAACTAAAACTTAGTCCACAACCCGAATGTTAGTCTAATGTTTCAGAAAGAGATGTACCAAGCTATTGTGCCAGAGGCAGGAAGCCCAATTCCTTTCGGCAGGGGTCTACAATTTAACGTGGAATCAGAACCGCTGAAGATCTCGGCCTAGCTCATATAACCAAATAGAGCTCCTAAAAATTTCTGCTGACCATGGAATTTGAACCCGCTACCGTAGAAAGAAACTTTCGAAAGCGCGTTAACCGATGAGCTACGAGACCGTCTCCGTCTTGTTTTGTAGTGTATGCTAAGACTATCAAAATCGGATTAAAAACTGTGAGTTCATATGAACAACGTTGAAACAAATTAATGAGAGGGTTTAGTTTTTTGTAAATCAAACGTAAACAGTATTTCTCTATTTCTTTTAAAGTATACGTATGCAAAGTTTCATCAAAATCGGTTAAAACGTGTGCTCCAAGAAGTGCCTTCACCGCGCATATCATATTCCCAACACGTAATAGCATGTCAGTGAATCGAATTAATAGATTTACCCCCAGCCTACAGCCCGCCAGTAGTAGTTTCCACTTCAAAAATTAAAAATCTAACTTAGTCCACAATCCGAAAATTGGTCGAATCTTCTCGAAGTAGATGAACAGTACCAAACCGAGAGTGATGGGTGAACGGTTAACGTTCTGGTCTCGCATTCGGGAGGACGCGGGTTCGAATCCCCGTTCGGGCATCCAGATTTGGGTTTTCCATGGTTTCTCCAATTCACTCCAGGTGAATGCGGGGATGCTTCCTTCAAAAAGGCAATGGCCGAATTCCTTCCCGTTCGTTGTCCCCAGTCCGATCAAAAAAAAAACAGTACCAAGATATTGTGTCAGAGGCAGGAAAACTAATCCCTTTCCTCAGGGGACTGCAGAATCACGGAACGTTCTGGCGTAGCTCATATAATCAATTGCAGCTCCTAAAAAAAAAATCCTGCTCACTACGGGATTTGAACCCGCAAGCGGAGAGAGAAACTTTCGGAAGTAAACGCTTTAACCTCTGAGTTACCAGACCGCCTTTATTTTGCAGTATAGTATATCAAAATCGGATAAAAATTGTGTGTTTGTATTAACTACCTTGACAGAAATTAAGTGAGGGAGAAAGGAGGAGAGGGTTTAGGCTTTTTTAATTCAACGTAAACAGTATTTTTCTATTTGTTTTAAAGTATATTTATACAAAGTTCCATCAAAATTTGATAAAAACTATGTGTTTATTGGAAGAACATTATTTTATAAAAAATATATTAATCTTTGTATACTATACTTTTATGGCTGCCCAAACGCAATATGTCATACTTATAACTACAGAAATACTGTTAACATTAGCATGTTGGCTATACGAACTCATAATATTTTATCCATCTATAAGGCATCAAACGCGCATATCATACGCGCAACACGTCATAGCGTGACTGTGACGGCACGTCATAGCATGTCGGTGACGAGAAGTTCCGAACTCACATTACCCAATCCAAACATCGCGTAACGCGCCTGTAGAAGTTTTCACTCAGAAAAGTCAGTGTAGCAATACCGCTCTGCACAACCTGCCAACTTGGCATGAAGCACTTAGGAAGTGATGAATTTCACTATCTGCGTATGACATAATATACATAACATTCAATAATAGGGGGCGTCCATAAATTACGTGTGGTGAAATAGGGGGGTCCGGCGAAATCTCACCAATTGGGGGGGGTCTACGGAAATCTCACGTGATATTTTTGAAATATTATTTGACTGTAGAACTAAAAAAGAAAGAGTTAAAAATCACGCGAAAGTCGATTTTAGGGGGGTATTTCATCGAAAAGTGAGGGTGTAACCGGCTTTTGGAAGGGTGAGACCAAAAAAAAAAAGTTCTCAGAAAGTTGCGAGATCGATTTCTAGGGGGGGGGGTCTCATGGACGAGATCTCACCAGAGGGGGAGGGGGGTCCAGAAATCCGGAAAAACACCTCACGTAATTTATGGATGCCCCCGTATGACATATTTACCGAAGATCGACATCAATTAACGATTTTAGCTTCCAATCGCCGCACTGTAGCAAGTCAAAAACCTTGTTGTTGTGGAAGGCACTTAAAGTAGTTTTTGAAGCTCAATTCTTTGTAAGGAGCTTAAATTCAGCACTTCAGTTGTTTTTTAGAACACAAAATAATCGGGGTACCCATATTCGACAAAAAAAACTATCCATAATAGAAATATTCTTCTCATTTAAACTACGAAAGCATTCGCTTATTTATTTCATCGTAATCACATTTGCATATTCACTACCAGTAGAAAATGAAGTTAAACTAACTGAGACCTAAAGTATTTCCCGACGTTACGTATTGGCTAATGAGTGTAGTAAGCTGACGCTCTACCGCAGCTGTTCTCTATCGACAGATGAGACCATCAAAGAACACGTGGACCGGTTTGGACTGACGCCTTAAGCTGGCAGTGTTGCTGGTTATACGTACGGTTTTTCTAGATCTTCGTATTTCCTTACTCTCGAACTGGATACAGTTTCATGTCGACTACTGTGCACTGTCGACACACCTATCTTAATTTCCCTTCAGTAGTTCTAAGTACAATTTACAGGCGTGTGACCCGGTTAGTCTAATAATTATCATGAAGAGTAAGACACGCTACAACGTAATTTCAATCCATATTTATAGCCCTTATAGACTTCTGTATACAGAGATACGCTTGTAATCACGTCTAGTCCATCGAACAAAAGACGAAAGTGTCGAAATGTAGCAGAAATGATATCAATGACAGTAGTTTAAATATAAAAATGGGATCGGATGCGACAGAAGAAATAAATTAATTCTCCTACCTATGAAGTAAAATTACAACTGATGTCCGAAGTAGGAATAATGTTAAAGCAGAATAGCACTAGCAAACAGAGCCTTCGTTAAAAAGAGAAATCTTTTAGTTTCAAATATAGACCTAGGATTCAGAAAGAACTTTATAAAACTCTATGTTCGGAGCACAACAGTTTATGGTAGCATGGACTTTAGGAAACCCAGAAAAAATAAAATTTAAGTATTTGAAATTTGGTGCTAGAGAAGGATGCTGAAAATTGTGTGGGCAGATAAAGTACAAAATGGACGTGTTCTGGAAATGATAGGTGAGAAACGAAGTTTGGGGACGAGTCTAACAGAAAGGAGAGACAGGATTGTGGGTCATATTTTGAGACATGCTGGATTGGTTAATTTTTAGTGGAGGGAACAGTCGAAGGGAAGAATTATAGAGAAACACAGAGATTTGAATGTAAAAAGCAGATTATTGAACCCGTTGGTTGTAAAAGGCATGTGGAGATGAAGAGATTAGCGCAAGATAGGAATGGATGGAGGATTACATCAAACCAGTCGAGATATAAGACGGTAAAAAAAAAGTCCTCTAGCTTCGATGGCACACACGGTTGTAACTTAAGAAGGTGCAACGGATGCAGGATAATTCCTGTCTGTAGCGCCCGACGCATTCTGATGGCCTGCCCTACTTTAAAGAGATACTCTTCGCTCACACCATAACTAGAGTAGTGACACTGATTCGGTCCGGTAACAATATAATCGTGCGCATTAACCAAATGATCATGCAGCCCTACTATAGACATGTGTGGATTTTGGTACACGTTATGTTAAATCAAACTTGATATCGAATTATTATCTAAGGACAGCGAAAAGCCTAGTCACATTTCACCAAACAGAGCACTATAAATACACTCATTTTCTTCTTCCTAGTATGAATTGACTGGGTTCCAATGCTTTCTTCTTGAAACGTATTATTAAAAGCCAAATTCAGCGCTGAAAACACTAAATTAGGTACAAGAGTCTGTGTGGAACACCACCATTTGTTTGTATAAATCATGAGTTTCACGCTGCGTCGAAATGCTTCTCCTTTTTCTCGACTTTTCGACCAGACCTTAGGTCTCCCCCGGGGGCTCAGATGCCTGCTGACTCTGCTATAGACTTATACGGTTGCCTCCATATCCGTGAACGTTCTTCATACTTCACTATTTTTTATATTGTTAAAGACTTTTGAGTACGTAACGAGAGCAATAGCCTGCGGAAAGTACGGTATACAACCGCAAATAAAGAAACTGAAATAGGGGTAGGCGACATGAATGGTTGATATGTAATGCTTGCAGTATAGTCAAATACCAACGAATGTGAAAATTGTGAAGATAAGAGCTTGAAGGTCTACAGATCATGCTTAATACCAAGGTTTTTGGAACAGCTCATCATAGCTGTAACATTTCGCTGAAAGAAATATAGGTAGGCCTACCCCTATTCCAGAGAGGGATGTGTTGTAGCTGATTGTTTGGAGTGATCAGCTAGTGTTTGTTTCCGGCAGCCAGGTGTCGTCCTGCTTACCATTCCCCACGCAGGTGGACCCCTGGCGTTCTACTGCCGGTCGCGTCGCCAACAGGTGTTCGTTCTTTGCTCGGTCGCACCATTGTCTTGCCGTACACGCGCCACAACGTCGCCCATAAAGAGAACTAAAAGGAGACGCCTGCTGCTTCCATACACGACCAGTCGTAAATTTATGCTTCCTTCCCGTCAGGATTTTGAACAAACTGAGCATAGATGGGAAATTATCCGCTGATTTGTACCGAATTACATGTTTAGTATAACCAGAATTTGGCGTCAGTGTTTGCAGCCTTTTTCAACCCGATGGCTAGTAAAATGTCAAATAATTCTTCGGACCACTAATTTATTTTGTTCTAATTTCTTTGCGTATGTGTATATTATTAACCAACCCTATTGTCATTTACGAGAAGACCCTCGTATAAAGGTCGTTAGCTTAATCCTTACTCTCTTAGATGCCAGCTGGAAACATATTTTACTATAGTCATGATACAGTCTTATCCTCATATATACCAGATTTTGGCCTGGTCGTTGAAATACTCGTTTTTTTTTTATTATTATTATTTTTTTTTTTTTTTTTTTTTTTTTTTTACAAAGTTTGATTTATAGCTTATACCCGCCTATATTCTTACACAGTATAAATTGTGTATTAATTTCATGTGAACAATTCTCAATAATTTAGTTTTTGCTATGATATCTTTAATTCAACCACAACTAATGTTTTTAATTCTGCCTCCGAACCACCTCTCCCGTATTCGAGGACTTAAGTATGAGAAACAGTGTGTTACACAATCGGAACTACAGGCCTTCGAAGAACTTGAGGCGGTGTAGAGAAATAATGAACGAGTTAAAATTAGTTCCATTCCTTTCCCATTGCGTTCTGGCCCCCTTTGAAAAATCACGGTCCTGGAACTAATCGCTACGCACTCTTGAGGACACTTAAAATGATCTTTTCGTTTAGTGAAATTTGATTTAAATTTTCGAGGTACGCTTTGAACACTGCACAGTTTGAATTACACTTTAAAGTTATTTTAAAAATGTGTACCTTTTTGTTTTATCCCTCGCCGACGTCGTTGGAGGCAGGAGAAGATTCAGGCAAAGAATGGGAAGGAATTCGGCAATGGCATTTTGAAGGAATCAACCCGACATTAGCCTGTAGTGCTTTTGGGAAACCGTGGAAAATCGAAATCTGGTTGGCTGCATGCGCAGGTCCAAAGAGCTAACGCTCTGACGCCGGACTCGACGACTGAACTGCCCTAGTGCGGTCATATGCACTTATTGTGCCTATTGGATAGAAATATACAGGGTCATCATAAAAGTATTGTGTGGTTTAGAACTTGCATTAAATGAAATCAGAAATCCTTGTCAGGACTTCTGATTGCAAGTTGTATAATGAGGCCGGCTCAACCGTTTCGTCAGATACTCGTGGTCTGGCAGTTGTTTTCTGCTGGATAACTGATCCAGGATCCAGTTTCTTTAGAGTGATTGTACTTCCAACATTGTATATTATTCTCATGTTGTTGATCCACTTCCTACTGTCTTCGTGTGAATTTCTGAAACTCCACCATTCTTTTATGATGACCCTGAATATCCTGTAAAGATTACGTGAGTATTTAAATTAATATTGCTTCTTTTACAGCATTTATTATAAAATTTGTTTGAACGGAATCGCTGCTTAGTATTAATAATAAAGAAGTTCTTTCCAGTTCGTCTAAAGGGGCGATCTGCTGTTCAATCACTTTTGATGAAACATGAATTTTCTGTGCTTGGAAGGTGCGATGCCCACACGCGACAGGAAGCGTCTGTTTGTGTTCAGCAGAAGATACCGTTGCTGGATGGGGCTGCCTGGCGTTTCGCGTGTCTCCAGAGGTAATGACTCTCGTCAGGGAATTCCAGCTTGCGCAAGTCAGAGTTCGTCGCAGTCCGTGGTCACATGGCTAGGAGACAAAACATTCTCAAACAGCGCTTTGTTCTTCCTCGTACGCGGCATTCAGAGCTCAGTCACGTAAGGGAGCGTGCACAAACTACGTGGCTTGGTCCAGAGGGAGGGGGGAGGGGTTGGCTGGAAGGCTACGCTAGGCTAGGTGGGGCGAGGGGGGGGGGGGGTTCCGAGCCAGGCCACGAAGTTTTCCTTTAATAACATTTTTCACAGTTAAAATGAGGAACAGAACACACAACAGCATGTAAATATTTATTTCCCTCAGTTAATTAACTCCGAATTAAATTTACAATAGTCTGACTGGAGAAAACGGTACAAAATGTCTTCTGGAATCAAAAGGGTAAAAAAGCTACGTGCTGGTGTTGGGGGGGGGGGGGGGAGGGGTAGAGGCAAAAGCCACGTAGGGCTACGTGGGGGGAGGGGGGTTCACAGGAAGCCAAAATGGAACTACGTGGTTTATGGACGCTCCATAACGAGAAATTGAAGCAAAAAACGTCGGACTTCTTTCCCAGAAATCAGTACAGTTTTTGTTTTTTTATTTTGTCCGGCAACTTCTGAATCGTGGACATCATAGTCATGGTTAGTGAAATACTAATTCTTCTTCGCAATTCTAAAATCCATTTTAAAATAAATTCTGTGTAAGATTCTCCCTTGTTAACTAAATCCATGTTTGATACATCTGTTAACTTTGTTAGTACTCTCCGCACATGGCTTAATGCGTCATCATACTGTCATCGTCTAATAGACTACGTTTTGAGTTAATCCGTATTTCAAAGAGTCCATATCATTTCTTGATTTTCTTTCCATTATTTTTATAATTTGTTTTAACGCTCTGTTGAAAGTAACAAATGTTTGATGCTATGCTAATGAACGTAAGCTGTATACGATTCATGCTACAGTTTTTTTGCAATAGTAGGTAAATTCACTCAACATCAGAAATTAATACTGCCGGTACACCATCGCGGAAACCTCTTTCCTTCCTAACACATCTATACACTCTCCTAAACTGGCTTGTTTAGGAAAATCACTTTGATCCTTTCGTTTCTTCTGATATAATATTACCTAAGACTTCGCAATACCATAGACAATGGAGTAGTATTTGTTTGTAAAGTATTAATTTGTAGATGTAAGACGCCTGTTTCTATAACAATGATGCTGCCTCAACTAATATCTTTTTTTATTTTTCCGTTGTGGCTTTTAACTAATCCATTGGCATCACAATAGTAACAAATTTCTGCTTTATCTCTCAAAAAATTATAGAAGGGTTTCTTAGTGATAAAATCGGTTACGTTGAGTGCCAGTTGGACGTAGTAATGATAAAAGACCATCTTAGTGGTACAGTCAGAAAATTTCAGAGCAACCGTGTGTTCTAAGATAGGACTGTACGTCAGGTAATCGCCAAAGAATAGGATATCGATAATGATTTATTATCACCAACAGGTTAATGACCTTTTGTTGTGAAATTTGATCAGTTTAATTGTGTAATATTTCTAAAGATGATAGACAGGAAGTTCACATCGTACAGACTTCTGACATTCATCGGCTGCTGGTTCAACTACCATTTCATTTGTGTTTGTTATTTGCATCACACACCCAAGGATCATTGATTTGGATAGCTCATTACCTGACGGTGATAACTGGAAGTTAAGTAGAAGCTCTGGTGCTAAGCTTCGGACTACCCTCAACTTGGTTATTCCAGCCTGCTGTTAATGCTGTTGAATCCACTCCATTGAGCATGCAGTTCACGTAAACTGCCGCAGTTCCCATGCCGACGGGCCACGCGGAAAGAAGAAAAACGAATTCCTGCAACCTGCGCCACATACAGTGCTGTCAGCCACTTGGCTTAGAATATCCGTAGATGGCCTCTAAAATTTCAGTATATTACGTACAAAAATCCGGAGACTCGCTAACTGAAAGATTGAAACTATAATTATTGAAGAGAGAGTCAAAATTAAGAATACTTTTTATTTCCAGGTTTTAAAAATTACAAAAATAATTTTCTACATTGAAAGTAAGAAATATCTCTGAATATATTTTATACATCGTCACTTTCATCACTGCTGCTGCTATGCCTAGTAGTTTTTTTTTATTTTACCCTAGTGACCATACATTTTCTTTGTTCACATAAAATTTGGCATATCTTCTGTAACAGGAAATGTTAAAAACTGAGACCGCTTTGATTCTCGGATATTGGTTAGGCCTTCTCGGAAGCCACTGCTTTGTAAGCCGTGACAACGACTGTGTCACCGTGCATAAAGAGTGCGCCGATAGTTTTGTGTTACGGTCTTTTAATATCTATAACAGATTTGGGTTTTCCATGGTTTCCCCAAATCACCCAGGCGAATGCCGGGATGCTTCACTCAAAAAGGCCATGGCCGAATGCCTTCCAGTTCCTTGTCCCCAGTCCCATCCCGCCTCTAATGACCTTAGCCGTCGACGAGGCGTAAAGCCATAAGTAAAACAAACAAAAAAATCCATAAAATTTGTAACCAAACAAAATATGAGCTTTATTTCAATCGGTGGTTCACACGAGTGGTTGCAAGGAAACGATTCACAGTTATTAACAATTCTATAATGCATTAACACTATACGCTCAATGTTTAACAAAACACCAATATAAGGAAAAATCAACAAATGATAAAAATTATCAAAAATCCGTAGATATTTTTAAAAAATCCTAAAATCCCAACTTTTCATAAAAATCCGTAGATCTACGGATAAATCCGTAGGAATGGCAGCACTGGCCACATACCGCGTCCCCGCACACACACACACACACCAGTAATTGAATGAATCTTCTTCGCACTGTTAGGATTGTTAGATTTTCGCCGGCATTGGTCAGCAAACTCAAGTTTGGCACAAAACTGTTTTATGCAGGTACTGGAAATATTTTATGATATCACATTGACGGATCTGTTAAAGCCATCCGGTATTGGGCGCAGGCGATCACCTCTCCCTAATAACGTTGCGGGGAGATGAGCAGGGGTGGTTTCCCGTTGTTTTTCGCAAAGTGAAAGCGTTCTTCTTTGTGTGTATAACTGTGGTGGTTAGTATTCAGTGTAATGTTTGTGTTGTGGATGAGAGAAGGGATAGAGTGAAACCTGGTGGCGGCCTATTCTGGCCTATTAATCCGATAGATACCATGCGGTTCACCCAGTTTTGCGTCCCCATCTGACGAAAGAATCACCATCAACATGGTCGTATTCCCATACTCTACACGTACGTTGAAGAAGTTTGGGACTTTGGTACATAATCTGGTGATTATGAATCGTACACCACCACCTTTCCTACCTGCCCTTCCAAAGTTAAAATGGTGAAAATTTCTTCTTCAACCATAGTTTGAATCAGCTAACCCCTTACCATGCGGTAGACACCATAATAGTATCGCAACAACCTGAGCCAACGGAACCGGTTGACGGATCTTTAGTTTATACAGACAATGCATCCAAAATGATTCCCTTCCTATATTACTACATTCACAACTATTGGTTCATATCAAGTTACTTGTATTTTAATTTCCAGTTATACATAGTTCTGAGAATCTTGACCAATAAATAATGATATTTGTGTTTGTCTCCATACGTTTACGCCACCAAGGTAGTGTTATTTGACACAAAAGGTCTGTTTTTATGGAATTAATTGAATCAGTGTGAAAAATATACTTCGTAACTAAATTTGTTTCTAATCGTTCTCGCCTAATTCCCCGCGAATCTGATTACATTACTGAGATCTCTAAAGATAAGTACGTTTAATTACTATGGTTGCCTGATAAATACGTGGTCTGAAACTGAGGAACGCTGTGGTTTATTTGCCAAAATGCTCTTTCCTGATTTCGATGAAGTTCCTCCAACATGCAAGGGCAAAACGTGGAAAGAGTTAAGAAAAACTACAGATAAACTTAAGTGTGAATGAAATAAGAGCCAAGGGGAAAACTGTACATTCAATGTGATTATAACCAACTTTCCTTTGGCATTTGGTTTCCGTTACGCTGTAAATGTTTGATCATTCTACAGGCAATCAGAGAATTAAAACTGAAATTTCTATAAATAATGTAACTCTTACAAAATTACTGTTGAAAGGATAGCAACTTTAATATGGATGAGAAGGTGAAACCCGGTGCCAGCCTTCTCAGGCCTATCCTTCCTGAAGATGTATTTATTCAGTCATTTGGCACTACAGTGGGCAATAGGTTAGTTTAAATAAAGAATTAAATGGTCTGGTATTTACATGTTATCAAATCGTGATTATCTATAAACATATTTAATAAAATGTATGCACTCTGTGCGTATCATAAAGGATTTATATTTTTTTGAAAAATACGAAGTTTTCAGGTAGTGCATATGTAACTTTTGTTATGTACACATTTACAGTAAGATCAGACTTAATCGAGGAATTGAATTCTATCTCTGTCCAACGATTAATATTTACTAACTGCTTGACTGATTAACTTTATTTACAGGATTTAAAATAAGGTTGAATATATTATCTCAGTATCTTGTATCAAGCTGAAACAATGTAGTACGGAAATTTGAACTGAAAAAAATTTACTGGATGCTGAATTACCTACATTTTTGATAATCTAAAATTCTAGTCAGTTGACAGATAGTTATATCGTATATGATACGAGGCTCATGAGTTATAATTTTTTGTATGCAACAAATGGGATTATTCAGAAACTGGCTTTCAATTCGCCTTATGACTTCTAGTGTTGGTAAGTTACAGATAGCGGGGACAAGTATACTGAAGCAATTTTTCTTTTTCTCAACTGGTGTGTTGCAATCCTCCATCTCTTCCTATCTTGCGCTAACTTCATCTCAACACACCTTTTACAACCTACGTCCTCAATTATGTTACATTTACAGACCTTCCTGCGACTGTTCCCTCCTCTGACAAATTAACCAATCCCGCATGTCTTAAAATGGGAGCCACCATCTTGTCTCTTCTTTCTATAAAACTCTTCCAGAAGCTTGTTTTCTCGCCCATTGTTTCCAAAACACGTTCATTTCGTACTTTCTCTGTCCACTTAATTTTCAGAATCTTTCTACAGCACAAAATTTCAAATACTGCAATTTTCCTTTCTCACTGCGATAAAGTGCTGAGCTCCATACATAGAGTTTGTAAAATTTTTCTTAGTTCTAGACCAATACCTGAATCTAAAAGATTTCTCTTTTTCAAGAAGCCTAATATCACTAGTGCTATTCTGTTTTTAAAGTTATTCCTGCTTCG
This sequence comes from Vandiemenella viatica, assembly GCA_031002005.1. Lineage (NCBI taxonomy): Eukaryota > Metazoa > Arthropoda > Insecta > Orthoptera > Morabidae > Vandiemenella > Vandiemenella viatica. The sequence goes on from JARYHS010008074.1 coordinate 289,756,133, forward strand.
ACCATCAGTTTTAATTTTACTTCGTAACAGAATTGATTTACTTCTTGTATTGCATCCGATCCTATTTTTGTATTTAATATTTAATGTACTGTTGCTGCTACATTTCATCACGTTTGTCTTGCTTTGTTTTATGATTAGTCCAAAACTTTAATTCAGTACTTTGTTTATGCCACGTAGTATCTTCTCAAGATAGTTCTGTCAACAAAATAATGTCACCAAAAAATCGTTACATACTGATTCTTTCTCCTTGGACACTTGTGCCACAATCAAATTTTTCTTTGAATTCCTTATTGCTTCCTCTTGTGACGTCCCACTTTGGGCAAATGTGGGTAATCAGCCGGAGGCTAAGCCTGACTGATTCGTCCGTCAGGATAGTCAGAGTGGAGGCCGGAGGTATTATTCTTAAGTTACTTACTTGCCAGGAATTCTCGTTGTCCAGGATCTCTGCTCGTTCTCTCGGCTGCTGTTATTCTAGTTAGCTTAGATAGCTGACTGATTGTTCTGACACCAAATACCAAGAGAAGGGCTGGTTCTAAGTTAAATGATAAGGCGCGTTGGGCTGGCACCTTGATTTATTCCAGTGAGTAGATACATGCAGTAGACGCCTCTGGCAAGAGTCCACGGAATAACTGAACAGTAACTTACAGTAATGGCATTGAAGATCTTGGCTGGAAGCTGAGGGCGGGCTGGCTAGCGGGCGGCAGAGTGTCGAAGTCGCGACCCGGGCTTCCGGCGTCTGGCGCAGATCGGCGTGGTTCCAACAGCTAAGGGCGAGGCCTGATTTGCCGGCCTTAATATAGGAGCGAATCTGTCGACTGTGCAGGAGGTCACCAGCGGTCACTTGCCAGCCGCTGTACGGCGGCCGAAGCTGCCCTACTTCAGCGGTCGGTAACCTGGTGCTGAATATGACATTCTCTCGAACGTTCTGGCGAGCGCTACGCTTGAGTAACGTTCGACTGTAAGCTCGCCCTGCGCCAATGACTTACTTAATTCTTTTATTACTAATTCCCTATCATTCAAAAGCGCCCTTTACACTCACTCCCTCCCCCAAGCCAGCTTTTGTCCCCAAAAGTTCCTTAATTATTAAGTGTACTAACTTCGGCATTAAAATTTATCGTGGACTTTTGCCTTTGGCTCACAAAGTTATACAACATTTTAGCAATGATTTCATATCTTGTGATGATACGTCGTCCGGTCCCTGTGGTAAACAACCAATATTAGTTCAGACTATAAAATGAACACCTTACAATTACTTGGAGATGGTACAGTTATTGTACATTCACAGTGGTGCCTTTACTGATTTCTGCACTAGTGGAGCTAGGCAGTGACATTACAATTTGTGAAGCTGTAGGCATTACTGGTTCTGTATTATAGCTTCTTAATTTCTTAGTGTAACGACGATAAACATATAATATCAATATAATTACAAATGAGGCTGTTACAGTTGTAGTTAAACTTACAGTAGTAACAATGGTCTTATGTCTCGCTTGTACATGCATCTGTGTTTCAACCGTTGCTAACATGTGATTATATTTAATTGCATCCTGGGATTGCTGCAAGTGTTTTGTTAGTTCAGCTGTTAGTATTGTGTTATCTGTTAAATTTAACTCTGTTAACTTCTGGCTATGGTATATGCTCTTGTTAAAGACTGGTAATAAATAATTTGGGAAGGTCAAATTGGCGTGAATGATCGTACTGTGAGTAACGGGTATGATAAAGTCTTCTCCTGTAAATTGGCAGTGGCCTGCATGCTCTATGACTCCAGATCCAGAAAGTATTATTTTGCTATCGGTTTGATTCGCGTGATCATTCCAACATGTAGCCAGAACGTTATGTGGCCGTGGCATGGTGAATAGCCAGTTATCATGCATGGCAACTAAGAATGGACGGTCTAACATAGTTATTTCACGTTGGCAGGTATTAGGAAAACTATTAGATAGGAACATAGAAGTTTCACAGCTCGGCAAGCTTGTGTCATGCAAAATGAATAATGGGCAAATGGTAATGACTGACTCCTTGCATTTGCTAAGTTCGTTTTT
>JARYHS010008074.1:289759171-289798141 GCA_031002005.1 Vandiemenella viatica
TTTTTTATTCAAGATGTGTAGATGTTGATCATCTCGTCACTGGCTCGCTATTCAGCCGGAATTCATAACATCATACCGTCACTGGAAGACGTGCATGGTTCCATTACCTCAGAAGACACCGCGAAGGCAGTGCTGCGCAACTTTATGCCCACGCAGTTCGGTATGATCGTGGTGGTTCGTGCCACTACAATCAATGGAGGATTTTGACACTCCTTTTATAAATATTTTCAAAAAGAAAACCTAACAATTACGTAATATCACAATAATTGTTTTTTAAGGGTTGAGTTCTGTAGAAGACTGATAGCTGAAGCTCTTAAGGATGATAAGCAATGTAGTACCTATCCAATTAGCAAAGTACTGTTATTGATTATTTTTTCAACGTAGTAAGTTATATTGACTCGGATATTTTACAATGACTTAAAATATTTATATTAAAATGGATGTTTTAAGTTTAGACGAACTTACAATTGAGAAATATCTACAAATTTCATTCTCTGATTTGAAAGAAGATGTTTTGTGACATTCACTGTAAATAATCATGTGAAATAACCATGGAAACTTTGTACTGGCTGTATGATCCTGTAACCGAGTGCCAATAAATAAATAAATAGTAATAATAATAAAAAACCCTCCGCAACGCCAATGTCGATATGACTTTCGCCAGACGGTAAAATTCAATACAGTTTGAGGTGTACGCGTGCTATTTCAGCTACCACAGGCCTTGCTTCATGCGATAGAAATGTAATATTGCATCTATCGTGCAAACATGTGGCGCCATTGCATTGCTTTGTGTAACCATTGTATTATAGAGAGTGATAACTGAAACACATATTAATATCAAACGGACCAGAGGAAGGCAAAGGGGCAGATGGGTGTAATGAAGAGAAGAGAGGACTGGACCAAGGGAGTGAGAAAAGACGGGTAAATGATTGTGAGTAATGCAGATTCTCGGACTTAAACAGCTTATCAACATGGAGAGGTCATTGGAGAAGCAGACTGACAGTGACTAGAAACTGTTAATGATGATTAATAGTATAAGTTTTTTGTTATATAACACGCGTTTTCACAAAAAAATCTACGCTGCGGATCCGAACTGCGCCTATCCCAATTTCTCTTGTGTTACAGGAATATCATTCTCACTATAAAACGCGCGGCGCTGCACAAATGTTTCTTTATTCGATATCTATGCCGACACCTATATCTCAAAATCAAACTAATGCTCAGAACGTAGTAAATTTATTAGTATTGTTCTGGCTTCTGGGACCGAAACATCTAGGACCGAGTACCCTGAAGACGCGTTACATTCAATAAACTGATCTGTATATGTATTCCAAATATGTTTCCAAAGGAGGGCAACGTTATTTGAAAACGGAAGGAGGGATACAAAAGGAAATATCAAAATTCATGGAAAACATCTTTCTGAAAGAAAAGAAATCCAGAAATACTGTTAAGTAACTAATATCGGGAAGCGATACTTGTGACCTACAGCCTTTCCACGAATCGCAGTTCTGCGTGTTGAAGTAATCGCAGTTGATCGACGGCACTGCCGGAGAATTCGCCGTAATCCCAGCTCTCCGTACGAAGAATGAAATCAGAGATTTCAAAGGAAGCCTATTTACCACTAAACGAACTTTTGGAGAAGTGAAACGTGAAAGTTTATAAGGAAAGAGCGCGCCTCCAACGTGCCATTTATTCCTTTTTCATCTCATCGGATTATTATAATCGCTTATCAGCATGGGCAATATAGAGCAACGACTAACTACGAACTGAGCTACCATTGCTCAAAGCCCTATAATACATAGTCTTTCGTAGAAGCTAGAAATTCTCCCAAGTTTACACAGCCTACTGTCAAGAGATTAAACGGCTGCAGCATGGTATGCTCACCAAGCCACATCCACTGTAATGCAGATGTCAGGGAGGAGAATTATGATTTCTACCCCATCATTCTCCAATCTTACGAGTAGTCGACTAGGCTGAGAGGAAAACTTAACTCTCTGCCCGAGAAAAATGGTAAATCTAAGAATTGAGCATGAGTGTGACTAAGAATGAGGCTGCCAGCTTTAAAATGCTTGTATATTTTTGATCGTATTACATTTGGGCATAAGTTACTCGAATATGCAAACCTCAATGTGTGTTTTCTACGAATCATTCCAGCTAACCAATTATGTCTAGCTTTCAGAGAGTATCATGGAGCATCGAGAATTATGAACAACAGCTACAGATGTGTGATCGTAAGTTTTCCCGAGAAATCTTCCAGCAACAGCTACTGATGATAGTCGTAAAGACTAAGCAATTTGGGAGCATTCTAAGTCTGCTTAGCTTCAAATTAATATAGTAGGAACTGCGACAGTACCACACCATTGACAATAGATTAAAGTTTCTGTAGATTACTTGAAAGTAACCATCTTTTATAGAACTTATGAAACCTAAATATGTGATACGAAGAGGCATTTGAAAAATCACCAGATCATACGCTCCAAAAGGGCCCGCGATAAAAAAAAAAAAAGAACAAACTTTTCGGTTGCAGCAGGCACTTTCAAAATTAACGCAACCCTCCTTAGTGAACAACATATTTACATGATGTGGTTTTTACTACGATTCAGTATTACACTTACATGTTACGTATAGTTGAAAATAAATGAAAAAAATTAAGAAAAAGTTTGCACAGTGTAACATCATAACGTACCATTTGACCGAACGTGGTGGGTTACCGGTTAACGCTCTAACCTCGCATTCGGGAGGACGCCGGTTCGAATCCCCGTCCGGGCATCCAGATTTGAGTTTTCCATGGTTTCCCCTAATCACTCCAGGCGAATGCCGGGATGTTTCCTTCAAAAATTCCATGGCCGAATTCCTTCCCGTTCCTAGTTCCCAGTCTAATTCCGCCTCTAATGAACTCGTCGTCGTTGAGGCGTAAAGCCATCAGAAAAAAGTACCATTTGTTTTAAATAGATAAAGGGATACTGTTTAAGTTACCATATCATATATATTATTTCAATTAGGTGGCTTTTGTCACAATCCATTATCTCCCTTCATACTTAACCGAAATCAATGAATGAGGTGTCATTTTTAAGCTTATGGTCTCCACTTTGATCAACTCATATTTTAAGAAGAGAATTTTTCGGAATTCGTCCCTTAAAGGACAAAAATATCAATGTTTCTAAAATGCTGTTTTTTGTGTTACGAGTCAATTATCTCCCTGGATACCTATCTTAAATCATTTAATGAAGTATCATTTTAAAGATTAAGATCTCCACTTTGGTGTCATCATATATTAAGACAGCAATTTTTCGAAATTTCATAGTTTAAGGGTAAAAATATCAAAATTTCTTCGATGTATTTTTGTGTCACGAGCCATTTATTTCCCTTCACATCTAGCCGATATAGATAAATGAGGTATCATATTAAAGATTAAGGTCACCGCCGTGGTCACATTATACTTTAAGAAAAGGAATTTTTAGTAAACCGACCATTAAAGGGCAAAAATGTCAATATTTCTAAAATGCGTTTTTTGTGTCTCGAGCCTTTTATCTCCCTGGATATCTAACCGAAATCGATATGTGAAATCGTATTCTGAAGAGTAATGTCTCAGCTTTGGTAAAATCATATATTAATTCAACCCTTAAAGGGAAAAAGGATAAGTTGTTCTACAATGCATTTTTGTGTCACGAGCCATTTATATCTAACCGAAATAGATAAATGAGGTAAAGATTAAGGTCTCAGCTGTGGTGAATGAATTATGAATGAATTTTTTCTGAACTGAACCCTTAAATGACAAAAATATTAGTATTTCTAAAATACGTTTTTTGTGGCTCGAGTCATTTATCTCTCTTGATAATTAATTTTTTTTTTTGATAAATGAGGTATCATTTTTATGACATGAGGTCTTCGGTTTCGTTACGCTATATTTTAAGAAAGGAATTTATCAAAATTCGACCCTTAAAGGGCAAAAGTATTATTATTTCTACAACGCATTATTCTGTCACTAGCGATTTATCTCCCTTGATACCTAATCGAAATCGATAAATGAGGGATCATTTTAAAGACCAAGGTGTCCGCTTCCGTCACACCATATTTTATAAAAAGGAATTTTTTGGATTTCAACCCTTAAAGGGCAAAATTATTAATATTATTTCCACAACGTGATTTTAAAATTTTTTTATTACGAGTCATTTATCTCTTCCGATACCTAACCGAAATCGATAAAGGACATATCGTTGTAAACATTAAGGTCTCCAATTAGGTAAAATCATAAATCAAGAAAGAATTTATTCGAATTTGATGCTTAAGCAGGTCGCGCTCGCGCGTATGAGAAAGTTCAGAGCCTTGTCCCTAGATTGCAGCACAATTTATCACAGAGACGTCAATAAACTGTTTTTTTATAGAATAAGTAGGTTTTCGGATATTTTTATCTGTTACGGAAACATTTTTGTTTTGCTATACAATTCCAATGTAAACTTTTTAATTGCAACGCAACACATATCACAGAGATGTTGACATGCTGTGTGCATTTTGTTCTGGTTGGTTGTATTCTGTTAAGGTCAATGACATTTTGTCGTACATACAGTGTGTTTTAAATTTTTCTAACTGTTTCGTAATATGTTGTAAGTGTTTTGATGCGTACCTATTGCACTAAGCAAATAAATATTTGCTACAAAAGTACGGTTCTACTTTTCATTATATTACAAACATTCAACCTCACTATTCATCGTATTTTATTAGCGAAATTTTCGCACGGGTCGTCTAGTTGTACTTTATTTAGCTGGGAAGTATAGTCGGTTTTAATTTTTTTCTCGCATCCATCAAAAAGATTTTCTTTCTACTGCAGAGAAATGAGTTTTGCCATTCATCAAGAAAATATGTACATTTAAATACGGGGGAGACGAGAAAGAGTCCCAGTATTCAGCAGGCGAATTCTGAAAATCTATTAAACTAGTTTAGTGCGGCTGCGGGTCGCAAGACAAGTTGGATATTATTATTTCTTAGAATATAGTTTATAAACAGAAATACAATTTCGTTGAAAATTTGAAGGAACGTTTTGGAAAACGACTGGTTTGAAAATTAATTCATGGTTTAAAATTATACTTTTCTAAAGAAGAGTTCATCTGAAATTAGATCAATGTTAATTCTGTAAAACTTGTATCCGTCGAGTGCCTTTGCTGATTACGTCACTCGGTTTTGCTGTATAGAGCTTGAAATTGAGTTAGCGACAGCTTGTAATCCACATTAGCAAGAGGTGGGCGGGCTGCTCACACCGCCGCGTGCTACCTCAATAATAGCCGTGTAAAATGATCTGAATTCAGTAAATACACCTGCAAACAAAATACAAGATCACTCTTCTATATGAACTTAGCGACAAAATAAATGTCTTTATTATATTCTGTCGAGTGCTAACAAATATTAAAGTTCTTTCTTTCAGACGAATTTGACACGAATTAACAAGGGGACACCACAATTTAAAACTGGACATCTTTGGAATTCAGTGGAAATCCCATGGTAGTCTATTAAGACGGGGTCTAGTTTTGAAATACTGGAAACAGACATAAAATGTAATATTCAATTCTTCGAAAGGCCAACTGCTCTGAAGTAATATTTATAGCAGAAAGAACCATCGGAAATTTAATGAACTTGAAAATCTTTGCATTATTCAAAACTGAAAATAAACACGGATATAAATGAAGTATAAATGGATGTTCGATTATATTAACCGTCATCTTCTGACACTGGAAAAAAATCTGCATGGTGTTTCAAGCCAGATAATTATTTTGAAAGGAAACTGAGTCTTCCTTTTTACCTGGAACCGGGAAGAAGCCGCGACATGGAGAAACATGTGACCGAAGACATCGGGATGTTCTCGTATGAGCAAATAGTTACGTCGACACTGCGGAGCTGTAAGGTGCCTAGGCTCAGTATACTCTTACCGAGCGTGGTGGTGTAACGGATAGCGTTCTGGCCTCGCATTCGGGAGGACGGCGGTTCGAATCCCCGTCCGGGCATCCAGATTTGGGTTTTCCATGGTTTCCCAAATCACTCCAGGCAAATGCCGGGATGCTTCCTTAAAAAGGCCATGGCCGAATTCCTTCCAATTCCTTGCCCCCATCCTTTCCCGTCTCTAAAGACCTCGCTGTTGAGAGACGTAAAGCAGTTTAAAAAAAAAAGTATACTCTTTGCCTATCGAACAAATTGTCTACGTTTATATTGTGTTGCGACATTCCGCTGACACAAGCAGGTTCGCCACCAAGCATTGAGTTGACCTTGTGGTCGACGAACAGCTGATCAAACAGTCCTGAATATCTGTCGACAACCGCACAGGTTATTCACCTGCATAAAATAATAATTTTTCTTAGCGCTTTATTGCCATAAGTCCACGTCTATCAAGCATTAATAAGCGCAGAGGTTCTATGCCGTTCCATTACAGTCTCTTTCACTTACATTGTCTGATCTGAATGGTGCAAGCTTTAAACAAATGTTGGTTGATTCTATAAAGCGACTGAAATAAATACCAGGACATCTTTTTTTTTTTTTTTTTTGCTTCGGGATTTATGTCTCATTAACGTCGAGGTCGTTATAGGCGAGAAAGGACTGGGACAAGGAACCATGGAAATCCCAAATCTGTATGGCTGGAAAGCGATTCGAACCCACGTTCTCCCGATGCGAGGCCAAACACAACACCTATGTTGTCTCATAAATCAAACATTCCGTGTTCCTCAATTATCTCATTCGATCGTTCGTATTGTCGAAGCCTGATAAACCAGCGGTAACGTTCAGTCCTGATATGCGGTATGATGTAAATTAGATGTACGATCTGCCCATTCAGATCACGTTTTACCTTAGTTTTCAGAAATTACTGCCATGGTGGTTCATTGACAAACATCAGAGTCGGATTGATACTCTTTCCTAGTCCCTATTATTTTCCGACTCTAATGACCTCGGCGTAGACGAGTCGTAAACAGCAACAATAAAATTAAAACGTTTATCCGAACGATGCCCTGTTCTATAATATTAAAAATCTTTAGGTTTCTTCCACAAAATATTCAAAAAAAAACTATAACTGATACAATAAATGCAACCCTCACTTCTTCACATTTACTACTATCTCAGGTTTTATACGAATTTTTTAGGATTGTGAATCAGTTATTGCGAAGTTGCTAATTTTGCACACAGGTGGAAAACCAATTTCGAGGACGCCATCAGACTATAGACCCAAGACCTAACGACACGGCAAAAAATAATTTCAGTACGTCATAGTTATCCTACTCGGCTAGGTTCAGCTATAGCAAAATTTCTGACTTCAATATTCACATTAACTGCTGTCGTTTGCTATTTTACAAATGTGCGCTTACTGCTACATAAATTTAACTAAACATGTAAGACGATATAGGTTTAACACAGCCATTCATGGGGATACACATAGAGGTTCTTGGAATTGATATTTCTTAATTTTATTTTTTTAATTTTCGAATGATCATCAGACAGAAAAGTCAATAGAAGGTGGTAATGAAATATAATTTTACGTGTGGAAATGCACGGTTCAATATATGAATTCTATCGGTTTGCTTCTTTAAGCAAGTATGTTACACTGAGAATGATGCAGTTAACTAGTAAGAACTACATAAAATTCAAAATTATATTTTTTCGGAAACCTTTTTACGAATATAAAAAAGTACTTTTCCCTAATGCTGAGCAAGGATTTGCACTAGGAAAATATTGGACTCAGTTGTTGTTATTTGTAAGATGAGAAATTTAACCACAAAGGTGATCTCTTTTAGTGAACTTCTGAGAGTTTTGAAGGCCTCGAAACACATTAAATCTGACAGTCCACAATAGGTTTTTCCAACATCGGCAGTTAAAGAAAGATATAGAACGCTGTCTTTATCATCTTAGGACATTTTTATATACAAAGTAAACCCCTTAACAGAGCAAATAATGAGAAGAAAACGGTTCGGTTCTCGTGAAGCAGACAGTGAATATTTGCGCATCTCAGGTAAGATGACTAAACAGTTTTGTTTGCGTAATACGTAGGAACTTCTCGGAAGCCGGATGTTTAACCACTCGTTCTTGTAACAGTCTCCGACAGTAAGAAAATGGCTATCTCAGGCTTATGCAACTGAATTTTAGTAATCGACAATAATCTGAAACGCCAGACTTAGGAATATGAACATACTAGCTCGTACCCGCGATTTCGTACGCGTGGATTAAGATTTTTTTTTTTTTTGTTGCCAGAATTGAATATAGAAAGTTGTTGGTAACGAAGGATTGATCCCAAACAACACCGAGTCGGCATAATATGACAGGAAAGCTATCACTATATCATTCTACCGTCGAACCTGTCTCTTGAGGAGAATCAATTTCTAACATATTTCTGTCACCATTCGATAAGGTCTCAAAATTTCGTGACAACTGTTAATCACACTGGAAAAAATGTGCTGTGCCCTTCATACAGATTTTCTTGTCAAATTCCATCAGTATCGATATAGCCATTTAGTCGTCAAAACGTAACAAAAGAGAGACTTACTTCCGTATTTATAATATTATTACTGCGGTTCACACACATACACACACACAGTGACTGCGAAGTGCGAACAACCCCTGAGGTATCATTATAACGTAAAAAAGTGTACACCTACAGCATTGCAAGACTACCTATGATTTGCCTCGCATTGCACCCCGAACTTTGTAATATCTACAGTTTAACATTCAATCCGAATAACCGACGGCCCAGGCGTGACTCTTACGATCAAAAACCATTTTTAAAAATCTTAGCCTCCACGGAGATTTGAACCGGGGACCACGATCCAAACATTAGTAAGCCAGCGCTTTAGCCACTGAGCTACATGACCGCTACACGGAAAAACAGTAGAGAGACCTCCATATCCAACGCGTCTGTCTATCGCCGTTCAGTAGTATTTCGAAATTATTAGACAACATGTATTATTTATACAGATAATTTTTCAACCAAATGTAGACAGTATTTTTCTCCTTGTTTCAAAGGATAAGTGTGCAAAGTTTCGTCGAGATCGGATGAAAACTCTGGATTTGTATGAAGAACAAACAAACATACATTCATCTTTGTATATATAGATAACTAGTTTGCCCTGTTGGCTCAGGCATCGTGATGGGGTCGGGCGCTCGACACGGGCTTAGCTGGTTCGAGTTCTGATGGAGATGCACAATTCCTAGTCACCAGGTTGTGCACCAGAGTCCTGGGTTAAATCCTAAACATCTCCACATTGCTTATGGACTGAGGGCATGCGAGCCTGGTGGCCCATGATGCCTTTTTGAAGAGTAGGTCTGAATAGGCCACCAGTGGGTTTCAACCTATCCCTTCTTTCAGCTTTAGTTCACTCATAGCACAATCAACACACTACACTGAACATACATAGTCACCCAGAATATAAACGTAAATTAACTTCCGTCACTGGAGAAGGAAGGAGAAAACAATCCCAATTTAAATTATCCGAGAAAAAGTAATTATCGTTTTTTTTTTTTTTTTAATACGTAGCTCTTGTGGGCCATTTCTTCCGCAGGTGCATGTGGAAATAATGACTTGTTATCGAATAAAAACGCCAATGTAACTTGTTGGGATCATGGTTTCCGGAAACGTTTCGCCTCTTTTCCATGTATCATCAGCAATCCAATCTGTACTGGAAAACGTTTATACACTTTGTACAGATGAATATTTTCCAAAGTGATTGAAATTGTTTTTATATACAGGTATATTACGTACTTAATATTTCTGTTGTAATGTAAGATAGTTAATCGTCTAATCGTTCACCAAAAATTCAACTTCTAATATTCTAATGTTACATATGATATTACTGTAACTGACGTCAGAAAAGTAACTTTTTTGTTAACAGCTTCTAGATTGGTTTTTGGCAATTCGCCACTACTTTTCGTTTTCGAGATTCTTCGCCTCCTAATACCCACCTCAATCATAAGCTTCGCTTTCATTAGTCCCTTTTATACTATTGAGAAATAAAGCGCTTATCTGTTTCTCACGATTTGGTCTTATAAAACTTTCCGTAAACCCTTTTTTTATCTCAATTTCAAGACAATTTTACTTATCGATTTCCTTCAATTTCAACGTGCTCACGCGGATTCATATAACAATTTTTTTTCTTTTTTTCGTGTCCCCAATATTTGAGCTTCTTTTAAATCAAGACCTTGTTCACAGTTCTACAGCCATTTTTAATACAGAGCTCTGTTACGGATATTACAAAGTACTATTTCCAAGAAGACGTTTTGCTATATTATTTTTCAGTAATAAGCAACACAACGGAAGCTGTTACTGAGTGTTACATTTAGAAAGTTTTCCGAAATACACCTGCAGAATACCCGGCAAGGAATTAATAGCAGATCTTTGTTTATATATGCTGCCAAATTTAAATTGTAGAACGTTAAGCTGAGCAGAAAACAATTTGCAAATGAATCCGATTAAAAGACGACAAATCTGTAAATACTGTCGATGTTAAATGTCACTATCTTTGGGCGATTCTAGGGACACGATCACCGCCATTATTTTCAATAAGCTGGCGTTTGTTGAAGTTAGTGCCTGATAATTCAATGGTGAGGTTCGATGTGGTACCTCTGCTTACGCGTGTCCACTTGTTGGACACCTTACCACGCAACGCAACAGTTCTGACCACCCTAGTACAAAGAGCACGTAGGTTATGTGACAACCTTGTAGATGAATTAAATTACCTCTGTAGAACTTTACGAACAGTGTACAATAAGGGGCAGATTAGACGCTCGTTGAAGAAGAAGGAAAGCATACAGAAAGAACTTCAAGAGACAAGGGCCTTGTATTCTTTCCGTTTGTAGCATAGGTTCAGTATAGGTAGAATGTGAACAACAAGACCATTTTCTAACCACCACAAATATTAAAAACCTGATTGAAAGTATGAATGACAACCTGGAATTACGTAACCCAGGTATTTACTACCTATGTCGTGAAAGTAGGGAGTAAGATATCAGACAATCTCAGCTTTGAATTGTCAAGGGACTGTCCATAAACTACGTAGCCCCATTTTGGCCTCCCCTGTAACATCCCTCACCCCTACGTAGCCTGAGGTGGCTTTAGCCTCTACACCACCACCCACCCACATGACACGAAGCTTTTTTCCTAATTGATTCCAGAAATCATTTGTACTGTTTTTCTCTTTTCAGACTACCGTAAATAAGATAGGGAGCGTGCATAAACCACGTAGCTCCATTTTGCCCTCCTGTGAACCCCCCTCCCCCCCACGTAGCCCTACGTGGTTTTTGCCTCTACCTCCCTCCCCCCCGCCCCATGTAGCACGTAGCTTTTTTCCCCTTTTGATTCCAGAAGACATTTTGTACTGTTTTCTCTTGTCGCACTATTGGAAATTACATACGGAGATGATTAGCTGAGGGAAATAAATATTCACATGCTGTTGTGACTTCTGTTCCTCATTTTAACTGTGAAAAATGTTATGAAATGAAAGCTACGTGGCCTGGCTCGGAACCCCCCTCCCCCCACGTAGCCTTCCAGCCAACCCCTCCCCCCCTCTGGACCAAACCATGTAGTTTGTGCACGGTCCCATACGGAGGTAATTAAATGAGGGGAATAAATAGTCACACGTTGTTGTGTGTTCTGTACCTCATTTTAACTATTACAAATAATATGAATGAAAAATTACGTGGCTTGGCTCCGAACACCCCCCCCCCCGGCCCCCTTTCCTCCTAGCTCAGCGTAGCTTTCTACCCAACCCATCCGCTCCCCTAGCCCGAGCTACGTAGTTTATGGACGCTCCCTGAGTGGTGGTTGGGTCATGCAACAAACGTTGGTCAGGAGGAAAAATCAGCTTTGGCTGAACACATAACAGGTGACAAATGGCTACGCGATACTTGTGGCACTATCAGATTCTGAAGAAAGATGTAAGTAGTAAACTCATCTTGTGCGATGGTATCATTGATATGCAATATTTCGCGATTTTTCAGTCGCCACAGTGTCGTTAAAATTTCTTCTGTGATTATCTCACAGCGTCATTTGTTTATCAATCACTGCGTTTCTTCTCTTGGTGACATTCAGAGAGCACACCAATGAACATATCCCCATGCAGGGATCGAAACGAATGGATTTATAAAAATAAGAGCCACCTGCTCATGCTTCTCATGGATATAGTTTGATATATGAAAGGTACGATTATCCCTCCGTTCGAAACTTTAAGTAACATGTCCGCACAGGCACTATTATCATCAGAAGGTAAAACATTTCGTGGACTGCGGCTAGCTGTTACATTTATTGATTTTTGCTGATACATTTATTTATTTCTCGAATGTATTACTAGAATAATTACACCAAATATTATAATAACAATTATAGAGTGACATCGAGGGAGTCTATACATTCTATTGTGTTTCCAGTAAAGCGTTTAGCGTGCAGATACCATTCATTAAACATGTAATGGAACATTTTTTTTCCAAGATATGCTTAGCAATCAATGTGTTCCACTTTTCAGTCACAATATGGGTCCTTGCTGGGTAGTGAGATACATTCAAATTTTCATGATACACAATACCTTCAAAATGTTTTAACAACTTAGTGAATTAATCCCTGGCGGATTTAGGCTGCATTTACCCGCTGCGAGTTGTCTGGAACAACAGTAGGCAGGAGCGTCGGTGGTGGGGGGAAGAGTGAACTAGCATGCTAGTAATAATTTGAAGACAGTACACTATCAGGGCAGTTCTCCAGTCCTACGTTGTGTTCTTTAAACTATGTCCTATTACAACAAGGAATTAGTAGTGTACCTGGTTTGCTAATTATAACGTTGAATGATATGAAGAATAACAAAAGATAACGTCGGAAATGGGTAACACAGTGGATATCAAAAAGAAACGCTTTACATGCCTAGGCAACTTTTTTTTAAATGAAGTTGTAATTAAAGAGGTAGAGGGTTACAGAAATCATTTAGGATTAACTATATCTCAATTTGAAAAGCTGGTGTCAAATATTTCTGCCAAGTTTGTATATATATATATATATATATATATATGACACCGTTATGAGCCAATTTTTTTAATAGCAGCATCTCTAAAATATTTGTTCTTATACTTTTTATTCTTAAAATTCCACATTTTTTTATTCACTTTCAAGCAGTTCTGAAAATTTTAATGCTTCTACTTCACTTGACTTACTCGATTTCTTAGCTGTCGTCATCTTGTTTATTGAGCTCGCACGCCAAAAGCTGTTCATGATGAGAGTCCTATCTTCAGTCAACTGACTGTCTTGAACCTGTTAACAAGAGGAGACTGACAACCAAGTGGTGCGCGCGAATCCAGGACTGTACACTCGTTCCAGCCTACAAGCATCGTGTAAACGCGGCCCAAGAATTGGAAGTAATTTATTAGCGACAAAATAAATGTGAACAACACAGTCAGCAATTAAATCTAACTTTAATAAAGAAGCAAGCGAATAAGAGATGGAATTTTGTTAGGTTGTGTAAAGATAGCAAAAAAGCTGTGGACAGACAGGAGTGAATACTTCAACAGCCTTACTATAAAAGGTAGCGATCGACCCCAATAATGATATTTCAAGTGGGGAACTGAAGACGTTTAGCGACAATAAGCTGCAGGGCACATGCAAATGTGAAGGAACAGCGCGAAAGACTGAAAGTTTACTGATTTTTTTGCAAATAAAGCGATCTTCCCGGGAGATTTAACACGGTGTTATTCTAATCTCGTTCATAATACGATGAGGTGAACAAACTGTACCCGAGAAATATTTTTCTTACACTTGTGCGACCGTGAAATGAAAGAAGCGAGGTGTCAACCTGAAAACAGCTCCTCCTCATTCTATACCGCAGAATGTGGAGTGACGTGTGTATCCTAAAGACTATGACGTGACGTCACTGGGAGCGGCTGAGGCGGGACATTCCAGTTACTCAGGGCCGGTATTTAACACCTCTCTAATGCTGGCGGCTCCAGCAGGATTCAGCTCAAGTCAAGGGCGAAGCTTTTTGTCTGTGCTAACAACCAGTTTCGAGAACAAGAGAGTGCCATGGTAGTGCACTGAGTTTCCAGTATATGGTCTTAGGTAAAGGAATTAAATAACGTTAAAAGTGATCAATATTATGATTCCTCAGATAAAAATGTCCTCAAGGATTGTAAAATTTGTTAGAGCTCAAGAATTCACTTTGAGATATCGTCTATCAATGGCTAGGCACAACGTTTCGCTAATTAGCGATGTAATGCGGTCGTATTTTACCAATTGGTCTCTTTTCATACAGAAAACAAAAAAACTGAGTAACTGAACTAATTTCGGGAATATACGGTTTTTGAGGGTCTAAGGGGGCATTCATAAATTACGTGAGGTGTTTTTCCGGATTTCCGGACCCCCCCCCCCCAGGAATCACCCTTGCATCTTTTTGAGTCATTTTCTTTTAAGGTCTCGCCCTTCCAAAATCCGGTTACACCCCCACTTTTCGACGAAATACCCCCCAAAAATCGACTTCACGCAGTACTTCTTTTTTTTTTTTTTTTTTTAGCTCAACAGTCCAACCATTTTTTTTTGCAGAACCTAACGTTAGATTTCAGTAGACCCTCCCCCCCCCCCCCATTTCCCCTCCGTCTGGCTGGAGGGTACATTTGAGTCCCGTGCCACTGTGGAACAAGAGAAGGAAAACACAGCCACTTAGCCCGTAGCGATTAACTTGAAAAACTGGTTTTTTCAAACATTAGATTCCATGGCCACGGCTGTTTGCCAACAGCGAGTTAATTACACGTGTATGAGGCTTTAACACGCCCGCCGGAATGTTCAATCAGCACGAGAAACATGTAATGGATTTCTCATTAGTGTACTCAGTTCGGCGGCAATAATCCCATCTGCGCTTGTCCCACCAGCATAGTGGTTTATTCATTTTTCAAAGGTGAGACGGGTCATCTAAATTAAACGTTGCGTTTATGTCCGTATTATTCATTAACCAGGATGAACACTTTTCAGTACATTTGTTGCAGAAAAACTCGAGATTCCTGAATGCCTGCAACGGATAGATAACATTATTTCATTTTTATTAATATTTGCTACACCTATCCATACTGCATGCTTAAGAAGCGGCGAAATGATTATGCTATTCTCTTCGCATGCGTGAACTTCGCCTCTAGTCTAGATTTTCCATTGTTACAAACTTTTTTTTTTCTTCTAGCAAACGCCTCGTCGACGTCTAGGTCATTAGAGGTGGGTCACGCGTTTCTAATCCTCGTTTCAAAACGCGAGGTGAAGATATTTGCGAGCCGATATTGAATGAATATGGAGACTTATTAATTATTAATGTTGATCACTGGGCCGATATGGTACTGTGTCGAAGTGTATGTATAGGCAATTTGGAGAACAAATCGAAACCTCCTCATCATACTTAGTCATAATTTAGTAGAATAATGGAATCATTTTCAGTGCATATTATCAAATTTCTTTCATTTTAGGGCTCTACAGATTGTCAACATCGAGGTCATTAAAGCCAAAAGAGGATGAGACACAAGGAACGGAAAGGAATTCGGCAATGGTCGTTTGAAGGAACCACCTTGGAAATCGCCTGGAAACCAAGGAAAACCGATGTCTGGGTTTCCAGACCTGGGATCTAAACCGTGTTTTCCCGAATGCGAGCTGCTAGTTTCGGCTGCACTAACGTCAGTAGTTCATACGTGAGCAAAGTTAACAGCAACAGTCTGTTTTGTTTCTCTCAGGGACTCCTTGAGATCACTGAAGTAACACAGGACTTTGGACAAGGAAATCGATCATTTATGAAAGAACAATCCCCATATTCACTTGGAGTGATTTGGGCTCACTAAGCGAAACCGAACTGTCGATGGCAGGATCGGGGAATAAACCCGTGTCCTTCTGAACTGGCAGTAATAGAACCGGAGCCAGTTTGCAGATCACGACATAACAAGACTGGTGCATTGCAGCTGCAAATCCAATTTGCGGACACTTTAAAACCCATAATAACTAATATTCCAGTTCGCCCAAAGGTATAGCATACTATCCTCGGATGCAGATTCCCGTGTTTCCATAATTATATTAGATATCTACATAGTGTGGAATGAGCGCACAAATACATTTTCACAACAGCCATTGTTGATATTAATTTCAACGCATAAAATATCTTGTTATACTACCGCTACTAACATTGTTTACCTAAACCTCCATGCACAGCGGTTAACTGGTCGATAAACAATTTTCCCACTCTAGCTGTAAATTTGCCTTCAGTTATCACGAAGTTTAATCAGCTTTTCTTTCCTGGTATGTGATAAGCAAATTTCAAATTTGCATCAATAAGCTCATATATAACATTTCTCAGGTCTACTTCTCATCTAGTTCAACATTATATTATAAATATATATTACAGTGTATACAAGAACTAACGGGACCGAGCAAGACGAAGAGTTGTTAAATTTAGACCTGGCTTGTAGCACCAATGTTCGTGTCCCAGTCCGTCAATGCAAATTCCAGTTTTCCGCGGTTTCGTGTCATCCCTCTAGACCAGGTGTGGCCAACCCGTCGATCGCGATCGACCGGTCGATCGCGGCTATTAATCCAGTCGATCGTGGCAAGGTAGCTCCCTCGTGGTTTTGATATATTCACGGAATTCAAAGCATATATTAGTAAGATTAAGCTACCTTTGCATAAACTCGTATCAATAACAATTGATGGGCCTTCTGCAATGACAGGTATTCATAATGGTTTTATTTTCTTTGTCACAAATACGAAGACTTTCCAGACTAGTCAGAGACTAAACACAAAACATGTAATGCATATTTCTTTCAAGATTATAAATTCCATAAAAGGAAAATCTCTCCAAAGGCGGCTATTTAAACAGCAATTAGATGAGAAGGAACCAGATCCAGATCAGCAAAGATTTCTAGATCTATAGGACGAAATAATATAATTTCTTGAAGATGGGGGTGATACAACTGTGTGATTTAGACCGGAAATATGATTTAACATTTTTATTAGATTTTACCGGAAAACTGGCCCTATTAAATCTGGAACTACAAGCCAAGAATGAAACATTAATAGATTATGAGTTCTAATGCAGGATTCCAAAGTCAAATAACGTATCTAATAGTTGACATCGAAAAGAAAAAATTAGTACAATTTGTAAACATCAAGGATCATATGGAAGAACATCCTACCTACAATTCCATTCCTGACAAGTACATGACAGAAATTAAGGCAGTGGTATCAGACTTCGAAACTCACTTTAGTGATTTCAAAAAAATTGAGAAGTTGGTGGAATCCATCTGTTACCCGTTTAATAATTCCTTTGATCAATGATCATAGTGATATCTATGAAATGGCTAAAAAAATTGAAGATAAGTTTAAAATGGACCACATCATATTTTAAAACGAAAATATTACTCTGCGCAGCTACATATTTCCAAAAGCAAGGTCATCCTCAGGGCTAGATTTCTGGGCATTGGTTTCCACGAGAAATATCCAAATTTGAAGAAATGTGTTGAACAACTTCATTCGTGTTTTGGTTCAACATATTTGTGTGAATCAGCATTTGCCTTCTTAAAACAAACAAAAAATAAACACTGTTCTACCTTGACAGAAGCTCATACATTGGATTCTGTAAAGGTGGCAATTTCCAACTACAAACCTGATTTTGCTAATCTAGCGGAAGACGCAAAGACGCAATGCTCACACTAATGTAAATAAGTAGTTACTAAGAATAATATTCAGTATCATGTTTTCCCGCTTAATAAAATAAAAATAGAACAAAATAGAGTACTGAACTATGCTGTTTCGTTCAAAATTTCAAGCAGTATGTCATTGGTCGATCGCACAGGGTTTCGTCAGCAAACAGTAGATCTTGTGTCTAATAAAGTTGGCCACCCCTGCTCTAGACGAAAGGCAGAATAATTGCTTGAATACAGAACATGGACCATTTCTCTCCAGTTTCTTAACAACAATTTGCTCTCTCCTTCCGATGACCTCGCCGTTCAGGAGTCACAGACACCGTGTTTAGAAATAAAATGTTGTAACTGACACTTCCCAGAGGGATTCTAAGATAAGTGGCGAAGCGGAGGTCGTTTTCTGAGAAAATGTCTACGCAACCGCCGCCCACTGTGCTATAGCTGCCGTTGTCATGACAACGTCCAGCAGCAAACAAAGGGCTTTCTTCTATTTGTAGTCCGGCTTCTTGTATTCTCGGCAACGTGACGAACCGAACCGCGCTTCCATAACTTTCCATTCGTAACATCTCCAACCTCTCGCTTCATCCTTTGCTCGTTAAATCGATGCAGCGGTTGTAGATCGTAACTGATCCTTTATTATGCCACCGGGATTCAGAAGTATAGCCCCAGTAGCTAATGTTTTACTAAGCCATAGTATCGTCCTTTTCGATTACTGCGTTAAACGTATACAGGGGACGACGAGTCAATATGCATCAACTACAAGCATAGTCAAAGCTCCTAAATAAAGAGTTGCTAATATAACAGATCTATGGGTGAAATGATTCTTGCACCAGTTCTGTCTTTTACATTGAACCACTCAAACCACAGGAATCAGTTTACACCGTAGTGCAGATACGAAAAAATAAATTTCATGGAAAGTACTACATCATCCTCATCTTCTGCGCTTTTTCCATTGCGTTGTTTATAAATGTAGCGACTTTTACAAGAAACTAGTTTTGGAATGTACACACTTTGACAATAAATTTGGCCGCCGCTGAAAAATTCTATCACTTTTATTTTGCACAATCTGACAACAATGGCATCCTAAGAAACAGTAACGCAATACTGCCTTGCCAGTATTACATTACTGTTTCCTGGGATGACATTGATGTCAGATTTTACAAAATAAAAGTGATAGAATTTTTCAGCGGCGGCCAAATTTATTGTCAAAGTGTGTACATAAATCAAGCCTGTGTACACTATATTCTACTCTGAACCACAAAAGTTCTGGGAACATGTGTAATGGAGTGGTATTAAAATATTTTAAACCTTGTTTTCACCACCGGAATAATAATAAAATGTAAACTCATTTTATTCCATGCAACTAGTACGAAAAGAAAATAGAAAACTAAAAACGATGGCCACGAAGGTTCGAAGACTAAAATTTGACCAAATACGTTCAGTCCATTAGTAAACTTGATAGTGAAGGATAAATGTAACTATAGCGATCAAGTTACGGGTTTCTTAGAACTTTTTTATTTATTTAGAATATGGCCAATTATAGACCTTTTGGAACCTAACACTACAGTACATGCCTTTCTTTTCCTTCTGTTCCCAGACCCGTCCGGGCATCCAGATTTGGGTTTTCCATGGTTTCCCCAAATCACTCCAGGTGAATGCCGGGATGCTTCCTTCAAAAGGCCATGGCCGAATTCCTTCCCATTCCTTGCCCCCATCCTTTCCCGTCTCTAAAGACCACGTTGTTAAAAAGGGACGTTAAACTGTTAAAAAAAAAAAAAAAAAAAAAAAAAAAAAAAAAACTGTTCCCAGAACTTCTTCATGCGAACACTGGTTGTCTTTCTTTGCTCATCTGACGTTGTAATTTTGGTTGGACTACCGGAAATTGAGCATCGTCTATTATTCTTTTTTAGGCTTCTCTGTTGTTCTTTGATTCTGAGTCTTTCCAAACACACATTTGTTTCTTTTAGCCATCCTATTGCGTTTGTTTTTAATTTAGAAAGGCAGTCCAACAGTTTCTCGGTCGAAGTACAGCTGTCTATTCTACATAAATGTTCGAAAAATTTTAGTCTTCTTTTTCTAATTTTGTCTATGTTCTTGTATAGATCATCATTATCTCTTTTTCTCCAATATTTAGCTTGTTCTTTTGAGACCCTAAAATTTTCCTAAGTGTCGTCCTTTATTTCTTCTCCAGTTTCTTGCTTTTTCCTACTTTTATTTAATGCTGGGCATTTTAGTGCACATATGCCTCCGGTTTAAATTATTGTTGCACGTTATGATTTTTTCCTGGAATGATATTGCTTTTTTATTGTATTGGTTTCGCGTCACCTTCCTCATAATTTCCTTTAATGGTTGTACTGTCCAGTCCATTTGATGTCCCTATTATGTTTCTAAACATTTTTCTCTATTTTAACTATGTGCAATGTATATAGTTCTTTCATAAAAAGATTTTTAATTCCGTTTTAGCTGCAATTTCATGGA
The DNA here is from genome assembly GCA_031002005.1 of Vandiemenella viatica. NCBI lineage: Eukaryota > Metazoa > Arthropoda > Insecta > Orthoptera > Morabidae > Vandiemenella > Vandiemenella viatica. The sequence continues at coordinate 289,779,308 of JARYHS010008074.1, forward strand.
AAATTTCTGCTATTATTTTTTAACATCTGTTTCTATTTAGGAAATTATTGCAACATCATCAGCAAAAGTAAGAGAATCTCTAATCTTCCTGTTCCTTTCCCACGCGGATTCTTTCGCTGTTCTCTTAGTGTTTTTTTCCCTCTCTTGAGTGATTTTGTTTGCCACCAAACTGAAAAGGATCGGCGAAAATCCGTCACCCTGACGGACTCCTTTATTAAATTTGAGGATTTAGAAATTTCAGCAAAGAGCTTTTGAAGTCATATCTGTAACAGTCTATTCAAACCATTTTTCTGGTGTCTCAACTATTTCCATTTTTCTTAACGTTAAGAAAATATTTATTCTGTCTATGGAGTCGCAAGCTTTTTCTGAAATGGAAAAAGGTGATTATTGTTTTGAGGTTCCGTATTGCTTTGATTCTCGAGGATCGTTTCTTAGATATATTAAATAGGATGCATCAAAAATAATGGCTTGATCAGCTTCAAATAGACAACTACACCCGAAAAAGCTCAGGTTGGTGTTTGGCGTGATCTAAAAACAAAAGGATATTCGAATTGCGCAGGGTCTGGTGAGGGAAAAAGATCTTAAAATCTCAGCGTGCGGTATTAGATAACTTCCGAGTTACTATTCTGAACAACGCGTAGTGTTTAAGCGTTATAGGATTATTTGTGTGAAGCTCCTCCGACTCGCCCCTTGAATCACTTCCATACCGTTGAGTTTTGGTATCTATGGATCAACTCTCAGGATCTGTGTAGTAACAGCTACTCTGGAAGAATACTAGATCAAGAAAAAGAATCGAAATTTTCTTGCTAGAGTTTAATTCTCCCCGCAACGAACGAGTTCTGCAATAACAGCATTAATTTTCACAATATTTGCCATGAACTAAATTTAACCATGGTATTTATGAAAATAATAAATTCGTTATTTCATTTCCTACTGCCAATTACATTCTGTGCTATAAAATGAATAAAAAATTACATCTCGGAATATATTTCTACCGACAGATGTTGAAAATGAGGTACTCTGAAAGTAACAAGAGGTGAAACCAAGCTCTTAAAATGAGAAAGTCAGATTGATATATATATATATATTAACAAAGACAAACTTCGCAATATCAGAAATAATAGAAGAACTAAGTTTTAATAGTTATTTTCTGAAACAGAGAAGTTTTTGGTTACTTTGTAATCTTTCAACTGGTGGGAAGTATTTGCCCGTATTTTTTCACAATTATTTTCATGTCAGTTTCGGTGTTTGATCCTTAAAGTATCCTGACTGAAGGAGAAAAGAAGAAATAAAGATACGAATCGTAATAATCTGTTTCAAGCATTCAGAATATATATATATATATATATATATAAATCAATGAATGCAACCGATAATCAGTTTGAGTGCAGCCTAATGGCTCATATGATTCAAAATTCAACAGACTCTGCAAATTGGATATTGGTTTGCTTCTGGCGCTGCATAATGTAGTTTTATACGTTTTCCATTTATGGAACAGGATGATTTTGTATAAATTAAATGTTGAAATGAGTGTTTCCCAGAACAGTGCTGAAAAGTACAGCTTCGCCGAACATGGCGATAATGCGTGCGCTGCGGAGTGTGTTTAATGCATACTTGGAAAGCCGAACTCGCCTGTTGAAGGTTCGGAGCGACTAATGGAGCTACCAGCGATTACCTCTCCCCTAAATGTACCAGTGAGAGGGTGAAATCAGCTCAACTGGCTGTCAGACATTACATTTTGTGTTTAATACCAACGAACTGATTCTGAAATAATATCTATTAACTAAAGTGTACAGAAAGTACAGATAACGTAGAAAAATAAAAATTACAGGTTTTAACGAGTGTTTGCATTTTTAAGTTTTAGGAAGGTATTCTTGTTTTATTTGACACGTTTTAGGCGTTTCCTTTACTGTGATACTTCAGCTATTCAAACTCTAATTGATTACTTTGTGACATCATTACGACTGACTTGAGTCGTTTTATTCAGACAGTTTCTCTTCCCTTGATTTCTTTCAACACCCTGTAGAAATACTGTTTAATTATTTCTATCGTGGCATAATATAGCAAGATGATGATTAGAATTTATTGCACTATCACCACTTATTGTCTTCTGTTCTGACCATGTTTTACCGGCAATCGGTACTTCGTAAGCTACAGGGAATTATTCAGGTATAATTTTAAGACGGTAGCCTGGTTTGGTGGGGTTGGAATTGTTCTATAAAAGTTTCTTAATTGCACGAACACACTCAAAGTATGTCAACGTCAAAACACCATTTATTGCACAGATTTTCAGCAATTACATCCCGACCACCAAACCATATTTATTTTTCTCTTGTACTTGACAGGTAACAAGGATTGCCCTGAATAATAGTTCCCGAAGATTGCTTGTTCTTCGCGAGTGTGAACTTTCTTTAACCTTTCACCAATAGAACAACACTGTATTTCTTCCTACAGTAGTGGATGACAAGCACAATTAACTGTCTTTAAATGTACATAATATTCACTTGGCACTTAACCGACGCGGTAGCTCGTCCGAAGACTTCCTTTAACACGAGGATGCTTTACAGTTCGGTACAATCACGTTTTCCTGCACTCACGTTTACCGCAACTCGCGCCATAGCACATATGACACTACACTCGATCGTTACAATCGATAGTCGACTTCACACTCATTGATCAACTTTTACATCAAGATTGGCAGGTGCGATAACTATCGTAATGTGACAACCCGTGCTGCTAACTGACAAAATTACGCAGCGCTTAATATTGATACTTCGTCTCCTGAAGAGTCCACCGGTTCATATTCCTAAGGAAACATAGTATGAACGTGGTAAGAATACGAAACATGTAAATAGGATAAGGTTATTAGGAAATGCAATGAGAGATGGGAGAATGTGCCTCGAATATGATCAAGATGGTTTATATTACATTTGACAGAACAGTTATTAACTGTATCTTAGATTATTATTACGGAAGAAAAAACTAAAAACGTGTTTCTTCGGTATCATTCTCGTCTTCTGCGTTTCCGTGAAGCAGTCTCCACTTGAGGCATGATTAAACAACGTGGCTCTTCACTTCTAATGAGACGGTACAAAAAACTCACTCGCTGTATACTTTGTATCTCGTTAGTCACTTCGTACATAAAAAATCGTGAGGCAGTAAAGCTGTAGCCTTTATTTGCCGAACTGGGTTCAATTAAGTCAAAAGCTCTATAGTGTCGTATATTTTCTCAGGCTAAATTGAAAACAGTATTAACCGTGTAAGTGTAAGTCAAGCCTATCAGAAAGCGCTATAACAAACTACACGAGGAGGATAAGAACCGACGTAACACTTACTATTATGATAATTACTATTAATGTCGCTGTATCAGCATAACACATCACCGTAACTAGCAACGACCGTGCGGTTTCTTCATTTATTAAATAATCTACTGCGTTTTAAATAAAATTAAGTAAAGTAAATTTGTGTTGTCTTGCGACATGGTCACAGTTTCAACTTGTTACACAATCCGCCTCTGTCGTCGTTGGAAAACGTGAAATCCGAACCACGGAGCGTCGTGGCGTAGCTCATCTCCTCAGCATACTGGCCACAATGCGATGTTTTTGCCAATGAGATACTTCGAAAAGGAGACACCAGCCTTTGCTCGTGCGAATTTCAACATTCTGAATTCATTATCCTACTTCACAACGCCAATAGCGGCAGCGTCCCACGATTCTCCTTTTACTGGTGTCGGTTGTTGACTTTTTTGACACGACTTTCTATTTATGTCATAGCTTGTCATGTCTGTCATCCGATTAGGCAAAGCCCGTCTGTTGTTGTTGTTGTTTTTTTTTTTTTTTTTTAACGCCAGGGTTCCTACACACTTTCACATATCCAATTAATTTTTACCTATTTCTAATGCTCCCATCATAACGACAGTAATAACTCATGTGTTTCCAACTACTAGATCACGTCTGTTAAAAGATGAAACGATAGAGTCTACATGAGTTGTATATCGAAATTTGATACATATATTATTCCTTCCTCTTTTGCAGGTTCAACAATTTTGCCCATCACGTTAACCTCCTTGCTGTCATAATATGTGTTTGTTGTTGGTCAATTGTTAAAGTAGTAATTATCTCATAACGCCAGTGCAGCTATTGTTTATTCTCCGTGATGTCAACGAACAAACTTTCATGTATAATGTTTAATTCTGTATGTACTTGAGTAATGTTGAAAATAAATTTGCATATAGCTAAGTACGAGGTGTGTTAGAAAAGTAATGAGACTGATTTCATACTAACCAAAGTTTTTATTATTTTCAAACAACAATGTTATCCCCTTCAAAGTAGTTCCCTTGGGCAGCTATACATCGGCGGAGTCGTGATTCCCACTCTTGGTAGCAGCGCTGGAAGTCTTCAATTGGTATGGCTTTTAACTGGTCGGTCACAGTCTTTTGAATGTTCACTAGAGTTCCAAAATGACGTCCTTTTAGGACATGTTTCAATTTCGGGAAGAGGAAAAAGTCACAAGGACTTAAATCAGGTGAATAGGGGGGTTGAGGAACAACAGTAATGCATTTCGAGGTCAAAAATTCACGGATGAAAATGGCCGTGTGACACGGAGCATTGTCATGATGAAGCATCCACTTGTCTGCAATTTCTGGTCTCACACGGATCACTCTTTTCCTCAACTTTTCAAGGACACTGATCATCCTTATTGTTAAACGACGGTCTGATCTCACAAGAGCCCTCACAAGATTAATGTTTTCGTCAGTTTTTGAAGTTGAAGGTCTCCCTGAGCGAGATTCATCTTCAATGTGTTCTCGGCCTTCCAAAAATGATTTGTGCCAGCGGAAAACTTGTGCTCTCGATAAGCACTGTTCCCCATAGGCCTGTTTCAACTTTACAAAAGTCACACTCACGGATTCACCAAGTTTAAACACAAAACTTTATCGCACAACGTTGCTCTAAATTCCGATGCTCCATTTCTGTGACGCACAATGAAAACACAACTTTATTAATGGCGCTGTCAAAACTAATGTGTTAACTGTATGGAGTTGCCCCTTCAAAGTAGTTCCCTTGGGCAGCTATACATCGGCGGAGTCGTGATTCCCACTCTTGGTAGCAGCGCTGGAAGTCTTCATTGGTATGGCTTTTAACTGTCGGTCACAGTCTTTTGAATGTTCACTAGAGTTCCAAAATGACGTCCTTTTAGGACATGTTTCAATTTCGGGAAGAGGAAAAAGTCACAAGGACTTAAATCAGGTGAATAGGGGGGTTGAGGAACAACAGTAATGCATTTCGAGGTCAAAAATTCACGGATGAAAATGGCCGTGTGACACGGAGCATTGTCATGATGAAGCATCCACTTGTCTGCAATTTCTGGTCTCACACGGATCACTCTTTTCCTCAACTTTTCAAGGACACTGATCATCCTTATTGTTAAACGACGGTCTGATCTCACAAGAGCCCTCACAAGATTAATGTTTTCGTCAGTTTTTGAAGTTGAAGGTCTCCCTGAGCGAGATTCATCTTCAATGTGTTCTCGGCCTTCCAAAAATGATTTGTGCCAGCGGAAAACTTGTGCTCTCGATAAGCACTGTTCCCCATAGGCCTGTTTCAACTTTACAAAAGTCACACTCACGGATTCACCAAGTTTAACACAAAACTTTATCGCACAACGTTGCTCTAAATTCCGATGCTCCATTTCTGTGACGCACAATGAAAACACAACTTTATTAATGGCGCTGTCAAAACTAATGTGTTAACTGTATGGAGTTGTAACTCAGACTGAGGAAGTGGAAGGGATCAACAATCAGATTTAGCATCAGCCAATAGACACAACAATGCCAGATCTCCCGCAGTATTGCCAATCTCATTACTTTTCTAACAAACCTCGTACATTTAAATTTCTACAATGAGGTGTGCTAGCGTTGCACATAATCTTTTTTGATCTCATATACCAAAATAATAGAAGAAAATCGTGCTCCTTTGCTTTCTCCCAGTAAAATCTCGATTGACCCTCCTGGCTGTGCACACTTCAATTTTCTATTACTTAAAGTATGATCGTAACAAAAGAATATAGTCGAGGCTCGACTCGTAACGGCACATGTAAACCATATATATATGTAGTGCCTGAAAGCTAGCTAGAGGACGGAATAGGTATATTTCTTCAAAACTGAAGGCCCGTGGTATATGGCGTGAGAATTCCTATAAACGTTGGCTACTCGAAAGTTGTTTGCCTGGGACCAAGTATTTCTGTGACGAACTTTCTTGGAAGAAGCCAACCTGTAAATGAATTCCTGGAGAAGGCGGTCGGCAACAGAAAGCACAGCGAACAATGGGCCGAGGAAGGTGAGTCAGCAGCGACGGAAACCACCTGCCTTGGCTCTCGAACGGGAGCAATCAGGACGAGAACCACGTGCAGGAATCAGTATGCCGCCTCATTATCCAAGGTGAGCCCGCTCCTACTCTAGAGTAACCGACGCACCTCAATAGGTGACTTGTCCGGTACAATGTCGGAAATAGAGAGCCGTATTAAATGAAGAACCTATCTTCGTGGCCGATGTGGTCGACACACAGCGATCGCGCCCGGAGCTCGACGTGGGGATAACTGTCTCGAGTCCTCCTAGTGGCAAAGAGGAGGGAATACTCCTTCGGGACGTGGCCATTATGCAAGGAGAGATGGCGGTACACAATTCCTATTATCTAATCACCACACTGTGCCGCCTGGTGGCTCAGTAGGTAAGGAGATCGAAAGATTCACAGTTTGAATCCTTGTCTCGCCGGGGGTTTTCATAGGTCCTTAATCCGACCTTCACCTCTGGCATAGTGTAATGTTAAGTACGCCAGAAAGCTTCCGTGGTTCGGATTCAACGTTAAACTGTAGGTCCCATAAACCCGTTAGGATTAGCGGGTAAGTATAGGCGGCTACGATAGGGACAGATTGCGCTGCCGATAAGAAACTCTGTCACCAAGTCATTATGACCACATGGTTTACTTTACCACCATACCCGGTACCAAAGTCCCAATTAAAACCCACATACCCTTGTAACGAGAGTATGCGACTCTGTAGACGAGTTGTCAGTCGGACAGGGACGTTAAGCTAGGCGGCTCTCGGAGTCTTCGGCAGTATTCCATTTACGATCCTCATACAAACAGCTCGCTACAGAACGTCTGAACACGCACGTCATAGCAGTAAACAGTAACAATTATGGACGCTTTCACACAGAGAAAAGCACAGAGTAATCACACTGACACACCACGCCTATTTAACGTTTAGTACGGTCATTGTTGGCATCTCGGGTTCGATCCTTGATCCAGTCATCATGATTTCGTGTTTGCGTTGTTTACCGAAATCACTCGGGTTGAATCTCGGGACGGTTGTTTCATGCAGACCATTACCATGCCGTTCGTTGTACAAAATCCTGATTCTTGTAACGCCATTTCGTTTATCGCCTAAAGTACGAACGTATGATACAATTTTAAAGTAAGTATCAACAATGAACGCTGCAACTAGATATTGAACTCCCATGCTTTTATGTATTTATTTAGTTAAACTGGGACATCTTTTGAAAAAAACGTTTTTAAATCCCTTATCTTATATTTGAACAATGATTTCTAACATGTATTCTGATAAAGTTTGGAAGTCTCTAAAACTTTTTACGATTTTCAACTTTTCATATAAAAAACTATTTCCCCAGTCTTTGGTATTAATGTCAACGATAACGGTAAAAGTCCACTAAAATGTAAAGGGGGAAAATGGGTGTTTAGGGAATTTGCTCTAGAGCAAGCGTATCATCGCAATTAAATTAAGTAAGAACAGCAGATATAATACGCAGAAGAAAAAAACTAAAGAAACAATTATGTTTGTAGGTTAAATAACTAATATTTTAATGGTCATGAATTATTTCCAATCTTAAGTCAATCCAAATCATATGATTCTAAATTCTCCTTAGTATCGTCTAACGATCAGAAGGATCTTGCGATTCTGTAGTGAGGAAGTATTCCTAAAGATAACCTGAAGGAAAAACGCAACGAAATTCTATTATTTACGACTATAATCTCATTTAAAAAAGTGGGGTTACTTTACTTTTTGGCTTGGTTCATTCTTTAAGCACAAATTTTTAACGTTTTATTACATATATTTGAAAATCAAGGTGAATTTTTTTTTAAACGCTGACTTATTCCATTCGTTTAAGTTAAATTACCCGCAAAATTTTCAAAGATATACTGTAACAATTGGAAGTATGTATCGCAACAAATTTATTTTGTTCAGACAGTGTTATTTACAAATCAAATCCTATCTCGAGTAAAACATGTTCGTAACAATGCGATTAATGGTAAAACGTGAATTATGAACTGTAATTACTTCTGGAACTGAATTAAGTTCCCTGTATTCCTGGAAACTCTTTAAACTTAAGTTTCTTTTCAATTCTGAGAGCTCTCGATTGCCTTATTCAAGATTCGGAAGTGTGATTAATTAAATGTTACTCAGAATTTCTTGAGACTTTACGCATGGAAAGTAAAAATATAAATCTTTTCTCTCTTTATTACTGAAGGTAAATTAACTTCAGTGCTTAAATTAACAACGGCTTTCTCAGCTCAGCCATTGTGAAACGTTTTCTGTTATTAATTTATTCATACTTTCAGCTAGTTTTATAGAGAACCATAATATTTTGGCATAAATAAAATTGTTTGAATTGAAAAAGTTTATGGTTTATGCTATTTTAAATGACAATATTTCCACGAATGTCAATTTTTTATTTTAGATTAAAAAATATTTGATTCTGATAAGATCAGAAAAATAACGTAGAAGGCTATTTTATTCGGTATCCCCCACCAACCGAACGCGTAGGGGGAAGTAAAGCGGCGGACGGGCGAAGGGTGGTAACATTATTGCCAAATATACTGACCGGCACTGCAACCCAAGGAATTAACTACTTTTCAGAGGGATATGTCTTTCGGTAACACAAACTATTACAGTACTTCAGAACCTATTTATCTGTAGAACGACGAAGGCGTGAATGGAAAACGATCGAGTTTCATCACTGTAATAACCTTGAAACAATGGCTTCTTTCAACAACAACCTGAAAGTTGCGCTTTTATCTTTGTGAAAGCCTTAGTTAAATTTATTTTGCTTGGTCGGATGACTGTGGCAATAGAGATAACACCCAGTACAAACTTTACTTACAGCTGCACCGCTCTGTTGTCGAATTTTATCATTACGTACCTGCAACAAAGAAAACAGAATATTGGAACAATTAGATAGTACAAAGTGATAGTCAGGATTTAAACATTAAACTTGTAGTTGTTTAAGCAAATAATAAATTGGAGAAACATATCTTAAGGAGAAAATTTGCTTTTCTTTTGCTATAGACAATTCATTGTAATATTGTTTCATGAGAGTAAAAATCTATGAATAAATAAAAATGAATAATGAACTTTTGTTCCCTCCTACCAACAGCTTTCGATGTTAATAAACTAAAGACATCTGAAAGAGGTATAAAATAAGTAGTTAGGATTTTATAGATTCTTTCCATTCAACATTAGCGGAGAGATGTAATGAGGCTCCTTTCTATTGAAATACAATGAACGGTTGTCCTTCTTGGAGATGAATCATTAACCAGAGCCTCAAACACATCATGTGGGTCTGACCCACTTAACTGTTTACTGCTTCCACTGAAACTAAGTCAAGCACTATAGCAGTCGCTTGCAGTCCATCAATGTCATGTCGACTCGATATTCTGAACATCGGCAGTTTGCTGCTTACTGAAAACAGTTAAGTACTACATGAGAAAGACAATGCACGTACCCTTAAAATAACTACAATCTCCCAAAGAATAAAGGAAGCATTTGAGTCGGAACAGATAGTCAACCTAACTTAACTGTTAACAGAACGAAAAGAGTAATTAAAAGGATTGCAACTTTCAATTTACATGTAGATAATTTCTAAATATTGTATTCATTACGCACTAAAGCAAATTCAATAAATGGCTGTCAAATATTGTATCACTGCTCGAAAATCAAACTTTAAGAAGGTACTGCACCACTTCGATCGTTCGTCAAAGCCACTACCACTTACTGATTGAGGAAAAGGGATCAACATCAATATCTTGTATTGGAATATAGTTGAAGAATACAGCGTCATATTTTACAACAATCATTCCCAGTGACAAAGCCTAATCATTTCCGTACATCAAACTGATTATTGTTTGTTGCTTTAATTTTGTGTCTGTGTTAACGGAAAGAAGTACACATCATAATCTTTTTATGAACTGCGTTAAATTTGTAACAGTGTTCTACTTGTGATATATGTGTTCAAGAGGCAAGAATATCAAACTCTCGAATCACAGAATATGGAAGATCAGCTGAAACATTCCGTAGTAAAGCAGGTGAGTTGGCGCAGTTTTTGCTCCTTCTCTTCTCAGTCCAGTGCGATGTTGCTGTAAGCACTGAATTTCTTCATTTGTTCCTGAAACTGTTTATGTATCAAGTAATGCTGCAAAGGTTTGCAGACAAAACAATTTTCTACAAGAAATTTTGCATTTTGGACAATGCCGATACACGGGCCCCATGAATTTACCGACCAAAGAAGCACCCTGTGATTGCTTCAACTATGTATATACTGTAGTAGCGTGCTGATCTCATGTTGCTAGGGTTTCAGTTTCGAGTCCAGGCTCGGGCATGGGTAGATTGGATTAAGATTTGTGTCCGTCATGTGTTATAAATGCTGGAGCGTAGCTGACGATATATTACTTTTAGACTGGAATAAACAAATACAAACCATATATAGCCGGCATGGGCAAAGTAATTTTTTAAAACTGTTTTATAGAGGTACTATTAATAGTTTAACTTTGAGTGAACAGGTGTCGAAAGCAGGATCTCCACAACACTAGGCTAGCTCGTAACGCGCACGCGATTTAAAACATTAGAGAGGTTGTTCCCCACGACTTTCCGCCACGGTGAGTCATACCTCGTGGTGGTAGAGTGGTTTGGCAGACGGAAGTTTTTCCCCCACATCCGCGATACGAGTTTTCATGGGAAATCCCCAACTGCAGGATGCTTACAAAGCACAATTACACGCTGGATTTTGTGTACAATACAATACAATCATTTTCCATTGATCCCAATATAAGAGACTGGCTCTGTGAGATGTGGAAAGTTGTCAATTTACAGATAAACAATTGCAGAACAAAATAATAAGTACACCACTAGATGTACAGTCATAGTATACATGGTACATTAAACACTTCCATTACAAAATAATACATACACCAGAAGATGTACGGTCATAGCATATATGGTACATTAAAAAAAATCCATAACAAAATAATACATACACCACAAGATGTACAGTCATAACATATATGGTACCGTAAACAATTATATGACAAACTAAATACATACACCAGGAGATGTACAGTCATAGCATACATGGTAAATTAATTATGTGAACTATATTTACACAAGATACTGACAGTTATTTTTTAGATAACTTAGAAATAAATTCTTCGACAGAGTAGAAGGAGTTGTCAATTAAAAATTCTTTCAATTTTTTCCTGAATTTAACTGCTTATTCTTTTTAAGTTGGACCATAGTGTTGATGAAAGGCAATATACTTTTTGACTAGATCTGTACAGTTCTTCGGCGACGAGGTCATTAGAGCCGGGTGAAAAAAAAGGACGGGAAGGAAGTAGCCGAGACCTTTGCGAAGAAAACATCGTAAACTGATTTTGGAAAACTTTAAGAAATCGAAATGTGGGTGACAGGATCGGGGATTGAAACCACGTTTCCCAAATACCAAGCCCAAGAAAAACAAAGGAAACTTAATCGTCAAAAATAGCTACCAGTTATTACTAATCTTCGGATTTATAGTTTCTCTATAGCCAAGAAGAAAACTTTTCACTTTTTACAGTACAATCGTCTTGATTTTCATATAACAAACTCAATGTGTTCTTTATCATTTTTAAAAGTATTTTTTCATACTAGACTATATCCTTATAAGCAGTGAAGTTAGTCTGATCACTTATAGGTAGTTTGTTTGTACAAGATGATTGTGTGGTGATGATGTGTTATTCTTTTATTACGACGTTTGTCGATTATGCACGAAACATACAAAATGGGTGTTAACTAGCGAACAACTTGGTGTAGCTGAATCTAAAGACGATGAAGAATTAGAGTAATGGAAACTGACTAAAACCATGCTGTTCCCACCCCACCCCGGAGGACGAATCCAATTCGAAATTAGTAGTACTAGTCTCTAACAAATGTAGCGTGAACTGCAAGCATTAGTGATGGACTGCCTCACTCTATCAACGAAGGGGTTAACTTTTGGACTCAAGTTGCTAACGTCACGGGTTCGGTCGGGTGCAGCCTCGTACATGGACGTTTTTATCAAGTATTATGTGCATCGTATGCCGGCTGAACCGACTCCGAACGAAATTCGAGATGCCAGAGTAGAATCAACAGAATAAGCAGTGGTAACAGGCTGTATGGTCAAGCGGTTAAGTACCACCTTTAAAATAAAAAAAAAGATGGGAGTTGGCAGTTGTAGCAACTCGAGGTATTTGGCAATGAATTCGATTTTCATTTGTATTGTTTCAAAAAATGTTGAGTAACATCTGGTGCTGTGAGCTTTTGATTTAACTCGTCTGTAAAAATTAGGATCGAGTCACTTGACTGACTGTTTTAAATTCGGATTTAACGTTACCAATTAAATATCCAATTACCCCTATAAATTTTTCAAGCGCACAGGAGATTCAAACGTCAGAAAAGCGTTGGTCACGATTAGTTGTGATGATGAAGGCTGGGTCGGTGAGGTTGGTGATTGCTGCATTAGCGTCCGGACAGTGACTGATGAGCGTGGTGCGCGATGTAAATTATTGCCCGCAGAGGTTGTGTGGTCACCACTAGTACATCATGAACCCAGCTGCATTAGCAACTGGAATAGACAGTAATGGTTCGTTTCTCTGGAAACTATCTTACTCGTACAATAACTTTTACAATTTGATATTTTATCACATAACACTAACGCCGAACGGTTTGTAACGGAGTTTGCGTCATTAGTGGTAGATTCCCGATCATCTGAAGATACTGAATGCATTGATTACTCAGTTTGTAATCACAACCAACTAGATATCTTAGAGAAAGTTGCAGTATTAATTTTTGTAGAATTTTTAGTGTTGACTGTTAGCATTAGACTTTTAAACAAACTTAAAATATTGCATAAAATTTCCTGTTAAGGTCCAGGTCAAAGTTAAATGAATAATGGCATATACAAAAACTCTCTCCAAGAAGGTACATTAGAAATAGTACAAATATTAAATTCTTAAAAGAAAATTAACCGTAAATTTGGAAACGGGGTCGAAATTAAACCAGGGGAACAAGGCTGTGTCATAGAATAAATTCAGACGACGACAAAGAAAACCTTAGTGACACATTAAATGAAGGAAATTAACAATGCAAATTCACTGGCAAGCAATTGCGAATGGTGCAGCAACGCAGACGATTGAGAATACCAGCTGCCACTTCTAAAATGGGGGAGATTTAATGAACTGATTCTTTCGCGCGAGGAGAAACTTTAAACTTGTAATGAATTAATAAGTATAAAGTGTCAGTGTTATTAGACACCGAGTATTCGTACAGTATCTGCGAGATGTTGGCGGTGCGGTGGGGTTCAAACAGACAACGTGACAACGAAACGCCCAGATTTACACGTCAAGTGGGCGACTAAACCTTCTTCCTGGCTTGGGCAATCAGTGGATTTATTGCCCATCATAAATAGCTAAGGTTCGCTTTCCATTTGGGCACGTTTCGGAAAAGACCCGCCAAAAGTGCCGTTAGCTAGTGCCGGCAACCAAAAAAGTCCTTAGTGCGAAACGGTAAATCTTCGTTCACGACGGAAGCTTATGCAATCAGTTCCACCCTGTAAATGACCCTGAGAAATCTCAAATTGATCTAAATTTTTTTTAAATCAAATACATTCGACAATATGTAATTGCTTATATAATAATAAAATAAACTTCATGTTTGCGTAAATTTCACCATGCTTAAGTTTCAATAAATTGTACCCCCACTTTTCACTGATTCTAGTAAGTCCAGTAATATGTCATGTGACTAGCTGAAGATTCATTATCTACTATATAATTGGGTAAGCTCAATCATTCATTCAGTCAACTCGATAGCTATTGGCTGGAGTACGGTGTCACGTGTTACTCTTTGCTCGCAAAACAGCGTCGAGAGATATCATTAGAAGAAGTTCGTGGTTATGTCCACAATTTAACAGCTAAGCAACTGCTACAAAATTAGCTTCCATAATACATTCATTAAGTTTGCTTTTCGTGGTGTTTCGTAGTTAAAAAATATTGATAAATTTTGCGGCTGAAAAACCGTTGAAAAAAAGGAGGTTTACAAATGATGCGAAAGTCAAATTTAGGGGGGTATTTCGTCGAAAAGTGGGGGTATAGCCGCTCTTGGAAGCATGAGACTATTCAGGCAATTCATTTCTTCGGAGTTGCTCAACTGTTTAATAATATGGAATGTGAATTAAGTTTTCTGGCCGTTACAGATACTATGACTAATCATTATGAGTGTTTGCCCAGTCCCAATAAAAAAAACAACGTGATGCTTTCGAATTAAACAGGATTTTGTAGAGTGAACTTTAAGGGTCAAATACAAGTCAAGTTTGTATTTAAGCAATTATACGATTGCGTTATCGTCCCTGATCGTGTTTAATACCTACCTCTATTAATGCTTCCAAGTTCTTCAAGATTTTATTCACCCCGAAACACAGGCCAAGTTTTTATTTGGTCAAATCAGGAACTATTCTAGACCCGTAACGATACGCAGGAAAAAAAAAAAACGGTCACAGACTTGCACTAGCTATTAATAATATTCAAACTTGATAATTCTTATTGTTGTCGGAACAGTATGATCGAGAATTTACTTTTCTTAAAAGTAGACACGACAAACATAACTGTTTTGTGGGTTGTTTCTGCCTTGCAACTAAGCAAAATGCTTTTGATGGCATACGAGTTTCGCCTTTATTCAAGGCATCATCAGTGCCCTAGATAAACATATATACACATATATATACAATACTGTTGTTTGATTTTTGTACAGTTTTCTAAAAATATTAAGTAGGTACTTACAGTTTTTATATATTCATTAACACGCACAAGTTCGTGTTTCCATACCAGCTACTCTTTTTGTACTATCACTACTGTCCCAAGTTTGTGTAGGCTGCATTTTAGGTAATTTCACCGGCCACGAACTGTATATATAGTTATTTGTTGTTGTTGACATCGAAAAGTCGTGAGCCAAAGATTATGTGTTGTGTAACTATTTGTTATTTTGATTCTGCGGTCATTAGCTGTGTGTATTTTGTGGCGGTATGTTTGATTATAGGATATGTGTTATTTATTCCTGTTTTAATGTTTTGAACAAGGTTTGGTTCGTTAGGTGTATGTATTCATTCATAACTTTTTTACCATTATTGATTGCTTTTTGTATTTGAAGGTTTTCCTGAATTGTCAGCATATTTTTGTTGTGATTATTAATCTTTAGTATTTGCATATCTGTTTGTATATTAGTGTGTGCATGATTGTGTTGTAACAAGTGTTCGGCGAATGTTGAGTGGTTGGTACATCTGAGGGCTCTCAGGTGTTCCTTGTATCTGGTCTCAAATTTTCTAGCTGTTTGTCCTATGTATACAGTGTCACACTGCTGGCATGTTAATTGGTATATTCCAGATTGGTGGTATTTGTCTGTAAATGTACCTCTGTTAAACTGTTTTTGGATAGTGTTTTTGGTTCTAAATGCTATTTTTATTCCCATTTTTCTAAAGACGTTCGCTATTTTGTGTGTGTTTGTGTTTTGATATGTCATAATGTACCAGTGTTTGTTGTCTTTTTGTGTGATGGATTGTAGTTTTATGTGGTGATCATTGGGTGTTTGATTTATGTTATTGTTTGTTTGTTTTCTGATTTTTTGGTTAAGCTTTTCTACTGTGTTACTATTGTATCCGTTGTTCTCAGCTATGTGTGTTATGCTGTTTAGTTCCTTGTTATAGTTGTGCTTAGTGAGGGGTATTTGATTCATCCTGTGTAACATATATCTGAGTGCTCCCTGTTTCTGACTGGAGGGGTGATTGGAGCTTTGGTGGATGATTATGTCAGTGTTGGTGGGTTTCCTGTATATGCTAAAACTGTGCTTGTTGTCAATCTTTTTGACTGTAATGTCTAGGAAATGTAGTTGGTTGTTTGTTTCTGTCTCCATAGTAAAACTGATATTTTTCTGTTTGTTGTTAATGTATGTGTGAAATTCTTTTATGCGTTCTGGTGGTTCATTTAGGAGGCAAATTACATCATCTACATATTTATGCCAATAGATTACATTATATTGTTTACTGGGGACAATGGATTCGAATATTTCATTTTCTGTATAATCCATGAAGATGGAGGCCATTATTCCAGATATTGGGCTCCCCATTGGTAATCCTTCCTTCTGTATAAAGTAGTCATTGTTGAATTCAAAATAATTTTGTGCTGTGACTAAATTTAGTAGGGCCAGTATTTCTGTTATGAGGGCTGAGGGCATATTGCTGTGTGTTGTCAAGTTTATGTGTATTTGGTCTATTGTTTGGTTTACAGGGATTTTTGAAAACATGCTTACTACATCAAATGATATAATAGTTGCTGCCATCAACTATTATATCAAAAGCATTTTGTTTAGTTGCAAGGCAGAAACAACCCACAAAACAGTTATCATAGCAACTAAGGACTTGGGCCGAAAAAATCACCAACATGTTACGACAAACATAATCGACGATAGCAGAAGTCTAGAGGAATTTGTGTTAGTCAAATTATGGAATTCTTTTTTGATAAATTTGCTGCTGGATATTACTTGAGAGAGAAAGGTAGGAAGAACGTCAGGAGACCAAGTCGTGAATCCTGTGACTGAAGAATGCGTTGAATTTTGCGAGGGTGAAGAGACAACTTTAACGAGGAGATTATCACTAACTTTTCCAGCAGAGTAAGGATCCTAACAACAGAAACAACTTGAGTGAATTCAGACTTTGATTATACAAGTGCTTTCCTTCACAGAGTTTGGCTGTTATGGCACTGCCCTAGTCTCCTCCCCACAACAGTGCCACCCACACAATGAAGCCGCCTGAGGTAATTAATCAGTGTATTAAAGACGCGTTAGGCGGGGCATCTTCCAGCATAATCTGTCAGATGAAAGGGCAGCTCATCTACTGTGCGTTTTTGTGAGGGTCTCGGCGGGGCGCTAGATGTAATGTGTATGAGAACTCCTCGCGCTGATGAGCCAGCCAAACGGGGTGAGATGGATGAGGGGCCTCGCCGCCTGATGAGAGTCCATTGTCACGTTAACTGGGTGTGGGGAGAGGCGTCGGGGTGCCGTTCCTGTAGTTTGTTTATTTTACCACTGTTATCGGATTTACCGCCTGCCCGGACTGCTTGATGGAAAAACGCAGCCAAGCGTTGACTGCAGTAAGACTCTGCGGGGATTCTCATTAACGGAGCGTGCAGACGTTTATTCGGCAGAGCAACGCTAATATGAGTTTCAAGTACAGCTTGCCACTCGCTGTATAACCATCAATATTATATACTGGTCACAAGCTCTCTAGCGTGACTGACAACAAGGCTCTTAAGAGTTTTATTAGTGGTAACATTTATCGATGTTACAAGTTTTTCGGGTAATCAAATTGTTTCGTACTTCGACTTATATTGAAAATCCATGTTTTTTAATCTTTACAATAGCTTCTTAAATGATAAAACGACCATGAATGAACTTTTATTTTTATTCATTTAAAACGACCATAAAACATTACACCGAACTTGTAATCTTGGTTGTCCGACATTACACCAAACTTATTTACAAAGACACAAACAAAAATTATTTGATAGTTAGTAATGAGTGACTCTGGGCACCTTCTACCTGCGCTCGTTGAAGGCCTGTATGTACAACAAAATTTCTCTGGGAGGGAGAACGTGTCTACCAGCCGATTCGAGTTGTGGTTACTTGTCCCAGAAAACTACCAATGACAAATCGAACAATCAGCTGTTATTAAAAAAAAATCTAAGAATTGTTATTTTACTCAAAGTTTAAAAAGAGTTGTCATTGTTGGTACTGAAAAGGAGGCATTGACCTTCTTAATAAACAAAATTGTGGAGGGAGAGATGGAAATTATTCTACAGATGGAAAGGGGCCTGGTATAAAAAAGTTTGTGAATCCCTAGATTAGATCGAGGCTTGCTCAGGAAGGAGGAATGGAGGGACTCAGCTGATTGGAGAAGGCCAGCTGGTGAGGAAATGGACCGGCTACGGTCCTTCGTGTCACTGCACCAAGTTGTTTCCTTTCTATTGTGGAATAGGCACTAAGCTACGCGTTGCCTTTCCGTCATTACTTTCAACTTAAAGTAGCTACCGGCTAGAAGAGTTTTAAAAAAAGCCTCCAAACATCGTGCGTCTTAATTCGATACTAAACAATAATGCAGAGGCTTGTACCGAATCCCTCATTCGTATTTACACGAGAATCAGTTTATCACACCTGAACTGCGACGCCAACATGGAGTCGTTATTCGTCTATTTCGGAATAAGAACTCAATAGAATTGTTAATGACTAATTTTCTACAATTCTATTAACTGTCGAAATGTTCTAGTAATTAAAATGAAATCGGTTCGCACTCTTTAGACCGGGAAGCCATTAACGCTTTCAGTACAGAGACATAGCAGTGTTACTCAAGCGAGATATGAAACAGAAAAAGATTTAATACAATAAAGGTGGCAAATGCTAATTTATGGTACATTTTTCAATGTAAGCCTAAGC
>JARYHS010008074.1:290520390-290572512 GCA_031002005.1 Vandiemenella viatica
GCCCGTGACACAAAAATCGGTTATAGAAAATTTATACTTTTTTCCTTTAAGGGTTGAATTCCAAAAACATTCTTTCTTAAAATATGATTTCACAAAGCTGATACATTAGTCCTTATATTCCTACTTCATTTATCGATTTTGGTTAGATATCCAGGAAGATAAATGGCTCGAGATACAAAAAACGCATTTTAGAAAAATTGACATTTTTGCCTTTTAAGGGTCAAATTACGAAAAATTCTTTGTTAAAATATAATGTTACCACGGCGGAGGACCTTATTCTTTAATATGATGCCTCATTTTCAAGATCGGTTAGATATCAAGGGAGATAAATCGCCCGTGACAACAAAAATCGGTAATAGAAAAATTTATACTTTTTTCCTTTAAGCGTTGAATTCCAAAAACATTCTTTCTTAAAATATGATTTCACAAATCTGATACATTACTCCTTATAATTCTACTTCATTTATCGATTTTGGTTAGATATCCTGGGAGATAAATGGCTCGAGATACAAAAAACGCATTTCAGAGAAAATTGACAATTTTTGCCCTTTAAGGGTCGAATTACGAAAAATTCCTTTCTTAAAATATAATGTTACCATGGCGGAGACCTTATTCTTTAATATGATGCCTCATTTATCAAGATCGGTTAGATATCAAGGGAGATAAATCGCCCGTGACACAAAAATCGGTAATAGAAAAATTTATACTTTTTTCCTTTAAGCGTTGAATTCCAAAAACATTCTTTCTTAAAATATGATTTCACAAATCTGATACATTACTCCTTATAATTCTACTTCATTTATCGATTTTGGTTAGATATCCTGGGAGATAAATGGCTTGAGATACAAAAAACGCATTTCAGAGAAATTGACATTTTTGCCCTTTAAGGGTCGAATTACGAAAAATTCCTTTCTTAAAATATAATGTTACCACGGCGCAGACCTCATTCTTTAATATGATACCTCATTTATCTGTATCGGTTAGATATTAAGGGAGACAAATGGCTCGTGACACAAAAACGAATTGCAAAAATATTAATACTTTTGCCCTTTAAGACTTGAATTCCGAATAATTTCTGTCTTAATATATAACGTCACTAAAGCGGATATCTTAATCTTTAAAATGATACTTCATTAAACAATCTCAGATAGGTATCCAGGGAGATATTTGACTCATAAACACAGAAAACAGCATTTTAGAAATATTGACATTTTCGCCCTTTAAGGGCCGAATTCCGAAAACTTCATTTCTTAAAATATGATGTGACCAAAGGGGAGACCATAAGCTTTAAAATGACACCTCATTCATTGATTTCGGTTAAGTATGAAGGAAGATACAGGCTTGTGACAAAAAAATACCTTATAGAAATAATATATATGATTGCGTTGAAACACGCGGGAATCTTTCATTCCTGTACAGTGTGGTGATGATTTGTTAATACTGTGCTGGGATACTATTTTTGTACATAAAAGATCAACCAGTTAGGTGATTGCGTGAGTCAGATAAAAAGTATTTTAATATACTTTCGTACCAAAACTGTGCAAAATACAGTATAATAAACTGATTCCATGAAACAAACACCTGAAAACCTTAAAGGAGACTAAAGACGACGTGGGGACACGGGCGAGCTATGGAAAAGTGTGGACGCGAGAGGGCGAGTCGTCACCCGGCCGACTGTCGTTGCGCTGACGGTACAGACCAGTATTGGCAAAGTAGAGCTTGACCTTTACACTTAGCAACTGATACCCAAACTGGCGCAAATTAAAATCCCAACACCCAGACGGTGTTGTGATAAATGAATGAAATTTGGCCCACATGAAGAGTATTAAATGATTTAAAATTGAAAGTTTTATATGTAATAATATGAGAATTACGGTGCTATCTATTAAGTAAATTACTATTTTTATTTATTTTTTTAACGTACTAGTGGCGAACAGTGTGGTGTAACATGACACTTTGTTGTCCACGAGTTCTTGTTGGCTAAGTATGTCAAGGCGAAGAGTGACAATTCCCTACACCCAAATGTCTCACTGTGAGAGAGGTCGGAGAATTTACGTGTTTAAAAAAGGTGCATCATATCGTGAAATCTCCCGAAGGATTGGCCGTAGTGGAATGTCAATATGCAGACTTGTTACACAGTGGTGAAAGAAAGCTCTAATACTCCTAGAGCAGGCGCAGGTTCATAAATATTGATAACAGCACTGTTAGCACGTGAAGACCACCAAATTGTGTGGGTGGCTGTTGCTGGCAGATGGTCAGGTCCAAGCAGTGGTTACAGATAGTCACCCTCCCCCCCCCCCCCCGTCCCCGGACGATTGTAAACCAATTGCTTGAAGCTGGGTTACACTCTCTGACCCCTGTGCAATGTTTTCCATTAATCTGATTTCATTGCCAGCATCATCTAACCTGGTGTAATGCAAAACAAAAATGGACACGTGAATGGCGTACATTTGTGTTTAGAGAAGAGTCTCGATTCTGTCTGTGGCAAAGTGATAATTGACGACATGTTCGCAGGCGTAGTGGAAAAACATATTACCTGCTGTGATTTCAGAACATCACACAAGTGCAGCCACCGGTGTCATGTTTGGTGGCAATCAGTTTCGACAGCATGACCGAGTCGGCTGTTGATGGCACAATGACAGCCCACCACTATGTGGACGGGGTACTGCATCTTATTATGATACGCTTGATGTTTACCCTTCAAATCACATCCTCCAACAAGATAATGCCCGTCTTCATACTGAGGCCATCGTTACACAAGTCTTGCAAGCAGTTTCCATCACAATTTGAACAGCACGGTCCCCGGATTTGTCCCCAATAGAACACCTCTGGGATACCAGGAATAGACACATTAGATCACGTGGTCACCCAGCACAAACTGAGCAACAAATGACTAAAAACATGCGGGCGTAGAGACATACCCCAAGAAAACATCCGAACACTTTTTGATTCAGTGCCGCCAAGGATCCATGAATGTATTGGTGCTCAAGTTGGGCACATTTCTTACTGACAACTGTATCTAAAGGTAATAACTTAGCCTGATCCATTTCCATTTGTTATTTCGTCTGGGTACGGCCCTGGATATATCTTCAAAGTTTCCTAAAATTCTACCATTCCTGTATGCATGTTGAGATTTTAATTTTAGCCAGTGTAACTATAGGGCGACCACAATATTTCGCTTTAAATTTAAAAAAGCCGAAAACTACCCACCCAATCACTTGTTATTGAAACGTTAATATAGGCTGTATTTAAATGTCTTCGCAACCTTTGTATTTGCAGGACCAAGGGATATAGAGAGTAAAGTTGATAGAAGTGGCTTGATCCAAGTAGTAGCAATTCCAGACCCAGATGGGGTTTCATCGGTGCAAACCCAGAATCCAGATCCCATAAGTCGTGAGACTCAGGGGGATACTGCATACTCAGAGAAGCAACTCTACATTAAGTTCCTTCATAAAAATAGAAGAATAAATGCAATATAAAAACAATGTAATTAAAAAAACAACGGTTCAGGTAATATAAGAACATGCCTATGCTATATCTGCCGTCTTTACATGAAGTACTTAAAAAGTGAAGTATTTTACTACCCGCCCAAGATACACGTAGCTACAGACTCCTAAATATGTCATTGTATGTACAGAAGACCGTCTCCACGCGTAAATTTTAGATTTCTAGCCCGCTCTGTAGCGTAAATGTTGTAAACGGTATTAATGTTCGTTCAGTTTATAATTAAAGCTCAATTTTTGTTCAGGAACAGAAGCTCGACATCCCTGTCGATTTAAGGAACCCGGAATAATTTAGGTACAATACCTGTATTCAACAGAGAGGTTACCTATAATACAAATTTTCTTCTTCTCTAAATTTATTATGGAAAATTCTTAGAGAATCATACGCTTATTTATTTCATCGCGATCATATTGCATATTGTACGACAGCAGAAAGAATAGCAAACTTACATGAACCTAGAATTTAAGTGCTTAGTGCTTACTAATGTTACGATTTCGCTTGCAAGATACGCGGATCCGACTGTTTTTTTCACATGTTTTACAAAAAACTGATTACCAACGACAGACGGTACCATCAACGAACACTTGGACCCATTCTTATTGACTTGAAACCTGACAGTATTGCTAGTTTAATGCGCAGTTTTTATTTACATAAATTTCATGTCGACAATAGGTAGGCACGTATAGTGTAAATCGTACAACGTGGAATATTATCGGTTTATACAATACGAATCTGTCAGATAATAAATTAAAAAATTACTAGAAAATACTTCAAGGCACTTGAAAATCTTAGCTTGAAAGCTAATGGAATTCTAAATAAGCAAAAAAATTTTGAAGCCAAGACTACGCGTATTTAGACATACGCTTGGTTACTTTGTTTTCATTTTCAAAGGAAAATCTAACATTATAATTATATAGTTTAATTTTAAAACGTCCTCTTTTTTATACAAGCAAACTTACATTTTATCAAGCGCCGCTTGTAACAAACTAAACGACAGTGACGGGCGGCAAACACAACATTCAACGATTTCTTGTGATTGTTAGAGCTACAGAGCGATGCTCCCTTTGTTTAAGCTCAGCGCACGGTATTGCCAACAATTATTCTCTACTAAACGAAAGAGCACAGCCTCCCGGATCCCATTTGAAAAAGCGCTAGATCAACCTAAAAACAAATATTCATAATAATAAAAGTAGACGTGTTTCGACATCAAAAGATAAAAGAATATATATTTTTTTGTGTCACACTAATTTCGATTACTATTTTCGACGGTTGACACCCGGGGCGGTCCGCCCCCACCGCCCCCCCCCCCCCCCAGCTACGCCACTGATACAAATATCAAAAGTGAATCCTTAATAATATTACCGTAAATAAATTGTTAACAGAAGACTAATGCTGATGACCAGAGACATTGAAGTTGTAGGTACTGCCAGAGATCGTGGTTAAAGAAAATCTCTGTTGTTTTTATGGCTATCTATGGCGTTTAAAAATTGAATATTCCAAATTAAAGGAAAGAATAATTCAAGTTTTTTTAGTGTGCAAAATAGTTATTATTGCAAAATTATCTTATTGCTTTAATTAAGGGCTATGGTCAGAGACATTGTAATTGTGTGTTTAGTGCGAAGTATGTAGCATCTAATCCTTCCACCTTTGGGATTTGTCATCATACGTTCAGAATTTTATTTAATGCTCCTGCATTATTTAATGTTGAAACATAAGACATACCAAACAACTGAATTGAGATTCTACGCTTTAAAATGGTGAAAACCCCATCAAAATCTGCTCAGTAGTTTCAGAGTTTTTAAAAACAAATTTTATTCCGTTTTCGTTTTATAGATATAGATAGATGATGCAACAACACCACTTTAATTTGAACTTTAGTCATATTAGTTTGTCATATCAAGATATGATAGGTGTTTGTAAATTTCAATAAGAAAGTTGGTATATGCCATAACTTTTTACATTACTAATTCTTTACAAAGTATGCTTCCAGCAATAAATCAGATAAAACACAGTAGACTGACATTATGTGATATAGATGAATATGAAATGAATTTATAAAACAATAGATAAGAACAAATTTGGTAATATAGAAATGTTAAGGTGGACAATAATCAAAATAAATTCTAAGAAATCCTTAAATAATAATTCACTAATAACCACATGTTAAATGATCCATAGAAAGAATGTTTTTTCTTCTGATATCTTGTTGGATTGTAACTGTCTTTAATTTTAAATGTGGTTGGTAATCTGTAGTAATGCAGAAATCTGTGTGCATTTTCGAGTTTCCTGTAATTTAACAATCATGCACAGATTGATTTTTGGCTAATATAATGCTAAGCAGTGGCTCTTAGACTGTTTACAATAATAATAAGACAAATTAATGAAGATTCTGTTCCTTTCAATTATTTACTTTGGGACTGTGAAGCCCTAATCTTAAAATATTTGGCTAACTGCTCAAGTACATTGCACTCATTCCACTGTATTTAGTAATGACACTTGGTGGAAGTAATGCAAAGTTAATAAGTTAACAATACAATATTTTTAAAAAAAGGCTCCATAATAGTTAACATACAACTTAAAAAGACCATGAAATAATTATTGAAGAAAGGTAAGTTAAAGGCAGAGTACAATTATAATAGAGAAGGTATAATTCAGGAAACTTAAAGAGACAGTGCTTTAAACAATTTAGTAAGTTACAACATAATTATAATGGGATATTGTTTGCTTCTAGGCAATCAGCAAATTTTCTCTTTTTCCAGTACAAAAATTTTATGAAATATGGCTGAAGGTTAAGCAACATTGTTCCAATATGCATTTAGCAGGACAGTCAATGCAAATCGTGTATACAAGGTGCTCACGTCAGCAGGTGAGAAAGGACAGGCAGCAAAGGGTTACATGGGAGCCAACGTTGAAATATCATCTATTTGATCTTCAGACTGAAACCTGAACCCAACTTGCTTCACCTTCTTTACAAGCCAAAGTGCAAGCATAACTACTGTAATCAGGTCTGGCCTAGCACAGAGATGGCATTTTTTTTTTTTTTTTTTTTGTTGTAAAAAATTAAAAGATTCAATTTCTTCAGTGAAATTGTTTTTTCTGGCTTTTAAAAGCAGATATATTATTTGTGTCTTATTGAAAGATAAATAGGATAAAATTCTTTCTTTTTGACAGTTTATTATCAACATAAATTCATACAAAGTTGGTAAAGGTTTATAATGAGATTGCTCCTTCATATTCAAATAGTGAAATGAGCATCTCTGAAAGATGATCCATGTAAAGGATGATCAAGTAGGAGTTGTTTCCTTTTTCTACTTCTAACTTCTACCTCTTCCAGATCTAAAGAAATTTATGGATGGAAAACATTTTTAATAAAATAATGAGGTAAAACAACCAATAGGGGAGTATTTTTCTGATTTTCCAGAATCGCACTTCTATTCTTTGGATAAATATGGGGTAACGTGCACTTAACTAAAATGGCACTACATCTGAGGGAGAGGGGGGGGCATTTTTTTAAGTAAAAAAAACACTCTTCCTCTGCCAGGGCAAGCACTTTACCCCATGCCCTTGTATCAGGTTTTAGTATACTGTGGATTTCTAGTCTAGCAACCCCAGCTGAATCATTTCAACAAAACGCACTGCAAATAAATTCCTTTTGATAACAGGTCTGTCTCATGACTACTAGAAGTTTCCATAATAGTGGTACAAACCAAATAGGTGCTGCCCATTACTAAGTATACAAAGTCAACACTGCAAACAAAATCATACCTTGTAATCATAGGCTTCCGCGGCCAGAGTCAGTTGATTCTCGGCTGTCGAGTTGACGTTGCGTCATAATGTGTGCAGCCGACGTTTCAACCATCCTTCTGTGGTCTTCTAAGGCAGAACTGCACACATCATGACACGGTGTCAACCAGACAGCCAAGAATCAAAATCATACCTTTTTAAAGTCCCATCTTACTCAGGGAATAAGATGATAAAAACCTCCTCTTTCTAAAATTAGTTTAGGCACATCTATTAGGTTTCTGTCAAGGCCTTAAATAGAACAGGTCACGATAGCAATGTCTACAAATTCAATACTGAGCCCATAGAAGTAGAAAATACATGTAGTACATACTATGGATATACCGGCAGTATAAAGAGCAAGTAACCAATTTACCCATTAAGGTATAAAATTAGTCTAATTGGGATAATGACTGATATCAAACAACAGAGTTAATGTAGTATAAAAAATGCTGCAATGAATTCTCAGGTATAGTGAGAATCAACTTGTTTTCTTTAGCCTGGCAATTTTTTTTTTTTTTTTTTTTTTTTTTTTTTTAAGGATCATGACTACTGCCAGGCAGCAAGTGAAATGCCTGATCGAACTGGCTATTAGACTATTATTGCTTCTCAAAAATGTCTCAAAGCTCACTTTCTGTAGAAGCACATTTCAAAAACACTATAGAATTTTGATGGGGAATGTTGACTCAGAGTACACTGTTAGCATGGTACAGCCAAACAACAAGTGCTGTGTGCAATTTCCAAGTAAAGTGATATGCGAAACAATCACAAGAAGGGGTAAGTGAATGAAAAGATTTGTAAACAATTTTATAAACTGTTGGAATTTCTATGAGGAGAGCCTATGAGCGGGTGATCACATAGCACACCCTGCTGCCACAGATGGAAGGGAATTTACGCCTTTGAGAGAGAATGGTAACTGAGGTTTCATTGGTCCGGAAAGTCAGATGGTAAGTAAGGCACTCTCATCTGGCATACCTCCAGACAAACTTCAACTGAATCTAGTCACTCAGGTCTTGATAGTATGAAATCCATGTGATCAATCTGTGGGCACCATCAGCTGTACGATATGGAGCTAGCTACTGCAACAAGAAACTGGATGATTACCTGGGACAAGAATCACACATTGGCCTTGCCAGTACAATACATTCACAATGCAAAGCTGTAAAAATTTCGTTCATGATGAAAAACTTTTGTCAAGACGTTTCATCCAGTTAATGCCCTGAGAATAACTACCTTGCTCTTATCTGAAATTATATGATCAATAGTATGTGTTGTCCGACTTTGGGAGCAGAAGTCAATTCTGATCTTGTCTTAGGCTAACTTGTCAGCTTCAACAGCTGCCATGTTTCCCAATTCCCAAATGGCCCAGTACCCAGCAGAATAGGACCTCCTTTCCTAAGGATTGGGTAGATTGGAAGGTGTCCTGTATATTTTGCACAAGACGATTTGCTGGGTACACACTTCCTAAAGCCTGAATGCAGCTGAAGGAATCACAGCATATGATGAACTTCATACCACTACCTACTTTCATATGCTGGAGCAACTTTTACAAAGCGTAACACTCTGCAATGTATACGCATGCTATTAAGCTTGTATGTTTATGTCGCTCGAGGGAATACTAAGGAGCATCCTACTCCGTTAGTCTGCTTAAACCCATCAGTATATACGGGGATAAAATAGTGATGCTGGTTTAAAACATCACTAAAAATTCTGATCAAAACACTGTCAGCAGTAAACAGCATGTTCTACCTTGACAGTTCTAAAATCGTTCTGGGCCTCTTTAAAAGCCAGGGAGGAGATTTACTCCAACCTTGGTGATAAAAATAGGGCAGCTCAAACCCATACACTTCTAAGATAGCCCTTATATGGAAGCCGTTGGTGTATAGCCGTTCGTAATATGGATTAATTACTATGTCGTACATGGACTACCTGGTCTTGTGGCAATGTGCAAGTAGTGTCGCACCACGAGGAGATGCCAGCAGGTGGAAAGTGGCAGCTCAGCAGACTCGGCACAGATGCTGTGTATCACACTGGTGCAGTAGGCACCAGCGGCAAGCTGAATTCCTGCTTGGTGAACACTATCCAGTATGCGGAGATAACTGTCCCATGCCATCCGTATACAATGCAACCATACTCCAGCCATGACCATACAAAGGCTCCATGAAACTGTAGCAGGCAGGAACAGTTGGCACCCCCACGACTTGCCACAAAGACATTTTAAAACATTTAAAGCTTTCAAGTCTTTAATATGTAGCAGCCAGCTGAGCCTTGTGTCTAAAACGAGGCCCAGAAAACGAACAGTATCAGTAACCCGTAAAATGGTGTTCCTAGCGGTAAGGTGGGGCTCTGCTAAAAGACTTCTACTACAGCTAAAAAATACACACCGGGTTTTCTTGGCTGAGAAACGAAAGCTGGTGTGTACTGACAATTCATCCAGAATTTTCAGCGTGAGCTGCAACTGCTGTTCAGCACTTCTCAGGCTAGACAATGTACAAAAACAAAATTAAAAAATCATCGACGTAAAAGGAGTACCATATGGGACTCCTTATTACAGCTGAGATGCTGTTAATTGCAATAGTGAAAAGGGTCACACTTAAACTGACCCTGGATAAAAATATCTGAAATTTCAGTACCGACTGTGCCAGAAGCAATGCCGAGATAAAAATGATTGTACAAAGCAGGGCAGATTTCCCCTAAAATCCCATTCATGAAGTTGTTTTAAAATACCGTACCACCAGATAGTATTGTAGGCCTTGTCTAGGTCAAAAAACACACCAACAATGTGTTAGCGGTGAATATAGGCATCCTGTATTGCCGCTTCCAGCAAGCTCAGGTTGTCCAAGGGGAAACGGAACTTCCTAAATCCACACTGAAAGTGACTCAGCAAATTTCAGAATTTGAGACACCAGACAAGGCGGCAATCGACCATCCACTCTAGTATATTCCCAACTCAGCTCATTAAGGCGATGCTTCGCTAACTACCTGGTAACATTTTATCCTTCCCGGGTTTTAAAATAGCAATTAGCGTTGATTCTTTAAATGAGTCGGGGAAGTGTTCCCGAGTCCATATATCATTAAAAAATACCTAGAAGGTACTCTTTAGCCTCTTTGATAAGATTCCTCAACATCTGGTACTGGATCAGATCAGGTCCTGACGCTGTCTTTGGTGCTGTTTAAGGTGGACTCTAGCTTCCAAAATGTAAAAGGGCTATTGTACATCTGCAAACCTGACAAGTCATAGCTTATAGCTTAATATATGCCTTTTAGTAATCCAGATACTGACGATCGAGAGTATCTTCCAGATATATGGCAGATTGACTGCCATACTTTTTATAATGATGTGGAACGATTAATGGTGCTTACGAAGTTCTACCATGACCTTCTCTTGTTCTCCTTAATCATACGACGCGCCTTAGCTCTTGCAATTCGAAATGCTGTAAGGTTGTCAGGTGTCGGATGCAACCTGAACTGACGCAAGACCCGCCTTTGAGCTGTATGGCAGAACAACATTCGTTATTCCACCGAGGGACGGGCGTTCTTTTCAGCGTTCCCAAGTTGCGAGGCATGGAAATATCAGCCGCCCGGTGAATCACTTCGGTGAAGTGTTTCACCTTCTCATAAATGTTTTCACACTGTTGAAAGAGTGAACGGCAGTAGAGCTGCCAATCAGCTCTGCTTACATTCCATTTGTGATGGATAGTTCTTCTTTCAAGTTCGAACTCTATGTGCAGCCGTATTGGGAAGTGGTCGCTTCCATGAAGGTCATGGTCCACCTCCCAGTGTACGGAGTCCACTATTGAAGGAGAGAATGAAGAAAGGTCAGTGGCAGAGGACGTAACGAAAGCAGTTGTAAAATGCGTCATTTGGCTGTTGTTGAGGATGCATAACTGCTCTTGCTCAAATAATCTAAAAAAAAAAAAAAAAATTCGACCTCTGGGGTAATCGGTGGTTGAACCCCGCACTGTGGGCATTAAAGTCTCAAAGTTTCCCAGCAGGAGATATGATAGAGATTTGCCGCAACAGATCAGCCACCTGATCGTAATCAACTGGTGAACCAGGCGGTAGATATATGGCGCATATGGTAAATTGTATCAGGCCATATATTCTTACTGCTACTGCTTGTAAGGAAGAGGTGAGAGCAACAGGTTTAGAGTGGACAGTGTTTTAGACAAACACAAGTCAATCCCCCCCTTTGCTCAATCACCCTCGGCATCATCTGTTCGGTATATGTCATACCATCTTAGCACAGGATGGTGTGATGGTCTAAAATGTGTATCCTGTAAGCAGAGACAAAATATTAGACTATGCTAAGAATTGTACCTCTTCTTTGTGAGCCTGAAAACCATTTAAATTCCATTGAGGTATGGGAGCCATCCTATTTAATAAAATTAACCCACCCCCGTTCGGGTGGGACATCACTACCTGGCCTGCCAAGGAACAGGTGTAGAATCATCCAGCAGCACCTCTGTATCTTCTGGGCCTGAAGATCCAATTGACATCTCTAGCTCACTTCTGAAGACATCGAAGATACTTTTCTTCTTTGAAGGCCTCCTCCCCTTCTCCCAGCCACTGGGCAGCCTTGGAGGGGATTAGGAGGGTGACCTTATGAATTTTGTGGGATCCATTTGTTTAAACTATGAACCCCAACTTTTTCCTGTACCTTCATAGGTGGTATTGCTGCAGCTTTAGGTGCTGCTGTAGGTGCAGGAGTCACTACCAGTACTGTCAAACCTGATGGTGCTGATGAGGCCTTAACTGCTCTACTACTCGAGGTTGCAGCAGTGATGCTCCTAACATCCGCAGTCTTGGGTGTTTTAACCTTAATGGCTTTTGCACCGCATTTACTCTCGCAAGAGCACATTGTGCTCGTGCTCATATCTGAGGTGGACATCTGAGTGGCAACACTTTCTTTCCTGATGGGAGTTTTCACCAAAGTCACGAAGCTAGTAGCGAAGATGGGTGGGGCAAGTACCTATACCTCCATCTTTGCTTCGATGTAAGGAATTCTTTCTTTGGTGTTATGCTTCTGAATCTTTCACTCTTCAAGATAAACTTGACACAACTTGCTCCATGTATGGTGTGAATCGGAGCAGTTAATACACTCCTGCGGTATAGTGCCCAGCTCACGGGCACTCTTGTTGCATTTCCCACGGGTGGCGTTGCCTTTGCAGTTCACCATCATATAAGCAAACCTTTAACACTTGTAACAGCACATCAGATCTGGTACATATGGGCGAACATTCAAATACCCTGCTTAAATTGACTTGGGCAACGTTGGTGTGTCGAATGTCAGCAAAAAGTTGGCAGTCTTTAAAAGACTACCATTTCCCCTCCGTATTATCTGGCGAACTTTGGCCACTTTTTCAGTTCTCCATTCTTAAAAGGAGTTCCTCTTTCTCCAAATCTATATAAATTGCAGCAATTTACTATTTTTTAGTGTTTTATGGAGTTTGCATCTTACTCCAAACTACCCAAGGTTCTCACACCCAAGGAATAGGGAGGCTTGCTTGCTGAGAGGTTTCCAGCAAGTGGAGGTGGATGAGTCCTGTCAACCATATACCACATTCATTCTCGAGAGATGCCAGTATTGTTTTCAAAGAATTCAATTTCGTGTAAAACATTCCAGAAGTATGTTCATTAGAGTAATGAATTCCATAATTGTGCTAGAAATGAGGGGTCTTGCACAACTTATGAGGACAATCTGTTGGTTGCTTTGGACTACTTTGAGAAGCACCTAGGGCTCTCAGAAATTGTGTTCAGTTTTTTGGAAAAATGGGTATCAATCTATGACCACTCAGAGCCATTATATGTACCCAAGAAGTAAGATATCCGAGTTTCATAATTATGCTAATGAGAGTACATAAAAATGAGGATAAAATTCAAGAAATCATTAATTTTGGACTGACTTAAGAGAACTTAGACACACTGTCAGAATTTGCTCTTATTATCATGCACATATACCCAATTTCTCAGATATGTTTCATCCATTGTACAAGTTGCTTAAAGGAAGAATATGTTGAGAATGGGATGAGACACAAACAAAGCTCTAGAAAATGTATAAAATGCATTTAAGAATTCTATCTGCATAGACCACACAAATTTTACAAAAAGTTTTATATTAAATTGGGAGGCATCTGTATGCAGGATCAGGGCTTGCCGGCAACAGTTGAATGATCAAAATAATTAAGAAAAGCATGATGTAATTCACAGTCCAGAGTAAATATTTATCACACCTATGGGAAGCTATGGGGATAGACTGGAAGGGAATGAAACAATGCATAGTATACGAACAGAAGAAGATATCACAGACGTGTGCTGATTTTTAACAGATGAATCTGGTATGGAAGACCTTCGTATACATAACTCAGCTACAATGTGCATGATAAATGACAGTATATGCTTCCGGTGAGAGAACATGGCTACCCAGGGATTCCATTGTGCTGATTATTAGTATAGATCATAAAAATTACGAACATACCTGACATTGTGTTAGGAGTACGACCGAGAGTTAAGAAAAGAAATGGAAAAATTTTTCCCAATCATGTGCACTGTGCAAGAGGGTCAAACACCCAAATATAAAATACATCAGGAAATATCATCCAGTGATTACCAAAAGACTATAGCAACTAGCATTTAACAATTTCTTTGATCTTTTCCTAGATGAACAATATACCGAACAGTATATTCTGGTTAGAGTAGTTTTGTTTCCAAAATTGGTGAAATAATATGCCACTGAAAGAACTTCTGCCAAATTTTGCCAAGACATAATATTTAATAAATACGTTTAAGAATTTTGGAAGCCAGAGAGATTGTCTGACCATACAACAAACTTTACATCAAAACAATGGCCAGAAGGACTATAAGCGGTTGGAATTAAATCAATGAGGAGCACAGTACGTAATATAGAGTGAAACATAAATGAGAGATATATGAAACAATTAGGAGCATATTTAAGTTGCATGTTGGTGAACACCATACCTCATGTGTGAAACACCTTCCCATGAGCGAAGAGTATTTTAGTTGAACAGTGCATTGTTCATTAAATTGTTGGCCAGCTGAAGTTCATTTCAATAGAAAATTAGGGACATTACTGGAACATAAAGATTCCGAATGAAGTGTACGAAGATTGGGACTTGAAGTAACAAAAAGTTAAATAATATATAATAGAGGAATTCACCCAGAGGAAGGAAAGAGCTGATAGGAGAACAAAGTTACTGAAATGTGTTAAGCCTTCAAATGCTGTGAAAAAGAAAATTTAAAAATTCTTCCATATTTACCAAGGTCCATTTAACATCACAAAATCCTTGGTAATGAATGCTTATGTCTTAGATGCTGATGATGCCCATGGATATATCACACAGATCTCATACTATCAATACGAGTGAACAGATCAAGTTGACATTTACTTAATGGCGTGAAAGACAGGATTGTGTTGTTTTCACGATACAATCTAGCAGTACACCTGCGAATACTTTATTGTGGGGAAAAATCTCTGTTCTTGCAATAAATTCCTTGTCCTAATGGCCAGTTTAACCAAGAATTTCACTTGCCACTGGCCGTTGGTTCCATCAGTTGCCATTGGTAAAAAATTCACGTACGGTAAATTTTGGTTTACCACCACACTAGGCACACTAAAGAAAAACGTTGATACTCACCGAACCTGAGAATTCATTACAATGCTAATGGTGAGTTCCACCTAATGGCAGCAAATGGATGTTTCTTTAAATCTGTAATGTTCAATCAATCAAAACATTTACAAAAAAAGAAAAACAGATTACTACACGACATTCTCAGCCTAAACCGTAGATGAAGATGCAGCAGCAAATTACAAACTGTGTTATTCTACACACAAATGTTGAGCATCGCTCTTTACAAACAAGTGAAAGTTTATGACATTATACAATTTAAACAACTCTGTACATGTCAATCTATGACAAAGATATGAGTAGTAATTGCACCATTTTACTCCTTTCCTGTAAACACTAATTTTGCCCTCTAAACGTTTCAACTTAAAATTCTTTCAGCATTTTTTAAAATTATTCATTATTTCTATTGATAATTTATCCCGAACCCTTACCCACAAAACAAAACCTTCCAACACTGTTATGCCTAAAATTGAATGTCAGCTTGTGATCATGGTCAGCTTTTCCCTTTCACGCACATCTCTTTAATTCTTCCACAAATATCTTTCCACACCTCATCACCAAAATACACCTTGTACTCTCCCATGACTCTCATCACCCTCCTCCTGTATTCCAATGAATCCCATTCCAGTTCTTTTATCCTATCGGTAACGGATTGTGTTCTGTGGCAATTTCCATAGACAAATATAGTTCTCTCCTTTGCACACCCTCCAGCTCCTGTATCTAATACCCAAAAGATGGGTCCCATACTACACAACCATATACAAGCGATGGTTTGACCAAAGTTTTGTAACCCAATTCCATTACTTCTCTCATTCATCCCTCATCTCTCTCTCTCTCTAATAAGTGAATGATTTTGAAACCTTTTCCTATCATCTGTCCAATGTGTCCTGCCCACTAAAGTTTTCTTATGTAATGCCAACATATTTATATTTAAAGTCTTCAAAACTTGATGATACTGAATTCATTGTATTGTCACATTCATGAGAGCTAAAGGAACAGGAATAATCATACTCACAGTTTTCATTAGAATCCTCTGCAAAAGGGTTTACTTCTATTAATAATGCATCCTTATCAATAAACAATTTATATAGTCGCATTAAGATTTCAGCAGTTTCCTCTTTCTTGTTCCCCAAGCCAACAGATTGGGCTACCTTCAGAGCCTGCTCTTTTAACAAACCTGTAAAAAAATCATCAAAATTGTGAATACGTCAAACCCCAGAAATGCGACAAACACTAACACAATAAAAATGTAATACAAGACACTGACCGTAAATGTAACACAAAATGTTAGAATAAAGAAAGGAAAAGATATCCCTCCTGCCATTCATTTGATATGTAAGTACTTTAACTAACTTTAAATTTATAGATCCATGAATATACACAAGTTATGAAATCATCAAACAGCACCTTAAACACAATATATGGATTTGTGTATGTGTAAAATAAATCTGATTGCCTCATCAGGAAATGCCATTTGCCAACAAGTGGCAGCTGACCAATCCTGCCATAAAAGTTGGGTATGAAATTAGTATGTAAGCATAAAATATATATTAAATTCCTTGCTGACACTGTTGTGAATTTTAAAGTAGCTCATTCAAACTAAGCTTTGGGAATCACAACAATCAAAGGAAGAACTCAAGGTCTTCATATTTGAGGGCAGAATAAACCAGCACCAAATAATGTGATATGCACTAAAATAAAATACTCAGACAACTAGCAACAAGCTCTCCCCATTTTTCCCTCCCTTTTACCAAAGTATCTCGTATAAAACGATTGTGGTACCAACAATTTAAGAGGCACTATGTAGGCTATCTTTCATGGAAGCATCGCTGTAGTAAAAAAAAAAGACAGTAACTGCATGCAACTGCTTCCCCAGCCCAAGCTTTTCAAGATTTTTTTTCTTTCTTTCTTTACAAAGGAAGACTATACAAAGTGTGATACTAAGATGACAGGAATCGCTATACTGAATACAGCAGCAAGATAAACAAAATAACAAATAAAAATTAACAATTCCTTGATTAATTTTGCATGGTAGATCAAAAGCCAGCACATTTTCAAATTTAACTAATTTTATAAAATTAAGATGAAGTGCTGAGTGGGAACATGAAAATTACACTTTGAAGTGTGAAGTGGCTCAGCAAAAAAAATGAATGTACCTGTATACAAATTCCAAACTGTACAACTGATCTGCACAAACATCATCCAGGCAAGTTCGTATCTAGTAAGTGGAATAAGTGTGACAACTTGTGGCCACATATAAATATCACAATACCAGCAATTGCAATCAGTACAGATATGTTTTTGGTAAATTTTTTTTTCTTTTGATATTGTCATGAATATACAACACACAAAAAAAATGTAACTTAATGAAGTAATTACAATAACCAGGTTTATTTTGCAAAATAACATATTAAGCCTTCTATTAGAGAATCCAGCTATTTTGAAACAAATGATTATATTTAATTTATATTTTTTTCACCTGTATCACAACTGGATCCTGTAATATTATATCTCATTTGAGGCAGTTTCAAAACATTTTTCAGCTCCAGGTTTTATTAAAACTAAATGAAAAGTTCTTACGCCATGTGGCTTGAAACTGTGTTACAATACTTTGGCCACCATTCAAATTATCACTTACAGTACTCAAAAGAGTAAATTGTACCAAAAATTAGAGTGTGGTCTGGAAGATCCGCATTTAAGGTAATTGCTTACAAAATTCAGGGTCACAGGTTAAAGTTATTACAAGTTGTGCTTGATTATATGAGATAAACCAGGACACTCTATGGTTCATATACCACACTAAATTGTAGGTCTCGCCACAATAAACGCAGATAAATCGAAACTCTCTCACCAGGTTAGAAGACCACATGAATTTACTTTGTATATATATATATATATATATATATATATAGGGAAATGAGCCACCACTTACCATTAGATGATGGATGTGGGGCGCTAACACACAGAAAAGGCACAAACACAAATAATAAACAAATTTGCAGGATAAACCCTTCGTCAACGGGAAAACATTATAAGAGGTGGGTGCACCTGGAGACTGCCTCACAGAAGGACCGCCAGTCCGTAAAATGGTGTGGGTAAATTCAAACAGCGGAAAAGTAGAGGGGCAGTGATTTCTATGCTCGGGTATTAGCTCTGAATCACTGCCCCTCTACTTTTCCGCTGTTTGAATTTACCCCCACCATTTTACAGACCGGCAGTCCTTCTGTGAGGCAGTCTCCAGCTGCACCCACCTCTCATAATGTTCTCCCGTTCACGAAGGGTTTATCCCCAAAATTTCTTAATTATTTGTGTTTGTGTCTTTTCTGTGTGTTCGCGCCCCACGTCCATCATTTAAAGGTAAGTGATGGCTCATTTCCCAATCGTAATTTGATTCCTTTCAGTTACTTAGCGTCTTGATTTCATTGTTACTATATATATAACTGAACATTTGGATAGGAGAAAAACCACCGCTTACCATAGATAAGGATTCCTGCTGCGTCGATACATGAAAAAAAAACACGTACACACATAAAGTAATAATTTTTGAGCCTGTGACCCTTCTTCAGTAGTAGTGAGATGGCTGCATGTTGGAGGCCAGCAGCCAACTGAGTAAGCCCGCAAGGCCGGCAGCTCATGGTGGGGGTGGAAAAAAAACAACTTGGTGGAGAGTGAGGGTGGGGGTAAGAATTTTTTTTTGACTGCTTTACGTCTTTTTTTAACATTGAAGTCTTTTAGAGACGGGAAAGGATGGGGGGCAAGGAATGGGAAGGAATTCGGCCATGCCCTTTTGAAGGAAGCATCCCGGTATTTGCCTGGAGTGATTTGGGGAAACCATGGAAAACCCAAATCTGGATGCCTGGACGGGGATTCGAACCGCCGTCCTCCCGAATGCGAGGCGAGAATGCTAACCGTTACACCGCCCCGCTCGGTGGGGGTAAGAAGGCATAAGCTAGAAAATACTAATAAATGGATAATATTTATATATATTGACAATTGCGTACCATACCAAACAAACGTTCCCACCCCTACAGTCTTGGCATTCGAGGTAGTCACATATGCTCCAACCAACAGTCTCTCATGGATTATTCAAACAGTATTTCACAAGCATTGATTTCTCGCAACTAATCTCCGGCTTTGGTGAACAAACAGCTTTCACAGGCAACATTACAACCTACCCAGCCCATCAGTCATCCAAAACCTGCAAAAATCAATCACAATCCAGTCTTGGTCACACAATACTACCCAGGCCTCGAATCCATTAACAAAATCCGGTGGGGCTATGATTTTCTATATAAATGTCCTGAAATGAGATCCATTCTTCCTAAAATCCTCCCTGCCCCTCCAAGAACTTCTTTCAGCTGATCTTCTAACCTCACCGAACTTCTAGTCCACAAACATAGTCTTCCTCGTCCCAACAGTCAGCCTCAAGGCTCTTTTCCAGGCAATAGACCCCACTGCAAGATGTGCGACATACACCATGCCTCCACCACTTTCACCAACCCTGTCACAGGGGAAAGCTTCCCTATCAAAGAACATGCCACCTGTGAAACCTCCCATGTAATTTACCAGTTAACATGCAATCACTGTCTGGATTCATATATAGGTTTGACCACAAAACCACTTTCCATAAAAATAAATGGCCACAGACAGACGGGTTTCACACGGAACCTAAAGCACACAGTTGCTGCCTATGCCATCACCCATGACTTGAATAATTTCAACTCTTGTTTTCATCTTCCGTGCTATCAGAGTACTCCCTAATAGCAGCAGCTCCTCTGAACTCGGAAGGTGGGAACTTGCCAACCAGTACAAACTGGGCACAAGGCAACTACCTGGTCTCAACTTCATATAATACCCGAACATTATTATTATTACTTATGTTTACCCTTTTTTAATCCTCTCTTTGCCTCCATCCCCACTACCTGTACTGAACCACCATAGACTTCATAGAGTCTTTGGTTTAAAAATTATTATTATTGCATTATTTTTTATATATTTTTAACTTATATATGTATACACATTCCGTGCTTCAGATTCCACATTAAAATGTAGGTCCCAGAGGAAAGGAACTGGCCGTCCTACCTCTGACACAATGGCTTAGTATGCCTCCTTCGGGAGGATAAAACCAACCTTCAGGTTGTGGACTAAGTTATGTATATACATATAGTTTAGTTTTTCATATTTAGATTTAATTATATTTTGCTCTTCCCACCGACCAGAGATCAGTTTGGATATTTATCTATGCTCAGATATTAACTCTGAAAACTGTCCCTACTTTTCCTCTGTGTGAATTTACCCCCACCATTTTTCTGGCCAACAGTCTTAATGTGAGGCAGTCTCCAACATCACCCACCTCCCCTAATGTTCTCCTATTATTAAAGGACTCATCCCAAAAATTTCTTTATCAGTTGTATTTTTGTCTTTTATGTGTGTTCACGCCCCACGTCCATCATCTAAAGGTAACTGGTGGCTCATTTCCCAATCCTAATTTAATTCCTTTTTTGCTACATAACACCTAAGGAAGGATAGGGAAATATGACCCAACACTTACCACAGATGAAAGCGGCTGGGAATGTTGAACATAAGAAAGAATATATATATAACAACAATGGTTGTTCTAGTGAAAATCAAATATGGCACACCGTGAAGATGAATTTGCTAATAAGATCGGATTCTTGCCAGACATTTTTAGATTGGACGAAGAAGACAAAATGAATCAGTGGTCCAAACAAATGATTCCTCCTTTTCTAAAAAAAAAAGTTATAACTGAGAAAGGACTGAGAACAAGCAATGGAAAGGAATTTTGCCACAACCGGTTGAATTATCTATCTCAGCATTCGTCAAGACCAACCATCAAATCCAAACAGCTGGTCAGACATAAACAAATAGTCACCAAGATCAGTGCAAGAAATTCATTTGGTTTGACAAAGTTAAAAAAAGAAAGATCATCTGACAAACTGTAACACTGTGCAAATGGAATATATATTTTGCAGTGTTTTGTTGTTGCTGCTCACAAATGTGAGGAAAACAGTTGTGATGAATTGGTATGATCCTTCAAAATGTCAAGTTACTAGATCCAGGTTCCATTATTAATGTATTTTTTCCCCTTAAGGCTTTATGCCTCAGCAACATTAAAGTCATTAGTATTGAGATAAATTCAGCAGACCTTTGAAGAAACTATCACAGAATTTACATGCAGGTATTTCAGGAAACCAAATTGAAAGGGCCAGATTGGGTTATGAACCAGTCATACTGAACATCAAGTTGCTTTATCATTGTTAAAGCCAATGAGGCTGTTGCATTCAGAAGGAAGTTTAATTTGGGTGAAACATGAATTGAGGGCCTATGGAGTAAGGAATGGAAGGTTATGGAGTAAGGTACGGAAGGCCATGGAACACAGAGAAGTCCCAAAAGAAACCATCAGTAGTTACGTAGAAATACCAATGAAGTATGAGCTATATAACAAGAGGAGAAAGAACAGATTGGCTCAAGAAACAGGCTAAACAAGGAAGTGCCCTCACGCCACTACTTTCCATCATAATCATGGCTGATATAATGGAAAAGGGATCAGTGGGGATGGGAGAGGAAAGCTTGAAAGTGAAGGCTTTTGTGGATGAAGTGGTGATCTGGGGAAATGGTGAAGTTCAGTGACAGCTGGATTTATTGGCAGACAGTCTGGGTGAACATGGTATGAAATTTCATGTGAAAAAAAGTGAAAGAACAGAATGGCAGGATAACAGATGAACGCAAATAGTTTCAAATACAGGAAAGCAGAAGGAACGATGCTGAGATAAGTGAAAGATATATTTTTAAGATATGTCTAAGCCTGATATGGAACAAGAATGAGCCAGAGAGATGAAACAGTATAATCAATAACACAAATGTCCCTATCCTAAAATATAGTGCTGAAATCTGAACAGTGAAGAAGTGAAATATTAGTAAGATGCAAAACAGTGAAATGAAGTACCTAAGGGGCAGACTAGGTGTTACCAGAATGGACAGGATACGGAATTCAACAATTACAAACACAGTAAAAGAGGAATCTTGCAGGAAATGATAGAGAAGGCCAGATTAAGATGGTATGATAATTGAGGGAGCAGAGAATACCAATGAAAATTCACAAACTGAAGATTCAATGTAAATGAGCCAAAGGAAGACCAAGAGATAGATCTAAGAGGAGTTTGTACAGAAGAAATAAGAGGACTGACCAAGGCAAAGACTAAGAGATCGACAGAGGAGAGAGAAAGAAGAAAATGGAAAGGCTTGTGCCAGAAACTGATGATAAAAAAAAAATCATTAATTAAAGCTGTCTGGAAACATCTTGAACCAGGGTGAGAAATCTGGCTAGTGAGCTTGCATTTTCACGAACTCCTTAGAAACCTAGCTGGAGTGTCATTCCAACCTGTTAACATTTTATTTCATACTCTATTAAAGGTCGGGTCACACTAGACCGAGCTAAGCCCGCACCGCGTCCGAGGCAACACCCGGCCGTATGTCGGCTCGCCCCCCTCACGTTCACACTGGTCCGTAGCACGACCGTGTGACGGACGGGTTCCTTCGCGGCCTTCAGTATCCTTTAATGTATACACTTCGTTGTTTCACTGAATTAATCTTAAAAAATTACCTTAAGAGTATTTCGGGGATCATAGTTGCGGCTACTACCCATACATTATTATAGAGTACTGTAATTTATTTTGTGTAGGCGTACTTTATAATCTACGAAAGTAATAAAGTATGTTCAAATACTTTTTTTGCCTGAATTCTGTTATAACCTCACTGTTTGATCTCTAATGCACAAAAATAGTATCCCAACGCAGTTTTAAAAAATGATCATCCCACTATACTGAATTGAAATATTCTCGTTTATCTCTACATAGTCACAATGAAATGTCAAGTGTCTCTCACTTCACATTTAACATGTTTATTTTGATTTGCGATTACTTTCGATTCACTCAATATTTTTTTGAACAAAAAGAATAAGTTTGTTATACATTTTAATTTAAATACAGACTGCAAAAATTCTTCAAAATAATAATAATTTCATGTGATCTAAAAATTCCAGTCACAGAGTTTCTCATCAGAAACGCATTCAAGAGCCGATGTGGTATTTCGAAGGTACACTGTACTCTCAAATTTCATATTCAGCTATGGCTCTTTCTACGTAAAATCTGAATAACCTGAAGTGAGGCTGAAAAAAAAAGGGACACTTTTCTAAAGCAATCAGTAATGCTAAAACAATATTTAGTTGTAAAGGGCCGGAAATTTCCGAACTCTTTCTATACACTTTTCCATATCAACCAGTCAGACAGCAACCCGACACCGGCCCACACCGTCAAAAAATAAACCAATTTTATCGCGGCCAACACACGGCCGAATGTCGGCCGACACGCGGTGTCGTTTGAACTCACTTCAATAGAGTGAGCGACAACAATAAGAAAAGTGACGGTGCTGTGCGGGTGCGGTGCAGTCTAGGGTGACCCGACCTTAAGATGTGAACAATCTATGTGGTGTCCTGCTGATCGAAACTGAAAGATGAGTTGGGCATTAGAGTTTTTAGTGTCGAGCTTGTTACTGAACATATTTCTGTTGTATAGTTTTATTTATTAAATTGAGTGTGACAATAATTTGGGTGATTATGGCTGTGTGTGAATTTAGGAATAGCCAGTTTGGACAGGTGCCTTCATGAGGTACTGGCTTTGAACAGGGAATGGAGTGCTGAATATACTCATCTCATTCACAGGCGGTGAGCCTAGACTGGAACAATACAGGAACTTTTCACAGACTCAAAAAATTTGTGTGATGGACAGTATCAAAGGAAAAAAAGGATCATTTACCTAGTTGGTGAAATATTCACAATAGAGAAGGATACCATCGGGTCCCCCAAGAGGCTGCTGAAAAAACTAACTACTATATCAATTTTTCGGAGCGGGGAATGTCAAGGGGTGAAGTTACATTTCTTTATCATTATTCTTGGCCGCTGCTGAAAAATTATATCACTCTTATCTTGCACCATCCTACATCAATGTCATCCCAGGAAACAATAACACAATATTGATGAGCCAGTATTGCGTTACTGTTTCTTAGGATGACATTGATGTAGGATTGTGCAAGATAAGGGTGACAGAATTTTTCTGCGACGGCCAAGAATAATGATAAAGTCTGTACATGAATGTAGGCAATACACTGCTGGATGAAAGACTTCTGATATTGATTTATATAGCTACAGGGTCATTTCAAAGTACAGTGAAATCAGTATCGTGTTTCAAGAAACTGCAGAATCACATGTATGAGGCTTGTCAGTAAGATATGAGTGAGGAGAGTGGAATAGAGTGAATTGACTATTACACATCATTACTGTTACATTTTAATTTTCTGAGCGAATCATTGAGACATATGCCATTGGGACTGGTGGATGTGGCATCAACATATCAGGGATAGGAGGAACGAAGTTTTCATGCGAGATGAAATAACTGACGAGATCTCTCCTGGCTAGCCAGTTGTGGCTAACTCTGTGTGGTGATGTCTTGTGGTCGCCTAAATTTCCGCAAGATGTCCAAGAACTGTTTTATCAATCAGTGAACTGACCACGAACTTTCTGGAAAGCCAAAGTGTTAGAATCTGATTCTTTGCAACAAGAATTAGTATTTTTATGGAGTTGATTGGGTGCTGTGTCATGTATTGCAGATGAATAGTGAAACTGATTTGTTGAAAGTAGGAATTGCTCTACCAATGCATCTGGTAATTTGGTTGTGATGAATATTGTTCAATGGGTCTTCATTAATTGCAGACTCCAGCTTGGTAATACTGGTAATTTAACCCTTGACTCACTGTAAACCAACACAAAATTTTAGTGACCTCGCAACAGCATCCTAGCAATAGTCACTCTAAGAATTTCATATTCTGCTTGAAATTCAGTGAACTAATGGCATATGCACATGATCTGCTAACTGTTTTTGTTTATTTGCCCAATTTGTCATTGTGCCAAATTATGTCAATGTTAGTTGGTTTGCTCAATTAATGCCCTATAGAATAAAGTAATTGATTTTTATAAGTCATGAT
This sequence comes from Vandiemenella viatica, assembly GCA_031002005.1. Lineage (NCBI taxonomy): Eukaryota > Metazoa > Arthropoda > Insecta > Orthoptera > Morabidae > Vandiemenella > Vandiemenella viatica. Next base: position 290,545,380 of record JARYHS010008074.1, read on the forward strand.
TGTAGTTAACAGATTGAAATGTTAACTTTAAATGGTCTGTAATTCATTCAAAGCTCCCACCTTTTGCTGGTATTTAGTTATTAATTTCAAATCATGTTTTGGTAAAGGGCTTAACTGTAAGTTATGATTTACTTCCACGGTGTCCAAAATTAAATCTAGATAAACAATCATGGTAATTATTAAATATCACAGATAAAATATATTATTAATCAACTATGGTGCATGCCATAAACTATTACCACAGCACAGTCATTTGCCTTTAAAATAAAATAATTGTTTAAAAAAACATAAAAACCACCTTAAAAAAAAGCACTAAAAATTTTAAAATAACTTTATACCTTGCTTAGAAAAAAGTAAATCTAAATGGACAACATTTTACATTACTTTCATTGAAATTTTGACATTAATTAGTTATTTTTTGAGTCGGTGCCAGTTGTCACATCGCGAAGATCGAATTACTGAACTTCTTTTGGCATTAGAGGCGAAACGGGGAGTACGAACAAAAATTCCCAATATTTTACAGCATGTCGTGAGGCAGATAGTGTTATTGCGGGAAACAGCTTAGGGAAACAAATTAACAGTATTTTAATCTGTAGCTTGGCCTTATTGGTCATCAAGGCATATCTCTGGCGCTGCAGTGTCAGTTGGTAGGTTGCATCATGCAGTAAACGATTTAGTTAGTATAATATCGGCGTATCATCTGTATGTTTCAGTTTTGTTGAAACATGTTTCTAGCATTAATTGGAGGTAAGCAGTAACATGATTTTTTTGTATGTGTTATTGTTATTCCTTATTGTTTTTATCTTTCTGTTTTTCTTGCTTTCGCTGGCACCGACTCCAAAAATAACTAATTAATGTCAAAATTTCAATGAAAGTAATGTAAAATGTTGTCCATTTAGATTTACTTTTTGCTAAGCAAGGTATAAAGTTATTTTAAAATTTTTAGTGCTTTTTTTTTTTTTTTTTTTTTTGAAGGTGGTTTTTATGTTTTTTTAAAACAATTATTTTATTTTTTAATGTTTAGTGGTATTATAGTTTGTTTGGTATTTTAAATATGCCGCAGCAGTTCCTTTTTGCGAACTTCCTGGTAGCTTAGAGATTAAAGCACTTGCTTTCAAAGAAGAATTCTGTCTTTATGTACCACAACCACTTCCAGAACGGGGTGAATTGGGCGTTTTGTTAAGGAATGTCAGGCTATGTTTCGATCTTATCATAACATCTGTTAAAGCTGCAGCTCGATAAACGAAACATGTAACATCTGGGAATTAATACATACCATATACAGAAATCTCTCTGGAATATATCTGTTTGTTCCGGCATCATACAAAAAATATAGATTTTTAATTGGTTTTCACAATGTGAAAGCTTGGGATCAAAGTTGAAATCTGATGTTGAGACATTACGACACATTTATTTTATAAATATTATGCCATTACTTAAAAATAGCTTAACTGATTTTGACAGGATTTAAAACTGTGCATTTTTGAAAGAACATTGGAAATTAAAAAGGGTGAGGGTAAATGGGATGAGGGATTGGCCTTTTGTATACCAAATGTAGTCTGCTTTTTCTGATCGATTTAAAGTATACGTGTGTAAATTTCTATTGATATCAGATAAAACTGTAAGTATAAAAAACAATTAAGGGGTGTGGAGACGAAGGGTAGTTTGGTTTTGTAAAGCTAGTGTGGGCAGTATTTTTCTCTTTGTTTTAGAGTATACACATGCAAATTTCCATCGAAACCAGATAAAAACTATAGCTTTGCATAAAGAACATTTGCCAAAATTAAATGGCTTAAGGGAGTGAGTGGTAGGGTTTTGTAAACAGAATGTAGACACTATTTTTCTGTTTTTTAAGTATACATGTGCAGTGGTCCATGGAAATCTGATAAAACTGTGGGTATCTTTAAAGAACATTGGAAATTAGGAGGGGTGGGGGTAGAAGGGAAGAGGGGTTGGGCTTCAGCAACCTAATTTAAACACAATTGTTCTGTATGTTTTAAAGTATACGTGTGCAAATTTCCTTCGGAATCGCATAGAAACTGTAGATTAAAGGATGGAAAGGAAGGAGCGGAGTTTGGACTCTCGAAACCAAATGTAGACAGTATTTTTCTGTTTGTTTTGCAGTATACATGTGCATACTTCCTTAAAAATCAGAAAGAAACGGTAGCTTTGTGTAAACAACATTGACAGTAATTAATGTGGTAGAAAGGGGGATAGGGTTTGCATTTTTGTGAAAGTTATGTGGACAGTATTTTCTTTTTCTATTTGTTTTAAAGTATACGCATGCGAAGTTCCACCGAATCGAATCAAAATGTGGGTTTTGTACAAATATTAAGGGAAGGGGAGCTAGGGTAGTTTTTTTGATTTTTTGGTCAGAGATCTTATCCATAAAAAATTACATATATATGTGCCAACTTTAATAAACATCGGTCAAATGGTGTCGACTGTAGCTTTCAAAAAGAAATTGACAAAAATCAAGGGGGTGGAAACGGGAAGAGTTGGCATCATTTTTCTCTTTGTTTTATAGTAAAAATTTGCTAAGTTCTGTCTAAACCAGATAAAAACTGTGGTTGTGTATAAAAATTAAGCAGTTTAATGGGGAGAGGGGGTGGTTTTTAGATCTTTTGGTCAGACACTTTCTTCGTGAAAAAATACATATAAGCACGAACTTTCATGGTAATCGGTCAAACTATTGCGACTGTAGATTTTTATAAATAACATTGACAAAAGTTAATGGGGTTGAAGGAGGAAAGGGGTTGAGCATTGGCAAACCAAATATTGATAGGATTTTTCTCTTTGTTTTAAAGTATACATGGGCAAAGTTCAATAAAAATCATATAAGAAATGTAGATTTCTATAAAATTAAGGGGTGTAAAGGGAGACATGGGGTGGTTTATTTATTTATTTAATTTTTTGCTCAGAAACCTTCTCCATGAAAAATTACATGTATATGCCAACTTTAATGGAGACCAGTTAAATGTGTCAACTGTAGCTTTGTATGAAGAACATTGGTAAAAATTTAGGGGGTGGATAGGGGGAGAGGGCTTCAGTTTTTTCAAACCATAGTTGACAGTATTTTTCTCTTTATTTTGAATATACATGTCCAAAGTTTCATCGAAATCGGATAAAATATGTGGGTTTGTATAAAAATTAAGGGGTGTAAAGGGAGAGGGGTGGTTTTTATTTATTTATTTATTGGTCAGATTCTCCATGGAAAATTACATGTATATGCCAACTTTGATTATAATCGATCAAATGGTGTCGAGTGTAGCTTTTTATGAAGAACATTGACAATAATTAAAGGGGTGGAAGGAGGGGGTTGAACTTTGGAAGACCAAATGTTGACAGGATTTTTCTCTTTGTTTTAAAGTATACATGGGCAAAGTTCAGTAAAAATCAAATAAGAAATGTAGATTTCTATATAATTAAAGGGTGTAAAGGGAGACATGGGGTGGTTTATTTATTTATTTAATTTTTTTTTTGTCAAAAACCTTTTCCATGAAAAACTACATGTATATGCCAACTTTAATGGAGACCAGTTAAATGTGTCGACTGTAGCTTTGTATAAAGAACATTGGTAAAAATTTAGGGGGTGGATAGAGGGAGAGAGGTACAGTTTCTTCAAACCATAGTTGACAGTATTTTTCTCTTTATTTTTTAGTATACATGTCCAAAGTGTCATCGAAATCGGATAAAAAATGTGGGTTTCTATCAAATTAAGGGGTGTAAATGGGAGTGGGGTGGTTTTTTATTTCTATTTTTTTGGCCAGAAACCTTCTCCATGAAAAACTACATGTAATTGCCAACTTTATTGGAGATCAGTTAAATGGTGTCGACTGTAGCTTTGAATAAAGAAAATTGGCAAAAAGTAAGGGGGTGGATAGGGGTTTAGTTTTTTTAAACCAAAAGTTGACAGTATTTTTCACTTTATTTTTGGCTATATATGTCCAAAGTTTCACCGATGTCGAATAAAAAATGTGGATTTGTGTAAATATTAGGGGGTGGAAGGGGGTAGAAGGGGTGGTTTCTCAATGAAATTCATATGGGACCACTTTGGAGGCATACCCTATCCACTAAAAGAAATTAATTGAAATCGGTTCAAAATTGGTGAAAATATCGCTGGTCATACATACAAAAAATTACAGACGAATTGAGAACCTCCTCCTTTTTTGAAGTCGGTTAATAAACAATAGCAGACCAACAACATACTATAATATAGCCACTCTTTAAATGCACACACTAAAGACAATTATAATTTAAAAAACACACACACACACACACACATCTAGGAGATTATGCCAAAAAGTTCTACTTTAGAAGAAAAAAGTTAGATCTTAAATTTTAAAAGCAATTCATACTAAAATCTCTTCCAAGACAATTTCAAAAACTAATAATTACACCTGCCATCTACTGTATGACTGCCTGAATTTGAGCTTGATACAAATCAACTTCATGGATGTTTCTGTATATACTGACTGAAAACTTGACTACCAGCAGCTCTACCCTGACAAGAATTTTAACAATCAATATAACAAATGTGTAAATATGAAACCAGAATTTGCCAACTATCAATGCAGTTACCATCAGATTGCATCATTGTCAGCATTTTCTTTTTTTTTCTTTTTTTTACATTTGACAGCCATTTTCAACCCACAACAATAAAAGTTTCATACGACAGTGTAGTTTTCAATAATGTTGAACATTTTGAGTTTTGAGCCTCCAAACTACGATTTGCGGACATCAATGATTTTCTGTTACCATTTAAAGAAAACTGCTGCAGAATGACATCAAATGCTTGTCGAAGCTTACGGTGAGCGTCCTCTCAGTAAATCACAGTGTTTTGAGTGGTATAAAAAATTCAAAAGTGGTGATTTTGACATGAGAAACAAAGACAGTGGAAGAACTCCAAAGAAGTTTGAGGACAGTGAGTTTCAAGCATTGCTGGATGAGGATGATGCCCAAATGCAAGAACAACTTGTGGACCAATTGAATGTAACTAGGGAAGCTGTTTCCAAATATTTAAAAGAGATGGGAAAGATCCAGAAGATGGGAAAATGGGTTCCACATGAACTGACTGACAGACAGCAAGAAAAAATGAAAAACCACTTGTGAAATGTTGCTCGCCAGGTATAAAAGAAAGTCATTTCTCCATCGAATTGTGACAGTTGATGAAAAGTGGATATATTTCGAGAACCCTAAGCGTAAAGGATCATGGGTAACTTCAGTTGAACCGTCAACATCAACGTCAAGGCCAAATCGCTGTGGAAGGAAGACAATGCTCTGTGTTTCGTGAGCTCAAAATGGTGTGATCTATTATGAGCTACTTAAAACCTGGTGAAACTGTTAATTCTGAACTTTATCAACAGCAAATGATCAATTTGAATCCAGCATTACAGGAAACAATGACCAGAATACCAGAAAAGGCAACACAAAGTGATTTTGCTTCATGACAACTTACCATCACATACAGCAAAACTGGTCAAGGAAATGACTGAAGTGTTTAGTTGGGAGACACTGATGCATGAGGCTTACTTACCTGACTAAGCTCCAATCTAATAACTCTCTCTTTACATTGATGGAACACGCACTCACTTCTTATGAAAATGTATGAAAATGGCTCAATGATTGATATGTGTCCAAAGAGAAAAAAAAATTGGCATGTCATTCATAAATTTCCATAGAGATGGGAAAAATGTATATCTAGCAATGGGCAATACTTCAAATAAGGTACTTTGTACCATTTTTATACAATAAAGGTGTATTTATTATGAAAAAATTCCGGTTTCATATTTACGTACCTGGTAACTGACTCAACATGTTTGCAAGTAATCTGAATGAAGCCTCTTGCAACAGCATGCCCTCAGACAGAGCTATGAAATTCTAGACTTGTTTCAAGGTCCTCCCTAAGGACATTTTCTTCCAGAGCAGCAATATTCAAATAGGTTTGGTGCATGCATTTTTCCTCCTTAGGAGTTTACACCTATCAACATCAAGGTCATTAGAGTTGGAAAAGGACTAAGGATAAATACCAGGGAAGAATTCAGTCATGGATTTTTGGAACGAGTTTCAGACACCATGGAAAACTGAATTCTGGATGTCCAGATGGGGATATGAGCCCATATTTCTCTGAATGCCAGGCTGTTATTCCTCAGCTGCAAGTCTCAGTAAGCAAATGGCAGAAAACTAAAATTTATCTATTGATTAGTTAGCAATACAGTGAGGACTACAAATATCAGGATTTTTTTTAAAAAGCACATGCTAATGCTGTCAAACAACTAGCGATTGTGACATATATTTTCGATTAATGGGTCTGTTCAGCAATGGTAAAAGGTAAATGTTTTAGTGAACATTTTATGCACCTAAATAGTAGTATAGAAACTTCTAATGACTAGAATTATATGAATTATTATTTCCATGCCAAGAATAAAAACACACAAAAAACTATTTCATAAATACATTAATACAATGACACCATTACACTGATGCAGCCAAAAAAGTATGTACAAGGGGGTACCCAAAAATAACCTGAATAGCATTGCTGTAGGGTGTAGTAAGTGTTTCTGCCACTAAGCATTTGTAGTACAACTCATTATCAGTTCATGCCATCTGTGTTGTTAATCTGGCTTGTTCTGTTAATCTGCAGGGATTGTTTTTGCTAGCGCTGTTACGTTATTGTTTCATTTTTGATGATGGCAAGTTTAAGTGAACAATGTGTAGCTGTGAAATTGTTTACTACTCAGTAAAAATGCTGCTGAAACTGTTTTCATGTTGAAAACAGCTTACAAAGATATGGGAAAAACTCAAGTGTACAAATAGTTCGCTCGGTTTAAAAATGGCGACATGTTGATTGATGAAAACTGTATTCTAGACGTCCATCAACTGCACGAATCGACAAAAATTTGAGAGCCTGTGCTCTCCGACCATCGACAGAAAATTGATCCTGTCAGAGATTAGTGGGTTATCATGGAGCTCAGTTCAACGAATTTTAACAGAAGATTTGGGAATGGGGTTGCTGCCAAATTTGTTCCTCAGGCTCTGACTGACAATCAAAAAGAACATCAAGTTGGAAACATTTTGTGCTTTGAAATAACAGCTTGAAATTGATCCAGATTTTCTGTCAAAGATCATTACTGGTGATGAGTCATGGTGCTATGGTTACGACCCAGAAAAAAAGCAACAGTCAAGCCAATGGAAGACGTCATTGTCACCCCATCCAAAAAATGTCAAGTCAAATCAAACATCAAAGCAATGCTCATTTGCTTTTTTGATGCCAAGGACGTAGTTCATTTAGAATTTGTTACCCCACATCAGACCATCAATAAAACCTTTTATTTGGAAGTTTTAAAAAGATCAGAAAAAAGTATGTCCATCTTAATGCCAAATAGCATCTTCTTGTCAAATATCATAACAATCGGATTAGCTGTTTAGCCCAAGACACGTAACAGACAGACACAGAGTTACTTTCTCATTTATAATATTAGTATAGATTAAAAATGCCTTATCAAAGACTAGATTCTGGTCTCATGAGACCAACAGAACCTAATAAAATAAACGGCAAAATTTTACATTGCTTCCAAAACCTGTGAATCTCGAAAATGGAGGTCGTCCTTTTCAGGGAATGTAGTAAGCAATGGTATTATCAACAGATAGGATTGGTAGGCCTATTTTTGAAAAGAAAAATATTAAATCAGGAAAAATTTTAACCACATATTTTAAAATGGAGTGTAAAATGGACTTTAAATATTATTATTTTTTTTTTTTTTTTTTTTTGGGAAAATAGCAAGTGAGCAATGATGCCTGGGATGTTATCGGTGATAGCGCAATCACTGGGACTCATCAGGTAATTGTTGTTTTAGTCTGAAAACTGTTGCACACATTTGTTGAGTGATGTTATTTAATATATGTTGCTCTTAGAGCTGTAAAATATATCCATACTCTCAAATTCCACTGGAAAAGTGCCATAACATAACGTGGCGAGTGACGGGGAGAAGGTATATAGCAATGTGTAATGATAGTGTTATCGTTCCTTCGAGTATATTATTTAGTAATATGTTTCTATTATACCCATCAAGATAGTATTTAATGCACCAACTTCACGCAAAATAATAATAAAAAACTGCTGTAACATTACACACTAAGTGATGAGAGGATGCTATTTGTTGTCATAAGCGACTTCCAGCGATGCTAACATTACATGCAACAAAATGCATCAATGACCAACGACGAAAACCGAAACAATTTTATTATAAAAACAAAATTTCAAGTCCATTAAGCTACAAAAGGAAGTGTTTATGTCCATTATGGACCAGGCTACATTCCACCCTTCCCAAAACACCGCTAATGATTCTGCTTGAAAATCATAACATAAATGATTATTAAATCCAAATTTTTAGCAAATTATGCTTTAACAAAAAGAACCAAACTCCATTTTGGTACAGGCTGCATATCAACTATAGAAACTTAAATTCCTTCGACCTAATGCTGAAACAAGGATATTGCCACACTTTCAACTTAAACATAAGCTACGTTAGAATATTAACATCTCCAACATAACAACATGCTGGATATGTTTCTTGACAATGTAATACCTATTATCGTTGGACATTGCATGTGTATACATAAATGAGGCAACTAACGTTCACTTACGATTCAAAGTTTTTTTCCCCCTTCTTTTTTTTCAGTGTGTAATTTTTTCCACATTTATTCTTTTGATAGCAACATATTCCAAAATAATATCGTTCAAAGAACGTGTGAACGAACACTACACTTCTCTATAACACTACTCCCAGTGTTAGCGGTATAGCGTTATGGCAATTTTTGAGTGAAGTTTTTGAGGTATCTATATATTATACAGCTCTAAGAGCAATATATTATTTTAAATAGTATCACCAAATGAACATGTGGAACAGTTTTCAGACAAGAGCGACAATTCCTTGATGAGTCCCAGTTATTTCGTTAGAGCCATGTCATCTTTGACAGCCTGTATCTCAGACTTGAAATTTTTTGGGCTAAACAAAAATATACAAGTATCATACTTTTACCTGCATTTTAACATAAGTTAAATTCAAAGACTTCTTAGACTGTGAAGGTAAACTTTTTTTACTTCACCAAACTATGATGGAATTACTGAAAAAGGGGTGATGGTTAAAAGAGCACAGGAAGTGTCAAAGGCATATATTGTGAGAAGGCTTGGAAATATGCTGGTAGAAGCATTAGGAGTATTGGATGGAAGGGAAAAAATTAATAGGACAACAAGTTGGCAATCAATTTCAGGCATACGGAGTAGGGAAATTTTATTTTGTAGGCACCACATGATTAATTTAAAGTTTTCAAAAGGTCAAAAGTAGGTTTTGGGGAAATTACCCACTAAGAATTTAAGATTTAAAAAAAGAGGATGGAGAAGGAAATAACACTAGCTTGGCCTCCATCACAGGTAAATTAATTGAAATCTACACTGTAAAATGCATTCCTTTATCCTCTGATATGGCCACAACCGTAAAAGTAATTTACTTTGCTACTTCAGTTACAACACAGAATAGTAGGTATTATTTTGAATTAAATAAAATTACAACAATTATCATAATTGTAAAATACTTTTCTAAATGAAATATTGGGCAATATCAAGATGGGGATACCGCTGTGGCCTCGCGTAGTAAACACACAGATCACGTGGTATATATGACATCATTGTGACATAGTCTTCACGTACCAACACAGTAACAGCTATAGATATGATCTGAAAATTGGATATCTGCAATATCGTGAGTTGTGGTTACGTTTCACTTTGGTCCAGGCTGCATTACGACCAAAACGCATATTTATAAAAAATGAATTCGTCAATCATCATTTGAGTTTATGTTGTGATGCAGCCTGGACCATACGTCACAATGATGTCATATATACCACGTAATCTGTGCGTTTACTATGCGAGGCCGCAGCGGTATCCCAATCTTGATATTACCCAAAATATTTATAGACAAAAACAAAAAAATAAATGGTCTTTAGGAGAATACAATAGCTAAAGATCAATTTTACATTGCACTTGGTAATAGCACCATAATACTGTGGTAGACACTTGTGAGATGTTTTGTTTTAAGGCATTGATCGGTTGTAATACACCAAGGAAAAGCTTGACAGTACTAGAATTACTTTCCAATATAGTTCTAACAATGTTATGCTGGTCCAGGGTATATTCCATCCAACCAAATTACATCTTGCAAATAAAACTTTCACAGCAATACAACACATAAAAACCATGTGAAAGTAAGAAATGAATTTGAGCAAAGAAAGAGAATGAATTTGGCAATGGCCTTCTAAAGGAACTATCCTGGTATTTGCCTTGTGTTATTTTAGGAAACCATGGAAAATCAAAATCTGGATAGCCAGAAGAGTATTTTAACCCATATCCTACCAATTTTCATGCCCGAGCATTACTGTTCACCCTTCAGGATAAGTATTATGACATTAATTTGCACAGTTCTGCTGGTGTCAAATACTCCTACAGACACAAAATAAATAGTAACGCTCCAATGTAATGAAACCAAGCTAATTGTTTTACTAAACCTTTCTCAATGTCAATAGGTTCATACAAAATAGCTTCAGGACTTTCTGCAGCTACCTCTTCAATATTGATACCTCCCTGTGAAGATGCAATGAGCACTGGACCCTGGAAATAAAATAAGACATCATTAATTTGAAGGGCGACAATGGTAAGCATAAACATAAGTAAAACTGGCAATAGCACAATCACTGGGACTCGTCAAGGAATTGTCGTTTTGGTCTGAGAACTGTTGCACATGTTCCTTTGGTGATACTATTTAATATATGTTAATCTCAGAGGTGTAAAATGTATAGATACCTCACAAACTTCACTCGAAAAGTGCCGTATAAAGCTATATCACGAGGTACTGGGAAAAGACTTATAGCGAAGTATAATGATCATGCACACGGTCTTTGAATGATATTATTTGGGAATATATAGCTATAAAAGTATAAATAAAGAAAAGAATGCACACTTAAATAAAAAAAAAAACTTTGAACCGTAAGCGAACATTGACTGCCTCATTTACGTACACATACGCGACGTCCAACAATAATCTCGTACATATTACATCGTCAAGAAACATATCCGCATCTTATGTCCAAAATGTTAATGCTTTACGGCATTTATGAAAGTAGTTTGCGGCAATATTAATGTAGATTATGTTTAGGTTGAAAGTGCGGCAATATGCTTGTTTCAGCATTAGGTCGAAGGATTTTATTTATTATAGTTGAAATGCACCCTGTACCAAAATGGTGTTTGGTTGTTGTAGTTAAAGCACAATTCACTAGAAAATTGGATTTATTAAACATTTATCATGATTTTCAAGCAGAATCATTAGCGGAGCCTGTGGATAAGTTGGAATTCAGCCTGGACCAAAATGGACATAGACGCTTTCTTTTGTAGCTTAATGAACTATAAATTTTGTTTTTATAATAAAGTTGGTTTGGTTTTCATCGTTGTTGGTCATTGATGCATTTTGTTGCACATAATATTATTATCGCGGGTTTTATCTAACAGGCAATACCGCTCGCTTCGCGCTGTTAAAGTGTCGTCATAGTGACGTCACATTCACGTACAGTCAATTTTTGTGTGTATTGTGCCCTCGCTACGCTCGGTCACAATAATTTAAAACTGTACAATATCAACATAAACTGATATCCCGAAGGTGGATCAGATGCAGGCGGCCGCTGGTAAGCGGCCACAGATGTCCGATAACACAAACAGATGTCCAGTGTTTGATGTGTTATCGGACGTCTGCGGCCGCTTACCAGCGGCCGAATAGTCACAAAAATTGACTGTACGTGAACGTGACGTCACTATGACGACACGTTAACAGCGCGAAGCGAGCGGTATTGCCTGTTAGATAATACCCATTATCGCTGGAAGTCTCATACGATAACAAATGACGTCCTCTCATCACTTAGTGTGTAGGCCTACTGTTACAGCAGTTTTTTTTATTATTATTTTGTATTTTGCTTGAAGTTTGTGCGTTATACACTGTCTTCATGGTGTAATAGAAACAAATTAATAAATAACATAGTCGAAGGAACGATAGCGTTATCATTATACATGGCTATATGCTTTTTGCAAGTGACTCGCCGCCATACGTTATGGCACTTTTCGAGTGAAGTTTGTGAGGATGGATATATTTTACAGCTCTAAGTGCAACATATATCAAAAAATATCACCCAACGAACGTGTGCAACAGTTTTCAGACGAAAACTACAATTCCTTCATGAGTCTCAGTGATTGCGCTATTACCGTAAAACTTTGTAACTCACAGAAAAGGCTCTCTCCATCATAACAGCAAAATAATATTCCTTTCGTGGAAATTTGCGTTCAGTAACCATGACAAAATTACATATTCGTCCAGCCTCTCCAGTCTGCTTGGTTATAAGATAATCGCCAATCATTTTTCCAGCAGTGTCCTCTGCTTCTTCTGGCCTGAGCAAAAAGAGAAAATTATAAAGAAAACAATAAACACATAACACAAGTAATCATACTAAACATCAAAAGATTTGTTGGTATCTCACGTGTAAACCATCCTTACTCCTCCTTTTAGACCTCCTTTGAAGTGACCTTTTCCTCTACCTCCAGCTAAAACTTGTGCTTTCAAAACAATGTCTTTGATATTTAGTTTTTTTGCTATCTCTGCGGCTTCTTTCTTGGTCTTCGCAACATCGAATTTAGGGACAGGTATTCCAGCATCTCTCAAAAGAGTATAACTAACGTATTCATGAACGTTCAGATTCCTTTGTTGTTGGCGCTGTAGCTTTGAAGCAGAACCACCTAGCAGCTAAACAAATACATAGACTCATATCGTAATACGCCGACTAAAAAGCAAGAAATAAATGTCCTGCTTTATGTGATTTCACCTTTCATATTTGAAGTTGGCATACTGCCTAGAATCTCAAATTTGTTTCATAGATGAAAGTTTTCAACGCTTTCACAGGTACAATCTAAATAGCTATAAAACAAGCTATAAATCAATTTAAAAAATCAGTTTTCTTACCTTCGGAATGTGTTTTCTAGACAACGCCCCAATTACAGTCAGTCCTCCGCTCAACATAGTTGCCATCTTTGAGTTTCGGGGCTATGCCAATGTTCGGAAGCTGTGTAGTGTAGGTCGAATTAAAGGCAAACAAATCGCGTATAATTAAGGTTGACCAAAGTATATGAATTAATACTCTATATTCAGTGAGATATTATTAAATGTAAGCGAAGACCTATTGTTTTCCGACCAGGTTTCATTTTTAAAATTTTATTACTCTCTGTCTTTTTAAAGGAGTCTCATTTCCGCGTTTAGTATGAGGTTCATTTCTCAGTATTCACAAAACTAGATCATATGTAAAATAATTGTTACCCGTTGCCATAAGAAATAAATTCAGCAGATACATAACATTGATATAATTTAGTGAAAACTTTGTTTTATCAAGTGCATTGTGAAAGTGACAATGTGAAGCTTAGAATCAAAATAATCAACGACTCATCATATCTTGAAAATTGGATATGTAATCGCAAAGAGTATTCTTAAACGATGTTTTTCATCACTAAACTTTCTTCCAATCTGCCGGAACTTCACGTGATAGCAAAATTACTAACTTTGTAAGTTGAGTCGAAATAAGTGCGTACCAAAATTTACTAACAGTTTAGTTCAGCTGTAACTGACCCTGATAAAATGATTTTCGAAGCCTGAAATGTAGGCCTCTTTCAATTTAATCAACAGAAGCTCCTCCTTAAAAACTTCTTCAAAACTTAATATTTTAATAAATTCGAATTTTCAGAGCCAATAAATGACGAAACAATGTGTGCATACGTGGCCTATTTAACCTCTATTTTTACCCCGTTTCGCTGAGCAAGTGCGTACGAGGCATTTTTTTTACCTCTAATATTACTCTACAGTAGCATAGGTATAATTGCAAAAACTATCAGTGTTGATTCTGTTGATCATGGATGGTTTGAAATGGAAAAAATTCAAAGAGTAGTAAAATTTTTCCTGGGGCAGATCGGAAAATTCAAAGAAAATAAAAAAACAAAAAAAAAAAAAAAGAGAAAGATAAAATCTATATATCTATAAATGAGGAAACGAGAAAGTTCGGATGTGTGTTTGGATGTACTTCTGGAATCAATAACGCCTTAATAAATCAACATATTTAAATGAAATTTGGCATGAAGTCTGTTAACTGCGTGCGAAGTGACATAGGATAGATTTTATCCCGAAAAAACGAATAGTTCTTTTAGAAATTGGCATTAATAGCAATTCGCAAACAACAAAGAGTTTCCTACTTCGTAGATAGCCGTGCCACGTTTACTCTTTGCTTTTTACCTAAATCGCAAACACTACTTTTCACAAATAAAACCAAAAACCTTCTTACATATGCAAGATTGTGTTTAGTTTAAAAGCCATAAAACCGACGCACTTGACAAATAATAGTTTGGAAGCAGGAAATATAAATCTGCACTTCACCTTAAATTAAGAAAAAAGGTAGGTACTGTTGTCAAGTTCGCAAGGAGATGTTTTCATTTGCGTACATAAAATAGTATGACATATCAAATATTACACCATAATTTCGATCTTAATATATGCGTCATACAAAATGTGAAAAATCAGAGCTTGGAAAAAAAAAAAAAACGTAAAATGCTATGAGTATACCAGCACGAAAGTCGATTTACTAAAAGTGCAAAATGCCGGTGCCCGAAAGGTAGTATTTATAAAAATGTTACGGATTCCATTTTATCTCGGTTTAATTTATTTCCTGTTTCTTTTTTGTTACTACACAGTCTCTGCATTACAAATTACTTTTGCCGAAATTTAAAACTTAACTAACCCTTTTTATTTTTCGTTCAGAATTTTTGTACAAATAGTACTGCTTTTTACTTACTGTTCAATATTCTGCAAATATCTGTCGAATTCTACTCTTAAAACGAATGTATTCAATGTGCTAATGTACAAACTTATTGTTTCATGAAGTAACACTGGAAATCGTTTACAACACAATACACCTCATTTGCACGGAGCATATGAAAGCTGCTTACTTATTACTAATAATAACTAAATTCCTTCTGCTTTCTGCTGTAACAAAAACATTCTGGTCCAGGCAGCAATTCAACCAAACCACTATTTCTGCTAATATTGCCGCTACAAAATCAAACGATACGAACACATCTCAGCACATTAAATGCTCTGGAACTACATTTCGAGTAGTAACAGAATTTTCTATATCAAAATTCCTAGTTAGTATATCATAATTTACTATTACAATTAATTTCATTATACACCTTACTAAATCACGAGCAATAAAAGTCACTTTATCGCGATGTAAATTTGACCAGCAATATTAACGACCGTAGAGAATTGTGGACTTTCCGTTTTACACTGTAAGTTAAAAGCATTTTAGTATATATTTTTTTTAAATTACGTTACCTCAATAACTGTCATGAAGCTGACGACATAGTTCATGTTGCTGAATGTAGTTTTAGATGTATTCAATATTTAATTTACTGTGTTAATAATAAGTCAATTTTATTTCGCTATTCATGACGTCACTAACACACAATATAGTGAATGTATTAATGTGCGAGTGATAGAAGCTTTGATTTTCTAGCGGTAATTTTAAAACGCAGCCTGGGCCAAAATGAGAACTGAAACATTATTAGTTATTTAAGCTTCTTTCATGAACACCATTTTAGTGACATCATGCATCGCTTTGTACCGATATTGTATCAAAAGATCTATAGTAAGCTTGGACGATTTAGCAGAACCATGCGGCGTTGCCCGAAGTAATTTTTTGAAATTTATCAATGTTTTATTCAGATAATGGAGTGGCGGACAAGCGGAGTGGTAATTCGCCGGTTGTCATTCAATTAATGTTCGAAACGAATGAACTATAGTAAACTGGTCTACAGGCAACTCAGTTGTTTCCACAGATAGAGAAACCATTACCACAATACCACTGATCATTATGGATAAAAGAATCAATTACTATTATACTTACTACTATAATATGTAAATTTCTGTTGATGGAACCAATATATCCTCAAAAAAATCAATATTCAAAGAGCAAATTAAGTTCTCTTTTTTTAAAGATTTTTTTCAGATATCCAATGCAAATCAAAATATTCATTTTTAAAATCGCAATTTTACTAACGGAAATGAACATCCGTGGGCCATTTAAGTATTTATTTGCTGTTTGGATGTTAGTATTTTTTTGTTGTTGATATTTAGTCGATTCCATCAATGTATTGCTAATATTTTGACGTTCTGAGCTTCCATTAATTAAAACTATATTAATTTTTATTCCCGAGATGAAATTAGTAATTTTAAGAGATGCTGGGTAAACGAAATTCAAATCTTTCAAAGAAATGTAAGAAAACTGGGGCTATGAAAACAGGCAAAACCTAGGAGACAAATTCTCAATATTGTATATACGGATATATTAAACTGAAAATACTCCTTACAAACAGAATATTTTTACTGTTTTAAAAATTCAATGAAGTGTGTAACATAAATAGATTTTTGTTATTTTATTGCAACATTTATTACTACTATTACTAATAAAAATAGCTCTAAAATAAATTGTATGGTCGTACTGACCTGGTGACAAGGCTTCTTTACGTCTCCGCAATCAGTCCATTTCGTAGCCTCTTAACGTAACCCAGTAATCCTACTGGACATACAGGACCCACAGTCCAACACGGAATCAGAACTAAGTGAGCATTGTGGCGTAATTCACGTCACACAATCTATGCCAGATATGAAGGTCGAGCTAAGGACCTTTGAAAATCCTCTCCGAGACTGGGATTCAAGCTGGGCACTTTTCCATCTCCAGTTGGACGCCCTAACCACTGAGCAACCAAACCTCTCAAAAAAATCTTATATTACAACACTCTTCAACGCGGACGAAGTCGCGGGTAACTGCTAGTAATTAATAACTGAAAAAGCTTCTTTATTAACAAAAAGCTATATTAAAAATTAAAAATAAGTATCAAGGTTACAAATTCAACAGACCTCCTTGCTGCAATTAAATTTTTCGTCTTCAGTTTTTCTTGAGTAGTTTCTCACCATTTTGTGAAGAGAACGTCAAGTGGAAAAGAATAAAATAAGCAAATTCATAGTTCCTAATAATAATGGAAAGTTTTGCAATTCCCGCTAGTTTTGATTAATCTATTTTTTTATTATTTATTTATTTATCAATCTTGTTTCATGGATCCCTGCTGAGAAAGCACCTCTGGGATGTGAAATATGTCATGGTTAATATACATACATACAATATGAGTCATAATCATAAGCATATTATTATGCTTTTATTATTAGTAACGTAATTATAAGAAATATGCAATATATAATAATTATTCTAATATATATTATGCTTATTAATAATATACAACACAAAAATAATAAATTATAAAGAGTACATCCTTAGCTACTTAATTTTTTGATAATACACATACTAAATACGGGGGAAGTACATACCACTCTGCACTTGGCCCAAAGGCTATATCTGCAATTACCCCTATAGGTAATTTTTGTGGGTCAAGTATAGACCTGGGATTAATATCCAAAAAATGATATTTAAAACAAAATTACTAAACAGAGTATTAATTAATAACGTCATATGTATCAACTAAGTACGAAAAAGTCTTGAGATCGCTTGAACTAAGTTGGAAATTACAACTCTCTTCGCATATCTCGACATCCAAGTGAAGCACGCGGAGTCTTTGTAACTTTCAGTGAAGATTATAAATCTAAAGGTTGATTATGACTATAAGGTGGTAGAAGAATTGCTTGTTGAGACTTGAAATGTAAGTAATCTGGCATTATATTTGATAACAAGCATAACTGGCAGGACACATTGGACAGGTAGTAGGAAAAGGTTTCAAAATTCTGCATTTGTTCGAGAGTGTGATGAGAGGATGTACGAGAGTAGTAAAGGAATTATGTTACAAAACTTTGGTCAGACCATTACTTGAATATGGTGGTGTATTATGGGATCTACATTTTGAGTACCAAATACAGGATTTAGAGAGAGTGCAAAAAGGGGCTGCTAAATTTGTTTCTTGAAATTACTGCAAAACGCAATTAGTAACAGATATGATAAAACAGCTGGAATGGGATTAATTGGAAGACAGAAGGAGGGTGAAGAGGATCATGGGAGTGTACAAGGAGTATATTGGTGATGAGGCATGGAACGTTATTGGTGTAAGAATTAAAAGTAATGCATGAAAGGGAAAAGATGACCAAGTATTGCGCTTTCGTCACGTTGCAGTTTATACTGACAGTGTATGATGAAATTAAATGTGTTAAATTATGCTATGCAATCTAGGAATTTTGATGAAGCAAATGATGTTGTTACCGCAAATACAGTTTGCGATTCAAATACGCGTGTGTGGGTATGTCTACATAGTTTGATTCTGTAGTGGCAATTTAATGGAGATTGTGGTTAGGTCTAAATGTAGTCTGTACCAGAATAGTTTTGTTGTTCCATAATGGACAAAGAATTTCTCTATTACTGTTAGTAACTTCATGAGAACCAAATTAGTGACAAAACGTGTATCGCGATGGAAACTATTTCCACTTACAGCTATTCCCAATTAAGCTTACGATGTATAGTAACAAAATAACTATTTTTATTCTGGTCTAGGCCTCATTTCAACCTAACCACAGTTGGTAGTAAAAACAACTGAAATATCCATTCTGCATTTCTGCCATGTAATTAATTGCGGCTTTAGCAGAATTTTTAGTCCAGGCCGCATATCAACCCAATCCCAGTATATCCCGAAAACTAAGCAAGATATCAAAAAATTTTATTCTTTATTTTTATCTGTCTCGTCTTTTTAAATAAGAATCCGTCATCAAATTTGACTTTGATTAATTTTTTCTTTTGAATTTCAACCAAAAACATTTCACGTTTGAGACAGAATATCTCGAAAACTAAGCAGGATATCAAAAAAGTTTATTGTTCAGTTTTTATTTGTCTCATCGAGTTACATAGTAATCCATCAACAGACTGCGGCGTCATGTTTATTCTAGAGTCCCCTTGAGGTTTTTGTACATATGCCCCGTGTCTGTATGGAAGCGTCCATGCCCCCCCCCCCTCCTCCGCCTCCCGGCTTCACTTCAATGTGTGGTGAAGGTCTCTTGCGTCGTCTCCATATATTTTCTTCCTCCATGGTAACCACATGTTCTGTTACAACTGCGTGTACTATTATCTGTATGCAACTTTGTGCTTCATAAATAGCTATGCTTAAGTACATCTTAGCCCTCATCTGATTCTGTGCAGAGTGTAGTTACTCTATAATTGATGACCCCGACGTGATTGCCGCGGATTATGTCGCTGCTACGAACACGTGCTGTTCGCCTAACATAAAACGTGTGTTCGGTGTTGAACTCAACGTGCAAACAATGTATTATGTTGCATAGTTTTCGAGTGCCAATGCCTATCCAGCGTTCTCCGACGAGAAAAACACTCGGACCACGAACTCCAGAAGAGAGGTGGCATCGATTCTTACATATAGTCGGGGAAGGTATGTACTTGCATATACCGAAACGGACAATCAGGGAAGGGAACGATCCCCCATGGTACAAACGGGAGGTTAAAAGGTTACTCAAAAAGCAAAGGAAGATACATGCACGATCAAAAAGGACGATGCTTCGGACTGAGTTAGATAAGTTAGAGGAGATAAGGGGACATGTTAAGAATGCGATGCGTGAGGCCTTTAATGAATTTCGTGCCAATTCTCTCTCTAAGAGCCTCACTGAAAACCCTAAGAAATTTTGGTCGTATATAAAAAAAGTTAGTTGTAGTGGGAACAATCAGCCAGTTCTAGTAAAAGACGGACGGGAAGTTGAAGACAGCCGCGACAAGGCTACCGTATTTAACACCGAATTCAAAAATTCATTCACGCGCGAAAACATGGAAAACATCCCCACTTTACCATATCGTGTTGAATTAGAGATGTATCCGATAGAAATTGATAGCGTAGGTATTGTAAAGCAATTAAAGCTCCTGAAGTGGGGTAAAACGCCGGGTCCCAATGGTATACCGGTAAGATTATTTTCTGAATACGCGGAGGAAATTGAACCATTTCTGTCAGATATATTCCGTAAAGCTTTAGAAGAGAAAAAAGTACCTTCTAGCTGGAAAATAGACCAGGTAATTCCCGTTTTCAAGAAAGGAGATCGGAGTGATCCTAGGAATTATCGTCCCATATCTCTAACATCTGTCTGCAGCAGAATTCTGGAGCTCGAACATTATGAAGTTTCTAGATGAGAACGAGTTACTTACACCGGGTCAACACGGATTTCGGAAGAAGAGATCGTGTGAAACACAATTAGCCCTATTTTCCCATGACGTAATGAAAGTTATCGATGCAGGTTCGCAAATTGATGCAGTTTTCTTGAATTTTTAGAAAGCTTTTGATTCTGTACTATACAACCGAATTTTAGCGAAGATTCGAGCTTATGGTATTTCAGCTCAGATCTGTGAGTGGATACGTGATTTTCTAACTGGTCGATCACAGTATGTCGTTGTCGACTGGGAAGCCTCTTCTAACATAAATGTTACTTCGGGCGTTCCTCAAGGAAGTGTAATAGGACCACTTCTTTTCTTAATATTTATAAACTATCTAGGTGATAAAGTAACAAAAAGAATAAGTTTGTTCACGAGTACAAAATAAACAATACAGCTGTTGACACGGTTGATTCCCTGAAGTATCTGGGGATGATAGTACAAAGCAACATGAAATGGGACACACACATAACTTCCGTCGTAGGCAAGACGAATTCTGAATTGCGATTCATAGGTCGTATTTTGAGGAATTGTAATGGTCATACAAAGGAGATAGCGTATAGAACACTAGTGCGTCCGCATCTGGATTACTGTTGTGGAGTTTGGGATCCGTATTGCAAGATTCTGATTGACTCAATGTATAGGGTGCAGAGGAGGGCCACTAGATTCGTGACTGGTTGCTACAGCCCTTACGAAAGCATCGATTGGGATAGTTTGGAAGACAGACGACGTAGCTTGCGTTCGAATTTATTGGAGAATATGTGAAAAAATTTAAATTTCGAGTGCAATGAAATTCTTCTTCCGCCAACCTATTTTGGTCGTAATGACTGGAGGGATAAGATTAGAGAAATAAGATGCCGTACGGATGCTTTTATGTATTTCTTCTTTCCTCGCGCTATTCGGGATTGGAATGCGCGGGTTTAGGATTGGTGCTTAGCACCCTCTGCCACCCACAATGTTTGTGACTTGCAGAGTATGGATGTAGATGTGGATGTAGAAACCAATATAACTTCAAACCCGGATACATTGTTTAAAATAGGCAACAATGAGCAGTCTACGTCGTCTAAAATGACTGAGAGTTCCCGTCCGCTAACTATATTGTCTGCGGTACCATTAAGTTGCCACCATTCTGGAAACACTGTCCACGCATATGATTTATTCAAACCAAAACCCAGTTCTACACACACCGCATCACTTCAGACACCGGCACGTATAATCTACTTGTCAGTGCTCTCGACTCTGAAGTCATGATGGAAGTTGCTGACCTGCTGACTGACCCGCCAAAGAGAGACAGATACGATCGCCTAAAGATCGAATTCATCGGCCGGCTCACAGACTCAGGCAACCGCCAGCTACATAAGGCCCTGACGTAGCTGGAGCTGGGGGACAAGAAGCCAACACAACTCGTTAGACATATGACTACCTTGGACAGCGGCAGAGCAATTCCGGACCTCTTCAGGGTTCGCTAACTCGTCTTGCTGTCTCCGCCAATCTAGCACTGCACTGAAGTTGGTGATGGGCGTCTCTCTTGACGAGCAGGCGAAGATCGTGGACGAGCTCCACGAGATGCAGTCTCCATCACCGCTCATGGCCGCTGGCCATATGCGTTCCAAGTACAAATCTTCGGACCACCTGCCCGCTGATTCGCTCGACATGCTAACCAGAGAAATCTCCAAATTAAAACTAGCGTAGCTGAACCGTGCACCCTCAACACTACGCTGATAAGCAGTTTCAAATAAATTGGGCGCGAACGTGAGTGCAGCAGCTCCCGCTACCGCAAGCGTTCCCCGTCAAAGGGGACAGTCTTTTCCTATCGCCGCCGTTTCGGAGATGATGCTAGGAGTTACGAGCCGCTCTGTTCCTACACATCTCGACAGTTGTCGGGAAGCTAGAATCGCTGTTACCATTCAGGCGGCCGGTGACAGCAACCGCTGTAGCGCACGCCTCACCAAAGGGTACCGACTTCACATGTACGACCGCACGACGAACATAATGTTCTTGGTCGACACCGGGTCGGACATCTCGCTGGTACCTAAGGCTTCAATTTCCAGGAGATGTAAGAAGGACGACTTCCAGCTCTAAGCAAACAACGGAACCGTTATCCATACCTACGGACAGGAACTCCTGGCGCTCGACCTTAATTTACGCAGACAATTCAAATGGTCTTTTATCATCGCAGCTGTCAAGGCAGCCATCATTCGTGCGGACTTCCTCGTCCACCTGGATCTGAAGGGTTAGTGCCTCATTGATCCGCTGACTTCGCTGATGACCACGGGGAAACTGTCCGAGGCCATCGTCCGTACGGCCTCTACCGTTAGCCAGGTTGCCTGGATGAGTGACCAGGAGAAGACCTACGCCGATTTGCTAAGCCACTACATTGACATCACGAGGCCTAACACTGTCCTTGTCACCCAGACTGACAATGCAGTTGTTCACCACATTGAGACAACGTGCCCTTCAGTCTTTAATCACTCTCGCCGACTCTATGGCGAGAAACTGAAGGCCGCGAAGGAGGATTTCGACCTGCTACTGCATCACGGTGTCATACGCCCTTCTAATAGTCAATGAGCTAGCCCGACATGGTACCGTAGAAGGTCGGCGGATGGCGAACGACTAGAGATTATGGGACGCTTAATGGTATAACTGTTCCTGACCACTATCCTATCCCTACGGAGACAGTATCCTTCAACGTCTCCATGGCTGCTTGGTTTTCTCCACAATCGAGCTGGTTCGCACCTACCACCAGATCCAGGCTGCCAGGTCGGATACTCGGTAGACTGCTGTGACGACACCCTTCAAAATTTCTGACTTCCCCGCCATGCCACCTGGTGTACGCAATGCTACCCAGACTTTCCAGCGTCATATTAACAATCTACTTTGAGGTCTGGATTTTGTTGGGTGCTTCATTAATGACTTGATAATTTTTTCCGGATCGCATGAGGAGCACCTGCAGCACTTCATCACGGTATTCGACATCCTTCGCACAAATAGAATGACAATTAATCCTAAGAAGTGTCAGTTCGGAAAAGCAGTGGTCACCTACCTGGTCTATGGTACATTATTTATTTTCGAATAGCCTGTGGCTAATATATGTATATATGTACAATTACAATTCATACATCATATTAAAAATAAAAGAGAAAAACAAACAAGGTGTTAATTTCAATGAATCCTTCACAAGAAAATATTACAATCTGTTTTCTCTAACTGTTTACCCAGCTTTTTTCTAAAACTTGCAACTTGGTACATAGTCAATGTATCTGGTTACCAGCTCGCGAAGGAGAGAATCGAAGCCATCGCGTCTTATCCAAAACCCCAGACCATAGAAAATTTCCGTCGGTTTCTGGGAATGATTATTTATTGCAGGAGATGCATTCCTGGCGCCGCACAAATGCACGTCCCGCTCAACGACCTGCTGAAGAGTTCCGAACGCATGTATTGTTACAACTGTGCGCACTATTATCAGTATGCAACTTTGTGCTTAATAAATAGCTATGCTATAATACACCCTTGCATTAATTTTATACTGTGTAGAGTTACTCTATCTAATATGTAATTTCATGAGCTACTCATTCACTCACCTCGATAGCTATTGGCTGGAAAACAGTGTCACGTGTCAGCCTTCGGTCGCAAATCAACAGCGACCAGAGATATCATTAGAAGAAATTCAAGGTTATATCCACAATTTTTATAGCTAAGCAACTGCTACCAAATTAATTGTATAATGCATTCATTAAGTTTACTTTCAGTTGCATTTCATAAACTTTACAGCTGGAAAAACGTGTAAGTTCTTTCATGTAACATGTTGTTAATGAAAGCAACATAAGAATATTAAAAACTTCAATTATTCATGGTCTCTGCTGTAACCACAAATGTCATTTGTCATTCCGACCTATCCTGAATTTCAATTTAATTAAAACTTTCGATAATGTTTACGCATTACGATTTATTTGCTTTTTACGTATTTTACAGACCACTTTTCATAATGGTCTTTGTTTATGTTAGCTATACGTAAGTTATTAAGATGTTCAAAGTGGACATCAGACCAAATATGTTACCGATTCAAATATTCTAGCAATTCATTTCTTCAGCGCAGCTCATCTGTTTAATAATCTGAAATCTGTATTAAGTTCTCTGGCCGTTACAAACACTAGTACCAAAGATTACATTATGAATGCCCAGCCTCAATTAAATAAAGAACGCGATGCTTTCGAAGCAAACAGGAATACTTTAAATATTGCAAACTTTAAGGGTCAAATACAAGCCAAGTTTATATTTCAGTAAGTTCGAGTCTACGATCTTTGAAAGAATTATACTATAGCACGATCATCCCTGTCCGTGTTTAATACCTACGTCTATTAATACTTCTGAATTTTTCAAGCTCAAGAGAATGTATTCATCCTGAGGGTGAAACACAGGTCAAGTTCGTATTTGGTCAGATCAGGTCAACTTGTCATAATCTTTTACCTTAAAAATTGGAACTAGTCTAGACCCGTGACGATACTCAAAAACGGTCACGGGCTTACACTAGTCTACTATATAATTTCGTAAGCTCATTTACTCATCTCGATAGCTATTTGCTGGAGTATAGTGTCAGGTGTCAGCCTTCGTTCGCAAAACAGCGACCAGAGATACCATCAGAAGAAATTCATGGTTATGTCCACAATTTAACAGATAAGCAACTGCTACCAAATTAACTTTAACATTAAGTTTGCTTTTTGTAACGTTTCATAATTTAAAAATATATTGATAAATTTTTGCGTATCTGCTTTTCGGTAACATGTTGCTAATGAAAGCAACTTAAAAAACTTTAAAAAAATTAAATTACTCATGGTCTCTACTGTAACCACGAAAGCCAATTGCCATTCCAGTTTAGGATAAATTTCAATTTAATAAAAATTTCACTGCTGTTGTTGCTTGACCAAAGTTTATTCATTAGGGTTTATTTGCTTTTTAGGAATTTGACTGAACACTTTCGTTAATGGTCTTTCTTCATGTTCGTAATACGTGAGTTATTAGGTTATTTTAAGTGGATATCAGATCAAATATGTTATCGAATCGACTATTCTGGCTATTTATTTCTTTGGAGTTGCTCAACTATTTAATAATATGGAATATGTAGCTATTAAGTTAGCTGGCCGCTACAGATTCCATTAATGAGTGTTTGCCGAGTCTCAATTTAAATTTTTTTTTAAAAAATGATGCTTTCGAAGCAAAAGGGATTTTTTTATAAAAAAATAAATTGCAGTATGGGGGTTTATTTAAGCAACTTCGGGTCTATGACCTTTGAAACAATTATACGATTGCGCTATCGTCCCTGTTAGTGTTTAATACCTACATCTATTAATGCTTCCGACTTCTTCAAGTTCAAGAGATTTTATTTACCCTGAAACACAGGTGAAGTTTATATTTGGTCAAATCAGATCAACCTGTCATAATCTTTCATCCTACAAACTATTCTAGACCCGTTACAATAAGCAGAAAACGGCCACGTGCTTACTAGCACAATATAAAGCCAGTTACAGTTGAAATGTGTACTTTCCCCGAAAATGCACTTCCCCTGACGCACGTTAAGTCGTTGACAATGGATGGTCTACAATTATTATATAATAAATTGCTTAACTAATTGAAAAAGATATCTTTTACAACAAAATTATGTGCCGAAGTATTAAATTTTACATTTTAGCTTATAAAAAGAAAGTTGGTGAAGGTATAAGGAAAGGAAGGGCATTAGTATAAGGAAGGGAATTTTATAATAAGAGTGCAACAAAAACCAGAAATCAGCCTTTTTATTAGGAACCTAGCTGCTCCCCTTAAACTCGCGTATATTGGTTCTTTTATTTCACATAGGGTTATAAAATGAAATCAGATCTTGTACTACAGATCATTTGACGATATTATTATCATTAAATACGGTGTCAAAATTTTATATTGTTGTTATTCATTAATTTCGATGTAGAATAATAGAAATGTAGCGAGAAGTAGAGTTACACGAATGACGATGATGATTTGCAGTCACCATAAAATAAAAGAACCACCAAATGCCATAGAAATAGTAGAAATAGCTGTTATCTCATTTTTTTCTAAAGGTGCCTTTATCTGTGCCTCCAATAGCATGGGCTGAAAGCTTCCCAATTTAAACAATAATAATGTTATGCCTCACATTGAGGAATACACTGATTCCAATCCCTATATATCTGGAAGAAATTATAAATATGTATTTCGCTTAAAGGATCTTATTAATTATTAGTTACTTTTTATTACTGACTAGCTGTCCCAGCAATGCTTCATTGTTGCTAGACTTCACTCAGTGGCGGCCCTAGGGCGGTGCGAGCGGTGCGACCGCATCAGGTGCCATCACAAGGGGGGCGCCGAAAATGCAGCGAGAGATCATCTGCGCAAAAAATGAAAAATAAATTCTATAACAAGCCAGCTTGCTGTTCATATATTATTTTAACACACATCACACAGAATAATTTATAAAAGTAAGAGTTTCAGCTTAATGCCATCACAGAACAGAGTCGATTCGAGTTGTTACTCGAGTCAGTTAGAGTTACTCGAATCATGAAAATCACAACTAGTTCCAAAGTTAGCACCCTCCCGTGCCGCGTCGCGCCTTCGGGACGTTTCCTGGCTTTTCAGCTGTAGTATTGAAGTTCATGAATGCGGGTACGTGTTCATGGGGCGAGATTCACCCTATTTACCCCTTTTTACCATATTTGATCTTCAGTGATTACAATTAATGTTGGCATCGTAAATATTTACAAAGCTTATCTGTCTTTTACAGACAAGACAAAAAAAA